>OX375872.1:19482134-20082134 GCA_947359465.1 Metellina segmentata
AGGGAAGTGCTGCAGATGTTGAGCTTCTACAAAAATTACAACAAGTGGGGATTGCACCCCCCTTGACTGAAAATTTTGAAAGTCATTTCGCTATGCAGGAAAATTTACCTGGATTTACAGAAATGGACCAAAACACAGAACTGGCATCTCTGATACTCTCCTTCCGGCACATATTTTCCAAAAACAAATTTGATATTGGACAAATTAGAATGGAACCAGATAAGATGGTTTTAACTTACGAAATGCCTGTATTGTAACAATGTTGAACAACTGGGGTGTATACGTTTTGGCAGTAAGGATATTTTAAGAAATCTGAATATTGTATAAAAAAACAAATATTCTTTTATTTCTCGGTTATGTATTATATACAGTGCTGGTCTGTTGAACAGACAATTTTAAAACATAAAAGAGTCTCCACCGGAGACTTAACTGTCGAAATCTAGGGCGTCGCTAGTACACCCCTCGAAACAACGACCAAACTCTTCTCGAGTCTGTCAGAGAATCCCCTCTTCGCTGACCCAGCACTCTCTGCTCCAAGCCTCGAAGCTCCAGTCCGTGGGAAAAACCCTTGGGCAGTTTTCCACCGCCTCAAAACTCCAAGAGGGGAGCTCCCCTGCCTTTTCAGTTGTATTCCAACAGAGGGGCTAGCCATTGTCCGACAAGGAACGATTTCTGCCGGCCAGGCGACTGGAGAAACAAGAGGTCCTTTTATAACTACGCCACAGTATCGTTAAGACCCTACAGAGTCCCTCAAAAAGATAATATTGAGATCAAAAAACAAATTGAGGAATTGTTAAAACATGATATTATCAAACTATCTTTCAGTCCATATAGCAATCCAGTGACCTTACCGCAGAAAAGAGGTGAAGGGAAAACAAGGCTATTTATAGATTACAGGAAAATTAATGATATTTGTAAAACAAATAAAGAGCCGATCCCGAGGATTGACGGTGTCTTAGATCAATTGAGTCAAGCTAGAATCTTCTCCACATTAGACATAGCATCTGCATATTGGAATATTGCATTGGAAGGAAAAGAGTAAGAAAAAATTGGCATTTACTTGTAACTTCGGACTGTATGAATTTCAAGTTCTCCCATTTGGCTATAAAAATAATCCAGCTATATTTCAGAGGATCATTAGACAAATTTTAAACACGTATCAGATTAATTTTGTTTTGAATTACTTTGATGATTTAGTAATATTCTCTTACAACTCAAAGGAACATTTACGAACTATTTTTAAAATTTGCCAAAAGGAAAACATTAAGTTAAAATTTACTAAACGTCAATTAGCTCAACCGAAAATTTCTTTTTTGGGATATGAAATGGGGGAAAGGACTTTTTCACCAAATGATGCTAATATAGAAACTATCAAAAAACTAGTTCCTCCAGGCAATGTGAAACAATTGCAAGGATTTTTAGGGAGCGTGAACGCGTGCACAATAAAAAAATTCATTAAAAACTATGCAAAACTAAGAAAAATCTTAAATAATTTGTTAAAAAAGATACAAAATGGAATTGGACTGCTGAATGTCAGGAAGCATACGAGACACTTAAAAACTGTTTAATTTCTAAACCTATTTTGTCAATATATAATCCTAATTATCAATGTAGTTTATTTGTGGATGCATCTGGAGATGGCATAGGAAGTATTCTGAAGCAGTTGCATCCCGATGGGAATTTACATCATGTAGCATACTATTCTAGGTCCTTAAGACAATATGAGAAAAAATTATAGTGTCTCAGAATTAGAATGTCTAGCCACTGTCGATTCAGTAGAAAAATTGCATTGCTATCTCCATGGGTTTACATTTACTATATATACTGATCATGCTGCTCTTGTCTGGTTAATATCCATTAAACATCTCACAGGGTGATTATTTAGATGCTCCCTCAAATTATCCATGTATGATTATACCATTAAATATAAAAAGGGATCCACCAACCATGAAGCAGATTATTTTAAGTAGACAGCCCATTTCTAATTTTGTAGAGACGCAAGTTATATTATTAAATATAGAATAAATTAAAGAGCACCAACAATCCGATAATGTTTCTAATCCAAAATTTTAGAAAATAAATAACGTATGGACAATTAAAAATAAGGATTAACAAAAATTGTCATACTTTTCTCCTTAATATTAAAATTAATGGAAAATGCTCATGTGAAATTTGGACACCACGGAGTTAAAAAAATGTTACAAATTGTATCACCTATATTTTATTGGGAATCCATAATCATTGATGTGTCTAGTTATGTAAAGTATTGGAAGTGTGTCAATTGAATAAGAAATGTCACCAAAAAAGATATGGTCTACTACAAGCACTCCCACCTACAAAACAGTCTTTTGAATTAATGTCTCTAGATACCATAGGAGGTTTAGGCTATTATCATTCAACAAAAAATATTTACATTGTGTAACTGACCATAGTACTAGGAACGTGTGGACTTTTGCTAGTACTAATGCTACCACCGATACCTGTATTAATTGTTTGAAACAAATTTTCCAAATTACAAAGCCTAAGAAAATTTTAAGTGATAGAAATGCAGTTTTCACTTCCACTAAATTTAAGCATTTCCTTAAGAATAATGGTGTCACTCAACTTCTGACTTCTTCACAAAGACCTCAATGTAACGTAAAGCAAGAACGCGTAGGAGTCACAATAATACAAAGGATAAGATGTTAAATTAATATTGAACATTCAAACACGCCTTGCCCAAAATTGTTAGAACAAGCAACCGCAGAATATAATAATACACCGCATCAAGTAACTTCATTTCCTCCCAGTTATTTACTGTATGGTACCTTACCGTATAAATTTCCTCGACCTAATTTAGAAATATACCCTCCTTTAGAACAAGCTAGGGAAATAGTATATGAGTAAACACTCAAGGACCATGAAAAAAATAAGATACAATATGACAAAAGATTTTTAGATTCTCCATTTAAATAAGGGGACAAAGTAATGATTGAAAATTTTATTTATCCAAATACCAGAAAATTAACTTTACCTTTTGACGCACCCTATTCAATAATTAAAAAATTATCAAGTGTGACATTTGAAATTTATAAGCCTAACTATTTGACTAAAAGTAAAACTGATATCGTACATTCTACAAGATTAAGATTTTTTAATCCAGCTGATAAATTTCAACTGGTTCAGAGATCTTCAAACATACCTGTTAGACAATAAATTAGTAAATGTTTATTTAGAATGTGGAAAATTGTGGACCCATTTCTTGGAACTTTGCCAGCATGAAGTCTGTGATGAATGTTAAACTTATTTTTTTTAATAATTATTTTTGTTTGTATGAAATTGGATATTGAAGGAGAATTGGCTATACTCTTTCACATATAGGTTTCAAATTTTTTCTATTAACAGCTTAAACATACAATTATTATCACGAGAAAACATTACTCTGATAAATTAATTGAAATTAAGTAAAAATATATTCATCCGGATACAAGCACCAAGAGAAATTTATAAGATTTTGTTTAAAAATTATTGTATTTTGTGTTTTTTTTCTCGTAAGTATCCTGAGATGGAGCAAAAGAAATAAATAAGTGATCATGCAGGATAATTAATTGTTCAATTGTATTTTGTATTTGCAAGTTGAAAAGTGAATGCAGAATATTATGATGAGTAGATTTGTTTATTTGTACTCAATACTTAAAGGATGTGAAATGTATATTAGAAATAAATGGACGCAGATAGTCGTAAATAACATTCAGGGTTATTTACTATATAGAAATAATTGAAAGGAATTTGTGAAATTGTATTTTGTTTATTATGAGGAAATATAACTAAGAAGGTCTTTGAGAATTTGTTGATGCATCCTAAAGCCTGGCTTATAGCAGAGCTACTTACTTATGACTTGTACAGAATTAAATTACCGTGATAATCATTTTATGATTTACAAGAAATGTTGTACTTTCATGTTGGATTTTTGAACTTGTTCGGGACAGTAGCTAAATGAAGAGATTAGGGTAAGCCCATGGGTCCCTGATATTCTGAAGACCGTACTGGTCACACAAGTTAATGTACTATAGTTGGAAATATTTTTATTATTATTGGTTTTTATTATACGATTATTATAATATGCTGTGATATTATATTATATTATAATATCATTAGGTTAGTTTTTCAGAACACAATTCTCACGAAACTGGTTGTATTATTTTGTACAGTATTTGATTTGGTATGATTGTGAACTAGTGTGGTATTGATGCTCATTGATAATTCTATTATGATTATCACTTATTGTGTTTTATTTAATTTTGATGGATCCTCTATTATAATTGTTTATTGCGTTTATACTCTTTACCATGACTGAGATAAAGAGTCATTAATGTTAAACGTGTTTTTATGTTAGCTTGTATGTCAATAGATGGATAGTAAATGGTTAGATAGAAGTTTGGTTTAAAGGTTTGTTAGTTTATTCCAAATTTTCGGTTTTCATTAACAGCTTCTTCTTAGATGTCCTACACCCTATGGACGCATAGGATGTAGTCTTCTTGGGAAGGGGGATGTAACATTAAAAAATGATTCGTGAGAAAATTGCTTTGAGGTTGAAAGGCGCCTCCTAGCATTTTTTCACGTGCCTTTTACAGTTTCGCAGCCCATTGTATCAGAAATAATTAATTTTTGCAAGCTAAGCTAAATTCATCTTCCCACGCCGTGATCCATCTGTTCCCTTCTATTTACTGTAAGATGTCCCATCAAATGATACCATATAAGGCAATGAAATCTGTCTGAGTTCAATAATAATTAATTTGTGCTGATCAAGGAATAATTAATTTGTTGATACGCAACTTGTAACTTGTCGCGCCATCTCTTATAGCACTCGAATCATGACTGTGGTCTAATATATATATATATATATATATATATAATTTTATTTTTATATCTGAGAAAGAAGTGATCGCTTCAAAAATTGCTAAAAAAAATACCTTTCCGTGAAATCTTTAAAGAGGTAAGATCTACTCCTTCAAGTTCAAAAAGCAGAATACATCTATTAACTATGAAGGATTTATTTAATATTAAGCAATGCTATGGGCTTGATTTTGATGTACGACATCCCAATGACACAATAAGTCTTAAAGCGTGGATGAGGGATGTACAATAGGGTGGAGTGAAAAACACGAATTTCGGAAATTGAAAACGCCATCAGTTCTATTTCTTACACAAAAAGCACATGGGTAACCCTGTCTTAATTCATCTAACACCATCAGGGTAACCAATTCAACTCATCAAAACTCATGCGTTGGTCCAGTGTGTACCATCCATTGATATTATCTCATTTTCAAACATTTTTAGCATGCCTTCTTGTGACTTAGCCATCAAAACAAACATAAAATCTTCATCTAATAACATGGGAAACTGAGAACATAGTTTTCCTTGTGCCTCGTAAGCATTAAAAACATCCTCCTTTTCTTGTACATTAGGGTGGAGCGAAAAACACGAATTTCGGAAACTGAAAACGCCTATGGTGGGAATAGTTGGGGACTACCATGCTTATTAATAATACAAAATATGAGCTAAATCGATTAATATCTTCAGGTGCCAAAATCACTTCGAAATATCGAAATTTTGCCAATTTTTTCACAAAAATAATAATAACGCATTTACTTTAACGCATTTACTAACGCATAATTACATTAACGTGGGTGAAATGAACTTCCCTGCGTGTAAAAAAAAAAAGTTTTACACCTAACATTATCCGGAAAAATAAAAAGTTTCCCCTTTTTTTAGAGCGCCATCACGCGCGTCTCCACTCCTCTCAATAGACTCATCATTGTGACCACGCGTTTACACGTGCGCTTTCCCTTGCAGCTCTTCGTTGTTTTTTGCATTATGAAAACAGCTCAGATCTCAGCACGAGGATGTGGCTGCATATCAAGTCCCCCCCCCCCCCCATAAAAATTTCAATTTAAGTTGCTAGCTTACCCTAAAAAATTAAGTTGAAGTTACTGGCAAGTGGTTTAGCTTAAAAGTGGTTGATATTGACTTTTGGTTTCAAATCTGGGTACAGCTAGTCTAGAAGCAATTCTTGACCGAATAAATCCATCTCGTGCCTCTGTACCACATACTGTACTATATGCTTCAGTTACTAATTTAACGCAACCTTCTACTGCTTGTGAATGGCATGGAAAGTTAAACATGTTACTATTGGTTGGAACGTCTAGAATCATAGACTTGAGTTGATCATCAGAAAGAGATACTGTAAGTGGTGGATCTGTAATGGAATCTGATTGCCATTCAATTAGATTTATGTAATAGTCTGCTTCGAAGTTTAACTTGGGAATTTTAAACTCTCGAATATTCTTTTCAATTTTTTGTGTCTTAATTTTAAATTCTTCTAAGGCTCAATCCTCTGACGTGTTCTCGATCATCATCCAACTTTTTCAAAATAATATCTTCTGGATGGGCATAATAAGCATTTCTTTGCAAAGTTATATCTACTACAATTTTTAAATCCTCAGGCAAAAATCTCGATTAATTTAAAATATGGGTAAAATGAAGACTCCCGTACCATTATGATGACTGACTTTTAATTTTAAACCACACATATGAGTGTACCTTCACAACATACTCTGTTAATATTTTCAAGTAATGGGTTGGATCTTCTGTTGAAACCTATAACCTTAAAATTCTATTTGTCGTCGTTAACCATCTGGAATGATTCAATTTTCCTGGATCTTTTTGTGACAAGCTTAATGGAGTATATTTATTTAATATCCCTGTGCACATTTCGTAAAGGTATCGTTGATGAGTGCTAAGATCCTCTAGGACAATATCTGGCAAAGTTACTTCTATCTTTTTTTCAAAGTTTATTAAAGGCAATTGTTTACAAGATTCTAACATTTTTACAATTCCTCCGCTGTATCCTTTTGGTCCAGTGGTTTTCCCTTGTAAATTTTGCAACAAATGACATAAAGGTAGCTGGGTAGCTCATTTGTATGTAATAAACAAATAAACCAATGCACAGGACGTCCTAAAAAGAACTCGATATGTCGAATGAATCCATTTTTTAAACATGTATTTACCACTGTACCATCACAACCAACCACTTGTATCTTAGAAAAATCGATATTTTTCTCCAAAAAAGTTAAAATACTTGTCACTCCTACGACTGTTTTTTCTCAAGATAATAAAACAAGTATTTTAACTTTTTTGGAGAAAAATATCGATTTTATTAAATATCGATCGACTCTGGTTCTAGTATTAGAACGATATGTTCTTCTTTTACCGTCTTTCTAGAAATTCTTTCTCTTTCTTTAATCATTGCTAAAGTTTAATCCTTTCGCTCATGAAAATAAATTCCATATTCTGATAAAGAGGTAGTTTCCTCATTTTTTCTTTTCAGGTAGCTGCGGGTCTTTGTCCTATCTCTTATAATTTTACTACGATCAACTACGTTTGAAGAATCATCCTTGGAAATTTTTCCCATATCCTTCAAAGCAGCATTTATTAGAATTACTGTCGATCTATCGGAAACACCAGTTCTGTCATAAGCCTGAGCTACATTTGGAAGTTTAGTTCTCGTTTGTGAAGTTAAAGAATAATTATTATCAATGATTGTGTTGATAGTGTCATTAGAATTCTTAAGCAAATTATAACTCAAAGTAGCTCCTGCAATAGAGAGTGAGATTATTTTGGATTGTTTTCCTTTACAATCTTTGAGCTGAACGTTTTGGCTCTCTGCTTTTCTTTCTTTGCGCTGCAATCTTTTCTTCAATCATTCTGCTGGTTTTAATGTCAACATTTCCAATGACCATTTTTCGAAATGTCCTTTGATCTGTTAAAAAAGCACTTTCAGCTATAGGTACTTTCATTTTGAAAGTAAACTGAGAAAGTTCTTATATTTACATATGCTAATATCAAATAGATTTTTTCCCGCTGATTCCCTGAAGGACACTACCTTTTTCGAGAAATATAGTTTGCCAGTATTTTTTAATATTTTCTCAATATTTATATATGCTTTATGGTATTTTTCCAGCAGATATATATATAATTTGTTGGTTTGTTACAGTTCGAATCGAACTTTTCCCCCCCATAATCCTTCAAGCTCTTTAATTAAAATTGAACATACATCAGCCACATACTAGCATCTCTTTTATAATCTTTCTGCATGTAAAGATAATACTTCATAACATCTGCATATGTTGGAAGCATGTTAGACTTCATTATTTCAGCCATTCTAAACATTGGACATACATCTACTGATCGTGTCCGAGGCCTTTCGACTTATTCACAGAACCGTGTCTCCTTAACAAACAAAACAAACAAAACTGAACTTAAAAATCCAAATTCTATATAAAAAAAATATCTAAAACAAGTAAGAATAAGCAGTGAAATATGCACCAACAAACGAAAGCGAATCAATTTGAACAAATGACTTAGTTTTTCTCGATAGACTATATCGGTAGGTCATTTGTAGGAGCATACACCTACTAGATATTAACAAAAAAAGTGGGCGGGTATTTAAAGAAACTCAGACACCTCCACTCCATTTAATAAAATACGATTTATTTACCCTTTATAAACAAGCAAAGAAAGGGAAGCGCCCGTGCACCCTAGTAGCGAGGAACGCAATGGTGAGTCTATTGAGAGGAATGGAGTCGTGCGTGATATAGCGCTCTAAAAAAGAAGGAAATCTTTAAATTTACGGGATAATGTTAGGTGAACACTTTTTTTTTACAAGCAGGGAAGTTCATTTCACCCACCCATGGCTTTAAATAAGATGCATTAAATTTTTTAAATGCGTTATTATTATTTTTGTGAAGAAATTGGCAAATTTTCGAAATTTCGAAGTGATTTTGGCACCTGAAGATATTAATTGATTTAGCTCATATTTTGTATTATTAATAAGCATGGTAGTCCCCAACTATTCCCACCATAGGCGTTTTCAGTTTCCGAAATTCGTGTTTTTCGCTCCACCCTAATGTACAAGAAAAGGAGGATGTTTTTAATGCTTACGAGGCACAAGGAAAACTATGTTCTCAGTTTTCCATGTTATTAGATGAAGATTTTATGTTTGTTTTGATGGCTAAGTCACAAGAAGGCATGCTAAAAATGTTTGAAAATGAGATAATATCAATGGATGGTACACACTGGACCAACGCATGAGTTTTGATGAGTTGAATTGGTTACCCTGATGGTGTTAGATGAATTAAGACAGGGTTACCCATGTGCTTTTTGTGTAAGAAATAGAACTGATTGTGATGCTATGTACTCATTTTTATTTACTTTAAATCCAAAAGTCTTCATGTCAGACATGGCCGAAGGTCTTTATAATGCCTGGAAAAATGTAAGAGGCAAGACTCTTTTGTACTTAGCATGTCGATAAAGCATGGAAAAATAACATAAAGAAAGTAAAAAGTATTGAAAAAACTCTGATGTATATAAAATTTTAAGAACTATCCTTGAAGAAAGAAACAAGATGGTATTCAGTACATTATTGTCAAAGACACTGATCTCCTTTGTAAAAAACAATGCTTTATCTGAATTTGGAAAATATTTTTTAAAGAATTACAGTGAAAATGTCAAACGTTGGACATCCTGTTACAGACTACACTTGGGTCTCAATACAAACATGCACATAGAGAGAATGCATAGGACTCTAAAATATGAATATTTAAATGGTAAACAAAATAAGAGAATGGATAAGGCTGTATGTGCATTAATGAACTTCACTACAGACAAAATGTTTGATCGTCTCACAACCCAACACAAGGGGAAAATATCTAAAAAAAAGTATCAGATTTAAGAACTCATCATAAATCTAGTCTGATACTTCCGTGCACGTCAGTTATTTAGTAGCAGAATAGCTGGATAGTGCCATCCAACAAAGATGAAATGTTTATTGTACAAATTAATGACCCAAGCTGTAATTGTAATTTAGTTTGTGATGACTGTAGAGCTTGCTTGCACAAATTTGTTTGTTCATGCCCCGACTCAATGATTTAAGTAATTATATGCAAGCATATTCATTTCGTATGCCAAACTTATTTTGGAATCCAAGACTAAAATACTTTGTGGTCCTTCTACAGTTTCAACTCAGCCGACTACAACATCTGATGGCGATTCATCTGTTTAAAGTTCTGAAATGTCACTAAGTATTCCAACTGCAGCTTGTGATGGAGATTTCTCATTTGACATCAGTTTCCAACGTTTTAAATATACTTTAGAGAGAATCGCAGATTCTGTAAAAAGTGTACAAGAGATCCAAGTGGCCCAGCACTTGATAAAACCAGTCTTGCCTACGTTAGAGGCATTTAGACAAAATGCTTCGACAGATAACTTGGCAGTAAAGGACAGTAAGAGTCGTTCTAACTATCCGTTCTTTCTATCAAAACAACGGTTATACAGTACAAAGAAAAAGAGAGAATCCAAGTCAGCCCTAGAAAAACCAACTCTTAAGTAGAAAAGAGACATTTGTATGAATGTGATATAAATATAAAATATTATTTTAAGAAAGCATTTGTACCACAGTTAAAATTTATTATGAGTGTTAAGAGATAGATTAGAGATATGGATCATAGCAATTAGTGTACAAGATAAATATTACCTGAAACCACAAGTATTAGGCTTAATTTTCAAAAGTTGACTGTACGTATCAACAAGACAGACTGGAAGTAAAGTTTTTGGATGTTTAACTTTCCCATTTACTTAATGTTGAGTTGAAATCTGCATCTCCTTTAATGTGTTAAAAACAGTTGTTTCTTAATGTTATTTACAGCTTGCTTTCAGAAGAATATACATTATTATAGGATTTTTACCGTTTTTTAATGCAGTATTTTTCTTAGTAATTTTCTTATTGTGTTCGTACATAAATATTTTAATAACACTTAAAATAGATGCACGTTATAAGTAGTGTTTTATTATTAGTTTTTCTTTTGTGTTTTGATGTGCAACAAAATGAATTTTTTTCTTGCCTAGGTTTCTGCTTTGGTTGAATCTTGAGTAATTAGCTAACTAGTCTTGAATCTAAGCAGAAGCCTTGTGGCATGGAGATGTTTGCATGAAAAAATATATTTTTATTTAAAATTGTGCTGAATATATTCCTGAATTTTTAATACCCATGTTTTCTTTGTAGGTTGTCGCTGTGTTGATGGATGACTAAATGATATTTATATTTGATGACCTTTTGAAATTCTCATGCATCAATTATGAATATTTTTTATTTTCTAAAGTGAACAATATATGAAGCTCAAGTACAAGTTATATTATTTCTGTTTGTTTAATAAAAGGAAAAATAATCTTGATAAATGGCCTATTTTCTGCCAAAACTAGCATATGAAGTATTATATAAAATTATTTTAAATGTGCAAGCATGTCTGAAGAATTAATTAAAGTGAATTATGTATTTATAAATGCATCAAGTAAACTGCCCATGATTAGTATTTAAGTAAGAAGTATTACAAGAATTCGATATTTTAATTAAGGGTGCACCTAGGCCCAAACACCTATCAAGTTGTGTTTTAAACTAGAAAAGTCCCTACAAAATTTAACAAACATGATAAATTTAAATAAAAGAAGACTACTAGATTCATATCCTCACTAGTAAGAGCATGAAGCTAAGCAAAACCCACCATGATGGCATAAGGTTAAGCCAAAATGGGCGTTCACAGTAGGGATGCGACATCGATGTTTTTTAAAAAAGATCGATGTATTGGGGTCGATGTTTTTGTAACATCGATGTTAATACTTGTCGATGTTTTTATGCTGTCGATATTTTATTTTTAAATGAAAAAAGTACCGTTATAAAATTTAAAAAAATAACCAAGTAGAATAATTTTTATAATCAGCAAATTGAACATACTTTTAGACCAAAGTGACCAAGAATGAAGGGTCTGAAAAGTAGAGATGCGACATCGATGTCTTCTAAACATTGATATTCTAGAACAAAAACATCGATGTATTATAGTCGCTGTCGCATCACTAGTTGCTAAACCAGTTTTAAGAAATGGGGAAACAAGTTTAAATCACTGAATTTTAAAAACATCGATTGTTTTGGAGCGATGTATTATCAACATCGATGTTTTAATTTTGAACATCGATGTTTTGCTATCGATGTCGCATCCCTAGTTCACAGTGCTCTTTTATAAGTTTTGATTACATCAAAGTACCGTATAAGAACTGCACAAAGAAGTGTTAGACTTTTTCAGTTTAGGATATGTGTTACAGTCAAAGTGAATTGTTTCGTCTTTTTTATATTTTCATAACTGAATTTACAAATTTCTATGTAACAAAGTTTCTTTACAACGAAGTTTTTAAGTAGAAAACGATAAGACTTCATTTAATAGACTCAACAGTAGTTTCTTAAAATTGAAAGTAATAATAGGCTATTGCTGTTCTAAATTGGACATGCCCTATAAAAGTTAAAAAATATTCGATACTAGCTCGAATTCTTCATATTGCCAACATTAAAGTTTGTATCATATTACTCATTACAATACGAACTTTTCAGAATGAGATAAAAAAGGGTTTTTTCTGTTCATAAGCTTAAGAATAGTTACGAAAAATTATGATGCAGTCGTTAGGAATGTTTTCTAAAATATTGTTCATTAGGAAGCATTTTCGAAAACGTAGATTTTTACATAAATTCTGTTCATATGACACATCTTTTGTAAATTTTAGAAAATGGTCATTTTAAGCACATTGTATGTTTTGATTCAACATTTGAGGAAATCATTTTTTTGGTTTCCTGTACGATGTCTATCGTTGAAATCTGAAATGGGAAGATAAAAGGTAAACAACTTTTCAGCTAGTGTACTCTCGAACGCAGTGAACTTTGAAACTGAGGCCCATGAAAGCGAGATTTTTCAACCAATCAGAGGAGACTCGGCTCGATGGATTACCCTGGCTATAGACTCTTGTGTGATTTACGACTTATGAGAGAGCAGCAGAGTCGGTATCTAGGGGAATTTGTAGAACCACGAATTCAAGACGAGGCTCAACAGGGAAAGTTACCTCCTGGGGCTAGAGGGAAGAATGATCGACGTGGCACAATGGAAGTCCTCGAAGGATGGTAACAATGGACGCGATCGAGTATCAAGGATGGTGGAAAGCAATGAGGTGCCCTTATCACAAACGCTAAAATTTCGGATAGAGCAGGCGGCGTGTGAGTCCTTAAGATGCAAATGCGAGAGAAAGGAAGAACGATTACTGGCTAGACTCGGGGATTTTATACCACACTGGGAAGATCGCGGGACAGATGACGAAGCAACACCCATCCAACGTGAGGACTTTCGGCTACGACAGATTTAAGGTGAACCAGCCGCGTCTACACCATACGCTTACAAACATCCATGCCCGGATTCGAACCTTCCGATCTAGAGGCTAACACCTTAACCACTATACCAGTTGGTCGGCAAGGGATATTGGGGGATTCCGATGGAGGAGAGTTCGAAGAACTAACTAGTTTTGTGTCACCCAAAGGGCAATACCAATGGAAAGTCATGCCATTGACTTTCAGGTGCCACAGACACTTTCCAAAGGGTTATGAACCAAGCGTTGAGGGCACACTCAGACTACGCAGAGCTTTATAGATGACAATCATTTATTCTAAGACATGGGAGGAACACTCGACTCATCTAAAACAGTACTCCAAACCCTAAGGTCTTTGAACTTCGCGGCTAATTTGGAAAAGTGTTCCTTCGCGAAGTCAGAAGTAAGGTATTTAGGCCACGTGGTGGGTTCAGGGAACATGGTCCAGATCCTGGGAAAATAGCGACGATACAGCAGTTGAACGTACCCAAAACGAAAAAGGTACTACGGTCAGTGTTAGGGTTCATGAACTACTACAGGGAGTATGTGCCACGCTATGCGGAGCTAACGAAGAAACCAGTCCCCAATGATATCCCATGGACCGATGACGCGGACGACGCGTTTAAGAAACTTAAAGAGGCTTTGTGTAAAGCTGTGTATCTGTCTACACCGGATATTAATAAGCCGTTTGAAATCCACACAGATGCCTCAGTAACGGGTATAGGATCCTGTCTGGTCCAGGGAGATGAGAAAGGCTACCCAAGATCAATAAATAACATTCGCAAGCCAAAAGCTCACACCTGCGCAATTGAAAGAGTGGCTTATGCTGTAATTTGGGCTTTGGGAAAATTTGACACTTGGACGTATGGTCAAAGTATACTGTTGCACACTGACCATAATCCATTAAAATATCTAACGGAAGGTGTGCCCAGTACTTCAGAGGTGGGCATTGAATTTACCTCGGTTCAATGTAGCAATAACTCATAAGCCAAGTATTTTAAATGCCGATGCTTTATCGCGAATGTATGAAGAACAATGCAAGTGATTTTATGATAACGAAAGACATGTTGTACTGCATCACATAATATAGTAATTTAATTGGTTTTGTTTACACGAAACAATCGTTATCTAAAAGTATGTTTTGGATTACTAGTATTCTTTAATCAAACGGATTAAAATTTTTGTATTTTGAGTAAACTTTTGCTATCATAAGTACACGGATAGTTTTAAAAATTATAGTTAATTGTAAAATTTAAGTTTGTGTAAGACTCATTTCAGGCATACTTGCCGACTTGGGGACACAAACATCAATACATCTTTTGGGTATCTGGATTTTGAATAATGACGTTCCCCGAGTACAGGGGCGTCCGTCATTGGGTTTTTTGGTATGGTTTCAATTTAGGGACCAAGTCACCCCGTAATCATAAACCGGAGGTGAGGTAGCCTCACCAGGTTGGGTAGGGCCTCACGGGGGCGCCTTCTGGCCGAAAAGCGAGTTGCAGAAAGAGGCGTTTCCCCTTAGTATCGTGACGTACCGGCGGGAAAGTCCGACCCTGGCGCCACGACATTTCCCGCACATCTAAATCGGATTTCGTCTTGAATTGTTGATCTTACTGAAGATGTATCCGACCCCACACAACGGCGATTTTTGTTTCAATCAATAGCTAATAATATGAAGTATTTACACACGGAGGCTCATTAATGAAATGAGTACCATTTTTGAGAAAAACGCTACTGAAAAGTATGAAAAACAGCAATCTCAGAGACCATTAACCACTCCCCCCTGCTGTTTTATTGGCCTTGTGGATTGGAACTCTCTGGGTTTGCGGTTTTACTAGGGGGGTTAGTGAAAGGGGATTGTAGATCATTCAGCAGTGCAATTTCGGAAACATCTTTACGTTTCTCCTGAGGAAGGTCATTTTGACCACTTGTTTGGAATAGCTGGAAAACGCTCAATCTCAAAACGTTCTATGAATAAAACTCTACTGATTTCTTATACACTTTAATCTACTATCGATACTTTCATCGAACATAATCCATCCTACAAATAAAGAGATTTCATATTTTTGTTCGATTTTTCAAAATAATCTACTTGCCATTTTAAAATAATGAAAATTCAAGTAAACGTTTTTAAATTCTTTGTGAGTTTGCGTAACCAAGAACTGATCTAGTGTCGACGAGTTCACGGAATGCTAAAACAAACTTCTCTTTGGAAATGCGTAACACGGGTAACCATGCAACTACGCGAGAAGGTTATAAGAGCATTAGAAAAAATTTATTTATCATAGCCCACCTTGTAGTGGCAGCGGTAACCTTGTTTGATAAGAGTCGCAGATTAGCAAACGGAGGGTTGCGAAATCCAACCAACTAAAAGACCGTCGTGAAGGTGGGGACTGGTGCACGTCAAATCTGCGTTGGCCTCAAATTTCCGAACTTTGGCGCTGTGTGAAAGTTAGGAGAGTGGGTACCAACTCAGGTGTTGAACTCGTCATCGAACCGTGGTTCAAAATTGCCAAGTATTGCCCTCGGATCTTTCACTTTGCGATAGATTCCGGACCGTCGCCAATAACCCGTCTGTTTGTTGCTTCCAGTGCGAGGCAAATTCAACAATCTACCCCACACCTTACAAAAAAATATTCCGCACCTTACAAAGCCTTGATTATTTATTTTAATTTCCACCATACTTCTACGCTTGAGGATAACTCTTACAATCGAGATGAGCGATTCATCTGAGTAGTGGCTGAAGAAAATCTCGGAATTTGAGGTAATACTTACCGGAATTCATGGGTCTATTTCCTTATCAAAAGAAAAAGGGGTTGTCAAAAAAATGTGCTCCTTGATAACCGAAAAGTATGAGCATATAAACATCGAAGTGATCAAGATGTACGTGAGAACAAAAGAACATTTATTCGCATTCGGCACTTGAATAAAAAGACTTGTATAAGTCGAACAGAACGGGCTCAACAACGCAAACCTAAAAAGTGGGCAGCATCCTCAAAGTTCAAAACCATTGAAGATTCTGCAGAAAAATAGGCAAGTGCTCAGAATGTCTCTAAACATTACTGCATTGAAATTTGGCTATTGCAATATAATTACTATATTGCAAGTTTCTATTCATGGTGAAAGTGAAACCAGATTAATACGAATTATTCAGATAGTTTCACTCTGCGAAAGGAATGTTGGTTTCCGAAGCAAACCAAATGGCATCTGTGAAAGGAGTGTTGGTTTGCGAAGCAAACCAAATGGGATTGCGATCAATCCCCGGGGGTTGACGAGCGTAAACGAGCAGGGGGCGGAGCCCCCTAGTTCATCTAAAAATAGTTTTCAAATGTTTTTTGCTTATTTCTATTAGTACATTCTTTTAGGGATATTTTGGAGTTTTTGTTGTTTGTTGTTTTATATAAAGTTCTTTTTCAAAATATTCTGTCTACAAATAGTTTAACATGAATCTAATGATTAAAGAATATATTTCGAACATTATATATGGATCAAGTTCTTACTGATACCAATTCAAATGAGAGAAAACAAAATAATTTTACTTTCCATGCATTCCATTGCTTAGTCACAATTTTATATATTTTATACAGAAATATAGTGTTGATATTAATTGATTGTTTTAAAATTTAATGTGTACATTTTCTATGAATCTCTAAACAAGACTCCAATAACTAAAGAGTACACACACACACACACACACTTCAATGGAAACCCCTCGAAAGTCTAGTACTCCTCGCAATATATCTTAGCGATACTTAAGAGAAAAAAAAGAAACACACTGTGCTTCATTTCTATTCCTCTCTTTAATTAAAATGTTATCAATTAAAAAAAAATGAAAACACTTTCCTTTAAATCACATTAAGTATTCTGTGGAAATTGATAAACCCTTTCAAACTTAAAGGTACTTGTAGAATATTTCTTTCAGGTTTAAGAACTCTTCCTGCAGTTTGATTGAACTAAATTGTCATAAATACTATAGTTTTGTTCCACAGTACTCGTGCACTTTTCAAACAATACTGTATTTAATGATTTCCAATTTTGTTTAGTTGTCCTCTTATATTTCACAAGGGATCTGCTTATGGTGAGTAAATGTTAACAACTACGATGACCCTGATTTTTTTTAAAGAATAAATCTTCTACG
This sequence comes from Metellina segmentata, assembly GCA_947359465.1. Classification (NCBI taxonomy): domain Eukaryota; kingdom Metazoa; phylum Arthropoda; class Arachnida; order Araneae; family Tetragnathidae; genus Metellina; species Metellina segmentata. The sequence goes on from OX375872.1 coordinate 19,499,548, forward strand.
TAATCTGCAGATTGCAAACCGGTTATTTTAAATTAAAATAGGGTGTCTTTAATTGAGTGTTAATCGCGTTCAATGAATTAAATACATACTCAAATATGTGTAAACATACCTAAATTACTGCGCTAATTAAACGCAAGAACTTAGCTCATACCAATTGTAATCTATTTATATGATGCACAAAATATGCTATATTTTTTATTAAATAGAGCAATAAAATCAAATAAAAAAAAGAATATTCTTTGTTTTCCAACGATTCTTATTTTCAAATTATATTAAATTTTATCATGACTGAAACGAACACTACACTGTTGAACAGCTAAAGCCGCGTCCACACCGGAGAAGCAGAGCAAAACATGGATGATTGATTAACCCCGGAGACAGGTTTGATTGGCAGCTCGTTCAGTGTAGACGGTGAACGAACATTTTGAGCACGAGCAAAATGATCCGCTTCTAGTCGGTACATCAAAGGAAAGCAAGTGCTCGTGCTCGCTCTATTTGAACGGCGTTTTTTCGTTCCCTTGCTCGACGTTCAATCAATCACCGGGGTCATCGTTAAGAAACGGGTCGGGGACCGGAAAATAGAAATATTTATATTTCTTCGGATTGTAAAGTGATACTATTATTTAAGTAGTCTATTTGTAAGCATTGTGTGTTTTGCTATACATAGTTGACGATTAAAACTTAGTTGTGAAAATGTAATCTGCCCATATTAGTGTCAAAATTGATGTGTCCATCCATGTGTATTTAGATGGTCTATATTAGTAGTCTTGGGGAACTTTGCACGTCAAATCTCTGCTATTATAAAATGAAGTGTCCGACCTCCACTACGCAATGTCCGGACGAATCTATTGCACTTGCAATAATGAAATTTGGCACACGGGTAGTCCGAAGTTTTTGCAATTTTTGTGTCCAGCCTGAATTTTAAAATTCAATCTAAAACATTTAAAAAATAATTTATTGGAATTTAATTATTATTGTCTTCTTTGGAATAAAAGTTGCATAAAAAGTTAGCAGATTCTAAATGTATTTTTTCCGATTTCATTTTGCGGAGAAAGATTTGTCAGCAGACTAAAGTTTTAACTTTAGTTATGTAGTTCTTTTTTATTATCTCCTTGATCGTAAAAGATAGAGTACAATTTTCAACGGATATGAAATCTGCGGAAAATTTCACATTAGATCTATACCTAAAAATATGATTTTCGATAAATGAATAATTTTAAATTGAAACTTATATTTTTTCCAACACGAACGCCACTTTCTGTGAAGAATGACTTTCGTTTGATTCGAGATATCACAGATTTAATTTCCTACGCTCAAACCATTTCACAGCGAAGAAAAGCAAAACAAATAAAAAAAACATATTGACTGGCATTGTAAAGTATTTTTTTGTAAAATCGGGATCGTTAAAGACAGATGAAAATTTCAACAGATTTGAAATCTGAATAAAATCTAAACCCCTAAATCTCAACCTTCCATTTGATTTTCTTTTAATAAATAATTTTTCAATTAAATATTTATATTTTCGCAAGAGATTCTGACGTCACGCCGATTGGATCTCTGCGCAATTCGAATTTGGCAATGACGAGGTCATTACGGCGTTGCCCGAGGTGTTTGTTTGCGAAGCAAATCATAGTTCATAATATTCATAATTTAGTTTGCGAAGCAAATCAAATTAGAATTTGCTGGGAATCCATTCCAATAGACTACGAATTTCCATTTGGTTTGTGAAGCAAACCAATGCCATGATTGCTGTTATCCAATAGGCTTCGCAAACCAAATGGGAATTCTTAGCAATCACCACGCAGTGGCTAGTTTAAGATAAATAAGAGGTGGATATTTAAAATGTATTTAAACTTTTTTGCAACTAAAGAAAATTTAAAATTGTTGCGCTGCAATATTAATACGTTTTACCGAAAAATGCCGAATTGAAAGAGACATTCAATATGTTGGAACATATGAGTGAAATATTCAGTAAGAAATTTTTATTTTGTAGGGAAATAATCTGCTAATATCAATTTTGCAAGAACGTATGGATATAAATAAATAAATAAATAAATAAAATAAATAAAAATATATATATATATATATATATATATATATATATATATATATTAATAAAGTGGTTGCCGCAGCCGCAGGATTGAAAACACGGTTTGTTCAAAATTGTACAGGGTTAACGATGAAGTGGATTATTTTCCGAGGCGGCTATTAGTTTAGGGTTTATTAAGTGTCCCAGTAGGAAAAGCGTAATTTATACCGCGTGTGAGCAAAAGACGTATACATTTTCAGTCTTATGGCTCCTGAGAATATTTTCCATCACCAATATCGCCTTTTTTGGGAACTTTTCTTCGTATTCCTCTTTAATAAATCTTTAATGATAATATACGCTGCACTCGCGATTATACGCCGACTTCGTAAAGAACGGGACCTTAAAGCAATTTGCTTCAAACAATAAGTTTGCAGTTTAACTTCAACACACAACCAACCAGATTGATCGCGAGCACATGGAACATTTTGTGTCCGAGCTGTCAAACCAGAAAAACCAGAGAGATTGATTCACCAAACCTGTCTCCGGGGTTAATCAATCATCCATGTTTTGCTCTGCTTCTCCGGTGTGGACGCGGCTTAACAATCGCCTTTCACGAAGCAAATCCCTTGAGGATATACAGATGCCTGGTAAAACCGCGAAACGAGGGAACCAGGGAGTCCAATTCACAAGGGCAATAAAACAGCAGGGGGGAGTGGTTATTGGACTTGGATATTTCAGTTTTTCACACTTTTCAGCAACGTTTTACTCAAAAACGGTACTCATGTGGTTGATGAGCATTCGTGTGTAAATGCTTTAAATTATCAGCTATTGATTAAAACAAAAATCGTCGTTTTGTGGTGTAGGATTCGTCTTCAGCGAGTTTTACAATTTAAGACGAAATCCAATTCAGTTATGTAGAAAACGTCGTGGCGCCAGTGTTGGACTTCCCCGCCGGTACGTCACGATCACTTTCGCGTTCAGAACGAGTTTCCGCTGTGATGGACACAAAGACCTATGGACACAAAGACTCCACGGGGGTCCCCCCCCTTCTGGTATGTGGGAAGAAACCCGTTTGGAAACCCGAAGGCCAGTGAGGAAGCGAAACGCGGTTTGCACTGGAGATCGATGGGGATTATTCCCGACCGTGTATGATTAACTGAATGATCCTGTAAATAATATTTGTATCGCAAATAGAGTCAGTCAAAAGTTGTTAATGAATTTGAAATATGCTCATGGCCTAGTTTTACTGCTTGGGGGACGACAAGGCGGAGGATTAGGAAATCCGCCTAATGAAGAACCGTCAGTGTTAAAACACCTACGATACTTGATTTATTTAACCAGCATTTGTATGTTTTTGAGTTGTAGTAACCAACTCAAAAAGTGGGGAGAATGTTGAGAAAGGTCTCACTATATCTCTCTTGTTCGTGAAGTGACGCGAGCGAGCAACACACCTCTACGTTACAGCTTTTTTTTAAACAAAACAGTTTGAGTTTCCGTTAGAAGAATGTTATATGCGCAGGGGCATATATAAGGAGAGGGCCGAGGGGGCCCGGGCCCCTCCTAAAATTTTGACTAGATTCAATCATGAAAACTTTTTATTTTGAATTTTTAGAAATCGAATTTGCATTCCTGGCGGAAACAATTTTCTTTAAAAAAATTTATTATTTGGACACATTTATAAAAGCTATTTACTTTCCTGAATAAAGTAAACACAGTGGGCTGGACACTGGGATCACCAAAATTTATGATGGTTTATGAAAGTTGTGCTGTAACCATGTGGTTGTGAGAGTGTAACTCTACAGTGAACATTTTCTTCTTCCGCTGCCTGCAGAATCCAATGGACACCCCCGACAGTTTTACGACTTTGCGAGATAAGAAACCCTCTGTCTAGCTTCACAAACAACCCCTTGGGCATTTCACTTGTATTACGACCCCAGTCTTAGAAATTACAAAGTTGTGGAACGAACGAATACTTGTCAATAGGGTAAACACAATTCTTAAACTTCGGGAGGGAAGACATACAATGCTATTCTACAAATTTGTTCAGACACAGAAACACACGTGTTGGGTATTCTCGGATTTCTTGTATTTCAGAAAGAGTCCGTTCTCTGTCCGTTGAATTCAAAGGTAGTTTATTCCTATTTTGATCCTGTAGTCATGCGTTGCAACTTCCTCAAAAACTGCAAAGAAAAGTTATCGAGCTCTCGGAAACAATGAGAAATGTATCAAATGTGCTGGAACTGGCATCAAACTTAAGGACGGAGGCCGATGAAAATTTAAGACCCTGTAAAGTGAAATAAAGGAATTTGCTAAAAAAAATAGATAAGAGAAGAAGTTCCTAGAACTTGCCGCCTTAAAACTGTAAGGAGCAACATCCCTTACTGCATAGCAGAATAATATTATCGGAGAACCGCTTATATACCTTTTTTTTGATGATCTCTGCAAATCCCTCAAACAGCGTTTTGCATCCCACCATCAAACAATTGCGTCCTTAAATAATGTCGTTCCTGAGTTCTGTATCGACAGGGATTGAAAAATGCGTTAAAATATTCTTCCCAAATTCTTTCATTCTACTAAAAATATTGGCGGTTCTTCCAGTCTCTGTTGCGACCGCGGAAAGGATTTTCTCAGGATTGCGGAGACTGAAGACTTATTTACGAAATACAACTTCAGAAACGAGACTAAATTGACTGGCACCGCTTTCAATTCACAGAGACATTAAAATATCAGACTACGAAGTTCTTGATAAGTTTGCCAGTTCACCAAGAAATATGGATTTTGTTTTGTAAAATTCTCAGCAATTTTTGTCATTTTACAGGGTGTTCACTCTTAACCTTGACTGATAATGTCTTCACTAATTTTTTAACCATTCGTAATATATGCATATTTTTACTAACAAAATTGCTTGGAAAGAAATTTTTTTTTTAAATATTTGAAACGTTTTGGGTTAAAAAACATTTTTTAATTAAAAAAATTTAAATTTGTATTCGGTGTTCTAGTTTTAACAGTCATAATTACTTATCTGATATCCAGATGCTCAAACATTAAACAAAGAAATTTCTATTGAGATGGTAATTAAAAGTAAATTATCTATCCATCAACTTTAAGAGTGGGCCCCCTGTATATAAGAACGAATTATAGAATATTTTAATAAAGTAAACAAGTTACTTTTTTCCAATTAAAGAAATGTATATTTCACTATAAAAATAACATTTAAAATTATATTTCCCAATTTCTAAAAGTGCATTTAAACTATCCCCCTTTTTTTTTACCTATGTCTGACCTTTTATTCCTTTTAATATCCATGCAGTCATTATTATATACACTAGCATTATTTAAAATGCATAACTACCTATTTTTAGAAATAAATTTTAAACAATTTTAGAATTTCAAATTGTTATTGGAATTATATTGAACTGTTATTATTTATTCAATTTGATATCCTGAAGTCCTAAATAGCTTTCGAATGTTTCCTTACCCCAAAATTAATACATTTGTTCGATGCATACTAATTTGCTTTAGAGAATATTTGGCCCGAATAAAACCCCGAAATAAACTCCTACAGGTATATACGCCACTGTATATGCGTGTACCGTTTGTTGTACGCTTCGTTGTCTTTTCAAAAGCTTTTATTGAATGTTTGACTGTGTAAATAAGTTCAAGTGTGATTTATTTATTCTTGTTAGTCGTTAAGCATTGGGTAGATGCACAGATCCCTACCTTTTAATTGATATGTGGTGTTTTGCAGCCACACTGTTCTATATACAAATACAAATATTGACGACCAACTACAGGCTCAAGCCCAACAAGGCTGGTCCTTTGTTTATGAATTCTCCAATTCCCACCGACTATCCAATTGTATCTTAAATTAGTACACTCCCTTCGGATTAAACACGAACAATATCTCTACTTTGTATACAAACATTACCATTTTTTATTTTTTTAATAGTTTCAATACAACGAGGGATTAGTTTTAAATTTTTCAATCATTATTACCATTTACAAGAAAACCTTCAGCCTCGTATAATTAGAATAAAAAAAATTTTTAAACCATATTTTTTGTACTTGAAAAAAAATTTCCTTGAAAAACTAGGTTTGTTATATTAAGTGATTTCTCAGTGGAGAATAATATGATAGTTCATACATATTTCAGTTTGGGAAAATGTGTCTCGGAATTGTGGTAGAAAAATTGGCAACTCTATTTCTAAGGGAAAGATTTCATGATACCTCCCGTAAATTTTGAACCACGGTCAATTGACGAGACTACTCCTTAGCTAACCCTCACTCTCCCTGATCATGCATGGAAATCGGAGTATTGACTTGAGATTGCAACTTCTTAAGAATCGCATTCGTAAAGTTGTACCATGAAACGGTCATTCATTGAAAAATCTGTCGACTGCGTTCTTGTGGTTCCATGCGACATTTCTGCCATATTAGTTCCCCCCCCCATGCAAGGTGCAATACGAACGAATATTAATCGTAATTAATCTAGGATTAATAAAGTTCAAAATTTATATCTTTTCATTACTACTTGAAAAGTTGTTTGTATCGAGAAACCTCAAGGACTTTTATGTCTTGCACTTTTCTTATAATAACTAGGAGTGAATTTCCAATAGATGTAAGGGTCTATCGTAAGTAACAACACAACATCCAAGTAATTTTATTACATTCCTTTCAAATATTTGAATGAATAATATGAACACTTTGTTGAAATTGTTCCTAGTATGAAAATTGATACAGAATCTGGAATAGCACATAATATTCAAATGATTTTACAAGATTTCTTACAAAGCTCAACAAACTGAGAAAATATACAATGAAGGCAGTTATACGATTATGTACAAAAAAGACAAGAAAACCTTGATCAGTCTCAATTACATATCAAATCATCGATCACTTTGATACAAAAAAATTGTCCAATTTTAAATTTACACATAATTATCACGATTTACTTTCCTGTGTGAACTCATACCCAAACTACATTTAGATCAAACCAACGAAATTAAATATTTTAAACACACTTCAATTTATTTTCTTTAGATGAAATTTAAAAATTCTAGCACATCCGTTTAACTAACATATGCATAGCTTTCAGAAATCAAAATTTTGTTATTACAATAATTTCAAGCTTAGAGTTAACTAATTTTGTCGTTGGAATATACTTTACCCAACGATTTCTTAAAGGAGAACGTCCGAAACAATCTCCCGGGTACCTAGAAATTATTTCTTACACCTGGCATTCAAATTACTCTATTCACATGTAGCTTTTTCATGAGGATAAGTGTTAAATGTCTCATTCTTTTTACTAGTACCGAATCTTATACAGAACTGCCCTTATACGAGACTCGCATTTTGGTGAGGTTAAGCTTCTAAATGAAGTACCGCACTAACCTGAAATCTACGACGGTAAGGTAATTTTAATTAACGTCATACTAGAGCAACACAACGGGCTATCGATGACGGTCCGGGATCAATCCCCTAAGGGAAAAAGCCCAGGACACCACGTCATTTTGAAACACGGTCAGATGACGAGGCAACACCTGAGTTGTCATCCTACTCTCCAAACTTCCCTCCAACCCAATATGAAGACTTTTGACTACGACAGATTTAAGGTGCACCGACCGCCTCTACACAATACGCTTACAAGTATTCATTCTCTGTCCCGGATTCGAAACGGAAACCTTCTAATCTAGTGGCTATTACCTTAACCGCCAGGCCGGTTGGTCGACAAATCTACGAGAGTAGGTCAATACTATCCAGTTATTAAATGTGTGCCAGGGGCTGAAATTAATTGGAGGCTTACAACACAATATGGGGGCAGAACTTTAATGAACTGTGGAAGGAACTGTGTATGATTGGATCGAGAACTTTAAGAGGCCCGACATGCGTGATGAACGTCGCCAGTCAACCTCCCCCTCTCACGAAAAGATTCAGCGAGATCGAGAAATGGTACTGGCAAACCGACGAGTAATCATCGACACTGTAGCGCTTTCTCTGCAGATTAGACGGACAAAGTGGGGGAAGCACAAGTGGTTGGGGGACGACCTAGGAAGAGGGGGTCATCCACAATTACTTAGCACACTAAAGAATGAACCAATTTGCATAACCAAGCAGCATGAAACTGAACCTAATACGCAGGTTATGTCAACAGTTGAATCACACCAGAAATCGGTCAATTTCATCAACTCGTACAGGGATTAGTTATTCCAGAAAGAACGGCCCTTTGAGAGACGTTCCTTTGCTGGAGCCTTCTCTACAATATTCCATTTATGTAAAAAAAAAATCTGGAAGCGACTTTTTAGTTCCTTTTGCCCTCTTTATGAAATGACAGCATTTCATACATTATGAAATAGTTTGTTTATCACAAAAAGGTTTTAAAAATCTGAAAGCACTAATAAAGTGGTACCCTATATTTACAGAATACTTTATATTCTTTTCAAAATTAGTATTTGCAATATCTATAATAGTTTTTTTTATTTTATTGCTTTGTTATACAGAGCTGCTTATAATTCAGTTGAAATATGAACTAATGTTGCTTTAGAGTAATTGTTTTTTCCTATACAAGCAACAGAATATGCCTTAATGGATGTAGAAATTTTTTCAGCGATTTTAAATTTTACGTTAAACAAAACTCAAGATTTTCAAAGCACAGCATTGAATTATTTACATTCCATAGGTAATTTTATTTGGGCTCTTTGCTCATTTGATTATCAATTAGGGACCAAATAATGATTTAAATGGGGATTTTTCCCCCTAGAATTTAGGATTGCAAGCGCTCATTTTTCATATCCTGGTCAAAATAACAATTTAAATTCGATTTCTGAAGCTATGCAGTTACTATATTACGGGTATGTCAAGTACTAAAGAAATATTTGCAATTCAAAATTATACGTTTTCGTGACGTAATGACTGTCATAGAAAGATGTAAATCATGTTACCAATGCACAAATAAAAACAATCAAATACAACCTAAAGTAAAAAGAAATTAATTCAATATTTAAAAATTTATTCAAGTTTCTCAAATATATAAACTATAGCATTTCTCAGTTGGTACAGGATGGTTCTTGGTACAGAATGAGCAGACACACACAAGTGTATCTTGGAGTAACACTTTGTTCAATATCATGATTAGAATTTTCATCAAACACTCATTTCTAGTCAATTGAAGTGTGATTTTCAATTTGAAACAAGCTTATTTGGAAGAATGTGTATCACATTAGAAATATACAATTTGTACAAAGAAAAATCAAGCACAGATTTACAAAATTGCTAGTTTCAAGCAAAAACGACACATTAGGTTTATTTTCATTCAGTTAAGAAATAGACACTATTTTAATTTAGTTTTCATGCTATTGTGATGAAAGATCAAATTATTTTTAGAACTGAACGATTTGAACTACTGATGGGGACAAAATACCTAAATACCTATAAAAATAGACTAAATACCGAGTAACATGAAATGCTCGATTTAATTTCGTTTTAGCTCTCAAAATGTTTTTTGCATGAAAAATTCTTTCACTTTTTGTAAGCCGCAAGAAATAACGAGACTTAAGTTTTGAAAAAATGAAACATGGAAATTAGATTTTTAAAGACAGATACACGAATTTATTTGAAAATTAAATTTAGAACGAGTCATTTGGTTTGGGTTTTGTGGCACGAGGTTCGATTTAGAACGAGTAAAACTTCATTAAAATTGTGAAGTTGGTAGTTACTACACAATATAGGAAAACACTCATATTTGAGAAAGGAAGAGTTTAGATTACATCCTTTGACTGACCCAATTCCACAGGTGTGCACTTGATGTCAAAGCCTTTCGACAGAACGTTGCCTCACAGCCTTGGAATCCCCGGGTATAAAAAAAAGGGGAAGGGGCTTCCTATTGAGGTTGGGGCAAAAGGCTTCCTGAACGGGGAAAGAGCTTAACTTTACTATCCGTGGGTGTAACAGAATTGCCAAAGATTTAATAAAATTGGTAAAGCTTAGTCTTACTGTTAGAAAAAAAAGAATATCAATTTAAATAAATTTTGTTGTATTTGAGTGCCCATTACATTAATATTGAACAAGAAAATTAAAACCTTAAATCTTGTTGCGAAGAGCTCTAACGTTCTTTCCCTTTGACTCAACTCTGAAATTAAATTCGTTCCGCTCAAGGGTATTACTGTATTCCAAGGTGATGTGTCTTGAATCATAAAACTGTACAAGGTTCAGACCTTGTTCTCTTAAGCTCGCGTTTCCAAAGATTTATCATAAATTCCAACTAGGAATAAGGCTTAAGGGGACATAGTACCTTTCGGGCCAAAATTTGATAATTTTTCTGTACCATTTTCGACTCATCATAAATCAACAACCTTTACTCATTTTTGAATGGAATTTTGATAGGTTCCATAATAAAGTACTAACTTTAAAAAAATGGTAAAATATTTGTTATTCAGATAAAAAAAAATTTTAAACATAAAATGTGAACACAAAAATAAAAATAATTAATTGGCTAACATCTTGCTTCCCGCAAGATAATTTTTGAAATATATACAGTAGAATCTAAATTTTGATGTCAAATTAAAGCTAAATAATACCTTTATACTGCAAACCTCAAAATTTTAAATTATCTAGTATTTCAATATTTAAAAAAAAATTAAAATTTCATAAACAATTTAAATTATTGATATTTTTGTTTTTATTATGCTATATATTAAAGTGTACGCATCTCATTATTATATTGGAGGTTCACAGAATTAAGATCCACAAGTAGAACATACATGTAAAATATTATAGCTCTACAATCATAACTTTTTTTGTAATATTGTGGGAAAGTCTAAAAATCAGAAACCGAGAAAATCAAGTTTGAAGATTGAATTTCTATTATACAAAATATCATAACAATCTTAGGGTTTAAAATGCTCCTGCTACATATATAGGACCTTCTATTTCTGCCAAATGCTCATTTAAAGCTTTTTTTCTCATTCTGTGAGCCCTACGGTCCTCTAGTGTTGATGACCTACATTTATTTTCTGCACTTTTCAAACACGACAAATCAGATTTTTTAGGAGAGGTGTATGCAAAATGTCCTACCTGCAGGCCAAGACATTTCAAAATGCTCAGACGACCTGCCATTCCATCATTAAAAATTACTAATGCTTCGTTTATTAAAACGTCAACAGTTTTAGATGATCCGGATGTTTTCAGAAACCAAATATTTGTCTTAATACAATAATTTCAAGTTAGGCGTTAATTAACTAAATTTGAAGTAGGACGGTAAAAAGCGACGGTAAAAACAAGCGGCAGAGCGACGGTAAAAACAAGCGGCAGAGCGACGGTAAAAACAAGCGGCAGAGCGACGGTAAAAACAAGCGGCAGGGCGACGGTAAAAACAAGCGGCAGGGCGACGGTAAAAACAAGCGGCAGGGCGACGGTAAAAACAAGCGGCAGGGCGACGTTAAAAACAAGCGGCAGGGCGACGGTAAAAACAAGCGGCAGGGCGACGGTAAAAACAAGCGGCAGGGCGACGGTAAAAACAAGCGGCAGGGCGACGGTAAAAACAAGCGGCAGGGCGACGGTAAAAACAAGCGGCACGGCGACGGTAAAAACAAGCGGCACGGCGACGGTAAAAACAAGCGGCACGGCGACGGTAAAAACAAGCGGCACGGCGACGGTAAAAACAAGCGGCACGGCGACGGTAAAAACAAGCGGCACGGCGACGGTAAAAACAAGCGGCACGGCGACGGTAAAAACAAGCGGCACGGCGACGGTAAAAACAAGCGGCACGGCGACGGTAAAAACAAGCGGCACGGCGACGGTAAAAACAAGCGGCACGGCGACGGTAAAAACAAGCGGCACGGCGACGGTAAAAACAAGCGGCACGGCGACGGTAAAAACAAGCGGCACGGCGACGGTAAAAACAAGCGGCACGGCGACGGTAAAAACAAGCGGCACGGCGACGGTAAAAACAAGCGGCAGGGCGACGGTAAAAACAAGCGGCAGGGCGACGGTAAAAACAAGCGGCACGGCGACGGTAAAAACAAGCGGCACGGCGACGGTAAAAACAAGCGGCACGGCGACGGTAAAAACAAGCGGCACGGCGACGGTAAAAACAAGCGGCACGGCGACGGTAAAAACAAGCGGCACGGCGACGGTAAAAACAAGCGGCACGGCGACGGTAAAAACAAGCGGCACGGCGACGGTAAAAACAAGCGGCACGGCGACGGTAAAAACAAGCGGCACGGCGACGGTAAAAACAAGCGGCACGGCGACGGTAACACTAACGACACGCGGTTCAACCACGCGAACGTCAAAGTAGGTAAATTTATTTGGTGGTAGTGTTTCAGTGGCATCTTCAAGAGCACATATCACAAAAGTTAAAAAGCTATTCTAAAAATTTCCGAACAGTTTGCTTGCTGTTCCATGACTACTTGAACGATTTAATACGGGGAAGTTTTAAATTCACTTGTTTGGTTTTTGAGAGATTAGTAATATACTTTAGCATTGTCTTGCACTTTCAGCATGTCATTGATGCATCAATTAACATGGTAGAAAAACGAATGCTCAATGCAACAAGCTATTTTTCAGATCGTCTGTTTTCCACGCTACACAACATAACAATCCAAATGAAAAAAAAATAGACTATAAATACTTTACTTGTTGAGCATGCTGGTCAACAGGAAACGTGGTTTGTTTATTACGTTTCACACTCAGGCTGCTTAGTTCAAACTCTAGAATTATACTTCAATTCATCAATCCAGCTAGAAGTTCCACACACCATTTATAAACCACTAAATCCTTGTTTCACGGATTAAATTCGGTTTCCCTGTGGATTATGAAAACTAATCGTTTCTAATACAAGTTCTGAAACAAATACTTATTTGTTTTTTTAAGTTGATGAGAAATGATGGCTTTTATTCATTGAAGCGGGTGCATAACTAGCTAACACGAGGGAAAATAGGCAGGTAATATACAAGAATGCTTTGAATTGAAATTTCGGTCATTCCAGTCTTTCAAGTCAAGATAATTTTAAAAGGGCTCCTCAGATTAAGCCTCTGGCTTCACGAAAATTCAGTTCAGTGTCGCACTGATTTTTCACACTATAATCCATTGAACGTCAGAATCACCAAACATTTAGGTTAGAAGAATCGTTTAAGGCGATGTTAAAACTGGTAAGAAAGCATGAAAGTGAAATATGGCACTCGAGCCCCTCAGAGGTTTCGCTTATTATATAAATTAACACTTACACGCATTTTCAAGTCTGGATCACTAGGCTTGATGAACAACCAAATGCTTTGCAGTAAACACAGAATGCTTTTGATTTGGTAGCACAAGATCAAATAAGAATAAAAAAAAGTCGGCTTTAAACCCCCTAGATACGTGGGAAAAATTCACCGACTTTTCAAAATCAAGAGAAGGGATTCGTTATCTACAGAATGGAAAACTTCTAGGTACCAGGGAGAGGAAGAGAAACATAGGAACTCTGACACATGTCTTGGAACAAATATCCTCTAATTCAACCTAAGCTAGACTTATTTTTCCTGTCATTTCAAGTTGATGGGTCAGGTTAAAAGAGTAAAAATATTATACAGAAAATAACAAACACTTCTTCGTTGGTTGGATGTTCTGGTAGGTACTAAACGACCCATTCCTAAACTGACAAGGAATAGTGATATGCATTTTGCATAAGCATCACGGATTTCCATTATGAGCACTTCCTCAGATGTGTTATCTAGTCGCTTTTGCCTATTCTTTATCTGAATTTGACCCTGAATTATCACTACCATTTTATGTCTCCACACTCCTAAAAGTGGAGTTCAGCGCATGAGGATATGGCTTTCTTTAGTTTGATATTTCCCAAAAACATTTATTTCTACTTGCTTCGATAGGTAAGTAAAACAATTGCGTTGAAATGTATTACTATGGCTTATGTGGGGTAAACTCAGCTTCATATATTATTTAAAACTGAAAGAGATATTTAACTTCAATTACTTCCAAAATAAATAATCGGTTAGATATTAAATAAAATTTTAATAAGAATTTTCTTTTGGGGTTTGATTATGTATTGAATGCATAATTTGTACATGAGTGTATTTCAACACATTTTATTTTTATACACATTATGCAAAATTATGTTTCGAATTAAAATTAGAGTACCTCTCCCAAAGCTCCTTTTGCTGACTGCGTATGGTAAAGCTACTTCAACTTCGGTCCTTGTTTGTTTGTATGTTCAGTTTTTGTTTTTGTCCTAAATAAAGCTGTATAATCTTCGTACAGAATTGGTTATAGACTCATCTCTTCCACTGAGTAGAAAGAAGTTTATTAATTTACAGTTAGTCTTTTACGTACGTGATAAATCGTAAACTAATTTTTACTTTACCGTTAGAGAAGATGGATTTCAAACCACACATAGATTAGGACAAGGAAGTGGGTCGAAATGAAGACACATTGAACTGTTGCTTAGACAAAATGCCGTTTTGGACACTCCAACAAGACAATGCACTGTCACGACCGATACAGATGGCGTAGAGAAAAGGACCTAAAGTCATTCAAAAAGAGTAATGCTTTTGCAAAATTCTTGTGGGATGCATGAATAATGCAAAATGCATGAATGTAAATCAAGAATTTACAGCGACTCTGCAAAGTTGATTTCGGACAAGCTATTTTCGTACGAGCAATGCCTGGTCAGCGTGTGGGTAAGCTAATAGAACAATTCTTTAGCGGTGTTAAAGTTTCAATGGAGGAGATTTTGTGACTCTCATAACTCGCCTGCACAATAATTTGGAAGTTAAACAATGAACTCAGTTGACTTAAAAAAAGGAACTTCATGATCCGCTGCTGATGACGAATTATGTCAATCTCAACTGAAATGCTTTCCAATTTAAAGTGTCTGCGAGTCTTTTCAATTCAAGAATAGACTTTAAATAAGTTGAAAAAACATCCGATTAACAAAAATGAGTCTTTTAAAGTGCGATGACTCACTCTGAAAACATTATTGCCAGTATGAATATTAGTTATGGAAAACTACCAAGAGAATGTTCAAAATGCCTTAAAACTGCCATTTTCCTGTCACCTGCCACAACTGTCAAAACAACAAGTGTTTCTAAGAGGCTTTGTGGATATGCAATCATGGTGTGTTTGAAGGAATTCCAGACGCACTGTTAGCTAATAAAGGTGCATCAGCACACACGACAAAACGTAATTTTGATATTGAAACTTTTGCGACACTCCAAGGCCAATCAAAAAAACAATTAAGACATTTTAGCACACTAAACAAACAGTAAGTGTTGGGATACATAGGACCCGGTTATCAATTCAGCAGACCATTGACAAGATTTTCCACCTTATTGCTGGCAAGAGAAATTTTACATTCATAAGAAATGGTAGGCATAGACAAATGTCTAAGGACAGTTAAAGGAAGGAATGCCCTCCTTAAATGAGGGTCAAAATACACAATGACCGATTCCTCATGCTGTAGATAATATGCCATCACACCAAGCAACATGTAAAATAATTTCTTTGTCCAAACGCTTAAAATAAAGAATTGCGTTTGAGTAAGCAAAGGCACAAATTAATGTACGTACTGCAGTGAAGCTGTTGCGAACGTTAGGCGGTGTAGAGGGCTGCACCTGAGAGTGGTCATCCTTGGAGCCCTCCTTGCCCTCTTCTGAAAAAGAAATAGTTCAAATTCAGTCATGCAACTTTGTAGAGAAAGGGTTTTAGAGAAATACTAAAGTTGTATCTTAAGACCTATAATCTACAATACAGTTTCTGTATTATCGCAAAGAAATTTAGCTTTTACAATCATTATTTAAAGATGATTTAATGGACCATTAACAGTCACAGTATCAGAAAGTTATATTTCAAACCAGCAGTTTTATATCGACTTTTCAAATATTGTTAAATCAAAACGCCTCAAAAGCTATAAAGAATTGCGTTTAGATAAGACAAGAAACAAATGAATGAACTTACTGGATCGAAGCTGCTGCGACTCTGGGGCAGTTTGGAGGGCGGCACCGGAGAATGCTCATCCTAGAGACCCTCCTTGCCCTCTTCTGAAAAAGAAATAGATCAAATTCAGTCATGCAACTTTGTAGAGAAAGGGTTTTAGAGAAATACAAAAGTTGTATATTCAGACCCAAGTTACATTATAGTTTCTGTATTATCGCAAGGATATTTAACTTTTACAATCATTATTTAAAGATGATTAAATGGATTATTAACTGTCACAGTATCATAAAATTATATTTCAAACCAGCAGTTATATATCGATTATTCAATTATTGTTAAATCAAAACGCCTCAAAAGCTATAACGAATTCAGTTTAGATAAGACAAGAAACAAATGAATGAACTTACTGGATCGAAGCTGCTGCGACTCTGAGGCAGTTTGGAGGGCGGCAACGGAGAATGGTCATCCTAGAGGCCCTACTTGCCCTCTTCTGAAAAAGATATAGTTCAAATTCAGTCATGTAACTTTGTAGAGAAAGGGTTATAGATAAATACTAAAGTTGTATCTTAAGACCTATAATCTACATTACAGTTTCTGTATTATCGCAAAGAAATTTAGCTTTTACAATCATTATTTAAAGATGATTTAATGGACCAATAACAGTCACAGTATCAGAAAGTTATATTTCAAACCAGCAGTTTTATATCGACTTTTCAAATATTGTTAAATCAAAACGCCTCAAAAGCTATAAAGAATTGCGTTTAGATAAGACAAGAAACAAATGAATGAACTTACTGGATCGAAGCTGCTGCGACTCTGGGGCAGTTTGGAGGGCGACACCGGAGAATGGTCATCCTAGAGACCCTCCTTGCCCTCTTCTGAAAAAGAAATAGATCAAATTCAGTCGTGCAACTTTGTAGAGAAAGGGTGTTAGAGAAATACAAAAGTTGTATCTTAAGACCTATAATCTAAATTACAGTTTCTATATTATCGCAAAGAAATTTAGCTTTTACAATCATTATTTAAATATGATTAAATGGACCATTAACAGTCACAGTATCAGAAAGTTATATTTCAAACCAGCAGTTTTATATCGACTTTTCAATTATTGTTAAATCAAAACGCCTCAAAAGCTATAAAGAATTGCGTTTAGATAAGACAAGAAACAAATGAATGAATTTACTGGATCGAAGCTGCTGCGACTCTGGGGCGGTTTGGAGGGCGGCACCGGAGAATGGTCATCCTAGAGGCCCTCCTTGCCCTCTTCTGAAAGAGAAATAGTTCAAATTCAGTCATGCAACTTTGTAGAGAAAGGGTTTTAGAGAAATACAAAAGTTGTATATTCAGACCCAAGTTACATTATAGTTTCTGTATTATCGCGAGGATATTTAACTTTTACAATCATTATTTAAAGATGATTAAATGGATCATTAACTGTCACAGTATCATAAAATTATATTTCAAACCAGCAGTTATATATCGATTATTCAATTATTGTTAAATCAAAACGCCTCAAAAGCTATAAAGAATTGCGTTTAGATAAAACAAGAAACAAATGAATGAACTTACTGGATCGAAGCTGCTGCGACTCTGGGACGGTTTGGAGGGCGGCACCGGAGAATGGTCATCCTAGAGGCCCTCCTTGCCCTCTTCTGAAAAAGAAATAGTTCAAATTCAGTCATGCAACTTTGTAGAGAAAGGGGTATAGAGAAATACTAAAGTTGTATCTTAAGACCTATAATCTACATTACAGTTCCTGTATTATCGCAAAGAAATTTAGCTTTTACAATCATTATTTAAAGATGATTAAATGAACCATTAACAGTCACAGTACCAGAAAGTTATATTTCAAACCAGCAGTTTTATATCGACTTTTCAATTATTGTTAAATCAAAACGCCTCAAAAGCTATAAAGAATTGCGTTTAGACAAGCCAAGAAACAAGTGAATGAACTTACTAGAATGAAGCTGCTGCGACTCTGGGGCGGTTTGGAGGGCGGCACCGGAGAATGGTCATCCTAGAGGCCCTCCTTGCCCTCTTCTGAAAAAGAAATAGTTCAAATTCAGTCATGCAACTTTGTAGAGAAACGGTTTTAGAGAAATACAAAAGTTGTATATTCAGACCCAAGTTACATTATAGTTTCTGTATTATCGCAAGGATATTTAACTTTTACAATCATTATTTAAAGATGATTAAATGGATTATTATCTGTCACAGTATCATAAAATTATATTTCAAACCAGCAGTTATATATCGATTATTCAATTATTGTTAAATCAAAACGCCTCAAAAGCTATAAAGAATTGCGTTTAGATAAAACAAGAAACAAATGAATGAACTTACTGGATCGAAGCTGCTGCGACTCTGGGACGGTTTGGAGGGCGACACCGGAGAATGGTCATCCTAGAGACCCTCCTTGCCCTCTTCTGAAAAAGAAATAGATCAAATTCAGTCGTGCAACTTTGTAGAGAAAGGGTGTTAGAGAAATACAAAAGTTGTATCTTAAGACCTATAATCTAAATTACAGTTTCTATATTATCGCAAAGAAATTTAGCTTTTACAATCATTATTTAAATATGATTAAATGGACCATTAACAGTCACAGTATCAGAAAGTTATATTTCAAACCAGCAGTTTTATATCGACTTTTCAATTATTGTTAAATCAAAACGCCTCAAAAGCTATAAAGAATTGCGTTTAGATAAGACAAGAAACAAATGAATGAATTTACTGGATCGAAGCTGCTGCGACTCTGGGGCGGTTTGGAGGGCGGCACCGGAGAATGGTCATCCTAGAGGCCCTCCTTGCCCTCTTCTGAAAGAGAAATAGTTCAAATTCAGTCATGCAACTTTGTAGAGAAAGGGTTTTAGAGAAATACAAAAGTTGTATATTCAGACCCAAGTTACATTATAGTTTCTGTATTATCGCGAGGATATTTAACTTTTACAATCATTATTTAAAGATGATTAAATGGATCATTAACTGTCACAGTATCATAAAATTATATTTCAAACCAGCAGTTATATATCGATTATTCAATTATTGTTAAATCAAAACGCCTCAAAAGCTATAAAGAATTGCGTTTAGATAAAACAAGAAACAAATGAATGAACTTACTGGATCGAAGCTGCTGCGACTCTGGGACGGTTTGGAGGGCGGCACCGGAGAATGGTCATCCTAGAGGCCCTCCTTGCCCTCTTCTGAAAAAGAAATAGTTCAAATTCAGTCATGCAACTTTGTAGAGAAAGGGGTATAGAGAAATACTAAAGTTGTATCTTAAGACCTATAATCTACATTACAGTTCCTGTATTATCGCAAAGAAATTTAGCTTTTACAATCATTATTTAAAGATGATTAAATGGACCATTAACAGTCACAGTACCAGAAAGTTATATTTCAAACCAGCAGTTTTATATCGACTTTTCAATTATTGTTAAATCAAAACGCCTCAAAAGCTATAAAGAATTGCGTTTAGACAAGCCAAGAAACAAGTGAATGAACTTACTAGAATGAAGCTGCTGCGACTCTGGGGCGGTTTGGAGGGCGGCACCGGAGAATGGTCATCCTAGAGGCCCTCCTTGCCCTCTTCTGAAAAAGAAATAGTTCAAATTCAGTCATGCAACTTTGTAGAGAAACGGTTTTAGAGAAATACAAAAGTTGTATATTCAGACCCAAGTTACATTATAGTTTCTGTATTATCGCAAGGATATTTAACTTTTACAATCATTATTTAAAGATGATTAAATGGATTATTATCTGTCACAGTATCATAAAATTATATTTCAAACCAGCAGTTATGTATCGACTATTCAATTATTGTTAGATCAAAACGCCTCAAAAGCTATAAAGAATTGCGTTTAGACAAGCCAAGAAACAAATGAATGAACTTACTGGATCGAAGCTGCTACTCTGGGGCGGTTTGGAGGGCGGCACCGGAGAATGGTCATCATAGAGGCCCTCATTGCCCTCTTCTGAAAAAGAAATAGTTCAAATTCAGTCATGCAACTTTGTAGAGAAAGGGTTATAGAGAAATACTAAAGTTGTATCTTAAGACTTATAATCTACATTACAGTTTCTGTATTATCGCAAAGAAATTTAGCTTTTACAATCATTATTTAAAGATGATTTAATGGACCATTAACAGTCACAGTATCATAAAATTATATTTCAAACCAGCAGTTATATATCGATTATTCAATTATTGTTAAATCAAATCGCCTCAAAAGCTATAAAGAATTGCGTTTAGATAAGACAAGAAACAAATGAATGAACTTACTGGATCGAAGCTGCTGCGACTCTGGGGCGGTTTGGAGGGCGGCACCAGAGAATGGTCATCCTAGAGGCCCTCCTTGCCCTCTTCTGAAAAAGAAATAGTTCAAATTCAGTCATGCAACTTTGTAGAGAAAGGGTTTTAGAGAAATACTAAAGTTGTATCTTAAGACCCAAGTTACATTATAGTTTCTGTATTATCGCAAGGATATTTAACTTTTACAATCATTATTTAAAGATGATTAAATGGATCATTAACTGTCACAGTATCATAAAATTATATTTCAAACCAGCAGTTATATATCGATTATTCAATTATTGTTAAATCAAATCGCCTCAAAATCTATAAAGAATTGCGTTTAGATAAGACAAGAAACAAATGAATGAACTTACTGGATCGAAGCTGCTGCGACTCTGGGGCGGTTTGGAGGGCGGCACCGGAGAATGGTCATCCTAGAGGCCCTCCTTGCCCTCTTCTGAAAAAGAAATAGTTCAAATTCAGTCATGCAACTTTGTAGAGAAAGGTTTATAGAGAAATACTAAAGTTGTATCTTAAGACCTATAATCTACATTACAGTTTCTGTATTACCGCAAAGAAATTTAGCTTTTACAATCATTATTTAAAGATGATTAAATGGACCATTAACAGTATCAGTATCAGAAAGTTATATTTCAAACCAGCAGTTATATATCGATTATTCAATTATTGTTACATCAAAACGCCTCAAAAGCTATAACGAATAGCGTTTAGATAAGACAAGAAACAAATGAATGAACTTACTGGATCGAAGCTGCTGCGACTCTGGGGCGGTTTGGAGGGCGGCACCGGAGAATGGTCATCCTAGAGGCCCTCCTTGCCCTCTTCTGAAAAAGAAATAGTTCAAATTCAGTCATGCAACTTTGTAGAGAATGGGTTATAGAGAAATACTAAAGTTGTATCTTAAGACCTATAATCTACATTACAGTTTCTGTATTATCGCAAAGAAATTTAGCTTTTACAATCATTATTTAAAGATGATTAAATGGACCATTAACAGTCACAGTATCAGAAAGTTATATTTCAAACCAGCAGTTTTATATAGACTTTTCAATTATTGTTAAATCAAAACGCCTCAAAAGCTATAAAGAATTGCGTTTAGATAAGACAAGAAACAAATGAATGAACTTACTGGATCGAAGCTGCTGCGACTCTGGGGCGGTTTGGAGGGCGGCACCGGAGAATGGTCATCCTAGAGGCCCTCCTTGCCCTCTTCTGAAAAAGAAATAGTTCAAATTCAGTCATGAAACTTTGTAGAGAAAGGGTTATAGAGAAATACTAAAGTTGTATCTTAAGACCTATAATCTACATTACAGTTTATGTATTACCGCAAAGAAATTTAGCTTTTACAATCATTATTTAAAGATGATTAAATGGACCATTAACAGTATCAGTATCAGAAAGTTATTTCAAACCAGCAGTTATATATCGATTATTCAATTATTGTAAGATCAAAACGCCTCAAAAGCTATAAAGAATTGCGTTTAGATAAGACAAGAAACAAATGAATGAACTTACTGGATCGAAGCTGCTGCGACTCTGGGGCGGTTTGAAGGGCGGCACCGGAGAATGGTCATCCTAGAGGCCCTCCTTGCCCTCTTCTGAAAAAGAAATAGTTCAAATTCAGTCATGAAACTTTGTAGAGAAAGGGTTATAGAGAAATACTAAAGTTGTATCTTAAGACCTATAATCTACATTACAGTTTATGTATTACCGCAAAGAAATTTAGCTTTTACAATCATTATTTAAAGATGATTAAATGGACCATTAACAGTATCAGTATCAGAAAGTTATTTCAAACCAGCAGTTATATATCGATTATTCAATTATTGTAAGATCAAAACGCCTCAAAAGCTATAAAGAATTGCGTTTAGATAAGACAAGAAACAAATGAATGAACTTACTGGATCGAAGCTGCTGCGACTCTGGGGCGGTTTGGAGGGCGGCACCGGAGAATGGTCATCCTAGAGGCCCTCCTTGCCCTCTTCTGAAAAAGAAATAGTTCTAATTCAGTCAAGCAACTTTGTAGAGAAAGGGTTATAGAGAAATACTAAAGTTGTATCTTAAGACCTATAATCTACATTACAGTTTCTGTATTATCGCAAAGAAATTTAGCTTTTACAATCATTATTTAAAGATGATTAAATGGACCATTCACAGTCACAGTATCAGAAAGTTATATTTCAAACCAGCAGTTTTATATCGACTTTTCAATTATTGTTAAATCAAAACGCCTCAAAAGCTATAAAGAATTGCGTTTAGATAAGACAAGAAACAAATGAATGAACTTACTGGATCGAAGCTGCTGCGACTCTGGGGCGGTTTGGAGGGCGGCACCGGAGAATGGTCATCCTAGAGGCCCTCCTTGCCCTCTTCTGAAAAAGAAATAGTTCAAATTCAGTCATGCAACTTTGTAGAGAAAGGGTTATCGAGAAATACTAAAGTTGTATCTTAAGACCTATAATCTACATTACAGTTTATGTATTATCGCAAAGAAATTTAGCTTTTACAATCATTATTTAAAGATGATTAAATGGACCATTAACAGTATCAGTATCAGAAAGTTATATTTCAAACCAGCAGTTTTATATAGACTTTTCAATTATTGTTAAATCAAAACGCCTCAAAAGCTATAAAGAATTGCGTTTAGATAAGACAAGAAACAAATGAATGAACTTACTGGATCGAAGCTGCTGCGACTCTGGGGCGGTTTGGAGGGCGGCACCGGAGAATGGTCATCCTAGAGGCCCTCCTTGCCCTCTTCTGAAAAAGAAATATTTCAAATTCAGTCATGCAACTTTGTAGAGAAAGGGTTTTAGAGAAATACAAAAGTTGTATATTCAGACCCAAGTTACATTACAGTTTCTGTATTATCGCAAGGATATTTAACTTTTACAATTATTATTTTAAGATGATTAAATGGATCATTAACTGTCATCAGTATCAGAAAATTATAATTCAAACCGGCAGTTATATATCGACTATTAAATTATTGTTAAATCAAAACGCCTCAAAAGCTATAAAGAATTGCGTTTAGATAAGACAAGAAACTAATGAATGAACTTACTGGATCGAAGCTGCTGCGACTCTGGGGCGGTTTGGAGGGCGGCACCGTAGAATAGTCATCCTAGAGGCCCTCCTTGCCCTCTTCTGAAAAAGAAATAGTTCAAATTCAGTCATGCAACTTTCGAAAGAAAAGTTTATAGAGAAATACTAAAGTTGTATCTTAAGACCTATAATCTACATTACAGTTTCTGTATTATCGCAAAGAAATTTAGCTTTTACAATCATTATTTAAAGATGATTAAATGGACCATTAACAGTATCAGTATCAGAAAATTATATTTCAAACCAGCAGTTTTCTAAAGACTTTTCAATTATTGTTAAATAAAAACGCCTCAAAAGCTATAAAGAATTGCGTTTAGATAAGACAAGAAACAAATGAATGAACTTACTGGATCGAAGCTGCTGCGACTCTGGGGCGGTTTGGAGGGCGGCACCGGAGAATGGTCATCCTAGAGGCCCTCCTTGCCCTCTTCTGAAAAAGAAATAGTTCAAATTCAGTCATGCAACTTTGTAGAGAAAGGTTTATAGAGAAATACTAAAGTTGTATCTTAAGACCTATAATCTACATTACAGTTTCTGTATTACCGCAAAGAAATTTAGCTTTTACAATCATTATTTAAAGATGATTAAATGGACCATTAACAGTCACAGTATCAGAAAGTTATATTTCAAACCAGCAGTTTTATATAGACTTTTCAATTATTGTTAAATCAAAACGCCTCAAAAGCTATAAAGAATTGCGTTTAGATAAGACAAGAAACTAATGAATGAACTTACTGGATCGAAGCTGCTGCGACTCTGGGGCGGTTTGGAGGGCGGCACCGTAGAATAGTCATCCTAGAGGCCCTCCTTGCCCTCTTCTGAAAAAGAAATAGTTCAAATTCAGTCATGCAACTTTGTAGAGAAAGGGTTTTAGAGAAATACAAAAGTTGTATATTCAGACCCAAGTTACATTATAGTTTCTGTATTATCGCGAGGATATTTAACTTTTACAATCATTATTTAAAGATGATTAAATGGATCATTAACTGTCACAGTATCATAAAATTATATTTCAAACCAGCAGTTATATATCGATTATTCAATTATTGTTAAATCAAAACGCCTCAAAAGCTATAAAGAATTGCGTTTAGATAAAACAAGAAACAAATGAATGAACTTACTGGATCGAAGCTGCTGCGACTCTGGGACGGTTTGGAGGGCGGCACCGGAGAATGGTCATCCTAGAGGCCCTCCTTGCCCTCTTCTGAAAAAGAAATAGTTCAAATTCAGTCATGCAACTTTGTAGAGAAAGGGGTATAGAGAAATACTAAAGTTGTATCTTAAGACCTATAATCTACATTACAGTTTCTGTATTATCGCAAAGAAATTTAGCTTTTACAATCATTATTTAAAGATGATTAAATGGACCATTAACAGTCACAGTATCATAAAATTATATTTCAAACCAGCAGTTATATATCGACTATTCAATTATTGTTAGATCAAAACGTCTCAAAAGCTATAAAGAATTGCGTTTAGACAAGCCAAGAAACAAATGAATGAACTTACTGGATCGAAGCTGCTACTCTGGGGCGGTTTGGAGGGCGGCACCGGAGAATGGTCATCATAGAGGCCCTCATTGCCCTCTTCTGAAAAAGAAATAGTTCAAATTCAGTCATGCAACTTTGTAGAGAAAGGGTTATAGAGAAATACTAAAGTTGTATCTTAAGACCTATAATCTACATTACAGTTTCTGTATTATCGCAAAGAAATTTAGCTTTTACAATCATTATTTAAAGATGATTAAATGGACCATTAACAGTCACAGTATCAGAAAGTTATATTTCAAACCAGCAGTTTTATATCGACTTATCAATTATTGTTAAATCAAAACGCCTCAAAAGCTATAAAGAATTGCGTTTAGATAAGACAAGAAACAAATGAATGAACTTACTGGATCGAAGCTGCTGCGACTCTGGGGCAGTTTGGAGGGCGGCACCGGAGAATGGTCATCCTAGAGGCCCTCCTTGCCCTCTTCTGAAAAAGATATAGTTCAAGTTCA
The DNA here is from genome assembly GCA_947359465.1 of Metellina segmentata. NCBI lineage: Eukaryota > Metazoa > Arthropoda > Arachnida > Araneae > Tetragnathidae > Metellina > Metellina segmentata. The sequence goes on from OX375872.1 coordinate 19,524,919, forward strand.
GTCATGTAACTTTGTAGAGAAAGGGTTATAGATAAATACTAAAGTTGTATCTTAAGACTTATAATCTACATTACAGTTTCTGTATTATCGCAAAGAAATTTAGCTTTTACAATCATTATTTAAAGATGATTTAATGGACCATTAACAGTCACAGTATCATAAAATTATATTTCAAACCAGCAGTTATATATCGATTATTCAATTATTGTTAAATCAAATCGCCTCAAAATCTATAAAGAATTGCGTTTAGATAAGACAAGAAACAAATGAATGAACTTACTGGATCGAAGCTGCTGCGACTCTGGGGCGGTTTGGAGGGCGGCACCGGAGAATGGTCATCCTAGAGGCCCTCCTTGCCCTCTTCTGAAAAAGAAATAGTTCAAATTCAGTCATGCAACTTTGTAGAGAAAGGTTTATAGAGAAATACTAAAGTTGTATCTTAAGACCTATAATCTACATTACAGTTTCTGTATTACCGCAAAGAAATTTAGCTTTTACAATCATTATTTAAAGATGATTAAATGGACCATTAACAGTATCAGTATCAGAAAGTTATATTTCAAACCAGCAGTTATATATCGATTATTCAATTATTGTTACATCAAAACGCCTCAAAAGCTATAACGAATTGCGTTTAGATAAGACAAGAAACAAATGAATGAACTTACTGGATCGAAGCTGCTGCGACTCTGGGGCGGTTTGGAGGGCGGCACCGGAGAATGGTCATCCTAGAGGCCCTCCTTGCCCTCTTCTGAAAAAGAAATAGTTCAAATTCAGTCATGCAACTTTGTAGAGAATGGGTTATAGAGAAATACTAAAGTTGTATCTTAAGACCTATAATCTACATTACAGTTTCTGTATTATCGCAAAGAAATTTAGCTTTTACAATCATTATTTAAAGATGATTAAATGGACCATTAACAGTCACAGTATCAGAAAGTTATATTTCAAACCAGCAGTTTTATATAGACTTTTCAATTATTGTTAAATCAAAACGCCTCAAAAGCTATAAAGAATTGCGTTTAGATAAGACAAGAAACAAATGAATGAACTTACTGGATCGAAGCTGCTGCGACTCTGGGGCGGTTTGGAGGGCGGCACCGGAGAATGGTCATCCTAGAGGCCCTCCTTGCCCTCTTCTGAAAAAGAAATAGTTCAAATTCAGTCATGAAACTTTGTAGAGAAAGGGTTATAGAGAAATACTAAAGTTGTATCTTAAGACCTATAATCTACATTACAGTTTATGTATTACCGCAAAGAAATTTAGCTTTTACAATCATTATTTAAAGATGATTAAATGGACCATTAACAGTATCAGTATCAGAAAGTTATTTCAAACCAGCAGTTATATATCGATTATTCAATTATTGTAAGATCAAAACGCCTCAAAAGCTATAAAGAATTTCGTTTAGATAAGACAAGAAACAAATGAATGAACTTACTGGATCGAAGCTGCTGCGACTCTGGGGCGGTTTGGAGGGCGGCACCGGAGAATGGTCATCCTAGAGGCCCTCCTTGCCCTCTTCTGAAAAAGAAATAGTTCAAATTCAGTCATGCAACTTTGTAGAGAAAGGGTTATAGAGAAATACTAAAGTTGTATCTTAAGACCTATAATCTACATTACAGTTTCTGTATTATCGCAAAGAAATTTAGCTTTTACAATCATTATTTAAAGATGATTAAATGGACCATTAACAGTATCAGTATCAGAAAATTATATTTCAAACCAGCAGTTTTATAAAGACTTTTAAATTATTGTTAAATCAAAACGCCTCAAAAGCTATAAAGAATTGCGTTTAGATAAGACAAGAAACAAATGAATGAACTTACTGGATCGAAGCTGCTGCGACTCTGGGGCGGTTTGGAGGGCGGCACCGGAGAATGGTCATCCTAGAGGCCCTCCTTGCCCTCTTCTGAAAAAGAAATAGTTCTAATTCAGTCAAGCAACTTTGTAGAGAAAGGGTTATAGAGAAATACTAAAGTTGTATCTTAAGACCTATAATCTACATTACAGTTTCTGTATTATCGCAAAGAAATTTAGCTTTTACAATCATTATTTAAAGATGATTAAATGGACCATTCACAGTCACAGTATCAGAAAGTTATATTTCAAACCAGCAGTTTTATATCGACTTTTCAATTATTGTTAAATCAAAACGCCTCAAAAGCTATAAAGAATTGCGTTTAGATAAGACAAGAAACAAATGAATGAACTTACTGGATCGAAGCTGCTGCGACTCTGGGGCAGTTTGGAGGGCGGCACCGGAGAATGGTCATCCTAGAGGCCCTCCTTGCCCTCTTCTGAAAAAGAAATAGTTCAAATTCAGTCATGCAACTTTGTAGAGAAAGGGTTATAGAGAAATACTAAAGTTGTATCTTAAGACCTATAATCTACATTACAGTTTATGTATTATCGCAAGGATATTTAACTTTAACAATCATTATTTAAAGATGATTAAATGGATCATTAACTGTCACAGTATCATAAAATTATATTTCAAACCAGCAGTTATATATCCATTATTTAATTATTGTTACATCAAAACGCCTCAAAAGCTATAACGAATTGCGTTTAGATAAGACAAGAAACAAATGAATGAACTTACTGGATCGAAGCTGCTGCGACTCTGGGGCGGTTTGGAGGGCGGCACCGGAGAATGGTCATCCTAGAGGCCCTCCTTGCCCTCTTCTGAAAAAGAAATAGTTCAAATTCAGTCATGCAACTTTGTAGAGAAAGGGTTATCGAGAAATACTAAAGTTGTATCTTAAGACCTATAATCTACATTACAGTTTATGTATTATCGCAAAGAAATTTAGCTTTTACAATCATTATTTAAAGATGATTAAATGGACCATTAACAGTATCAGTATCAGAAAATTATATTTCAAACCAGCAGTTTTCTAAAGACTTTTCAATTATTGTTAAATAAAAACGCCTCAAAAGCTATAAAGAATTGCGTTTAGATAAGACAAGAAACAAATGAATGAACTTACTGGATCGAAGCTGCTGCGACTCTGGGGCGGTTTGGAGGGCGGCACCGGAGAATGGTCATCCTAGAGGCCCTCCTTGCCCTCTTCTGAAAAAGAAATAGTTCAAATTCAGTCATGCAACTTTGTAGAGAAAGGTTTATAGAGAAATACTAAAGTTGTATCTTAAGACCTATAATCTACATTACAGTTTCTGTATTACCGCAAAGAAATTTAGCTTTTACAATCATTATTTAAAGATGATTAAATGGACCATTAACAGTCACAGTATCAGAAAGTTATATTTCAAACCAGCAGTTTTATATAGACTTTTCAATTATTGTTAAATCAAAACGCCTCAAAAGCTATAAAGAATTGCGTTTAGATAAGACAAGAAACAAATGAATGAACTTACTGGATCGAAGCTGCTGCGACTCTGGGGCGGTTTGGAGGGCGGAACCGGAGAATGGTCATACTAGTGACCCTCCTTGCCCTCTTCTGAAGAAGAAATAGATCAAATTCAGTCATGCAACTTTGTAGAGAGAGGGTTTTAAAGAAATACAAAAGTTGTATATTCAGACCCAAGTTACATTATAGTTTCTGTATTATCGCAAGGATATTTAACTTTTACAATCATTATTTAAAGATGATTAAATGGATTATTATCTGTCACAGTATCATAAAATTATATTTCAAACCAGCAGTTATATATCGACTATTCAATTATTGTTAAATCAAATCGCCTCAAAAGCTATAAAGAATTGCGTTTAGATAAGACAAGAAACAAATGAATGAACTTACTGGATCGAAGCTGCTGCGACTCTGGGGCGGTTTGGAGGGCGGCACCGGAGAATGGTCATCCTAGAGGCCCTCCTTGCCCTCTTCTGAAAAAGAAATAGTTCAAATTCAGTCATGCAACTTTGTAGAGAAAGGTTTATAGAGAAATACTAAAGTTGTATCTTAAGACCTATAATCTACATTACAGTTTCTGTATTACCGCAAAGAAATTTAGCTTTTACAATCATTATTTAAAGATGATTAAATGGACCATTAACAGTCACAGTATCAGAAAGTTATATTTCAAACCAGCAGTTTTATATAGACTTTTCAATTATTGTTAAATCAAAACGCCTCAAAAGCTATAAAGAATTGCGTTTAGTTAAGACAAGAAACAAATGAATGAACTTACTGGATCGAAGCTGCTGCGACTCTGGGGCGGTTTGGAGGGCGGCACCGGAGAATGGTCATCCTAGAGGCCCTCCTTGCCCTCTTCTGAAAAAGAAATAGTTCAAACTCAGTCATGCAACTTTGTAGAGAAAGGGTTTTAGAGAAATACAAAAGTTGTATATTCAGACCCAAGTTACATTACAGTTTCTGTATTATCGCAAGGATATTTAACTTTTACAATTATTATTTTAAGATGATTAAATGTTTCATTAACTGTCATCAGTATCAGAAAATTATAATTCAAACCGGCAGTTATATATCGACTATTAAATTATTGTTAAATCAAAACGCCTCAAAAGCTATAAAGAATTGCGTTTAGATAAGACAAGAAACTAATGAATGAACTTACTGGATCGAAGCTGCTGCGACTCTGGGGCGGTTTGGAGGGCGGCACCGTAGAATAGTCATCCTAGAGGCCCTCCTTGCCCTCTTCTGAAAAAGAAATAGTTCAAATTCAGTCATGCAACTTTGTAGAGAAACGGTTTTAGAGAAATACAAAAGTTGTATATTCAGACCCAAGTTACATTATAGTTTCTGTATTATCGCAAGGATATTTAACTTTTACAATCATTATTTAAAGATGATTAAATGGATTATTATCTGTCACAGTATCATAAAATTATACATTTCAAACCGGCAGTTATATATCGACTATTGAATTATTGTTAAATCAAAACGCCTCAAAAGCTATAAAGAATTGTGTTTAGACAAGCCAAGAAACAAATGAATGAACTTACTGGATCGAAGCTGCTGCGACTCTGGGGCGGTTTGGAGGGCGGCACCGGAGAATGGTCATCCTAGAGACCCTCCTTGCCCTCTTCTGAAAAAGAAATAGTTCAAATTCAGTCATGTAACCTTGTAGAGAAAGGGTTATAGAGAAATACTAAAGTTGTATATTCAGACCTGCAATCTACATTATAGTTTTGCATTATCGCAAGGAAATTTAGCTTTTGCAATCATTATTTAAAGATGATTTAATGGATCATTAACAGTCACAGTATCATAAAATTATACATTTCAAACCGGCAGTTATATATCGACTATTGAATTATTGTTAAATCAAAACGCCTCAAAAGCTATAAAGAATTGTGTTTAGACAAGCCAAGAAACAAATGAATGAACTTACTGGATCGAAGCTGCTGCGACTCTGGGGCGGTTTGGAGGGCGGTACCGGAGAATGGTCATCCTAGATGCCCTCCTTGCCCTCTTCTGAAAAAGAAATAGTTCAAATTCAGTCATGTAACCTTGTAGAGAAAGGGTTATAGAGAAATACTAAAGTTGTATATTCAGACCTGCAATCTACATTATAGTTTTGCATTATCGCAAGGAAATTTAGCTTTTGCAATCATTATTTAAAGATGATTTAATGGATCATTAACAGTCACAGTATCATAAAATTATACATTTCAAACCGGCAGTTATATATCGACTATTGAATTATTGTTAAATCAAAACGCCTCAAAAGCTATAAAGAATTGTGTTTAGACAAGCCAAGAAACAAATGAATGAACTTACTGGATCGAAGCTGCTGCGACTCTGGGGCGGTTTGGAGGGCGGTACCGGAGAATGGTCATCCTAGATGCCCTCCTTGCCCTCTTCTGAAAAAGAAATAGTTCAAATTCAGTCATGCAACTTTGTAGAGAAAGGGTTATCGAGAAATACTAAAGTTGTATCTTAAGACCTATAATCTACATTACAGTTTATGTATTATCGCAAAGAAATTTAGCTTTTACAATCATTATTTAAAGATGATTAAATGGACCATTAACAGTATCAGTATCAGAAAGTTATATTTCAAACCAGCAGTTTTATATAGACTTTTGAATTATTGTTAAATCAAAACGCCTCAAAAGCTATAAAGAATTGCGTTTAGATAAGACAAGAAACTAATGAATGAACTTACTGGATCGAAGCTGCTGCGACTCTGGGGCGGTTTGGAGGGCGGCACCGTAGAATAGTCATCCTAGAGGCCCTCCTTGCCCTCTTCTGAAAAAGAAATAGTTCAAATTCAGTCATGCAACTTTCGAAAGAAAAGTTTATAGAGAAATACTAAAGTTGTATCTTAAAACCTATAATCTACATAATAGTTTCTGTATTATCGCAAGGAATTTAGCTTTTATAATCATTATTTAAAGATGATTAAATGGATCATTAACAGTCACAGTATCATAATATTAAATTTCAAACCAGCAGTTATATATCGACTATTCAATTATTGTTAGATCAAAACGCCTCAAAAGCTATAAAGAATTGCGTTTAGACAAGCCAAGAAACAAATGAATGAACTTACTGGATTGAAGCTGCTGCGACTCTGGGGCGGTTTGGAGGGCGGCACCGGAGAATGGTCATCCTAGAGGCCCTCCTTGCCCTCTTCTGAAAAAGAAATAGTTCAAATTCAGTCATGCAACTTTGTAGAGAAAGGTTTATAGAGAAATACTAAAGTTGTATCTTAAGACCTATAATCTACATTACAGTTTCTGTATTACCGCAAAGAAATTTAGCTTTTACAATCATTATTTAAAGATGATTAAATGGACCATTAACAGTCACAGTATCAGAAAGTTATATTTCAAACCAGCAGTTTTATATCGATTATTCAATTATTGTAAGATCAAAACGCCTCAAAAGCTATAAAGAATTGCGTTTAGATAAGACAAGAGACAAATGAATGAACTTACTGGATCGAAGCTGCTGCGACTCTGGGACAGTTTGGAGGGCGGCACCGGAGAATGGTCATCCTAGAGGCCCTCCTTGCCCTCTTCTGAAAAAGAAATAGTTCAAATTCAGTCATGCAACTTTGTAGAGAAAGGGTTTTAGAGAAATACTAAAGTTGTATCTTAAGACCCAAGTCAAATTACAGTTTCTGTATTACCGCAAAGAAATTTAGCTTTTACAATCATTATTTAAAGATGATTAAATGGACCATTAACAGTATCAGTATCAGAAAGTTATATTTCAAACCAGCAGTTATATATCGATTATTCAATTATTGTAAGATCAAAACGCCTCAAAAGCTATAAAGAATTGCGTTTAGATAAGACAAGAAACAAATGAATGAACTTACTGGATCGAAGCTGCTGCGACTCTGGGGCGGTTTGGAGGGCGGCACCGGAGAATGGTCATCCTACAGGCCCTCCTTGCCCTCTTCTGAAAAAGAAATAGTTCAAATTCAGTCATGCAACTTTGTAGAGAAAGGGTTATAGAGAAATACTAAAGTTGTATCTTAAGACCTATAATCTACATTACAGTTTCTGTATTATCGCAAAGAAATTTAGCTTTTACAATCATTATTTAAAGATGATTAAATGGACCATTAACAGTATCAGTATCAGAAAATTATATTTCAAACCAGCAGTTTTATAAAGACTTTTCAATTATTGTTAAATCAAAACGCCTCAAAAGCTATAAAGAATTGCGTTTAGATAAGACAAGAAACAAATGAATGAACTTACTGGATCGAAGCTGCTGCGTCTCTGGGGCGGTTTGGAGGGCGGCACCGGAGAATGGTCATCCTAGAGGCCCTCCTTGCCCTCTTCTGAAAAAGAAATAGTTCAAATTCAGTCATGCAACTTTGTAGAGAATGGGTTATAGAGAAATACTAAAGTTGTATCTTAAGACCTCTAATCTACATTACAGTTTCTGTATTATCGCAAAGAAATTTAGCTTTTACAATCATTATTTAAAGATGATTAAATGGACCATTAACAGTCACAGTATCAGAAAGTTATATTTCAAACCAGCAGTTTTATATAGACTTTTCAATTATTGTTAAATCAAAACGCCTCAAAAGCTATAAAGAATTGCGTTTAGATAAGACAAGAAACAAATGAATGAACTTACTGGATCGAAGCTGCTGCGACTCTGGGGCGGTTTGGAGGGCGGCACCGGAGAATGGTCATCCTAGAGGCCCTCCTTGCCCTCTTCTGAAAAAGAAATAGTTCAAATTCAGTCATGCAACTTTGTATAGAAAGGTTTATAGAGAAATACTAAAGTTGTATCTTAAGACCTATAATCTACATTACAGTTTCTGTATTACCGCAAAGAAATTTAGCTTTTACAATCATTATTTAAAGATGATTAAATGGACCATTAACAGTCACAGTATCAGAAAGTTATATTTCAAACCAGCAGTTTTATATCGATTATTCAATTATTGTAAGATCAAAACGCCTCAAAAGCTATAAAGAATTGCGTTTAGATAAGACAAGAGACAAATGAATGAACTTACTGGATCGAAGCAGCTGCGACTCTGGGGCGGTTTGGAGGGCGGAACCGGAGAATGGTCATACTAGTGACCCTCCTTGCCCTCTTCTGAAGAAGAAATAGATCAAATTCAGTCATGCAACTTTGTAGAGAGAGGGTTTTAGAGAAATACAAAAGTTGTATATTCAGACCCAAGTTACATTATAGTTTCTGTATTATCGCAAGGATATTTAACTTTTCCAATCATTATTTAAAGATGATTAAATGGATTATTATCTGTCACAGTATCATAAAATTATATTTCAAACCAGCAGTTATATATCGACTATTCAATTATTGTTAAATCAAATCGCCTCAAAAGCTATAAAGAATTGCGTTTAGATAAGACAAGAAACAAATGAATGAACTTACTGGATCGAAGCTGCTGCGACTCTGGGGCGGTTTGGAGGGCGGCACCGGAGAATGGTCATCCTAGAGGCCCTCCTTGCCCTCTTCTGAAAAAGAAATAGTTCAAATTCAGTCATGCAACTTTGTAGAGAAAGGTTTATAGAGAAATACTAAAGTTGTATCTTAAGACCTATAATCTACATTACAGTTTCTGTATTACCGCAAAGAAATTTAGCTTTTACAATCATTATTTAAAGATGATTAAATGGACCATTAACAGTCACAGTATCAGAAAGTTATATTTCAAACCAGCAGTTTTATATAGACTTTTCAATTATTGTTAAATCAAAACGCCTCAAAAGCTATAAAGAATTGCGTTTAGATAAGACAACAAATGAATGAACTTACTGGATGGAAGCTGCTGCGACTCTGGGGCGGTTTGGAGGGCGGCACCGTAGAATAGTCATCCTAGAGGCCCTCCTTGCCCTCTTCTGAAAAAGAAATAGTTCAAACTCAGTCATGCAACTTTGTAGAGAAAGGGTTTTAGAGAAATACAAAAGTTGTATATTCAGACCCAAGTTACATTACAGTTTCTGTATTATCGCAAGGATATTTAACTTTTACAATTATTATTTTAAGATGATTAAATGTTTCATTAACTGTCATCAGTATCAGAAAATTATAATTCAAACCGGCAGTTATATATCGACTATTAAATTATTGTTAAATCAAAACGCCTCAAAAGCTATAAAGAATTGCGTTTAGATAAGACAAGAAACTAATGAATGAACTTACTGGATCGAAGCTGCTGCGACTCTGGGGCGGTTTGGAGGGCGGCACCGTAGAATAGTCATCCTAGAGGCCCTCCTTGCCCTCTTCTGAAAAAGAAATAGTTCAAATTCAGTCATGCAACTTTCGAAAGAAAAGTTTATAGAGAAATACTAAAGTTGTATCTTAAAACCTATAATCTACACAATAGTTTCTGTATTATCGCAAGGAATTTAGCTTCTACAATCATTATTTAAAGATGATTAAATGGATCATTAACAGTCACAGTATCATAAAATTATATTTCAAACCGGCAGTTATACATCGACAATTAAATAATTGTTAAATCAAAACGCCTCAAAAGCTATAAAGAATTGCGTTTAGACAAGCCAAGAAACAAAAGAATGAACTTACTGGATTGAAGCTGCTGCGACTCTGGGGCGGTTTGGAGGGCGGCACCGGAGATTGGTCATCCTAGAGGCCCTCCTTGCCCTCTTCTGAAAAAGAAATAGTTCAAATTCAGTCATGCAACTTTGTAGAGAAACGGTTTTAGAGAAATACAAAAGTTGTATATTCAGACCCAAGTTACATTATAGTTTCTGTATTATCGCAAGGATATTTAACTTTTACAATCATTATTTAAAGATGATTAAATGGATTATTATCTGTCACAGTATCATAAAATTATATTTCAAACCAGCAGTTATATATCGACTATTCAATTATTGTTAGATCAAAACGCCTCAAAAGCTATAAAGAATTGCGTTTAGACAAGCCAAGAAACAAATGAATGAACTTACTGGATCGAAGCTGCTGCGACTCTGGGGCGGTTTGGAGGGCGGCACCGGAGAATGGTCATCCTAGAGACCCTCCTTGCCCTCTTCTGAAAAAGAAATAGTTCAAATTCAGTCATGTAACCTTGTAGAGAAAGGGTTATAGAGAAATACTAAAGTTGTATATTCAGACCTGCAATCTACATTATAGTTTTGCATTATCGCAAGGAAATTTAGCTTTTGCAATCATTATTTAAAGATGATTTAATGGATCATTAACAGTCACAGTATCATAAAATTATACATTTCAAACCGGCAGTTATATATCGACTATTGAATTATTGTTAAATCAAAACGCCTCAAAAGCTATAAAGAATTGTGTTTAGACAAGCCAAGAAACAAATGAATGAACTTACTGGATCGAAGCTGCTGCGACTCTGGGGCGGTTTGGAGGGCGGTACCGGAGAATGGTCATCCTAGAGGCCCTCCTTGCTCTCTTCTGAAAAAGAAATAGTTCAAATTCATTGTCTTGCAACTTTTGGGGAGAATTTTTTTATAATTTTTTGTACGGATATATTTCGCATTGTATTTTGAAATTTTACGTCAAGAAAATTTATTTCATAAATTATAAATTAAAGATCATTAACAGCTATCAATATCCCAAATTTTTACTATGAGTACACCTTCGAAGGTGTTTTTGTAATAAATTTTTCTCTTTAGAACTAAGTTTTAAATTGAAACATAACATAAAACACAGAAAAATAGTGTGCAAACTGTATTTATGTAAAGAAAATATGTTACAAAAAATGGGTGAAACTGTAACATAAATTATTGATCTGTTATACCTGATATCTCAAATTTCAATCAAAATGTCATTATTTTAAGAATTAAATAATAAATCTAACAAAGTTATCCAAGGAAAAGTATTTTCTCACAATATTTCTGAAGATATTTTAAGAGTTATGTTTGGTCGAGAAATACGTTGTTGAAAAACTAATAAAATATACTACTAACGATATGTATATAAATTGATATAAAAAATAGAAAAAATTCATCTACAATCATGTGGAGAGCCTATTCCCTTCATAAACAATTAAAACGTAATCATTGCAAATTTTTAAGCATTTTATACATAAAAATGTGTTTTATAATGTTTTGCCTAAACAAAAAAGACTCAAAATCTCATTGAGAAAATGCCTAAAACAAGTTTTGGTTAACAAATTTGTTTTAAAAAATGCATTTTACACACTAAAATGCACCAGATTTATATATTTCGCCCTCTTTAGAAAGGAAAAAAAAAGGTTTTTGAATCTAAGTGTATGCAAGGTAAAATACCCAGGATTAGAAATTTTACTTTTTTTTAAACTGATAAACAGGCTTTAAAGCCATCGTTAAACTAGATCATAGTATCATACACCCCAATTTTTAAAGTTTGTAAGCAAACAAATGCATGTTTTGGTACTTTTTTCCATATCGCACCATTTAAACATTCATTTGGATCCTGGGTTTTACCGGGAAATCATTTTAACCTTTGCGCTGCGGCAGATAGACAATTGTTACCACTAAAATTTAGTTTACACCAGCGGCATGGTATAGATCTGTGTACGGTGGATGTTATCCCCCATTTAAGTGACAGCTGACATCGATCACTATTTGTACTCTGTCAGCGACTGTTTTCTAGAGGGTCCCTCCTTTTGTTCGTTACTCTACCCTGTCGACCGTGAGGTGTGAACACTTTTGAGGAAAGGCAGAAAGTCGCTCCGGTTATATCCATCTCATGCCAAACGGTATGCCGCACAAAACTATGAAAGGAAAGCGTTAGTCATAAATGCCACTCAAGGCTCTATCGTTCAAGTTAGGTAATTAGGTAAGGGGGATCGGACATGCAGGCGAAAGTGTCGTTCTGCAAGAAGATTGAAAAAAATCTCAGCGCTGCAGCGTAAGGGTTAAATAAATGAAAATTTTCAAAAGAAATGCGTATTAAAATATGTGTTAACGTGAATTCAAAATATCTAAAACACACAATTAATCAACGGAATGAAAAGCTATTTTATTGCCAGTTTCGAATCACAAATTAAAAAATAATACGCTGCCAGATACTTTAAAAATCTAGTAAAATATTTAAAATTTGTATAATTTTGGCATACTTAAGTAAAATTGTCACTATTATAATAAGATTCAGAAGTAATGAGGAATGCAAACAAAGATTTAAGATGACTTTCGTCTACTGACAAGCACTAAGGGTGTAAAAATCAGTTTCGACTAATTTTTAAAACGCTATAACGTCGGTTTTAAATTAGAAACACGATTCAAGCAGCATTTCACAGATAAAATATTTTCATATTTTATCAAAATTAGAAAATCTATACTTTTGTCGTATATGACATTTCAAAGGTGTACCCATACCTTAACTAGGGGCCCCACTCCCTGCTCGCCAGCCCTAGGTGATTGCTCTGCAATCCAATTTGGTTTAAGGAGCATACCAACACACCTTTCGTAATCACCTTGGTGAAGGCGAGGTTTGAATGTGTTTTAGTAGCCGCATCGGAAAAACCTACCGTCATGTTCCCTATACAATTTTGAACAAACCATGTTAATTTCGTAATTTCTGATCCATACTTTCTCGGGAAACTGTCTACGAATCGAGCGGAAAAAGTGAGTTTTCAATGCTGCGGCGGCAAATTTTTTTTTATCGAGAAACCGACACTACCATATCGAATACTCATTAATTGAAGAGTCTAGAAGCCTCAAAAGCTGCAAAAGAATTGCGTTCGTGTAAGCCAAGGTACAAATTAGTATACTTACTGCAGCGAAGCTGTTGCAACCCTGGGGCGGAGTGGAGGGCGGCATCATCCGAGAGTAGTCATCCTCCTGCCCTCTTCTGAAACATAAGAAATATTTAAATTCAACATCACGCAACCTATAGGAGAGAAAGGTTTATCTAGATATACAAAAGTTGTGTACATATAGACCTATAATCTACATTAGAGTTTCCAATGTAATCTCAATGTAATTCAAGTTGTACAATGATAAATTAAAGATAATTATCAGTAAAGTGTAATTAGTACTATAAATTTTTATTTAAAACCGACTATAGCGTTAGCCCTTCTAACTAGAGGGCGCCCCATAATCACATGAAGATTGATTATGTTTAGGTAGAGCTTAACGTCCTACTCCGGCGAACTATGTCGGTTGTCTGAGGGGCGTGTAATCACCGTTTCTTTAAATCCTTGTAATCAGTTTCTTTGTGAATAAAAAAATTTGTATTTCCGTGTGCTGGATTCACACAAAAAATAACCTTGCCATTCCACTACAAATATCTGTCAACCGTCGATTACCTTCAAGAAATAATGGTTGAAATGTAGACAGTTGCAGAACGTGCATCTTTGTCAACTGCTCACAAATAAAAATCGTATGATATTACTTATCCAATTGGTTATGCCAGTTAGAAACTAGCCACTGCACAGCAGGCCTGGTCTATGATTAAACGCGAGGCATTTGCAATCGCATGGAGCTTGAAAAAATTGGAAGTTTGGGTGTGGTATATTGAAACAGTTCTACACTGATCATAACACTTTACCCTACTTAACTAAAAGTGATCTTTAATCTTAGAGATTGCAAAAGTGGACTTTTATATTACAATAAAAAACATTGCCCCTGTGGGAAAAATGCCTCATGCTTATGCACTCTCACGCCTATTGTGAAGAGTGTAAACATTTTAATTATAATTTTTGATGGAGTAAAAAATGATTTGATTTTGTAATGGTTGATTTTCAGTGACATGTTTAGGTAGTTAGAATCCTGTATGTAACTTTTTAGGTTCTAAAATGTATTTAAATTTCTAGTAAATGATGGTATTTTTTTTGTTTCTTTTACCTTTAGTCTACGACCGGTACAACAGTTGTACCATGATGGCGTCAAGAAATAATTGAGACAATGCCCAGTACATCAGTTGTATCTTGAAAGTTATAAGAGTAGCGCCAACAGATAATTTAAACAAGGACTGTTTCAGCAGTTGTAACCTAAAAGTTATACAAATTGCGTGAAGAAAAAATCCCGCTTATTATATCTAAAGCTGCAGTCTAAACGTTAATGATCAAAGGAAAATCATTTAATCAATCAGAAAAGAGCCATCAGTATCCCAAATGTTTATTTAAAATCAACAGTACCATATAGACTTAAATAATTGTAGAGTAAAAACGCTTCAAAAAAGACGCTATAGTAGTAATGCGTTTGGACAAAGCAAGATACAAATTAGTGTACTTACTGGAGCTAAGCTGTTGGGACACTGGGGCGATGCGGAGGGCGAAACTGAAGAGTGGGTGTCAGAACCGGTGACTGGATTTTGTCTGAACGTTGGCTGGCGACGCTGAGGTGCTCCGACTACTCTGTCCATTGACCGGAAATTAAACTGGCATTACCCAGGTGCCAGGCCGTGAGGTCTTCTGGCAGGAGTCCAGCAGGTGTCGAGTTTTGGCGTTGGCATCGCTGGAAGGCAATGGGTACGAACCCACCGCTGGCGAAATTTAACTGGTGGCAACAGGCTTTTGATGAATGCGAACTGCCGGTAAAATGGTTGGGCGAAATGGATCACTGCATCAGTCGACCAAACATCGGTTCTGGTCGGAGCGTCGGCAATAGTGCTCTCATGTAGTCACCGTGGTGCCACCTGGTAACTAGTGGTGTCGCTGAGCCTAGAAATTTAGCGGATGCCCTAAGCTAACACCTGCTCGGTTACGATTTTCAAGGCTATCTGGTAGAAGGCAATGTCTGAAAAGTGTCAAAGAAGATGGTAGAGGATGCAACAGCCCACGTTAAAGGATTGACTATTGCGGATAGGCTGCTGTACTGTTGGGCTCCTGCGGATGTGCACCTTCCTAGTAGATGCCTCCGGGATTCATCTCGTGCTTTCACCGGGAGCACACGCTCCCCACTCGATGATAACAAAACTCAGCTAGAAATTCAGTGCCTGCCCTAGGCTAATACCTGCTCGCTGACGATTTTCCAAGGGTATCTGGTAGAAGGAAATGTCTGAAAATGTCAAAGAAGATGGTAGAGGATTCTACAGCCCACGTTAAAGGATTGACGATTGCGGATAGGCTGCTGTACTGTTGGGCTCCTGTGGATGTGCACATTCCTAGTAGATGCCTCCGGGAAGCAGCACACGCTCCCCACTCGATGATAAGAAAACCCAGATCGAAATTAAGCGGCTGCACTTGGCTAATACCTGCTCGCTGACGATTTTCCAAGTGCATCTGGTAGAAGGGAATGTCTAAAAAGTGTCAAAGTAGATGGTACAGGATTCTACAGCCCACATTAAAGGATTGACGATTGCGGACAGGCTGCTATACTGTTGGGCTCTTGCGGAGGTGCACCTTCCTAGTAGATGCCTCCGGGAGGCATCTCGTGCTTCCACCGGAAGCACGTACTCCCTACTCGATGATAACAAAACTCAGCTAGAAATTCAATGCCTGCCCTAGGTAAATACCTGCTCGCTTACGATTTTCCAAGGCTATCTGGCAGAAAGCAATTTCTGAAAAGTGTCAAAGAAGATAGTAAATGCTAGAAAAGCTGCGCCTGGCAGAACGGAGGTGATGGACTAGCAGCACTGAGGAGGTGGAATAGCAGCACTGTTGGTTGATTTTGGTTTTATTGCACCAAGTACAATAATGGACCAGCAGAAAGGTTGGTTGGTTTTTGTGTAATTGCATAAGATACACTAGTGGTCCAGCAGGACGGATGTGATAGACTAGCAGCAAGGTTGGTTGGTTGGTTTTGATCCTACTGCACAAGGTACATTAGTAGACAAGCTCCGCCAGACACAAGATGGCCTAGCCACACGGAGGTGGACTAGCAGCAAGGTTGGTTGGTTTGGTTTTTATGGCACAAAGTACAATAGTAGAAAAGCTGCGCCTATCAGAACGAAGGAGATGGACTAGCAGCACGGAGGAGGTGCACTAGTAGCACGGTTGATTGATTTTGGTTTTATTGTACAAGCTACAATAATGGACAAGCTTTGTCAGACACAAGATGGACCAGCAGCAAGGTCGGTTGGTTTTGGTGTAATTGCATAATGTACACTAGTGGACCAGCAGCACGGATGTGGTAGACTAGCAGCAAGGTTGGTTGGTTGGTTTTCATCCAACTGCACAAAGTACATTAGCAGACAAGCTCCGCCAGACACAAGATGGACTAGCCGCACGGAGGTAGACTAGCAGCAAGGTTGGTTTGTTTGTTTGGTTTTTATGGCACAAAGTACAACAGTAGAAAAGCTGCGCCTGGCAGAACGGAGGTGATGGACTAGCAGCACTGAGGAGGTGGACTAGCAGCACGGATGGTTGATTTGGGTTTTATTGCATGAAGTACATTATTGTACAAGCATCTTCAGACACAAGATGGACCAGCAGCAAGGTTGGTTGGTTTTGGTGTAATTGCATAAGGTAAACTAGTGGTCAAGCAGGACGGATGTGATAGACTAGCAGCAAGGTTGGTTGGTTGGTTTGGATTCTACGGCACAAAGTACATTAGCAGACAAGCTCCGCCAGACACAAGACGGACTATCCGCACGGAGGTGGACTAGCAGCAAGGTTGGTTGGTTTGGTTTTTATGGCACAAAGTACAACAGTAGAAAAGCTGCGCCTGGCAGAACGGAGGTGATGGACTAGCAGCACTGAGGAGGTGGACTAGCAGCACGGTTGGTTGATTTTGGTTTTATTGCACCAAGTACAATAATGGACCAGCAGAAAGGTTGGTTGGTTTGAGTAATTGCATAAGATACACTAGTGGACCAGCAGCACGGATGTGGTAGACTAGCAGCAAGGTTGGTTGGTTTTGATCCTACTGCACAAGGTACATTAGTAGACAAGCTCCGCCAGACACAAGATGGACTAACCGCACTGAGGTGGACTAGCAGCAAGGTTGGTTGGTTGGTTTGGTTTTTATGGCACAAAGTACAATAGTAGAAAAGCTGCGCCTATCAGAACGAAGTAGATGGACTAGCAGCACGGAGGAGGTGCACTAGTAGCACGGTTGATTGATTTTGGTTTTATTGCACAAACTACAATAATGGTCAAGCGTCGTCAGTCACAAGATGGACCAGCAGAAAGGTTGGTTGGTTTTGGTGTAAATGCATAAGGTACACTAGTGGTCCAGCAGGACGGATGTGATAGACTAGCAGCAAGGTTGGTTGGTTGGTTGGTTGGTTTAGATTCTACTGCACAAGTTACACTAGCAGACAAGCTCCGACAGACACAAGATGGACTAGCCGCACGGAGGTGGACTAGCAGCACGGTTGGTTGATTTGGGTTTTATTGCACCAAGTACAATAATGGACCAGCAGAAAGGTTGGTTGGTTTGAGTAATTGCATAAGATACACTAGTGGACCAGCAGCACGGATGTGGTAGACTAGCAGCACGGATGTGGTAGACTAGCAGCAAGGTTGGTTTGTTTTGGTACTACTGCACAAGGTACACTAATAGACAAGCTCCGCCAGACACAAGATGGACTAGCCGCACGGAGGTGGACTAGCAGCAAGGTTGGTTGGTTTGGTTTTTATGGCACAAAGTACAACAGTAGAAAAGCTGCGCCTGGCAGAACGGAGGTGATGGACTAGCAGCACGGTTGGATGATTTTGGTTTTCTTGACAAAATACAATAATGGACAAGCTTCGTCAGACACAAGAGATGGATTAGCATCAAGGTCGGTTGGTTTTGGTGTAATTGCATAATGTACACTAGTGGTCCAGCAGCACGGAAGTGGTAGACTAGCAGCAAAGTTGGTTGGTTTTGATCCAACTGCACAAAGTACATTAGCAGACAAGCTCCGCCAGACACAAGATGGACTAGCAGCACGGAGGTGGACAGGCAGCAAGGTTGATTGGTTTGGTTTTTATGGCACAAAGTACAATTGTAGAAAAGCTGCGCCTGGCAGACCGGAGGAGATGGACTAGCAGCACGGAGGAGGTGGACTAGCAGCACGGTTGGTTGATTTTGGTTTTATTGCACAAAGTACAATAATGGACAAGAATCTTCAGAAACAAGATGGACCAGCAGCAAGGTTGGTTGGTTTTGGTTTTTATGGCACAAAGTACAATAGTAGAAATGCTGCGCCTGTCAGAACGAAGGTGATGGACTAGCAGCATGGAGGAGGTGGACTAGCAGCACGGAGGAGGTGGACTAGCAGCAAGGTTGGTTGATTTTGGTTTTATTGCATAAAATACCATTAATGGTCAAGAATCTTCAGAAACAAGATAGACCAGCAGCAAGGTTGGTTGGTTTTGGTGTAATTGCATAAGGTACACTAGTGGACCAGCAGCACGGATGTGGTAGACTAGCAGCAAGTTTGGTTTGTTTGGTTTTTATGGCATAAAGTACAACAGTCGAAAAGCTGCGCCTGGCAGAACGGAGGTGATGGACTAGCAGCACTGAGGAGGTGGAACAGCAGCAAGGTTGGTTGGTTTTGGTGTAATTGCATAATGTACACTAGTGGACCAGCAGCACGGATGTGGTAGACTAGCAGCAAGGTTGGTTGGTTGGTTTTCATCCAACTGCACAAAGTACATTAGCAGACAAGCTCCGCCAGACACAAGATGGACTAGCCGCACGGAGGTAGACTAGCAGCAAGGTTGGTTTGTTTGGTTTTTATGGCACAAAGTACAACAGTAGAAAAGCTGCGCCTGGCAGAACGGAGGTGATGGACTAGCAGCACTGAGGAGGTGGACTAGCAGCACGGTTGGTTGATTTTGGTTTTATTGCACCAAGTACAATAATGGACCAGCAGAAAGGTTGGTTGGTTTGAGTAATTGCATAAGATACACTAGTGGACCAGCAGCACGGATGTGGTAGACTAGCAGCAAGGTTGGTTGGTTTTGATCCTACTGCACAAGGTACATTAGTAGACAAGCTCCGCCAGACACAAGATGGACTAACCGCACTGAGGTGGACTAGCAGCAAGGTTGGTTGGTTGGTTTGGTTTTTATGGCACAAAGTACAATAGTAGAAAAGCTGCGCCTATCAGAACGAAGTAGATGGACTAGCAGAAAGGTTGGTTGGTTTTGGTGTAAATGCATAAGGTACACTAGTGGTCCAGCAGGACGGATGTGATAGACTAGCAGCAAGGTTGGTTGGTTGGTTGGTTTAGATTCTACTGCACAAGTTACACTAGCAGACAAGCTCCGACAGACACAAGATGGACTAGCCGCACGGAGGTGGACTAGCAGCACGGTTGGTTGATTTGGGTTTTATTGCACCAAGTACAATAATGGACCAGCAGAAAGGTTGGTTGGTTTGAGTAATTGCATAAGATACACTAGTGGACCAGCAGCACGGATGTGGTAGACTAGCAGCACGGATGTGGTAGACTAGCAGCAAGGTTGGTTTGTTTTGGTACTACTGCACAAGGTACACTAATAGACAAGCTCCGCCAGACACAAGATGGACTAGCCGCACGGAGGTGGACTAGCAGCAAGGTTGGTTGGTTTGGTTTTTATGGCACAAAGTACAACAGTAGAAAAGCTGCGCCTGGCAGAACGGAGGTGATGGACTAGCAGCACGGTTGGATGATTTTGGTTTTCTTGACAAAATACAATAATGGACAAGCTTCGTCAGACACAAGAGATGGATTAGCATCAAGGTCGGTTGGTTTTGGTGTAATTGCATAATGTACACTAGTGGTCCAGCAGCACGGAAGTGGTAGACTAGCAGCAAAGTTGGTTGGTTTTGATCCAACTGCACAAAGTACATTAGCAGACAAGCTCCGCCAGACACAAGATGGACTAGCAGCACGGAGGTGGACTAGCAGCAAGGTTGGTTGGTTTGGTTTTTATGGCACAAAGTACAATTGTAGAAAAGCTGCGCCTGGCAGACCGGAGGAGATGGACTAGCAGCACGGAGGAGGTGGACTAGCAGCACGGTTGGTTGATTTTGGTTTTATTGCACAAAGTACAATAATGGACAAGTTTCGCCAGATTCAAGATGGACCAGCAGCAAGGTTGGTTGGTTGGTTTTGGTGTAAATACATAAGGTACATTAGTGGTCCAGCAGCAAAGTTGGTTGGTTTTGATCCAACTGCACAAAGTACATTAGCAGACAAGCTCCGCCAGACACAAGATGGACTAGCAGCACGGAGGTGGACTAGCAGCAAGGTTGGTTGGTTTGGTTTTTATGGCACAAAGTACAATTGTAGAAAAGCTGCGCCTGGCAGACCGGAGGTGATGGACTAGCAGCACGGAGGAGGTGGACTAGCAGCACGGTTGGTTGATTTTGGTTTTATTGCACAAAGTACAATAATGGACAAGAATCTTCAGAAACAAGATGGACCAGCAGCAAGGTTGGTTGGTTTTGGTTTTTATGGCACAAAGTACAATAGTAGAAATGCTGCGCCTGTCAGAACGAAGGTGATGGACTAGCAGCATGGAGGAGGTGGACTAGCAGCACGGAGGAGGTGGAATAGCAGCAAGGTTGGTTGATTTTGGTTTTATTGCATAAAATACCATTAATGGTCAAGAATCTTCAGAAACAAGATAGAACAGCAGCAAGGTTGGTTGGTTTTGGTGTAATTGCATAATGTACACTAGTGGACCAGCAGCACGGATGTGGTAGACTAGCAGCAAGATTGGTTTTGATCCTACTGCACAAAGTACATTAGTAGACAAGCTCCGCCAGACACAGGATGGACTAGCCGCACGGAGGAGGTGGACTAGAAGCACGGTTGATTGATTTTGGTTTTATTGCACAAAGTACAATAATGGACAGGCTTCGTCAGATGTTCGTATAGATTAACTAAATAGTTGTTCATTTCTCGGATTTAAACTTGTAAACGTGGCCACTTATGCTACTGGAACCCACGATCAAATCTGTTACTAGGATCCGGAAACTAAACTGGTGCTGGGACCTTTCGTCTAACAGCTCTCAAGGACCTGTCATCTGAACTGGTACAAGGATCAGTCACGATAGATTGAAGTCAAGATAGACTGAAGGTACACCGGCCGACTATACACCATACGCTTACGGATATCCGTGTACGACAAGGCAACACCTGCATTTTCCCGTTTGAGATTTCATGCGAAGCGGTGCGCTCTGTCTTGCTTTGTGATTTTCTGATTGCTAAGTGGTCCTACGGCTCAACTCATCGGAGCTGTCGTGCTTTTATGGGCGTGACACGCCAACTGTGTTCTAGTTTACTGTTTGTATTTTCAAGCGCTTGACCATTCATGGTGAGTGTTTTGAATGCATTTTATATTTCTATTTACGTGATTTTGTAAATATTACTTTAAATTTTTAGATAATATTTATTCTATAACTTTTTTTTTAATTTGGATTTTTTAAAGGTGTTTCTGTACCTATGATATATACCCCAATTGTATATCTATACTGCCCTTCTGTGTATACTGTGATATATTTTGTGATCATTTTGGTGGTACTTTTAGATCAGTCTTGCCCAGAGTTAGGCTTGGGCACCTAAATTGTCCATATAAAAAAAGGAAAAAAAATTAAATATTTTTGGGTTTAAATTAATTCCGTGGATCTTAAAATAAAATCTTGAGTGAATAACTCCAACTACTGGATAGTTCGGGGATATTGATATTGAAATAGAATTTAAACAGGTACCTTTGCACCTCTTGGTGACAGGAACAATTATTTTCATCTGGGGAGCTGCCCGCCGAGTTTGCAGGTTCTGGCTCTGTGCTGTTGGCTTTCCTGGTCCTGGCCTCGCTCTCTTTTAGGTTTCCTCTGGAGTGGTAACCCGAGGTGGCGGGTACCAACCACCTTTCTGCAGAAAACGCACATAGAAAACCAACTTGGAGATTATCTTTGGCTTGGTCCTCTCCAATGAGTACATCGACGCCGAAACCGCGAAGTGCTGGCACTCCGGCACTTCCCATAAGCTGGCCCGCAGACCCAAACTCAATATGCCCGGGATTGGACAAAATTGCCCGTACTTTCCCGGAGCATATCACAAGCAACCCTACCATAGTAACCTGTCGTGAAACACTCATGGAATTCTCCAGGTTTCTCAATGAAAAGAAAACTAGTAGACTGGAGACGTTGGCGATCCAAAAGGGTATTCTAAAAGCTACAAAGGGTCTAACGGATTTGATTAGAGAAACAGTTCAATCCGCAATAGGATCGGGTTCCGCAGAGGACTCATAATTTATTATAGGAACACGGGATAGATCGATCTCCCAGGACTTTGAGACATTCGGAGTTCTTAACAAGCAAATTACCACGTTAGAAACCCAGCGACTTGCCCTTGAGGCAGAGACGTCGGGGATGAGGGCAGTCCTGGGGGACGAGAAATCTAGGGTGCGTACACTGGAATTACAATTGGCAAACATTTCGGGGGTCATGGCCGAGAGGGAGGCCCACGTAGAGAGTCTCCAAAATATTATCCATGGTAACTCGAAAGAGATACTGAGCTATATAAGAGAGATGAAGGAATTGGGACCGGTATCTGTGGAAAGTAAGGAAAGCAACGAACTTTTAGAGGAAATCAGGGATTTCAAGAGGAATTGTGTATCCCAACATACGCTCAGATGGCCTCTGGCCCCACCAAGCCACCCCTCAAGAGAGCAGGCCTTCAGCAACCCAAACACACGTTGCTCCTAAAGACCAAGGTGGACTGCGATTATAACATAAATAAGAAAAAGGTGCAGTCCACCCTTAGGGAATTGAGGGCTAGGACAGTACAACTAAGGAGAATCAGAGGTGGGGGAGTGGCGGTGGATGTTAGCACCCAAGCGGAGGTTGAGGAACTTCTGGAGAAGTTCAACAAAAACGACTCAATAACTAATATTTTCAACGTCGACCGGCCCAAACTTATGAAACCAAGAATTATTGTTCTGGGTGTAGATTCTGAGATTGAGAAGGCGGGCCTTCCCTCGGCATTGACAGAACTTAATGACTTTATGGAGAGCGAGGGGGGTATCATGGTGGACTACTGCATCAGGGCCCGAAGGGATAACCATTGGGTGTTGTCTTTGGTGCCAGAACTATATAGACGGGTTATTCAGGAAGGATACTTGTACATAGGATTTCGTCGCTGCAGAGTTGAAGAATTCAAAAGGGTTCGGAAGTGCACCGGCTGTGGCAGGTTTGGACACAGCCGGGGGCGCTGCACACACAGCTCTGCGGCGGCACCCATTTGCCTCTCCTGTGGAGGTGGGCACGCAACGGACTCCTGCAAAGCAGGCGAAAAATCATGCATCAACTGTAAGGAGTCAAACTCTAAACATAACACCAAGTACAATGCAGGCCACTACGTTATGTCAAGGGCCTGCCCAAATTATAAAAGGCAGTTGGCTATGTTAGAAGCTAGCATCGACTACGGCAATTGATGGTAGATCGGAGAGTGAAAATCATTCAAATAAATACTAACCACTGTTATGCTGCACACAGCTTGGCTCTGGCCACTGCTAGTCAACTTAATATACCCTTTCTATTAATTCAAGATCCCTACATTAGGGATAATAAACCTGTCGCACCATTTCAGGGCCACCGGCAAATATGTTCCTCAAACAATAAAAGTATGATAATTTGCTTAGACCCCAGTCTTTCGTTTACTTTGAGCTTTATTAGTCGTAATTGCGTGTTTGCTGAGGTCTCGTTGCAGGCCGGCCCCTTGTTGTTGGGAAGCATATACTTAACTCCCCATGATAGCATCGAAGATCAGCTAGAGGAGCTATCAGCCCTCGATCTTAATAGAGGCAGGCCCCTCATCATGGGGGACTTTAATGCCCGTTCTCCCATCTGGGGGTATGGTCATGAGGACATCAGGGGCAGGCGTGTACTTGACCTCTGCAACGCAAATTCCCTATCAATTCTAAATTTGCCCTTGAAGGGGCCTACTTTCGTTTCACCTAACGGGAAGGGATGGCCCGATTTGACTATTACTAGTCCAGATGTCGCTGGCCAAATTGAAAACTGGAATGTCTTATCAAAAGATTCTAGCAGTGACCATCGCTACGTTGTGCTGGAGTATATGACCACTATCACTAACAACCAGGGATACTTTCTCAGAACGAAATTCGGCCTGGGTCGTTTCCCTGGTTTATTTCACAGGCTAACACCAGATTTGGAACGTCAATCTAACACTATTGACAACACCAATGAACTTGAAAAATATTTCAATACACTTATAAATCACGTAAAATCAATAGCTGGAAAGATATTAAAGAAAACAAGGAAGAAAAATAATTTAATCACTAAAGTTCATTGGTGGAACAACGAACTAGCGTCTTCGAGAAACAGGGTCACTGCTCTGTACAAAAAGATTAATACACTTAAGAAATTTAATGCTTCCGTTGATACGGTCCGGGCCACGGAGCTCGAATACCGTTCCAGGAGGTCGTCCTTTCGGAGACTGATTCTTGTCTCAAAAAGGGCGTCTTGGAGGGAACATTGCTCGGGTCATGGCTCCAAATACGGTTCACTTTTAAATTGACCTTCAACAAAAAACAGAACAATAATTTAAATTTATTTCTTCCCTCCAGCCCGAATTTAACACAGAAAGACAAAATAAATATTTTAATGAATCATTTCTTTAGCCAGGATAGTTGTATTCCTACCCCCCTTAATTTTAATAATAATATCGAATTTCCAGAAAATGAAAATATTACAATCCATGACCTGGACCATGTTTTCTCAAAACTGAGGGACGGTAAGGCTCCGGGGCCTGACCTCATCGATTACAAAATTTGGAAATTTATTTTTGAAAAATACCCTGTTTTGATTTATAAACCGATAAAAAAATGCTTACAATATTCATATTTCCCAATGTGCCTCAGGAATGGGGGGGTTCGCTTCCTGCTAAAACCAGGTCGCGATCCTTCCACCTGCGGTGCATACCGCCCAATTTGTCTTTTACCCACTCTGGGGAAAATCCTAGAGCGAGCTTTTTGTTTAAAATTAAATATTTGGTTACATAACAATAATATATTACATAATTTACAGTTTGGTTTTAGAGAGCAGCGCTCCTGCGAGGACGCTTTGTTCAATGTAATCTCAAAATTAAAATCTCTCAAAAGATCAAGCCATGCCGCATTAGTCACATTGGACATTACTGCCGCTTTTGACAGTATGGACTGGCGGTTGCTGATCGACAGACTCACTACACTCACATTACCTAATTATTTAATTAAATTTATTTGCTCCTATCTTAATTTTCGAACCATTTCATATGATTTAAATAACGAAATAATTTTCAGAAATCTTTTTAGAGGTTGTCCACAGGGTTCGGTGCTGGCACCAACATTGTGGAACATTTATTTTAATGCAATTTTAAGTTTGAATTCGAATATAATTTATCTCCAGGCCTTCGCCGACGACCTGGTGCTTATCACGTCAGGTAAAACGCGTGAGACCCTGGAGATTAATACAAATAATTCCCTTGATATAGTTTATAATAAACTGGCTGATTTAAAACTGAGCCTGTCGGTCGGCAAGTGTCGGTCCATAAGTTTCAAAAAGCGTAAATTAAAAAAAAAACTTTTCAATTAACGGAAATAGTGTGGAAATCGCCAACAATCTTAAATATTTAGGCCTAGTTATTGACAGCCGGCTCACGTGGTGCGATCACATACAAACACTAAGAGACCGCTGCTTCCAAATTGGGGGATCACTACAAAAACTTCGCGGCGGAGGATGGGGAGTCAGTGGCCAGCTCCAGAAGGTTTGGTACCTCTCAGTCACTGAGAAGGTCCTCACATACGGAGCTGGCATTTGGGGAGGTAATTTGACCCAGGCGCAAAAGGTTCGTCTGGCAACAATCCAGCGACCTTTCTTGATTAAAATATCAGGCGCATACAACACGTATCCAACCGACTCCCTTAACACCCTTTGTGGAATCCCCCCCGCTCCATGTGACCCTGCTGTCAATATTCGAAAAATATAACATTGTCAACAGACGGCAGACGGTCCCAGAGCTTGTACTGTACACTACGATTCAAATATAATGGTGAGTGGTATCCCGGTGTCTAGCCTTAGGTTGGACATCCGGGAAACTGTTGACAATGCTGAATTTGAGGTGTACACCGACGGCTCGAGAATTGATGGCAATGTCGGGGCCGCGGTGTGCATCCTCAAAGACAACATAGTTATAGAAATTTTGAAATTTAAATTACTAGCTGGCAACTCTGTTTTTCAAGCCGAGTTGTCGGCTATTCATAAAGCAATTAAATGGTCAATAGAGAAAAATAAAAAGGTTAATATATATACGGACAGTCTCAGCTCAATTCAGGCCTTACAAACTGCACAAAATATATATAAATCAAAATATCTATATTCAATTAAACAAAACATACATTACCACACTAACAATTTTGGTCTGAGTCTGAGTTTCTTCTTTCTGTATTGTATCGTCTTTTTGTTTTGTGTTTGTGTTGTGTTGAGCACATGCGGGACTTGCCGGGAACGAGCTAGCGGACGAACAAGCCAAACTTGCCTCGGTCGATGGTGAGGTTATCGACGTTCCTTTCCCAATAAGCCTTTTAAAAAGATTAAAAGCTACATAGAAAAAATCTGGCAGAACCATTATGTAGCTTCCATAAAGGGAATCAGACTCGGGGCAGTTTTGCCACAAACCAAACGCGATGCCCTCATCACCGACCGACAACTGGTTTGGTTCCTTACAGGGCATGGTCCGTTCTGTGCATACCTCCACAGGTTTAAAATTAAAGACAACAATAAATGTGATTGCGGGGAGGTGGGGGACGCCGACCACTTCCTCTTCGATTGTCCGATCACGCAGGCACATCATATAACCAAACCTACTGAGGAGAACAAGCCCATCTGGCTAGAAAGCGTTCTAAAAAATAGTCAGTCAAGATATAAAATAAAGTCGTGCGTGATGGCAGCGATGGGGATGGTGGCGGGGCCCTCCCCCCACTAAAGGAAATGACACCCTCTGGTTCCCCTTCTTTTAGGTGGAGAGATGGGACTATGCCCCCGTCTATTTTAAACCACTTTATAATAAATTTTTAATCAAATCATATCACCATCCCGTTAAGGGTTCGTATATGCGCTTCATCTGTATAATATTCACTTCTTACACCACAACATTAAATTCACCACCATATAATATTCTCATAAAGTATTTATCTCACTTTCATTTAAATCATTATCACCTTTTAAAAATAATATATTATTTTAATTCAACTCTTGATGTTTGTATTTCTTTTTTCTGTATTGTATCGTCTTTTTGTTTTGTGTTTGTGTTGTGTTTTATGTTTTGTGTTTGTTTGTGTTTCTGGTTCTGCGTTTAAGTTACATTTCCCGGTGTGCCACCGATGTATTAAATGTAATTTTAACGGTGTGCCACCGGTCTTGCATTCTTGGATTCCCGGGACTCCGGATGATTATTGTGATTTTTAACACAAGGCCGGAATGTTACCGAACCATTATAATTCTTCCTTGGGAATAAAACAACCACAGATATAATATTTAAAGAAAGAAAAATCGATCGGCCGGCGTGGGTCCTCTTGGTGCCCCCCCCCCCCTTTGTGCTGTGGAAGTCGCCCCCACCCTTTCCCCCTGGACCACAAATACACTCTAAACCTAACGGTGAGTGGGTCCAGGGAGGGTCTAAAAAAAAAAGATAGACCAGCAGCAAGGTTGGTTGGTTTTGGTGTAAATGCATAAGGTACACTAGTGGTCGAGCAGGATGGATGTGGTAGACTAGCAGCAAGGAAGATTGGTTTTGTTCCTACTGCACAAGGTACACTAGTAGGCAAGCTCCGCCAGACACAAGATGGACCAGCAGCAAGGTCGGTTGGTTTTGGTGTAATTGCATAATGTACACTAGTGGACCAGCAGCACGGATGTGGTAGACTAGCAGCAAGGTTGGCTGGTTGTTTTTGGTGTAAATGCATAAAGTACACTAGTGGTCCAGCAGCAAGGTTGGTTGGTTTTGATCCTACTGCACAAGGTACATTAGTAGACAAACTCCACCAGACACAAGATGGACTAGACACACGGAGGTGGACTAGCAGCAAGGTTGATTGGTTTGGTTTTTATGGCACAAAGTACAATTGTAGAAAAGCTGCGCCTGGCAGACCGTAGGTGATGGACTAGCAGCACGGAGGAGGTGGACTAGCAGCACGGTTGGTTGATTTTGGTTTTATTGCACAAACTACAATAATGGACAAGCTTCGTCAGACACAAGATGGACCAGCAGCAAGGTTGGTTGGTTTTGGTGTTACTGCATAAAGTACACTAGTGGTCCAGCAGGACGGATGTGGTAGACTAGCAGCAAGGAAGGTTGGTTTTGTTCCTACTGCACAAAGTACATTAGAAGACAAGCTCCGCCAGACACAAGATGGACTAGCCGCAGGGAGGTGGACTAACAGCAAGGTTTGTTGGTTGGTTTATATGGCACAAAGTATAATAGTAAAAAAGCTGCAGAACAGAGGTGATGGACTATCAGCACTGCGGAAGTGGAATAGCAGCAAGGTTGGTTGATTTTGGTTTTCTTGCACAAAATACAATAATGGACAAGTTTCGTCAGACACAAAATGGACCAGCAGCAAGGTTGGTTGGTTGGTTTTTGTGTAATTGCATAATGCACACTAGTGGACCAGCAGCACGGATGTGGTAGACTAAAAGCAAGGTTGGTTGGTTGGTTTTGATTCCACTGCACAAAGTACATTTGTAGACAAGCTCCGCCAGACACAAGATGGACTAGCCGCACGGAGAAGGACTATCAGGAAGGTTGGTTGGTTTGGTTTTTATGGCAAAAAGTACAATAGCAGAAAAGCTGCGCCTGTCGGAACGAAGGCGATGGACTAGCAGCACGGAGTAGGTGGACTAGAAGCACGGTTGATTGATTTTGATTTTCTTGCACAAAGTACAATAATGGACAAGCTTCGTCAGACACAAGATAGACCAGCAGCAAAGTCTGTTGGTTTTGGTGTAATTGCATAATGTACACTAGTGGATCAGCAGCACCGATGTGGTAGACTAGCAGCAAGGAAGGTTGGTTTTGTTCCTACTGCACAAAGAACATTAGTAGACAAGCTACGCCAGACACAAGATGG
This sequence comes from Metellina segmentata, assembly GCA_947359465.1. NCBI lineage: Eukaryota > Metazoa > Arthropoda > Arachnida > Araneae > Tetragnathidae > Metellina > Metellina segmentata. Next base: position 19,554,272 of record OX375872.1, read on the forward strand.
ACTAGCCGCACGGAGGTGGACTAACAGCAAGGTTGGTTGGTTTGGTTTTTATGGCAAAAAGTACAATAGCAGAAAAGCTGCGCCTGGCAGAACGGAGGTGGACAAGCAGCACGGTTGGTTTATTTTGGTTTTGGTTTTCTTGCACAAAATACAATGGACAAGCTTCGTCAGACACAAGATGGACCAGCAGCAAGGTTGGTTGCTTTTGGTGTAATTGCATAATGTACACTAGTGGACCAGCAGCACGGATGTGGTAGACTAGCAGCAATGTTTGTTGGTTGGTTGGTTTTTATGGCACAAAGTACAATAGTAAAAAAGCTGCGCCTGGCAGAACAGAGGTGATGGACTATCAGCACTGCGGAAGTGGAATAGCAGCAAGGTTGGTTGATTTTGGTTTTCTTGCACAAAATACAATAATGGACAAGCTTCGTCAGACACAAAATGGACCAGCAGCAAGGTTGGTTGGTTGGTTTTTGTGTAATTGCATAATGTACACTAGTGGACCAGCAGCACGGATGTGGTAGACTAGCAACAAGGTTGGTTGGTTTTGATCCTCCTGCGCAAAGTACATTTGTAGACTAGCCGCACGGAGGACTATCAGGAAGGTTGGTTGGTTTGGTTTTTATGGCAAAAAGTACAATAGCAGAAAGGCTGCGCCTGGCAGAACGGAGGTGATGGATTATCAGCACTGAGGAGGTGGAATAGGAGCAAGGTTCGTTGATATTGGTTTTATTGCATAAAGTACATTAATGTACAAGCATCTTCAGACACAAGATGGACCAGCAGCAAGGTTGGTTGGTTTTGGTGTAATTGCATAAGGTACACTAGTGGTCAAGCAGGATGGATGTAATAGACTAGCAGCAAGGTTGGTTGGTTTTGGCCCTACTGCACAAGGTACACTAGTAGACAAGCTCCACCAGACACAAGATGGACTAGCCGCAAGGAGGTGGACTAGCAGCAAGGTTGATTGGTTTGGTTTTTATGGCACAAATTACAATTGTAGAAAAGCTGCGCCTGGCAGACCGGAGGTGATGGACTAGCAGCACGGAGGAGGTGGACTAGCAGCACGGTTGGTTGATTTTGGTTTTATTACACAAACTACAATAATGGACAAGCTCCGCCAGACAGAAGATGGACTAGCCGCACGGAGGTGGACTAGCAGCAAGGTTGGTTGGTTGGTTTGTATTTATAGCACAAAGTACAACAGTAGAAAAGGTGCGCCTGGCAGAACGGAGGGGATGGACAAGCAGCACGATTGGTTGATTTTGGTTTTCTTGCACAAAATACAATAATGGACAAGCTTCGTCAGTGACAAGATGGACCAGCAGCAAGGTTGGTTGCTTTTGGTGTAATTGCATAATGTACACTAGTGGACCAGCAGCACGGATGTGGTAGACTAGCAGCAATGTTTGTTGGTTGGTTGGTTTTTATGGCACAAAGTACAATAGTAAAAAAGCTGCGCCTGGCAGAACAGAGGTGATGGACTATCAGCACTGCGGAAGTGGAATAGCAGCAAGGTTGGTTGATTTTGGTTTTCTTGCACAAAATACAATAATGGACAAGCTTCGTCAGACACAAAATGGACCAGCAGCAAGGTTGGTTGGTTGGTTTTTGTGTAATTGCATAATGTACACTAGTGGACCAGCAGCACGGATGTGGTAGACTAGCAACAAGGTTGGTTGGTTTTGATCCTCCTGCGCAAAGTACATTTGTAGACTAGCCGCACGGAGGAGGACTATCAGGAAGGTTGGTTGGTTTGGTTTTTATGGCAAAAAGTACAATAGCAGAAAGGCTGCGCCTGGCAGAACGGAGGTGATGGACTATCAGCACTGAGGAGGTGGAATAGGAGCAAGGTTCGTTGATATTGGTTTTATTGCATAAAGTACATTAATGTACAAGCATCTTCAGACACAAAATGGACCAGCAGCAAGGTTGGTTGGTTTTGGTGTAATTGCATAAGGTACACTAGTGGTCAAGCAGGACGGATGTAATAGACTAGCAGCAAGGTTGGTTGGTTTTGGCCCTACTGCACAAGGTACACTAGTAGACAAGCTCCACCAGACACAAGATAGACTAGCCGCAAGGAGGTGGACTAGCAGCAAGGTTGGTTGATTTTGGTTTTATTACACAAACTACAATAATGGACAAGCTCCGCCAGACAGAAGATGGACTAGCCGCACGGAGGTGGACTAGCAGCAAGGTTGGTTGGTTGGTTTGTATTTATAGCACAAAGTACAACAGTAGAAAAGCTGCGCCTGGCAGAACGGAGGGGATGGACAAGCAGCACGATTGGTTGATTTTGGTTTTCTTGCACAAAATACAATAATGGACAAGCTTCGTCAGTCACAAGATGGACCAGCAGCAAGGTTGGTTTGTTTTGGTGTTATTGCATAATATACACTAATGGACCAGCAGCACGGATGTGGTAGACTAGCAGCAAGGTTGGTTGGTTGGTTTTTATGGCACAAAGTACAATAGTAAAGAAGCTGCGCCTGGCAGAACAGAGTTGATGGACTATCAGCACTGCGGAAGTGGAATAGCAGCAAGGTTGGTGGATTTTGGTTTTCTTGCACAAAATACAATAATGGACAAGCTTCGTCAGAAACAAAATGGACCAGCAGCAAGGTTGGTTGGTTGGTTTGTGTAATTGCATAATGTACACTTGTGGACCAGCAGCACGGATGTGGTAGACTAGCAGCAAAGTTGGTTGGTTGGTTTTGATCCTACTGCACAAAGTACATTTGTAGACAAGCTCCGCCAGACACAAGATGGACTAGCCGCACGGAGGAGGACTATCAGCAAGGTTGGTTGGTTTGGTTTTTATGGCACAAAGTATAGCAGTAGAAAAGCTGCACCTGGCAGAACGGAGGTGATGGACTAGCAGCACGGTTGGTTGATTTTGGTTTTATTGCACAAACTACAATAATGGACAAGCTTCGTCAGACACAAGATGGACCAGCAGCAAGGTTGGTTGGTTTTGGTGTTACTGCATAAAGTACACTAGTGGTCCAGCAGGACGGATGTGGTAGACTAGCAGCAAGGAAGGTTGGTTTTGTTCCTACTGCACAAAGTACATTAGAAGACAAGCTCCGCCAGACACAAGATGGACTAGCCGCAGGGAGGTGGACTAACAGCAAGGTTTGTTGGTTGGTTTATATGGCACAAAGTATAATAGTAAAAAAGCTGCAGAACAGAGGTGATGGACTATCAGCACTGCGGAAGTGGAATAGCAGCAAGGTTGGTTGATTTTGGTTTTCTTGCACAAAATACAATAATGGACAAGTTTCGTCAGACACAAAATGGACCAGCAGCAAGGTTGGTTGGTTGGTTTTTGTGTAATTGCATAATGCACACTAGTGGACCAGCAGCACGGATGTGGTAGACTAAAAGCAAGGTTGGTTGGTTGGTTTTGATTCCACTGCACAAAGTACATTTGTAGACAAGCTCCGCCAGACACAAGATGGACTAGCCGCACGGAGAAGGACTATCAGGAAGGTTGGTTGGTTTGGTTTTTATGGCAAAAAGTACAATAGCAGAAAAGCTGCGCCTGTCAGAACGAAGGCGATGGACTAGCAGCACGGAGTAGGTGGACTAGAAGCACGGTTGATTGATTTTGATTTTCTTGCACAAAGTACAATAATGGACAAGCTTCGTCAGACACAAGATAGACCAGCAGCAAAGTCTGTTGGTTTTGGTGTAATTGCATAATGTACACTAGTGGATCAGCAGCACCGATGTGGTAGACTAGCAGCAAGGAAGGTTGGTTTTGTTCCTACTGCACAAAGAACATTAGTAGACAAGCTACGCCAGACACAAGATGGACTAGCCGCACGGAGGTGGACTAACAGCAAGGTTGGTTGGTTTGGTTTTTATGGCAAAAAGTACAATAGCAGAAAAGCTGCGCCTGGCAGAACGGAGGTGGACAAGCAGCACGGTTGGTTTATTTTGGTTTTGGTTTTCTTGCACAAAATACAATGGACAAGCTTCGTCAGACACAAGATGGACCAGCAGCAAGGTTGGTTGCTTTTGGTGTAATTGCATAATGTACACTAGTGGACCAGCAGCACGGATGTGGTAGACTAGCAGCAATGTTTGTTGGTTGGTTTTTATGGCACAAAGTACAATAGTAAAAAAGCTGCGCCTGGCAGAACAGAGGTGATGGACTATCAGCACTGCGGAAGTGGAATAGCAGCAAGGTTGGTTGATTTTGGTTTTCTTGCACAAAATACAATAATGGACAAGCTTCGTCAGACACAAAATGGACCAGCAGCAAGGTTGGTTGGTTTTTGTGTAATTGCATAATGTACACTAGTGGACCAGCAGCACGGATGTGGTAAATTAGCAACAAGGTTGGTTGGTTGGTTTTGATCCTCCTGCGCAAAGTACATTTGTAGACTAGCCGCACGGAGGAGGACTATCAGGAAGGTTGGTTGGTTTGGTATTTATGGCAAAAAGTACAATAGCAGAAAGGCTGCGCCTGGCAGAACGGAGGTGATGGATTATCAGCACTGAGGAGGTGGAATAGGAGCAAGGTTCGTTGATATTGGTTTTATTGCATAAAGTACATTAATGTACAAGCATCTTCAGACACAAGATGGACCAGCAGCAAGGTTGGTTGGTTTTGGTGTAATTGCATAAGGTACACTAGTGGTCAAGCAGGATGGATGTAATAGACTAGCAGCAAGGTTGGTTGGTTTTGGCCCTACTGCACAAGGTACACTAGTAGACAAGCTCCACCAGACACAAGATGGACTAGCCGCAAGGAGGTGGACTAGCAGCAAGGTTGATTGGTTTGGTTTTTATGGCACAAATTACAATTATAGAAAAGCTGCGCCTGGCAGACCGGAGGTGATGGACTAGCAGCACGGAGGAGGTGGACTAGCAGCACGGTTGGTTGATTTTGGTTTTATTACACAAACTACAATAATGGACAAGCTCCGCCAGACAGAAGATGGACTAGCCGCACGGAGGTGGACTAGCAGCAAGGTTGGTTGGTTGGTTTGTATTTATAGCACAAAGTACAACAGTAGAAAAGGTGCGCCTGGCAGAACGGAGGGGATGGACAAGCAGCACGATTGGTTGATTTTGGTTTTCTTGCACAAAATACAATAATGGACAAGCTTCGTCAGTGACAAGATGGACCAGCAGCAAGGTTGGTTTGTTTTGGTGTTATTGCATAAGGTACACTAGTGGTCAAGCAGGACGGATGTAATAGACTAGCAGCAAGGTTGGTTGGTTTTGGCCCTACTGCACAAGGTACACTAGTAGACAAGCTCCACCAGACACAAGATGGACTAGCCGCAAGGAGGTGGACTAGCAGCAAGGTTGGTTGATTTTGGTTTTATTACACAAACTACAATAATGGACAAGCTCCGCCAGACAGAAGATGGACTAGCCGCACGGAGGTGGACTAGCAGCAAGGTTGGTTGGTTTGGTTTTTATGGCACAAAGTACAATAGTAAAAAAGCTGCGCCTGGCAGAACAGAGGTGATGGACTATCAGCACTAAGGAGGTGGAATAGCAGCAAGGTTCGTTGATTTTGGTTTTATTGCATAAAGTACATTAATGTACAAGCATCTTCAGACACAAGATGGACCAGCAGCAAGGTTGGTTGGTTTTGGTGTAATTGCATAAGGTACACTAGTGGTCAAGCAGGAAGGATGTGATAGACTAGCAGCAAGGTTGGTTGGTTTTGGCCCTACTGCACAAGGTACACTAGTAGACAAGCTCCACCAGACAGTAGATGGACTAGCCGCACGGAAGTGGACTAGCAGCAAGATTGGTTGGTTTTGTTCCTACTGCACAAGGTACATTAGTAGACAAGCTCCGCCAGACAGTAGATGGACTAGCCGTACGGAGGTGGACTAGCAGCAAGGTTGGTTGGTTGGTTTGTATTTATAGCACAAAGTACAACAGTAGAAAAGCTGCGCCTGGCAGAACAGAGTTGATGGACTATCAGCACTGCGGAAGTGGAATAGCAGCAAGGTTGGTGGATTTTGGTTTTCTTGCACAAAATACAATAATGGACAAGCTTCGTCAGAAACAAAATGGACCAGCAGCAAGGTTGGTTGGTTGGTTTGTGTAATTGCATAATGTACACTTGTGGACCAGCAGCACGGATGTGGTAGACTAGCAGCAAAGTTGGTTGGTTGGTTTTGATCCTACTGCACAAAGTACATTTGTAGACAAGCTCCGCCAGGCACAAGATGGACTAGCCGCACGGAGGAGGACTATCAGCAAGGTTGGTTGGTTTGGTTTTTATGGCAAAAAGTACAAAAGCAGAAAAGCTGCGCCTGTCAGAACGAAGGTGATGGACTAGCAGCACGAGTAGGTGGACTAGAAGCACGGTTGATTGATTTTGGTTTTCTTGCACAAACTAAAAAATTGGACAAGCTTCGTCAGTCACAAGATGGACCAGTTGCAAGGTTAGTTGGTTGGTTTTGGTGTAAATGCATAAGGTACACTAGTGGACCAGCAGGACGGATGTGATAAACTAGCAGCACGGTTGGTTGGTTTTGGTTTTATTGCACAAAGTACAATAATGGACAAGCTTCGTCAGACAGAAGATGGACCAGCAGCAAGGTCAAGTGGTTTTGGTTTAATTGCATAATGTACACTAGCAGACCAGCAGCACGGATGTGGTAGACTAGCAGCAAGGTTGGTTGGTTTTGATCCTACTGCACAAAGTACATTAGCAGACAAGCTCCACCAGACACAAGATGGACTAGCCGCACGTTGGTGGACTAGCAGCAAGGTTGGTTGGTTTGGTTTTTATGGCACAAAGTACAATAGTAGAAAAGCTGCGCCTATCAGAACGAAGGAGATGGACTAGCAGCACGGTTGGTTTATTTTGGTGTAAATGCAGAAGGTACACTAGTGGTCCAGCAGGACGGATGTGATAAACTAGCAGCACGGTTGGTTGATTTTGGTTTTATTGCACAAAGTACAATAATGGACAAGCTTCGTCAGACACAAGATGGACCAGCAGCAAGGTTGGTTAGTTTTGGTGTAATTGCATAATGTACACTAGTGGACCAGCAGCACGGATGTGGTAGACTAGCAGCAAGGTTGGTTGGTTTTGATCCAACTGCAGAAAGTACATTAGTAGACAATGTCCGCCAGACACAAGATGGACTAGCCGCACGGAGGAGGACTATCAGCAAGGTTGGTTGGTTTGGTTTTTATGGCACAAAGTGCAACAGTAGAAAAGCTGCGCCTGGCGGAACGGAGGTGATGGACTAGCAGCACTGAGGAGGTGGAATAGCAGCACGGTTGGTTGATTTTGGTTTTGGTTTTATTGCATAAAGTTCATTAATGGACAAGCATCTTCAGACACAAGATGGACCAGCAGCAAGGTTGGTTGGTTTGTTTTGGTGTAAATGCATAAAGTACACTAGTGGTCCAGCAGGACGGATGTGATAGACTAGCAGCAAAGTTGGTTGGTGTGCATCCTTCTGCACAAGGTACATTAGTAAACAAGCTCCGCCAGACACAAGATGGACTAGACGCACGGAGGAAGACTATCAGCAAAGTTGGTTTGGTTTTTATGGCACAAAGTACAACAGTAGAAAAGCTGCGCCTATCAGAACGAAGGTGATGGACTAGCAGCACGGTTGGTTGATTTTGGTTTTATTGCACAAAGTACAATAATGGACAAGCGTCGTCAGTCACAAGATGGACCAGCAGCAATGTTGGTTGGATTTGGTGTAAATGCATAAGGTACACTAGTGGTCCAGCAGGACGGATGTGATAGACTAGCAGCAAGTATGGTTGGTTGGTTTGGATCCTACTGCACAAGGTACATTAGTAAACAAGCTCTGCCAGACACAAGATGGACTAGCCGCACGGAGGTGGACTAGCAGCAAGGTTAGTTGGTTTGGTTTTTTATGGCACAAAGTACAACAGTAGAAAAGCTGCGCCTGGCAGAACGGAGGTGATGGACTAGCAGCACGGTTGGTTGATATTGGTTTTATTGCATAATGTACACTAGTGGACCAGCAGCACGGATGTGGTAGACTAGCAGCAAGATTGGTTTTGATCCTACTGCACAAAGTACATTAGTAGCCTATCTCCGCCAGACACAAGATGGACTAGCCGCACGGAGGAGGACTATCAGCAAGGTTGGTTGGTTTGGTTTTTATGGCACAAAGTACAACAGTAGAAAAGCTGCGCCTGGCAAAACGTAGGTGATGGACTAGCAGCACTGAGGAGGTGGAATAGCAGCACTGTTGGTTGATTTTGGTTTTATTGCACCAAGTACAATAATGGACCAGCAGAAAGGTTGGTTGGTTTTTGTGTAATTGCATAATGTACACTAGTGGACCAGCAGCACGGATGTGGTAGATTAGCAGCAAGGTTTGTTTTGGTCCTACTGCACAAGGTACACTAGTAGACAAGCTCCGCCAGACACAAGACGGACTAGCCGCACGGAGGTGGACTAGCAGCAAGGTTGGCTGGTTTTGATACTACTACACAAAGTACATTAGTAGACAAGCTCCGCCAGACACAAGACGGACTAGCCGCACTGAGGTGGACTAGCAGCAAGGTTGGTTGGTTTGGTTTTTATGGCACAAAGTACAATAGTAGAAAAGCTGCGCCTATCAGAACGAAGGAGATGGAATAGCAGCAAGGTTGGTTGATTTTGGTTTTATTGCATGAAGTACATTAATGCACAAGTATATTCAGACACAAGATGGGCAAGCAGCAAGGTTGGTTGGTTTTGATGTAATTGCATAAGGTACACTAGTGGTCAAGCAGGACGGATGTGATAGACTAGCAGCAAGGTTGGTTGGTTTTGGCCCTACTGCACAAGGTACACTAGTAGACAAGCTCCACCAGACACAAGATGGCCTAGCAGCACGGAGGTGGACTAGCAGCAAGGTTGGTTGGTTTGGTTTTTATGGCACAAAGTACAATAGTAGAAAAGCTGCGCCTGGCAGAACGGAGGTGATAGACTAGCAGCACGGAGGTGGTGGACTAGCAGCACGTATGCGGTGGACTAGCAGCACGGATGCGGTGGACTAGCAGCACGGATGCGGTGGACTAGCAGCACGGATGCGGTGGACTAGCAGCACGGTTTATGGGCTTTGGTTTTATTGCATAAGGTACAATAATGGAAAGGTTGCGCCAGACACAAGATGGACTAGCAGCACGGAGATGGTGGACTAGCAGCACGGTTGGTTGTTTTGGTTTTATTGCCCAATGTACAATAATGGACATGCTGCGCCAGACTAATGATGGACTAGAAGCAAGGTTGATTGGTTTTTATCTTATTGCACAAGGCACACTTTTAGACAAGCTGCGCCAGACATAATAATATGGGCTAACAGCACGGTTCCTTTGTTTGTGTTTTATGGCACAAAGTACAATTGTAGACAATCTGCGTATAGCAGAACGGAGATGGTGGACTAGCTGAACGGTTGATAGGTTTGTCTTACTGCACAAGGTACACTATTGGATAAGGTGCGCCAGTCACAAGATGGAATAGCATCACGGTAGTGGTGGAATAGCAGCACGGTTGGTTAGTTTTGGTTTTGGTTTAAGTGCACAAAGTAAAATAATGGACAAGCTGCGCCAGACACAAGATTGACTAGCAGGACGGACGTGGTGGACTAACAGCACGGTTGGTTGGTTTTTGTTTTATTGCAGTGTACAATAATGGACAAGCTGTGCTAGACACAAGATGCGCTAGGAGGGAACACGGAGGCGGTGGACTAGCAGCACGGTTGATGGGCTTTGGTTTTATTGCACAAGGTACAATAATGGAAAGGTTGCGCCAGACACAAGATGGACTAGCAGAACGGAGGTGGTCGACTAGCAGAACGGAGGTGGTCGACTAGCAGAACGGAGGTGGTCGACTAGCAGAACGGTTGGTTGGTTTTGGTTTTATTGCAGTGTACAATAATGGACAAGCTTCGTCAGACACAAGATGGACCAGCAGCAAGGTCAAGTGGTTTTGGTTTAATTGCATAATGTACACTAGCAGACCAGCAGCACGGATGTGGTAGACTAGCAGCAAGGTTGGTTGGTTTTGATCCTACTGCACAAAGTACATTAGCAGACAAGCTCCACCAGACACAAGATGGACTAGCCGCACGTTGGTGGACTAGCAGCAAGGTTGGTTGGTTTGGTTTTTATGGCACAAAGTACAATAGTAGAAAAGCTGCGCCTATCAGAACGAAGGAGATGGACTATCAGCACGGTTGGTTGGTTTTGGTGTAAATGCAGAAGGTACACTAGTGGTCCAGCAGGACGGATGTGATAAACTAGCAGTAAGGTTGGTTGGTTGGTATGGATATTACTGCACAAGGTACATTAGTAAACAAGCTCCGCCAGACACAAGATGGACTAGCCGCACGGAGGAGGACTATCAGCAAGGTTGGTTTGGTTTTTATGGCACTAAGTACAACAGTAGAAAAGCTGCGCCTGGCAGATCGGAGGTGATGGACTAGCAGCACTGAGGAGGTGGAATAGCAGCACGGTTTGTTGATTTTGGTTTTATTGCACCAAGTACAATAATGGACTGCAGAAATGTTGGTTGGTTTGTGTAATTGCATAAGATACACTAGTAGACCAGTAGCACTGATGTGTTAGACTAGCAGCAAGGTTGGTTTGTTTGGTTTTCATGGCACAAAGTACAACAGTAGAAAAGCTGCGCCTATCAGAACGAAGGAGATGGACTAGCAGCACGGTTGGTTGTTTTGGTGTAAATGCAGAAGGTACACTAGTGTTCCAGCAGGACGGATGTGATAAAGTAGCAGTAAGGTTGGTTGGTTGGTATGGATATTACTGCACAAGGTACATTAGTAAACAAGCTCCGCCAGACACAAGATGGACTAGCCGCACGGAGGTGGACTATCAGCAAGGTTGGTTGGTTTGATTTTTATGGCACAAAGTACAACAGTAGAAAAGCTGCACCTGGCAGAACGGAGGTTATGGACTAGCAGCACGGTTGGTTGATTTTGGTTTTATTGCACAAACTACAATAATGGACAAGCATCTTCAGACACAAGATGGACCACCAGCAAGGTTAGTTGGTTTTGGTGTAATTGCATAAGGTACACTAGTGGTCCAGCAGGACGGATGTGATAGACTTGCAGCAAAGTTGGTTGGTGTGCATCCTTCTGCACAAGGTACATTAGTAAACAAGCTCCGCCAGACACAAGATGGACTAGCCGCACGGAGGTGGACTATCAGCAAGGTTGGTTGGTTTGGTTTTTATGGCACAAAGTACAACAATAGAAAAGCTGCGCCTGGCAGGACGGAGGTGATGGACTAGCAGCACGGTTGGTTGATATTGGATTTATTGCATAATGTACACTAGTGGACCAGCAGCACGGATGTGGTAGACTAGCAGCAAGATTGGTTTTGATCCTACTGCACAAAGTACATTAGTAGACAAGCTCCGCCAGACACAAGATGGACTAGACGCACGGAGGAGGACTATCAGCAAAGTTGGTTTGGTTTTTATGGCACAAAGTACAACAGTAGAAAAGCTGCGCCTATCAGAACGAAGGAGATAGACTAGCAGCACGGTTGGTTGATTTTGGTTTTATTGCACAAAGTACAATAATGGACAAGCGTCGTCAGTCACAAGATGGACCAGCAGCAAGGTTGGTTGGATTTGGTGTAAATGCATAAGGTACACTAGTGGTCCAGCAGGACGGATGTGATAGACTAGCAGCAAGTATGGTTGGTTGGTTTGGATCCTACTGCACAAGGTACATTAGTAAACAAGCTCCGCCAGGCACAAGATGGACTAGCCGCACGGAGGTGGACTAGCAGCAAGGTTAGTTGGTTTGGTTTTTTATGGCACAAAGTACAACAGTAGAAAAGCTGCGCCTGGCAGAACGGAGGTGATGGACTAGCAGCACGGTTGGTTGATATTGGTTTTATTGCATAATGTACACTAGTGGACCAGCAGCACGGATGTGGTAGACTAGCAGCAAGATTGGTTTTGATCCTACTGCACAAAGTACATTAGTAGACAATCTCCGCCAGACACAAGATGGACTAGCCGCACGGAGGAGGACTATCAGCAAGGTTGGTTGGTTTGGTTTTTATGGCACAAAGTACAACAGTAGAAAAGCTGCGCCTGGCAAAACGGAGGTGATGGACTAGCAGCACTGAGGAGGTGGAATAGCAGCACTGTTGGTTGATTTTGGTTTTATTGCACCAAGTACAATAATGGACCAGCAGAAAGGTTGGTTGGTTTTTGTGTAATTGCATAAGATACACTAGTGGTCCAGCAGGACGGATGTGATAGACTAGCAGCAAGGTTGGTTGGTTTTGATCCTACTGCACAAGGTACATTAGTAGACAAGCTCCGCCAGACACAAGATGGACTAACCGCACTGAGGTGGACCAGCAGCAGGGTTGGTTGGTTTGGTTTTTATGGCACAAAGTACAATAGTAGAAAAGCTGCGCCTATCAGAACGAAGGAGATGGACTAGCTGCACGGTTGGTTGATTTTGGTTTTATTGTACAAACTACAATAATGGACAAGCGTCGTCAGTCACAAGATTGACCAGCAGCAAAGTTGTTTCGTTGTGGTGTAATTGCATAATGTACACTAGTGGACCAGCAGCACGGATGTGGTAGACTAGCAGCAAGGTTTGTTTTGGACCTACTGCACAAGGTACACTAGTAGACAAGCTCCACCAGACACAAGATGGCCTAGCAGCACGGAGGTGGACTAGCAGCAAGGTTGGTTGGTTTGGTTTTTATGGCACAAAGTACAATAGTAGAAAAGCTGCGCCTGGCAGAACGGAGGTGATAGACTAGCAGCACGGAGGAGGTGGAATAGGAGCACGGTTGGTTGGTTTTGGTTTTATTGCACAGTGTACAATAATGGACAAGCTGTGCTAGACACAAGATGCACTATGAGGGAACACGGAGGCGGTGTACTAGCAGCACGGAGGTGGTGGACTAGCAGCACGTATGCGGTGGACTAGCAGCACGGTTTATGGGCTTTGGTTTTATTGCATAAGGTACAATAATGGAAAGGTTGCGCCAGACACAAGATGGACTAGCAGCACGGAGATGGTGGACTAGCAGCACGGTTGGTTGTTTTGGTTTTATTGCCCAATGTACAATAATGGACATGCTGCGCCAGACTAATGATGGACTAGAAGCAAGGTTGATTGGTTTTTATCTTATTGCACAAGGCACACTTTTAGACAAGCTGCGCCAGACATATGGGCTAACAGCACGGTTCCTTTGTGTTTTATGGCACAAAGTCAAATTGTAGACAATCTGCGTATAGCAGAACGGAGATGGTGGACTAGCTGAACGGTTGATAGGTTTGTCTTACTGCACAAGGTACACTATTGGATAAGGTGCGCCAGTCACAAGATGGAATAGCATCACGGTAGTGGTGGAATAGCAGCACGGTTGGTTAGTTTTGGTTTTGGTTTAAGTGCACAAAGTAAAATAATGGACAAGCTGCGCCAGACACAAGATTGACTAGCAGGACGGACGTGGTGGACTAACAGCACGGTTGGTTGGTTTTTGTTTTATTGCACAGTGTACAATAATGGACAAGCTGTGCTAGACACAAGATGCGCTAGGAGGGAACCCGGAGGCGGTGGACTAGCAGCACGGTTGATGGGCTTTGGTTTTATTGCACAAGGTACAATAATGGAAAGGTTACGCCAGACACAAGATGGACTAACAGAACGGAGGTGGTCGACTAGCAGAACGGAGGTGGTCGACTAGCAGAACGGTTGGTTGGTTTTGGTTTTATTGCACAGTGTACAATAATGGACAAGCTGCGCCAGACACAAGGTGGACGAGCAGCTCGAGATGGTGGACTAGCAGCAAGGTTGGTTGGTTTTGGTTTTATTGCACAAAGTACAATAATGGACAAGCTTCGTCAGACACAAGATGGACCAGCAGCAAGGTTGGTTGGTTTTGGTGTAAATGCATAAGGTACACTAGTGGTCCAGCAGAACGGATGTGGTAGACTAGCAGCAAGGTTGGTTGGTTTTGGTCCTACTGCACAAGGCACACTAGTAGACAAGCTCCGCCATATACAAGATGGATAACAGCACGGTTCCTTGGTTTGCGTTTTATGGCACAAAGTACAAGTGTAGACAAGCTGCGCCTAGCAGAACGAAGGAGGTGGACTAGAAGCAAGGGGGAGGTGAACTAGCAGCACGGAGGAGGTGGACTAGCAGCACGGTTGGTTGGTTTTGGTTTTATTACACAAAGTACAATAATGGACCAGCAGAAATGTTGGTTGGTTTTTGTGTAATTGCATAAGATGCGCTAGTGGACCAGCAGCACGGATGTGGTAGACTAGCAGCAAGGTTGGTTGGTTTTGGTCCTACTGCACAAGGTACACTAGTAGACAAGCTCCGTCAGACACAAGATGGACTAGCCGCAAGGAGGTGGACTAGCAGCAAGATTGGTTGGTTTGGTTTTTATGGCACAAAGTACAATAGTAGAAAAGCTGCGCCTGGCAGAACGGAGGTGATAGACTAGCAGCACGGAGGAGGTGGAATAGGAGCACGGTTTGTTGGTTTTGGTTTTATTGCACAGTGTACAATAATGGACAAGCTGTGCTAGACACAAGATGCACTAGGAGGGAACACGGAGGCGGTGTACTAGCAGCACGGAGGTGGTGGACTAGCAGCACGGAGGTGGTGGACTAGCAGCACGGAGGTGGTGGACTAGCAGCACGGAGGTGGTGGACTAGCAGCACGGAGGTGGTGGACTAGCAGCACGGATGCGGTGGACTAGCAGCACGGTTTATGGGCTTTGGTTTTATTGCACAAGGTACAATAATGGAAAGGTTGCGCCAGACACAAGATGGACTAGCAGAACGGAGGTGGTCGACTAGCAGAACGGAGGTGGTCGACTAGCAGAACGGAGGTGGTCGACTAGCAGAACGGTTGGTTGGTTTTGGTTTTATTGCACAGTGTACAATAATGGACAAGCTGCGCCAGACACAAGGTGGACGAGCAGCTCGAGATAGTGGACGAGCAGCAAGGTTGGTTGGTTTTGGTCTTACTGCACAATGCACACTAGTGTACACAAGCTGCACCAGACACACGATGTACTAGGAGGGAAGACGGAGGTGGCCGACTAGGAGCACGGAGGTGGTGATCATTTTATGTCACAGCTCTTCTGAAGGTGAAGTTCAGAACGCGGGGATATGGTTTTTCTATTTTTGTTTCATATTTTCACTAATCATTAATTTTTGCTTGCTTCGACACATAAGGAACAATTTCATTGACAATTACTGTGACTGATATAGGGAGAAGCTCTTGGCTATATTCAATTTTTAAATACTGCCAAAGATATTTAACTTCATTAAGTGTAAGGCCTGATTATAACATGCCTGTGCTTTGAATACATCTCATATTTATATAAATTATTTTCCAATTAAAATAACAGAAACTTTCTCTATGAATACATATTTCTATAAAATTATTTTTCAAATCAAAATAAGAGAATCTTTCGCTAAGAATACTTTAAATTATAGCTGCAATTATTATTTAAAATCTTCACTAATTTCTCATTTTTAAATACTTAACATGATTATCAAACCTATATTTGAAGTCCTTTCGCAGTCACTTAGAATTTCGAATTTAAAAATTATGAATGTTCCATTCGGAAAATAATCAGCATATTATGCATAGTCAAGTCTGACTGTTATCTTTTACTAAGTGTAAGGGAAAATATATACAGTTATGAAATGGCGAGGGGAAAAGTGGAGGAAGGACAGAATCCCTTCTAGACCCCTCCCTTGTTTATTTCGACAAAATAAACCCATTGAGGGGTGGTAGTTAATTATCCTGACGACTGGGGCAGTAGAGGGCTAGAGATGACATACCATGATATATACCGAAGCATAATCCAAAATCCCTTTTTGATTTGAAATCCATTCAAAATTTAAATACGCTGAAATGTAATGTAGCGAGGTTTGGAAGATTCGTATAGAATCTACAGAATTATTACAATTTTTCCTTTTCGGAGCTCTCTTCTAACAAAAGAAATAGTTAACATTTTGAGGTTTTCTATGACACTTTTCATATACACTACTACCTTTGAATTTGTATTAGATCAATATTTTAACGAATATATAAACCCAGGTGCTATTAGGGTTACAAGGACCCAGTGTTAAAATAAAATCACATTTTTAGTAAACCTATAAATAGTGGTAAATTTTTTTGGAGACTTTAGGCTGATTTCATTAATTTGAGCTTGCAACCGAAAAAATTACTTTAATATTTTCTTTTGTTTCACAACTAGGCAAAGCCGATATTTTAGAAGATTTTGATTAAAAAATTGCCGGCTTTTTTATAAGCTTGTGGAAAAAATTTGATCGCGAAGACATTCGTGTTCGTTCTAATAACCATTGAAACGGCTCTGCAAATATGTAGGAGCTGTTATGCTGACCGTGCTCATTCTATTAAACTTTAATGCACTATTAAACGATGTAAATTTAAGCATTCTAAGTTCTGTTTCATAGAACTACCGAAGTATACTATTTGTCCAAACATTTCATTTCCAGTGATGTAGTTTATCCGTAATTAAATATAAAAAATGTAATTAAATGTCGTCAAACACGTGCCACCAAGATACAGGAAAGTACATATTTTGTGAGAAGATCGGGTGATTTTTCTAGCATTCCCTTAAAATTATTCGTAGCGTTCAGATAATACTCACATTTTACACTTTTAATCACGTAGATGTACTTCAAGGAAGTTTTTAAACGTACAGAAAGCAGTAAAGCAGTAATTTGTTTGATTTGACGTGCACCAAAGTTACCATTTCATTTGTATGCAATAGAATGAAAATCTTCACGTTTTCAAGGATGCTAACATCACCATTCTCCTTAATACGAGTTTTCGAAGGTTTTATGGTATTCAAACCTAAATCTATCCTATTTTAGTACCGACTTCAGTACATAAGTGACTGATCACATAAGTTACGAGCAGTAAAAATCGTTAGCTCAAATTTTTCACTCAAAACTTTGAAAACCAATGCTGTACTCTCAAATTGTCATATTTAAGATTAAAATATATCCAGATGGAACCATTTCACATTGGTTAAAAACACGAGAACTTGGATGCATTAAAATTTGCAGGTGGTCACACAAGATTCATAAAGTGAATGTGCAGAGCTCATTTCCTTCTTAAGCTTCGATGGAATAAAAGGGTGCGATGAACTGGGAGAGAAGTAAGTTATCGTAGAATCGTTTTCCAGTGTTGCAATTGCAAAACCCTTCCGAAGAAAACGGGAAATGCAACACTTACTGTAATCAGAATTAAATCTAACATCCGGGACCATTCAAAGAGGGAATGAACAGTCATTTTCTAAAGGGGTCCAACAGTTTTTCTCAAGTCTAAAAGACTGCGACGTCACAGAAGAGGGAAGAAACCTTACGGGAATAGAACGTAAAATTCTCTGCAGTAAATTATGTGATCATTCAGAAGGTTTCTCTAACACCTACATAGGAGTAACAATGGGCACACGATTGCGATTTTGGTGGCAATCTAGAAAACATTCTTCTGTCTATATAAAAAAACAAAATGCGCCATTAATATTAAAAAAATTCTGAACTCTGGCATCGAAAATCTAATAGGGCCTATTTCTTAGACTCGGGAGTTAAATTATATAAAAATAAGTTTTGCGAATATACTAAACTGCAAATCGAAGAGTAAAAATATCAATCAATTGAATAAAAATCTTTATAAAAAAATTAAAAGCTTGAATCAAAAGTTTTGTTTTTTCAAAATTGACAATGAGATGCTGATGTGTTGGCAATCAGAAAAACATGTAATATTTCTCCAGAAAAATTTACAGGATGTTTAAATAAAAAAAATTTAATGTATCTATAATAAGTACTCATCCAAATTGGTACGTAAATCTGAAGGTTTTTTTTCCAAGTATCAACAGCGTAAAAAAAGAAAAAATCTAAAAATCACTCATGCTTTAAAATTTTTCTAAATAATGGATCAAAATGTATATTTAATTTTACATAAATCCAAAGCCCTGACAAAGTGAAGACTTTACATTTTAACACATTGGATTTCACATGGACTGTATAAATTTAACTTAAAAGGTTTATAAATCACTGAAGAATTTCGGAACTTTTATAATCTGCTACGGATTGATTGCTCAAAAAGGTTGGTCTATCTCCCATTGAAACAATTTTGTTCTCAATATAAATCGGTTACAACCCTTAAAAATATTTTAATTGCTGCAATCATTCGTTCGGGGTTATACACTGAATAAGGCGTAATTCAATAAATATTTCAAGCAATTTTCATCCGTTTTATTACAGAAGGGAAATATTTTAATACGTCGTGGTGGTACAACTTAATACGTCTTGCTGGTGGTACAACAAAAATAAAAGAACGAACGTATTCCAACTGAGCTTAAATTGTTCTGCTTATTATACATCGTCAAGTAACGAACATAGTTCAGCTGCGACAGGAGACAGAAATACAAACAAGGTCAGCTGCAGGAATCTAAACTGCATATCTAATGGCTCGCATTTTGCATCATTTAAATATTCCAACACGTATTTCAGGTGTTTTTTGCCTCTACTTTCAAAACAATAGAATGGAGGTATCAAGCAACAGACGTTGTAAATAAGTCGTCGAGTTCCAGAACTTGACACTCTGAAGGGGACATCAATTTTGTAATTATCTAATCTTCATAAAATTTGCAGATTGTTCTACTAGAAAGCCGATTTATAAAGTTTGGTCCGAAACCATCAAACAATTTGGCAATTATTATATAGGGGAGATTGATTTGTTTGCCAACTGAATTACAATTTTCGACAATGCATGGAAAATTTATGAGCATGGGAGCTATCAATATGTGTAATTTATCAAACATTTGTTACCACGCTTAATGTAATGAGTTTATTAGTCAAATGTAAAAAATTGTACTTAAACACCCAAAATTTTGATAAGAAAGAGCGAGTGCTAACTGTTCCAGCATCTTGTGCATCTATTTCTAAAAAATTGCACAAGTTTGTGGAAACTGATCTGGGTATCAGTGACATGTAGTGAACGTATTGAATGCAGGGCCACTTTTCAATCGAGATTACCAAATTTAGATTGAAAGTGGAGGCCCACTGGTTTTAACCATCTTCAAAATTATCAAAACATCAATGATGTTTTCTTAATCAATATCTGCAAAGACAGTAGTTTTATAAAAAAAAATGTCATTTTACTGTAGACTAATTTCACTGTACTTTTATGTCACCCTTAATGTCACAGCGTAGTGTATTTCTGGCATATGTCAAAGAAAAGTGTGTGTCTAGCATATTTGTATCGGCAAAGTTATCTTTTTCTTTATAGCTCTATATTCCGGGTACATCGAGATAGCATTTGAGTCGCGTGGTTTTTGGGACGAATGGAATCTTTGAATTGGAGGGAACGTTAGAACGTGGCATTTCTGCGTAGTTTATGGCTACGAGTTTAGTTATCTCCAAAACCGACAGCAGTAATTATGAGTTGATGAAACAAGCGATCACCTCTGGCACAGTCCCCTACCTCTTACTTGGCAAGCTTAGCCACTTTACTGCAAATTGTCTATGATCATTTACACTCACTGGAGCGGCACGATACGGTCAGTTGATACTCAGGAATACAGCAATTAAATTATCAAGGGGAATCAAGTGCTTTCATAACCAAATTACCAAATTCTTAATCAAAGAAAATAAATTTATAATTATAAGCTCATCGAAACTTCCGTATGGATACACATACGGAATTCATAACTAAATAAATTTAAAAATAAATAAATTTATAATTATACCATTCGCTTCAAATTAACAATTTTGTCGACACTTTAAGACAGGAGAATAAAGTGGGAAACCGTGCGGCGAGTTGGCTGCAGACAGTCAAGAAAATTTAAGAATACGAAATTATTCAGATTCCATTAGAAATATGTGTTTTGAGTCGTTTTTTTTGGTTTCCTAGATTTAAGTTTTTTTATACACAATTGAAATTGTGTTAAATTTGGCATCCAACAGAAAAGGGTTGGGGGATTTAAATCTCCTTTTCCTTGTGGACGATGTTTTCTGACACACGCGGCTTGGTTGAGTGTTACGGTTGAGTCCCCAACCCAAAGGCTTTTAAAGGATTTTTTCAACATCGGTCGTATGACGAGACAACACCCGAGCTGGCATCCCACTCTACAAACTTTCGCACCAGAACGTGAGGAAATGTATGGTCACGTCAGGTTTAACGTCCACCAACACCTGTATGCACGACGGTGTTCGTCTTCTTCGAATGGAAGCAGACCCCTCCGTACCGAGTTATTTAAAACCCACAGCGGATTACCCGAAGCTAGGGAAAGCCTCTAATGAGAAACATTAGAAGTAGGCCCTGTGACGCGCCGTCCGAAAAGCCCTTATCTGCCCAGGAAGGGCACGATAGGGAGTGAACGTGGTCGACCCGTGAGTGTGTGCGCTGAAGATATGTGGTTCGGCTCATTGTTACCAGTCAACCGACGGTGTTTGTCTGGACCTAGTTGTTCCGAAATCGCAATCCTATCGTTAATCCGTTACTCTTTCAACGAGGTTACGTGGCCCTTCATCAAAAGTTCGATAGTCGTTTCATGTAAGAAGTTAAAGTTTTAGAGTTGGACGGTTTTCCTCCTCGTGTCTCCTTGAAGACTTGGTCTAGCTAGTATCACCGGAAAAGTCGCTTGTCAAGAAGATAGAAAACATGCATCGACAACCTTGACGACATCCTCATTCGCGACCATTTCTTCCCACGGAACAACATTCGGGAAGAAGTTTAAAAGGAGAATGGGGTGGATGAAGAATCGATTCAGAGCCAGATTCTGCAGATTTTACCATTGCGGTGGTCGTTTCGTAGGATTATCTTCATGAAGAAATAGTATTTTTTTTTGGGGGGGGAGGGCTGTTTGAGCTTTCCTACTTTCTTCAATAGACCATCAGCATTACGTGCTACTCTTGTTAATGAATTTCCTTTTCCGGTCGATTTGAATGATTCCTTCCGATACGGTGCGGTGCGGTCGCCCCCGACGACCGAGTTATGACCTTGGAACACAGGGACAGGCAGAGAACAAGGGAAGTCATCTGCTCGAGGGAGTGCATCCATGCCGTGGTGGGAGGAAGGGTACGCCAAAATGGTGCGTTTGGCTGGAACACTCTGTGGAGACCAATGAGGATGCTACCATGGAGACTGATATTTTGATCTCTTCCGGTATCTCCACTTGCATGTTCAGTTTTTTGACCAAGCACCAAGTCTTCTCTCTCAGCAACGATTTTCAAGTTTTATTATTTATAAAGGTGTGGTGTTTATTTTTAGATTTAATTTTCTTTTATAACTTATAAACAGCTAAAGATGAAATCATCAGAGAAACAGAGAATGCATACATTACGCACTCGATTCCATGAATTAAGGGTCAGTTATATTTTTATAAAAAGTTCGGAAAGAATTCCTGTATTTCAAATTGTAAGATTCATCAGACCTGAGATTTTCACGCTTAAAGAAACAAATTTGCTCGAATCTTCCGGTAATATATTCTAAATTAAAAAAGCATACCACTTTTTGATCTTTGGCGAAGCTCAAGCAAAATGTCCATAACTCTTCGAATCCTGTTTCCTGTGAAAGTTAAAAGGGTATATGCCCACCCATCATTGTACGAATGGCATCGCTTGCACATGCTCTTCACAGCAGTTCGTTGAACCTAAATGTAGGTTTTGCCACTTTTGTTTCTGTGCAAATATCGTTCTATCACGAGCATCCAACAAGTGTACTAAGGGATGGAGGTCTGCATTACGCAGGCCACTCCATTTGGTCTATTCCTTAGGTCTTCAGCAAGTTAGACAGCCTTTATGAAAACGGTTGTTATCCATAAAGAAGTTTCCAACAGAACCATGAAAATTACATTCATGAGCGTCACTTTCTAACACGTACAGCTTGATACGTCCATACAGATACCACCCAGACCATCACTCGACCTCTGGTCTACTTCTAGGATGTTGGTGGGTGGTAAGGAATTAGAATGAATGGCTCAAGGTAGAGATTCATCTGAAGGAATGGATCAAGGTCTGAAAGCAGACAGACTGCACCAGGAGTGTTGATGGAAGAGAAGGCAGTGCAGGTCGACGCCAGATTCATTTTAACGTCACTACATCCAGACGACAAACAAAATCTGCATCCATCCATAAACAGGACTCTAGCCCTTCCCTCGTCAGTCCAGAAGGTATCTTCGCGACAGCATCAAAATGCTCGAGTAGTATAAGCAAAGGATCGCAGATCACTGGTTTGCAGGCATAACAAACAACGTGTTTCAATCACTTAGACAGGGATTGGCGCGACATTTCGAGTATTTTCCTCGTCATAGCCTGAAGTTGTGCTAGCCTTCCAGCAATGATTTAGTACGAAAGAGCCGAGCTGCACACAAGACGTGCAATATCAACACGAGCTACCAAAGTTCTGCTGAGTCAAAAAAAAAAAATACACGCAGAGAGGAATGCACTCGACTGGAATCTAACCTTTCCTTTTACTTTTTTTTAAAACTTTTTTTTATGCGGTCGTTAAAAGACTGCGTGTTACTCGTCGTTTAGTTAATCAGAAGGCAACTACTTAACCCAAGTGTCCATTATCAGTTTACGTCATCTGGTATTATGAAAACGTTCACCAGTCCCTAAACAAGCCAGGGTCTTTGGTTGGATAGAAGGTTAGAAAAAGGCTTTTAAATCAAGTCCAACAGGATAACGGCGAAACTTTTTTTTATGCGGTCGTCAAAATGCTGCGAGTTGTTTTTCGTATACTTTATATAAAAGGTAGCTATGCAACCGTAATCTTCATTAGCTTGCGTCGTCTTGTATTGAGGAAACATTCACTAGAACCTCCATATACGAGGTTCATTGGTTGGATAGGCTATCGGGTTACTATATCATAACCCGTCCTCGTAACCTTAAAAAGACCTATTGAATTGGGACCAAATGGACAACCGCCAAAATTTTTTTTTTTGCGGAAGTAAAAGAGCTGGATGTGCATTTTCGTATAGTTCATCTGGAATGTAAATGCGTAACCGAAGTCTTCATTACTAGCTCAAGTTGTATGGTATTGAAAAAAAATTCACCAGCCCGCCAAATCCAAAATCTTCCATCGGATAACCCCAAAAAGGCTTCTTGAATCTAGTTCAACTTCACTATTTCGAATTTGTTTTATGCAGTCGTCAAAAGGCCGAGTGTTGCTCTTATAGCTCACATGGAGGCAACTGCATAACCGAAGTCTCCATTGTTAGTTTTCGTCATCTGGTATTGAGGAAATAGTCAAAAGCCCCTCCAAACACCAGGGTCTTTGGTTGGACAAGCCTATGGTTTAGTAGCGCTGCCTCGTAAACGTTAAGCCTGTTGAATCGAATCCAACTTGGACTACCACGAAACATTTTTTATGCGGTCGTCAAAAGGCTGTGTGTTGCTCTTCTTAGTTCATCTGGAAGATAACTGCGTAATCGAAGACTTCATTATTAGCTATATTTGTCTTGAATTGAAACACAATTCACCAGCTCTTCCGAATCCAAAGGTCTTCGGTTGTATAGAGTTGTTATATCGCAACCCTAATAGGCTTGTTGAATCGAGTCCAACAGGTCAACAGCAAAACGTTTTTTTATGCTGGTATCAAAAGGCCGAGTGTTGCTCTTATAGTTCATCTGGAGGCAACTGCATAACCGAAGTCTCCATTATTAATTTGCGTTATCTGGTATTTAAGAAACCGTCACAAGACCCTCTAAATGCGAGGATCTTTGGTTGGATAGAGTTGCTATATCACAACTCTAAAAAGGCTTGTTGAATTGAGTCCAACAGGACGACAGCGAAACGATTTTTTTTGTGCTGTCGTCAAAAGGCCGAGTGTTGCTCTTATAGTTCATCTAGAGGCATCTGCATAACCGAAGTCTCCATTATTAATTTGCGTCATCTGGTAATGAGGAAACAGTCACCAGACCCTCCAAACACCAGGATCTTTCGCTGCATAGAGTTGGTTTCTCGTTACCCTTAAAAAGCTTGTTGAATCGAGTCCAACTGGACTACCGCGAAACTTTTTTTGTTTAGGCGGTCGTATAAACGATGCGTGTAGCTTTTCGCATAGTTCATCTAAAAGGTAATTCCGTAACCGAAATCTTCATTAGTTTGCGTCGTCTGGTATTGAGAAAACATTCACCAGCCTCTCCATGTACAAGGGTCTTTGGTTGGACAAGCCTTTGGTATAGTAGCCATGCATTGTAAACGTAAAATAGCCAGTTGAATCGAATCCAACTGGACTACCACGAAACTTTTGTTTTATGCGGTCGTCAAAAGGCTGTGTGTTGCTCTTCTTAGTTCATCTGGAAGGTAACTGCGTAATCGAAGACTTCATTATTAGCTATAGTCGTCTTGAATTAAAACACAATTCACCAGCTCTTCCGAATCCAAAGGTCTTCGTTTGTGTAGAGTTGCTATATCGCAATCCTAATAGGCTTGTTGAATCGAGTCCAACAGGACAACAGCAAAACTTTTTTTTATGCTGCTATCAAAAGGCCGAGTGTTGCTCTTATAGTTCATCAGGAGGCAACTGCATAACCGAAGTCTCCATTATTAATTTGCGTTATCTGGTATCGAAGAAACAGTCACCAGACCCTCTAAATGCGAGGATCTTTGGTTGGATAGAGTTGCTATATCACAACTCTAAAAAGGCTTGTTGAATCGAGTCCAACTGGAGTACCACGAAACTTATGCAGTCGTCTAAAGGCTGTGTATTGCTCTTCTTGGTTCATGTGGAATGTATCTGCGTAATCGAAGACTTCATTATTAGCTAGAGTTGTCTTGAATTGAAACAATTCACCAGCTCTTCCGAATCCAAAGGTCTTCAGTTGTATATTGTTGCTGTATCGCAACCCTAATAGGCTTGTTGAATCGAGTCCAACAGGACAACAGCAAAACGTTTTTTTATGCTGCTATCAAAAGGCCGAGTGTTGCTCTTATAGTTCATCAGGAGGCAACTGCATAACCGAAGTCTCCATTATTAATTTGCGTCATCTGGTAATGAGGAAACAGTCACCAGACCCTCCACACACCAGGATCTTTGGCTGCATAGAGTTGCTATATCACAACTCTAAAATGGCTTGTTGAATCGAGTACAACAGGACGACAGCGAAACGATTTTTTTTGTGCTGTCGTCAAAAGGCCGAGTGTTGCTCTTATAGTTCATCTAGAGGCATCTGCATAACCGAAGTCTCCATTATTAATTTGCGTCATCTGGTAATGAGGAAACAGTCACCAGACCCTCCACACACCAGGATCTTTGGCTGCATAGAGTTGCTATATCACAACTCTAAAATGGCTTGTTGAATCGAGTACAACAGGACGACAGCGAAACGATTTTTTTTTGTGCTGTCGTCAAAAGGCCGAGTGTGGCTCTTATAGTTCATCTAGAGGCATCTGCATAACCGAAGTCTATATTATTAATTTGCGTCAT
This sequence comes from Metellina segmentata, assembly GCA_947359465.1. NCBI lineage: Eukaryota > Metazoa > Arthropoda > Arachnida > Araneae > Tetragnathidae > Metellina > Metellina segmentata. Next base: position 19,579,738 of record OX375872.1, read on the forward strand.
CTGGTAATGAGGAAACAGTCACCAGACCCTCCAAACACCAGGATCTTTGGCTGCATAGAGTTGGTTTCTCGTTACCCTTAAAAAGCTTGTTGAATCGAATCCAACTGGAGTACCACGAAACTTATGCAGTCGTCTAAAGGCTGTGTATTGCTCTTCTTAGTTCATGTGGAATGTATCTAAGTAATCGAAGACTTCATTATTAGCTAGAGTTGTCTTGAATTGAAACAATTCACCAGCTCTTCCGAATCCAAAGGTCTTCAGTTGTATATAGTTGCTGTATCGCAACCCTAATAGGCTTGTTGAATCGAGTCTAACAGGACAACAGCAAAACGTTTTTTTATGCTGCTATCAAAAGGCCGAGTGTTGCTCTTATAGTTCATCAGGAGGCAACTGCATAACCGAAGTCTCCATTATTAATTTGCGTCATCTGGTAATGAGGAAACAGTCACCAGACCCTCCAAACGCCAGGATCTTTGGCTGCATAGAGTTGTTACTAATAGGCTTGTTGAATCGAGTCCAACAGGACGACAGCGAAACGATTTTTTTTTCATGCTGTCATCCAAAGGCCGAGTGCTGCTCTTAAAGTTCATCAGGAGGCATCAGCATAACCGAAGTCTCCATTATTCATTTGCGTCCTCTGGTAATGAGGAAACAGTCACCAGACCCTCCAAACGCCAGGATCTTTGGCTGCATAGAGTTGGTTTCTCGTTACCCTTAAAAAGCTTGTTGAATCGAATCCAACTGGAGTACCACGAAACTTATGCAGTCGTCTAAAGGCTGTATTGCTCTTCTTGGTTCATGTGGAATGTATCTGCGTAATCGAAGACTTCATTATTAGCTAGAGTTGTCTTGAAATGAAACAATTCACCAGCTCTTCCGAATCCTAAGGTCTTCAGTTGTATAGAGTTGCTGTATCGCAACCCTAATAGGCTTGTTGAATCGAGTCCAACAGGACAACAGCAAAACGTTTTTTTATGCTGCTATCAAAAGGCCGAGTGTTGCTCTTATAGTTCATCAGGAGGCAACTGCATAACCGAAGTCTCCATTATTAATTTGCGTCATCTGGTAATGAGGAAACAGTCACCAGACCCTCCAAACACCAGGATCTTTGGCTGCATAGAGTTGCTATATCACAACTCTAAAAAGGCTTGTTGAATCGAGTCCAACAGGACGACAGCGAAACGATTTTTTTTTTGTGCTGTCGTCAAAAGGCCGAGTGTTGCTCTTATAGTTCATCTAGAGGCATCTGCATAACCGAAGTCTCCATTATTAATTTGCGTCATCTGGTAATGAGGAAACAGTCACCAGACCCTCCAAACGCCAGGATCTTTGGCTGCATAGAGTTGTTACTAATTGGCTTGTTGAATCGAGTCCAACAGGACGACAGCGAAGCGATTTTTTTTTCATGCTGTCATCCAAAGGCCGAGTGCTGCTCTTAAAGTTCATCAGGAGGCATCAGCATAACCGAAGTCTCCATTATTAATTTGCGTCCTCTGGTAATGAGGAAACAGTCACCAGACCCTCCAAACGCCAGGATCTTTGGCTGCATAGAGTTGTTACTAATTGGCTTGTTGAATCGAGTCCAACAGGACGACAGCGAAACGATTTTTTTTTCATGCTGTCATCCAAAGGCCGAGTGCTGCTCTTAAAGTTCATCAGGAGGCATCAGCATAACCGAAGTCTCCATTATTAATTTGCGTCCTCTGGTAATGAGGAAACAGTCACCAGACCCTCCAAACGCCAGGATCTTTGGCTGCAGAGTTGTTACTAATAGGCTTGTTGAATCGAGTCCAACAGGACGACAGCGAAACGATTTTTTTTTCATGCTGTCATCCAAAGGCCGAGTGTTGCTCTTATAGTTCATCTGAAGGCAACTGCTTGAATGAAGTCTCCATTATTAGTTTGCGTCATCTGGTATTGAGAAAACAGTATCCAGTATCTCCAAGTACGAGGGCCTTTGGTTAGATATTTACTAAAGCGTAACGCTGCCTAGAAAGGCTTTTGAATCGAGACCAACTTCATTATTTCGAAATTTTTTTTAATGCCGTCTTCAAAAGGCTGCTTGTTTTTCGTATAGTTCATCTGGAAGGTAACTGCGTAACCGAAGGTTTCATTGTTAGCTCGAGTTGTATGGTATTGAAATTGGCTAATTACCTTGAAGCATATATGTCGGAGTGCATACGTGTGAAGGTTAGGTATTTATGGTAACTGGAGGATACTAGTCGACCCCTTTTCGAAGTCCTTCTAGTAGTATTCTTCCCTTTCATCCGAGACAGGCTTATTAGGTTTTACTGACCATGTCACTTTCCATGTGCACCTTTGCCGTTTCAGGAAAAGGGAAACTTATGTGCTTGTGGGTCGGTAGGATCCCTCTTCACAATACTACCCGATGTCCCCTCACGGCCCAATTTCACACACATTACCAGGAGAAAACTTGGAGAAAAATTGTATTTGCCCAGAGAGTTAAAGAAGCAAATCTCTGGACCTATACATTTCCTGCTGAATCATGGACATGATATGGCAGCAGTAACTCAAGTCTTGAACTGCAATCTCTTTTATTTCACTTGCTTTTTAATTTTGGTATTTTTTTTTTAAATTTTCTAACGACCAGTTTATTTTATACGAAAGGGGTTGTTTCACCAGTGGGGTAATTTTTTTTATTAAAATCCCTTCTAAATTTGTCTTTTGCTTTTATTCAAGCACCCAGGAGTGCACCTTAAACTGACAAGTCCCTTAGGACTGGTGAAGGGTTCTTCTGGTGGTTATCTGGTTCAGCCGCTTAGGCTCCATCTGTTTGATTGTTATACATTACAATAATTGAGAAACCAGACGAAACCCTGTGCTTCTTAACACGATTACCACACGGAGAGTATGGTATGTGAACTGCCATAAGTTTTTTTTTTTTATAATTTTATCTGAAAACGAGGTTCTAGGTTTAGTCTTGACCCAAAGGCATATAGCAAATGCACTTCACCAGTAAACCTTTTTCCTTCATTCGAAAGTTCGTTTACGACTGCATAAGAACTTTTACCAATCAGACAATCACTAGAAGTTCGTAAAGAAAATCTTGATCATGCTATAAGAACATCCAATAATAACAAAGGGTCTTCGATGGACAACAGCTTACTCTTGATGGGGTCATGCAGTAAAATTGGGAAAAGACTTTGAATTAGCTGATCGCTTCGCATTAATCGTTCTCACGTTAAGGCATCTATTCCTGTATTAAAAAACAATACTTAGAAAGGAAATTGTTTTAGTTTCCCCTACAGGACTCTTTTTTAAACCTACGCCCTCCCAGCTCACCAAATATGTACGAGGAGGGCGTTTGTTATTTCTTTTTGCAATCATACCAAATAACAATATAAAAAGGACTTTGGATGAGCTACTTCAAAAAATATAATGAACCATCTCATGGTTTATGATAGAATCGATAACAAAACTGTCTTTGCATAACGGGGTTGAAAATCGAATTACCAAATTCAATGAGATTAAGACTATTTTTTTTCAGAATTTAAAAGCATGTGTCAGAAAACAAAGTCGTAAATTTTAATCATTTCAGATAAAATAGGGTTCAGTCAACCTTTTTAAAACAATCTCAAATCACATTTTTCCAGAACGTAGCCAATTGTATCGAATCAATTTTTGAAAGTTAAATGGTTACAGTTGTCACAAATGCGTACGTGCAGTTTGCTCGCCAACACATCTGAAAGCTGCCCTTATGCATATAAGCATAATTTTATTTTCCGTCAGTTAAGTTATCGTAAGTACTGTTATTGCTAATTGTATAAATAACCCAGATAGTAAATTAAATTATAAATGCTCAATTAATATTTTAGATTAGCTAAGTAGTTTGGCATTTGGGTATGAAACTACTGGAGCCCCCTCACATGATTTTGAATCGATATGCCATGGTGTATGTAAAACCCTTCGAATGTTTGCCAAATGCCATCTCGGCTGTATGACCAGAAGGAAACCCTTTAAATGATATAGGGGACGAAATAGAAATTCAATTGCAATTTCTACTACCAACCGAAGGTAGCAAATCCTCAACAGGGAGGAAGCTGATCTGGCAATTAAAGATATGTCAATACATTAAATGGGGTCTACATCCTTAACTATGGCTAGTCTAGCTAAAACGAAATGAATCGAGTTAATAAATGAAAATGTGGAAACTATGTCATTGGATTATTGAAAATAATTCGCGACCAAGAAAGAAAAATATTTCAATGAAATGCCAAACGTTGTATTTAGACACTTGTGGTTCTGATAAAATAGAAAAATTAAAACTAACATCTATCAAACGGAAAAAAGGTTATTGAAGGGTTCTAATTATGATGTAAATATTTTAAAACTTATTTGAAAACAAAAATGCAAGAAAACCCGTGCAAATGGTAATTTTAGTACGCAAAAACACATTCTTGTCGATTTCTTGAGATTTTTGATAGTTAAAAATACCGTAAATACAAAATATCAATAGAAATTTCTAATCCCTTATTGATCTACTGAATCTTGTCGAGTAACTGCACAGAGTAACAAATAGTATAAAAACTTCAACAAACCCGAATTCGAAAAATCTTTGTCATTAAAATCTCACGTGTTCGTTGCTTTATGGTGTTAATTTAAATTAACATTCTTAAAAGGCATGAATTTTAATTTGGCAACCTCTGAGCAATCAACTCTAAAAAATCTAATATTTTTCTTCTACAAATTCTATTTTAAAATAAGCGCAATTTCCTCCTGTTTGCTAAGCTATTTATTTCACACTACACTCCACGTCAGTTCGATACAAATAATAAGATTGATTTAAAATAGAGCAGGATGGAACTATTCGGTCTAAAGTTTAAGCAACCTTTTTTTCAAGGTAGCGCAAACCTACAAAGACTGATGACATTTTGTTAGTTCATAGTACTTAATACTTTTTATTATTCTTAAATGTTTATGCTTTCATCTTTGAAAGTAATTTCAGACGGCGGAAGATAATTTTCAAATCTTGTCTAAAATTAATTTCGGCTGTTCAATTTTAAAAGAGGGAAAAATTAGACACTTTTTTTCATAGGAGTAAAAATACTTCACAAGTCGTAGAAAGGTTCAAGTTTTCCCCAAGTCCTTACAAAATTTTAAGGTTAGCCATCAGAACATCGCCATCAGCATCTCTATATCAAAATTTAAAAAGCATTTGACTACCCTTTTTAATTATCACTACATAATACGCACTAAAATATGAAAGACATTTTTTAAATGTACTTTCGTAATATTTGAGATTTTAGTTGGTTAGAAAAACTAAGTACTTCTCTTAACACTTCTCCAACTCAATAAAATTTAATTCTAATTTAACCCTTTCACAATACTGCACTACAAAGAAATAAAACCAAATTAAATTGACAGTTTATAGTTTATTAAAAATTATTTTTATTATTTTTATTTTTTGTAAATTATATTTTTGTGAGAAAATGTTTTTCTATTAATCTACATAATTTGTTTGGGTCTCCTTTGGCTACACACAGGAAATTTTTAATGTTGCAGTCATTAAAGCGGGCAAACGGGTTTTTTTATGTATAGAATTGATGATGTTTCAAGCTACATCTTTTCAGCATTATTTACCACCATCTTTGATTTGAGAATAGATCTTTAAAGGGATTTTTATAATTTTTAAACTACTTTGAAGGGCTTTAAAAGTTGTTCCACATTTGTATAACACAAGAGGAAACAAATAACCAACAACCAAGTATCGAAACAGTGCAACGTCATGAGAACAAATTCAAACCAATGCTCAGATCATTGTAAAAGGATTGCTTTTTAAACTATCAGACCCACTGGACAAAAGGCAACCAAGTCTATTTTTAAATGGATTTATTGATCTTTAACTATCTTGTATTAAATTAAAACTTAAAATCTGTCAGTCAAAAAGTATTATTAACTGCAACTCTACTTCATTCACTCCAGACATTAAACGCTTAACTGGCTTGTTAACTTTCTACAGCTAAACATTCTATCCTGATAAGAAAATGTGCAAACTGGATTTCCTCTTTACAATGTGTACCATCTTAAGAAAATAGATATCAACAAGCAGGGGATTCGTCACTATATTAAAATAATTTTCCAAAAAAAAGAAAAGTTATGTCAAGTTTCGTAGAAATTATTCTAATATCCCATTAATTTTATTTAAATGTATGCATATAGATTCATTAGCTTTTTAGCCCAGAAAAGTAACCCATCTCCTAATGAGCTTTATTTAATACTGAATTAGTGAATGAAAAAACTAATTGTGGCTTACCTTATGAAATTTTGAACTAAATTTCAGCATTTGCTGAACTGGATATGTGCCAATACTGCATTTCGACTCTAATGGTTCTTCCTGCAGTCAAATATGAAACAGTTTTTCTAGTCATGAACAATATCGGATTTTAACAAGCATAATTTTAAGAGGTAATTTTATCTGGAAAAAAGCAGCAGTTGGAATGCAATGCATATAGTCATAAGTTTGGCTTTAAACAAGCTCTGGATACAAATCATTTTATAAAACAAAGGCGAGATCAATATCCTTTGACTACCAAGCCGATTGTATATGTAAAAGGACACATTAACGACTCATTTTAGTTTGTTTACTTGGCAATTTATTTGCCTTGAAAAACGACGTCATTTTCTTGGTGGCACATGTAAAAGCGAGATTTATATCAATTTTTATATTTAGTAAGAATCCTTTTGTAATATCTCAATCCACAAATAAAGCCAATTTTAAACTTTTTTTCCACAATTCTGAAAGATATATTTGAGTTCTGGAACAGAAATCCAGCATGAAAATTAATTTCGGACTCCATTTTTATATCATTGCATCTGTAATTTAGAATTCAAATTATTTACAAGTCCAGGAACTTGATGGGACTCAAGATTAACTTCAGGTTTAGAAAAGGATTTATAGAAAAATTAATAAACTTAACTGTGTGCATAAAGTATTTTATTTACAAGTTGGAATGGAACATTGTATCCATATCATTAAAGTTACTACTCTAGTCCAGAAATCACAGGAACGTTTTGTAACCAGCAATCGCGGGGCACTCGTGACCACCAGTCGCACAACGTTACTATGAAAAAGCAGACACTTAAAAGTTGGTGTTGAAAATTAAAGAATTTTTGAAAGGACAAGCAAGCTAAATTTTGTAATGCATTGAACTTTAGGATAATCTTTGTTTCAATAACACATTTTTCTTTATTTTGTAGCTTGGTCAAAAGAGTTTTGATTCAGCTTTTGCAATAAGTAGAAGATTTGTAGGCAAGAATTCATTTCAGATCGAATAGCTTTTAGTGTTGTAGAAGAATCGCTTTACTTGCAGATCGAGAAATTTAGAAAGGAATGTTAGGTTTATCACTTACCTTTTTCCAACATGGGGTCAGTATAACACAATGAATTTGAGTAACGTTGCAAAAGATAAAAGTACTATCGGTTAAATGGTGATTTTTTTTTGTCCTATTTTAAAGATAATCAATAAATTTTTGTATAGTCTATGTAATTTACAAATAGAAAAAATTGAGCGAAATGAACTAAAAAAATTTTTTATTTTTCTCGTCAAGCAGCTTAAATTTTGTTTGCATGACTTTTAAAAGGGGCAACTCATATATATAAGAAAGAGCATTTATTTGGAAAAGGTTGATTTGATACTTTTGGGAACTGCATAAGCCTCATGAGGGGCAATGGCACCCCTCTTCTATGAATAGTGCAAATGCCGCCGCCAGGCAAAGGATCTACAACCAGCATTTTAGCAATGCAACAATCCCCGATCTAAACTGCCCAAGAAACCTCTCCTCTACAATAGCTAGGCTACGTACTGGACATTTCAAAGGCATGAAGATTTCACGAACTAATATAAAATCCTATCCCATCTGCAGGTACTGTCCCCAATCGCAACTAACTCCAGATCATGTTTTCGACTGCCAGGCCATTATCGGTTCCTTCTTTCAACTTGGAGCACCCCTAATCGAAATCCTCCATAGCCATCGAGCTCCAGAACTTGCAGATCTTGTCACCTAGGCTTTTGGAGGACTAAAAATTTTCACTAGTACTGTATGCATAGACACGACAACAACAACACCAAAGAAAAAATGTCTATAATGCAGATGGAACATGTTTGGGGTTACTTGCTTCTTTTACTTTTGATAAAAGCTATGAATTCACAAACGCTGCACACATGATAAAATTTTAAAAGTTTGATAAGGTGTAATATTAATACACCAAAAATCTCACACCTAAATTGCAAATTAAAAAAAAGATTTTTATCTAAGAATTTTGTTATTTTCAAATAACACACCCTCACATCACAGAGCGAAAAATAATTATTTCCCTACAATGGCAGCCTAAGAAGGAGTAAGCTTTCTTCCTCCTTCGAAATTTTCTCGCTCAAACTGTAGTCACCTCGTGACCGTAGTAAACCAATAGGAGTGCAGCAACCTCAGCACCACAAGCCTGCACTCGTCGAAAGCTATAAAAAGTGAAGCATAGCCGAGACCTCTCTCATTTCTCTAACTTTCTTAGAATCTGCCGTCAAGTTTCTAACGCGTGGTTCCCGAGAAGTCTTGGAAAAATGAACCAAATCCCCAATTGAATGCGTATTGTCAGATAAGTATATATATATTTTTTAATATCGCATTCTGCAAAATGCGAGCAGCTTGTTATTTGACTAAATGGCCCCAACGCTACTCTTATAAAAATTTCGCGTTTATAATTTAATTCCGAATACCTTCGTCGTTTAATCTTTTATCCAACATTCCTCAAATGTCTCAGCATCGCCTACCACTTTTTTGTCCATCATAGTTTAATATACTATGTTATTGATATATCTGTGTGTATAAATATGAAATACATGAATTATTTATTATTGACCAACCTTTACTAAGTTGTTCATAATAAATGTTAATTTTTAATTATAATTGGGCTTTTTTTTTTGTGTTCTACACCAATTCCCATGGTACCAGTATATTATTAGACATGTATAGGCATTAGATAAGCATACAATTAAGATATCGCTGTCAGGAATCAGCTAATCCTTTTAGTAAATCAATTTAAACTCTCATCAATGCCATCGTAATGGTCTTATACTCGAGCCTTCTTTCTAAAATTGATACTGATCAATTAATCTTTTCTTCAAATAATAAGACTCGATATTTCAATTTCTTTTTTATGCATTCTCTGCACTAGTCTAGCAGAGTGCATCTTACTTGGAGGCAGCACTCTCCTACGCACTATCCGGAGGACTGACATAACGGATTAGCCATTGGTTAGGCTGGAAAGGTCATGTGTAAAAAATGAAAAGGCGCTATGTCACGACGCCAAATGGGAGAATCATTTTCTCTAAAACACTCATCATGCCAAGCATGACCCATTACTGTCTGAACCACCTCCCTGATCCTCCACTCTACTACTTCCACCACCATCAAACCATGGGTGGTTACCCATGGCTTCTCAAAAGGACATACCTTAGTGGTATTGAACCAACAGTTATCTTCGAAGCTTGGGGAAATTGATTCAGCAAAAAAGAAAGATTGACCGGGGACATTTTATACATCTTAGTGAAAATATTGTTTTTAACAGGAACGACTACGGAACTTGTGTCAGATTGTATATTAAGATCTCGTGCTAATTTTGATGGTTGTTCCAGGTCGATGTGATGGATAAATTATTTTATACTCTAATTAATGCAAACGCATTCGTTTGAACCCAGAGAGGACGCAAAGTAGGGTTGCCGCTTGGCAGTTTTAAACTGGATTTCAGAAGGATAGGAACCATCAAATAGGGAAGTTTGGCGAGAAAATCATGGGTCTTATACGAATTACAAAACCAAGTGTTGGCGTCAATTTCGACACTTTTTCACTGTTTGTTGCGTGTAACAGCAGAGGAACAGTCAAACGTCTTTTTCGGGGTGACTGTGCGAACTCATCATAGAAGAAAATGCTCGGTTCACTGGGGGTTGGAGGTTTGCAGCCCAGCTGTCCATGCAGAGTATTCCTCACAGAAATGGTATTTTATAAAACGATCGTTCGTATTGACTTCGTTGAAGTTTTGGATAGCACAATCAACCCCTTCTTTTTCATCTTCGAAGAGTCTGGACTTTAACAACCCCGTCCCGGGGCGATTGCTAAATTTCCGCGTAAAGGTTGTCTTTAGTTCGCATTTCAACTTATTTTACCACCAATCATCCTTTAAATGATGGACTTGGAAATCTCTTTTAGTGAAGTGAGGGGTGCTTGTTCCCTTTTTTTCTTGATATAGTAAAATAAGAAAAATTATCTACATAACTTGTCGTTATTATTGTACGATTTATACCAGTACATTTGATTCTGTAAAAGGAAGAATCTCATTCGTCCTTCAATTGCCAATTCCTGAGATGTCCAAGCTTACCCTCAGCAGCTATCGATTCATCTTGTGAAAGTGATTCTGGATAAGGAAGTATCTCATCCTTCCTTTTTCAATTGCCAATTCCTGAGCTGTCCAAGTTTCCCCCATCCTGATTCTACAACTTCTTCCTCTTCATACAACAAAAATATTTGGGAAGTGGCCGTCGTTTCCACTATCCCCATAACACCTCCAATTTCTCGAGGGATCAACATTCTGCAGTCTTCTGGTCCAAGGTCAACGATAGAACTTTCCTGGACCCCAACATTATCTTCCATTTTTACCGAAGAGGAGACACTGGCATTTAATTTTCCTAAAGGATCCGGTCGTAAGACTTTTCTATTTTTATTCCTTTCCCTCAAGAAATCACTTTTACAGTCTCAGACCTCGGGTTGTTTTCAGGAGTTCTCTTCCTATATTTAGAAAATAAGGAATCAACTTCTGACTATAACAGACACAATTGCAAATAATTACTACCAATAACTGTCCCCTACTTGTAATTTACGTTTCCTTAAGAGGAACCCACTTCCAATCATCAAGAAGCAAATTAATATTACACGACATTAAAAAGTAATTTATCTAAATATTTCTTGAAACGAAATCACTAAAGATATAATTTTATTAATGAATTTATCCTTTGATAATATTAATTTGAGGTCAAAATTAACTTTCCCTTAAAACGAAATCGAAGTAATTAAGGTTGATTTGATTTGTTAATTGATCTAATTAAGGAAAACGTTTATTTATGAACAATGCCATTATATTTTACTTTCTCGATCCCTTGCTATCAACGAATTATACATTGCAAGACAAGCTGTGAACTTTTCCAACGACAATACAAAAAGAAATTAAAAATGCCATTTTAAAATATATTAGTTGACATAATGGTACTTTTAAAACTTTACGGAAGACTAAAATAAAATAATTCTTGGAAAAGTAAAATTAAATATTTTCACTTGGATACTGTTAGTTACATCTTAAGTTCATGCAAAATGAAGCAAGCTGAGCAAAGGGCATTCAAATTGCTTCATAGTTTTAAGGAAACTAAACTGGTGAAACTTGCACGTTATATGAAAATAAGAGAGTAGAGCAATACGATGGTTTAGAATGGTACACAAACACTAATCTAAGCGGCTTTCTAATGCAAGCAGTTCAACTAACTTAACAATGCTTTGTTCGTCTTAATGATTAGTTTTTCAATTTAACCCACGGTTAGTCGTGCAGTGGTCATTTCCCCGCAAGTGCATTCCGTTTCCGTTGTACCGTCCCGTGCTTTTCAAATAAAAAGGAATGACATTGTGTAGGTGACCTTCAAAGTGTCATCTAGCTTTTCCCCCAGTTTAGTCACATTCTAGTGAAATTCTTGGAACTTATGGTATCCGAAAGGGAAGTTCGGTCAAACTGACCGCGGCGCGCCTACTGACGTTAGCACAAATAGGAAGGAGCGTGCATATTCATTTCTCCACGTTTTTTCGGTGCTGGCTGGCAACACAAAATATCGAAAAACGCAACAAACATGTCGCGATTGTTGCAAATATATTTGCGAGGAACATACACAAACGGTTTGTACTCAGTGTTCTCAAATTGACAGAGCAGAATTGGAAATAGAGTAAAAAATATACATAAATTCCCTTTTTTCTTAATTATAATTTAATAGTTGTTATTATTTATAATTCATAACTAGAATTTGAATTAGAATGACTAATTATTTTAAAAAATTAATCGTTTAATTTTACATAAAATTGTGTTTAGTTGTTATACATTATATTCTCATACTTTTAAATTAATTTCTAGAATTTATGCATTTGCCACTTGACTGCCATCGCGATTTATGTTTAAAAATAACTTTTTTAAATACTTTTTATTGATATGCATCCATAAAAGTGTTTGGTTATTCCAGAAACAGTTCCTATCTGATATATAAAATTGTTCGGTCGAAAAGACCGGCGCGCCTACTCATGTTACAAAAAGTGGCGCGACTAACGGCGGGTTAAGTGCTAACACAAAAAGAATTCGATTCAATTTCTGCACAAGTCCTTACCTGTTAATCATCCGCTTCTCAAACAGTAGTTTTTAAAAATAAAAAGTAAATCGAATCAATGGTAAGTTATATCTTTTAAAAAGTGTGCATACATTCAACAATTAATGTGTTCATTAGTCTGTTTCGATGAAATAATCATAGCATTAACGTGTTTATTAGATTTATAGCTTAAAATCCATTCCCTACGAGATAAAGTTAATTCACTGAAATGAAAATAGTGTTACAAGTATAAACTTGGATTGTTACGAGCCTATCAGTTACACATCAAATCCTATCAGTTACACATAAAATTTTTACCGACTTGTCATCCAAAAAGCAAATTGAACGAGTCTTCATCTTCAATTGAACAAGGAACAGACTCCGATCAAAACGCACCATCCAACAGGGGTCGCCTTAATTTTAACTGCTACGGAAGAGCTGGAAAAATTGAAAGGTTCTTACCCAGAGGGCGGCTCAAGTTAATCATCCTCTTCACTTTCAGTGTCATTGGATGAGACCTGCATCAGACACAAGCATGACTCTCTCATCTGCAGAGAATAAGATAATTCGTTTTAGAACTAATTGCTAGAACAGGGCTTTCAATGAACAAAATATTTTTGTTTCATAATATCATTTATAAGATAATCACAAATGTTCAGATCACTATATATAGAGAAATATCCACTTCAATGAACAAATTTTCTTAATTAAGTATTCAGACCTTTTAAATATCGCATTTTCTTATAGCAGGCTGGTTTATCAAATAAAATATTGTTAATTAAATAGGGGTTCTTGGATAGATTGATTTATATAACTCGCAAATAAAAAAAACCTTGTTAAAAGGCTAACTTTTTTTATTGTTTCTTCTGTAGTGTCTGTTCTTTAACAATTCATTAGTTAGAGGCAGAACCTTCTCAACTGCCCCTGGATTGTGAACACACGTTTCTAAGCTGCTATTTAGAAGTCACTTTTGACTGAACAGTCGAAAATTCCACGATAAATAAACTTTTGACCTTGATACGTCCTGCCCTGGTCCCAGTCGTCGATTCCTGTCGCTAGTCGTTAGCTGTAGTCACTAAACATTTATTTTCGGATCTAATTTCTGTGAATCCTTTAAGGGATTTGTTTTAACTTTAAGATTTCGACTCCATTGACAACAGGCACTGTATAATGAATCAATATGAATGAAAATTGGTATTACCATCGGTGATGCTCCCGCCTGTGGTGTCCAGCACCTAAAAATAAACAAAATGTGAAAACACGTCGCTATAAATACATCTACAGTCGTGGTACAATGTCTAGAGCACAATATCCAGAGTTCGATAAAAAAAAAACAGGTTATGAAAACGTTAATTTTTAGTTATTAAGGATCAAAGAGAATATTTTGGCTTTTTATGAAACTGTATACCAGGGTTAGCTAAACGAAGAGCGAGTTTTTACAATTCAAAACTTGTGAAACACGAATTTACATTTAACAAAACGAAATTTTTGAAATTGAGGTACATTAGTATTCAAGCTCTAAAAGATTAAAGATCTTTGAATTGGTCAAATCTTGACAAAGGATACTTCGTTGGAACCAGTTGGATGGTTAAAATCATTCTAGTTTTGTATTAAATGCATTTTAGATATATTGTAATTTTAGAGACAAAAAAAAAACGACATACAAAGGGAAGTGAATCAAATTATTTAGTATACTGCGTTTTTTTAAACTATGTAAACCTACAATGCAGTGGCAGATTGTATCTACAGTAAATTACTTTTCTAACTTCTTTTCAGGGTACGATTGATGAACAACCTCAATCTGGTAACTACTACTTTTATTTCGGGCAAAATAACATATATTTCGCTTGCATGGCAAAAATTAAAAGTTCAGTTTTACCTTTAAAATATTTCGGAGGAATCAATTCCTATGGGCCCATTCTAACAAGAATAGTTCTGATCGTGACTCATGCCTACGTAAGACCGACAAGATAATATTTTCTTTCCAATAGCTACCACATTAACACAGGATGTTGATTTTGTGTGTTTGCTTTAGAAATGAATTCCTCCAATTGAGCTTGCAAATAGTTACTCATGTCAGCGATTTGATTCCTATATGCCTGCATAACGGTTCAGCTTTTATTTTATAACATAAAACACGTTTGTCTTCCTTTTGAATACAATCCAATTGTTGAGAAACAAATATGAGCAGGGATGAGAACATATGTTAGCAATCCGTGGATTTAAAATTTTAATTGCGTGCGTCCCACTGCTACTGCCACTAGCTCCTTTGTAAACTTAGTGGTATATATAATATTTACCAATCGCGTGCAAACTGTAATGTGTTAAAATGCTATCACAATGCACGCTGAAATGGATATTTTTAATGTATTTTGAATTATGCACGTGAATACTAACAATGACATACAATGTGTTAAATTAAGTTGGATATCAGAATTGGAGCAGTGTTCTTAGTTTTTAAGTGTCTAATTTCTTCCAACAAGTGTGTAACCGAAGAAAAATTCGTCTGACAGGCAATGAAAATTTTACTGATATGTCCCGGTCATCCAAAAAGCAAATAGAACAAGTCTTGATCTTCAATTGAACAAAGAACTGACTCCGATCAACACGCTACATCCTGTGACGGAAACAAATCAAGCTCTCAGCGGGAAAAAGTTGAAAGGAGGAAAAGACTAGATGCCCAGAGTTCACGCCACGTATGAACCAAGAGTGCCGGACCGATACTTAACGAGTTGGCGGCGGTCAAGAAATTTGATTTTACCGTCAAGTGGAAAGCGAGATGTCTTTGTCGCGATGCCCGGCAAGACGCAGGGGCAGAAATTCATTTTCGCCTCTTCCAGGATCAAATTAGACCGCAGAGACTTTTGTGCCGCCGCATGGCTTATGAAGTTACATAGAAAAGGAATTTAACCTCCAATGGACTGTCCGATTTGGAACCAGCCAACGGCGAGAGGACAAGTGTCGAATAAAACGTGAAACGAGAGGGAGGCACCAAGAACCCCTGTGGAACTTTCGGAGTCGAGAGAGACGGGAGAAAAGATTCGAAGAGAGATCAACAGACCCGAAGGTTCAAACTGATCCGACGACGTGATCAGCCATTCATTGTTTCAGGTACCCCGTTCTCTGGAGAAGTGCTCGTCTCGAGCACTTGAAAAAGGCTAGCATAAGCCTGCAGAAATCGCAACTACAGCTCGTTTATTCAGAGAGAAATTACCCAAACCGGGATTACGTCTATCAGACGTGAGGAAAGCTCAAACCTCAGCTGCTGCTCCTGCTGATTTGGAGTGGACATCTGTTGCTAGGCACAAAGGAGCTGGGAATCACTCAAACGAGTGCCATTTCAGCGAGTTCAACTGAACTGCGAATCTCTCCCATGCTTGAGAGAACCCTTAGAAGCTCACCCGAGCTAGGAATCTTACTCGCCCGAGTAAGGACTGGAAAAGATCTCACCCGAGCCGGATAGTCAACTTGAAGTCCCGAGGCCAAGGACAATTCACCGTATTCAGTAAAATTAGTCACCTAGATACCTGTATAGATAAGTTACCTAAATATCCGTCAAAACTGTTCAAATGTAATTAATAAATATACTAGCCCACATTATATTTACTTTTCTTCTAGTAGACGACGCTACCATCCCCAAAACGTCACAATCCCAACAGCGGTCACCTTATTTTTTAACTGCTACGGAACAGCTGGAAAAAATTGAAAGGTTCTTACCCAGACGGCGGCTCAAGTTCATCATCCTCTTCACTTTCTGTGTCAAAAGACGAGACCTGCATCAGACATGTGCATGACTCTCTCATCTGCATAGAATAAGAGAATTCGTTTTAGAACTAATTGCCAGAACAGGGCTTTCAATGAACAAAATATTTTGTGTTTCATACAATAGGGGAACTATCCATTTTGATGAAAAAAGTTTTGATTGTGCCTAGGTTAAGCATTTAGACCTTTTAAATATCCTTTATGGCACCCTGACCTTTTTAACTAAATAATATTAAATTGGGATGCCTTGATAAAATTGATTTATATCTCAGTAATAAGAAAAACCTTGTTAATAATCACTAATATTTTATTGTTTCTTCTGTAAACACATGTATTAACACAGAAGTGTAAAGATAGTAGGGGTTTTAGCGCAGACCATGTTGCGGCAAACACAAAACAAAGTCAAGTAACAAATGTCGTGAAAGGGGAAAAGAGAGCAAACTATAGAGTAGCTAGATACAAAAAAATAGCTTGGCTATTCCTGAAGAAGTTGGTAGTTTTATGGCGAATATCTAAAAGAGGATAAACTGAAAAAGACAGTAAAATTGGGAAATTTATTTTAAAGATTTAACTAGTAGGCATACCAACATTAAAAGAGAAATGTAATAAATAAAACAGTGAGAGACACAAAAAATAAAATATATTAATGAAAAAGTCTAATGGAAAAATTTTATCTCATACACACACCTAAAAATGTAGCTCTGAAGACCATATATGGAAAGATACAAATTTCAAATACCAGTGTAAATAATAGGTATAATTATGAAAAATATTAAGACTACTTAGATCTCCTACAAACTGTGAAACAAAACCCTTTCTTTTGCTAAAATTACAATTAACATTGAACAGTCTATGCCAGAGTACTTGTAATAAACAGGCCGAAAACGTGTCGAATTCACTCCCTTTCGAGGGGTATTGAATTCACTCCCTTTCGAGGGGTATTGAATTCACTCCCTTTCGAGGGGTATTGAATTCACTCCCTTTCGAGGGGTATTGAATTCACTCCCTTTCGAGGGGTATTGAATTCACTCCCTTTCGAGGGGTATTGAATTCACTCCCTTTCGAGGGGTATTGAATTCACTCCCTTTCGAGGGGTATTGAATTCACTCCCTTTCGAGGGGTATTGAATTCACTCCCTTTCGAGGGGTATTGAATTCACTCCCTTTCGAGGGGTATTGAATTCACTCCCTTTCGAGGGGTATTGAATTCACTCCCTTTCGAGGGGTATTGAATTCACTCCCTTTCGAGGGGTATTGAATTCACTCCCTTTCGAGGGGTATTGAATTCACTCCCTTTCGAGGGGTATTGAATTCACTCCCTTTCGAGGGGTATTGAATTCACTCCCTTTCGAGGGGTATTGAATTCACTCCCTTTCGAGGGGTATTGAATTCACTCCCTTTCGAGGGGTATTGAATTCACTCCCTTTCGAGGGGTATTGAATTCACTCCCTTTCGAGGGGTATTGAATTCACTCCCTTTCGAGGGGTATTGAATTCACGCCCTTTCGAGGGGTATTGAATTCACGCCCTTTCGAGAGGTATTGAATTCACGCCCTTTCGAGAGGTATTGAATTCACGCCCTTTCGAGAGGTATTGAATTCACGCCCTTTCGAGAGGTATTGAATTCACGCCCTTTCGAGAGGTATTGAATTCACGCCCTTTCGAGAGGTATTGAATTCACGCCCTTTCGAGAGGTATTGAATTCACGCCCTTTCGAGGGGTATTGAATTCATACCCTTTCGAGGGGTATTGAATTCATGCCCTTTCGAGGGGTATTGAATTCATACCCTTTCGAGAGGTATTGAATTCATACCCTTTCGAGGGGTATTGAATTCATACCCTTTCGAGAGGTATTGAATTCATACCCTTTCGAGAGTATTGAATTCATACCCTTTCGAGAGTATTGAATTCATACCCTTTCGAGAGGTATTGAATTCATACCCTTTCGAGAGTATTGAATTCATGCCCTTTCGAGAGGTATTGAATTCATGCCCTTTCGAGAGGTATTGAATTCATGCCCTTTCGAGAGGTATTGAATTCATACCCTTTCGAGAGGTATTGAATTCATACCCTTTCGAGAGGTATTGAATTCATACCCTTTCGAGAGGTATTGAATTCATACCCTTTCGAGAGGTATTGAATTCATACCCTTTCGAGAGGTATTGAATTCATAAAGTATGATTGAATTGGATTTTGAATATTTTAACACAAGTTCAAGCAGGTCAATCTGAAAAACACGCTAAGATACTTAAAAGAATGAAATTTGGGTGTCTAAGATTGTGGTGTCAAAAATTTGCTTTCATATTTACAAAAAGAAATGGTTGACCTTCTAAAATCAACTCAGCTCAATTTAAAATGAGGCAATATTTTCTATACTGAAATATTATTTAAGTATCATGACTAGTTATGAAAATTCAAGCGAAAGCAGATATTTGGTTTAAGATTCCTCTTTGCGAAAACGTGTCAAGAAATTTCCTTGGAATGGTGACAATAATTTTTATGTTTGTAAATGAAGTTGTACGTAATGCCAAGTCGGTAACGAAAGGATGGGAGATATTTTTCACAACCTGGTAAGAAGAAATCTTTGATTTTGGAGTTGGATGTCTGACACTGACATTTCTTTGTAAAACATTGGAAGTTCTATCAAAGATTCGTTAATTTTGTATCAATAAAGTTGGAAAAGATGGGCACTCAGTGAAATGCCATGAGAAATTTTCGTATTGAAAACTGAGCAGAATCCTTCGTCACAAGTGATTAATGGCACTTTTCAAACACAATCAGGACACCAGGACCCATATCTTTTAAAACAGGGTAGAAACAATAACGTGTTTTAACATGAGATTTAATACATATTTTCTTTGTCTATTGTGGCAGGTAATTCTTACCTCTTCCCACTCGTTCAGATTTTCCTCTTTCTCTTTCAGAGATTCCAGGAGCTTACTAGCCATGACTTCCTTTTTTTCACATTCCTATACAAAAATGCAAGATGAAAATAAATGTAATAAGGTGTTCCTACACAAGTATATGTTAACATCCACTGAAATTGTTTCACATATAAAGACATCCTGGTGATGCATAAGCATTATGTAAAAATCCTTCTACCTTGAAAAGAATTTTTAACACTTTAATCCAAACTAAATTTAGTTTTTTTTTTTTTTGCTCCCTGACCATTGTTTTATTAGAGAACTAATTATATCGGGACTTACAGCTTAAAGATAACTCTAAATCACTTCAAACACTGATGCTTAAAACAATATTTAAAACCCTCTAGCAAAGGGCTAAAATGCCAACCACTCAGCAAGCAGACTGGTATTAACCAACCAGGATTGATATCTGGAGCCGGAAAAGGGGAGTTTAAATCAAGTACCAAGATGTATGCAATTTTGGGGGATTTTATAAAGCATTTCTATGTTTTTTTAGTTCACAGAGTGCAAGATTGGACATTTGAGAGCAAGTGTAGACTGTGTAATATTCTAAAAGGAAGCGTCGCCTGAAAATGTTTAAAATCAAGCAATTATCAACTTGAGGTTGAAAACTAGTAATGCATTGTGGCAAGAATTACGTGCTGTAAAATGAAGGTTACACCGAATCGGTCTAAAGCAGGGCTCGAAATACCCGGGTGCACAGGTGCACTGTGCAACTGAAAATAAAATTGTGCATCTAATTTTTTGCTTCTAGGTGCACGCAGTGAACTTGTCGTTACAAAAAGCGGGAGAAATATATTTTATGTTATTTTGATGCGTGAACAAAATATTATCGCTCTAAAGGAGCGTACATAAAATTCCTAAATACACACTATGCAAAAACTTTATCCGTAAGATTTAGTGTCCATCTTTATTTTTGTATTTTTCCTCCATTGCAACATAGCATTTTCTGGATTAAAGATCTGCCATAAACGTAGACGTTAAAGATTGCCCACCAATGTCTGATAATGACTGAATATTTGTAAGAAATAATTTTGCAATTAAAAAAATTGATTAAATATTTTTATTTACAATCTACTAGTAACATATCTAAACATACCCAACTAATAAAGTAGTTTACATGACATTAATGCTTTTATATTACGTTTTTATAAATGTGAACCTAAATTATAATCTATGCACCCAATTTAAAAACTTAGGTTCACGTTGTGCACCTGTATTAATAAATCTATTTCGAGGCCTGGTCTAAAAAGACAAAAGGTCGCACCAGGCTGATCCAAAAATGTCCCCCATGCATGCATTTGATTGTACACTTTGCTTACAAAAGTAGTGGCAGGAAGGTAGGTTTTGGTTTATGACGCGCAAGGTCCAACAGTAGTAGCTTTATTGTGAATATGTTCTTTACTAGACTTCACCTTTTCAACACTGAACATTCAATTTAACGACTGTAATGGTGCTAACAGAGCGAAATCCTAGAGCAAAGGGTTAATTGACCCTTAGTCTATTTCCGAATTGCGTGTGAAGAGTACTTATCAGTTAAGTTACGTTAAAGTCGCTAATTCTAATTGAGGGAGTTTTTTAAAAGTTTGTAATTTCTGATAAAGGGGAGTCGGTGTGAAAGCAGATAATTGGTTTCGGATTCCTCTTTGCGAAAACGTGTCAAGAAACTTCATTGGAATGGGGGAATGGATTTAAAAGTTTGTAAATGATATCGTTCATAACGCCATGTCAGTTACGAAAAGATAATAAATATTTTTGATAATTCCGATTAAAAATATTTTTTTAACCAATACTTTAATGAGGGTGAATGATTTAAGATGTGGATTTGTATCATTGAATAAAATTAAAATGAAAGATTAAATGCAAAATCAAGGCCCAATAATTTTTTTAGTTTTATCTTTCAAACATTTGCCCTGCTATATTTTCTAATGCATCATCCATTTTTATTAAATGTTTATCATAAAACAATACTATCGAAAATATACCAATTCCCATGTTATGTCAAAGGAGTGTAAACTTAAAGGCAACAGTTTATAAAATGCGATTTAACAGTATTAAAAGTACTATTAAATCAAATATAAACCAGATGTTCTTATTTGGAAAATTGACCATTTTTTTCACAACCTGGTAAAAAGAAATATTCGGTTTTGGAGTTGGATGTCTGACACTGACATTTCCCTTTGGAAAACCTTGGAACTTCCAAATATTGGTTAATTTGGTATCAATAAAATGCAAGGTCAATAAAATGGGGAAAGATGGGCACTCTGAATTGCCACGAGAAATTTTCATTTGAAAACTGAGCAGAATCCTTCGTCACAAGCGATTAATGGCAGTTTACAAACACAATCGGCACCAGGCCCCATATGATTTAAAACAGGGCAGAAACAATAACGTGTTTTAACATGATACTTAATACATTTTTTATTTGCCTATTGGCGCATGGAATTCTTACCTCTGCTCTCTTTTTCAAAAGTTCCTCTTTCTTTTTAAGTGCATCCAGGAGCTTCTCAACCGTGACATTTTTTTTCTGATATTCCTATATAAAAATGCAAGATGAAAATAAATGTAATAAGGTGTTACAACACAAGTGTATGTTAACATCGCAAAGAAAGACATACAGGTGATGCAACAGCATTTTTAACTAAAAATTTTTGTTTTAACTGCACAGGGAATAATTAGAGGAATATTTCTATCTTAAAATAAATTTTAAACACCCTAACCCAAATCAAATTTAGTCTGTATTTATGCTCCCTGACCATTATTTTGCTTAAGGACTAGGTAGATTGGGACTTACGGCTTAAAGACAATTCCAAACTTCTTCAAACATTCAGGCCTAAAACAATATTTAAAACCCCCTAGCAAAGGGCTAAAATGCTAACCACTCAGCAAGCAAACTGCTATTCCCCAACCAGGATTGAAATCTAGAGCCGGAAAAGGATTGGTTAAATCAAGTACCAAGATGTATGCAATTTTGGGGGATTTTAATACCCAGATTGCAAGATTGGATAGTTAAGAGCAAGTCTAGACTGTGTAATATTCTAAAAGGAAGCGTCGCCTGAAAATGTTTAAAAACAAGCAATTATTCATTTGAGGTTAAATACTAGTAATGCATTGTGGCAAGAATTACGCGCTATAAAATGAAGGTTACACCGAATCGGTCTAAGGAGAAGACAATAGGTCGCACAAGGCAGATGCAAAAATGCCCCCATGTATGCATTTGATTGTACACTTTGCTTACAAAAGTAGTGGCAGGATAATTGGTTTTGATTTTATTGCACAAGGTCCAACAGTGGACAAACAGTAGTAGCAGTAATGTGCATATGTTCTATGCTGTACTTCACCTTTTCAACGCTGAAAATCCAATTGAACGACTGTAATGGTGCTAACATAACGACATCCTAAAGCAAAGGGTTAAATGACCATTAGTCTATTTCCGAATTGAGTGTGAAGAGCACTTAACAGTTGGGTTACGTTTAAGTCGCAAATTCTAATTGAGGGAGTTTTTAAAAGGTTGTAATTTCGGATAAAGGGGAGTCGGTGTGAAAGCAGATAAATGGTTTCGGATCACTCTTTGTGAAAATGTGTCAGGATACTTCCTTGAAATGGGGGAATGGATTTTAAAGTTTGTAAATGAAGTCGTTCATAACGCCATGTCAGTAATGAAAAGATAATAAATATTTTTGATAATTCTGATTTAAAAAAAATTTAAACCAATACTTTAATGAGGGTGAATGATTTAAGGTGTGGACTTGTATCATTAAATAAAATTCAAATGAAAGATTAAATGCGATATCAAGGCCCAATAATTTTTTTAGTTTTATCTTTCAAGCATTTGCCCTGCTATATTTGCTAACGCATCATACATATTTTCTTAAGTGTTTATCATAAAACAATGCTATCGAAAAAATATCGATTCGCAAGTCATGTCCAAGGAGTGTAAACTTAAAGGCAACAGTTTATAAAATGCGATTTAACAGTATTAAAAGTAAATTAAATCAAATATAAACCAGATGTTTTTTTTGAAAAAATAACGATTTTTTCACACCCTGGTAAGAAGAAATCTTCGGTTTTGGAGTTGGATGTCTGACACCGACATTTCTTTGTAAGAAATTGGAAGTTCTATTAAAGATTGGTTAATTTTGTACCAATAAAATGGGAAAAGATTGGCAATCAATGAATTACCGCGAGAAATTTTTGTATTGAAAACTGAGCAGAATCCTTCGTCACAAGTGATTAATGGCAGTTTACAAACACAATTAGCACAAGGCCCCCAACTCTTTTAAAACAGGGCAGAAACATTAACGTGTTTTAACATGAGATGTAATACATATTTTCTTTGCCTATTGCGACAGGGAATTCTTACCTTTGCCCTCTCTGTGAGATTTTTCTCTTTCTTTTTCAAAGATTCCAGGAGCTTACTAGCCATGACTTCTTTTTTCTCACTTTCCTATACAAAAATGCAAGATGAAAATAAATATAAGGTCTTACAACACACAAGTGTATATTAATATTCACTGATATTGCTTCACATATAAAGACATACAGGTGATGCAATAGCATTTTTAAGTAAAATCCTTCTACCTTGAAATGAATTTTAAACACTTTAATCCAAACTAAATTTAGTTTGTTTTCTTGCTCCCTGACCATTCTTTTATTAGAGAACTAATTATATCGGGACTTACAGCTTAAAGATAACTCTATACCACCTCCAAACATTGATGCTTAAAACAATATTTAAAACCCTCTAGCAAAGGGCTAAAATGCTAACCACTCAGCAAGCAGACTGGTATTCCCTAACCAGGATTAAAATCTGGAGCCGGAAAAGGGGAAGTTAAATCAAGTACCAAGATTTATGTAATTTTAGGGGGATTTTATTTAGCACTGCTATGTTTTTTTAGTTTCCAGATAACAAGATTGGACATTTGAGAGCAAGTGTAAACTGTTAAATATTATAAAAGGAAGCGTCCACTGAAAATATTTAAAGCAAGCAATTATCCACTTGAGGTTAAACACTAGTAATGCACTGTGGCAAGAATTACGTGCTGTAAAATGAAGGTGAAGAGATAATAACAGGTCGCAGCAGGCAGATGCAAAAATGCCCCCCCATGTATGTATTTGAGTGTACATTTTGCTTACGAAAGTAGTGGCAGGATGGTTGGTTTTGATTTTATGGCGCTAGGTCCAACAGTGGACAAACAGTAGTAGCAGTAATGTGCATAAGTTCTGTACTGTACTTCACCTTTTCAACACTGAAAATTCAATTGAACGACTTTAATGGTGCTAACATAGCGACATTCTTGAGCAAAGGGTTAAATAACCATTAGTCTATTTCCGAATTGCGTGTGAAAAGCACTTATCGGTTGGGTTCTAATTGAGGGAGTTTTTTAAAAGTTTGTAATTCCTGATAAACGGGAGTCGGTGTGAAAGCAAATAATTGGTTTCGGATTCCTCTTTGCGAAAACGCGTCAGGAAACTTCCTTGAAATGGGGGAACGGATTTTAAAGTTTGTAAATGAAGTCGTTAAACCAATACTTTAATGAGGGTGAATGATTTATGGTGTGGACTTGTATTAAATAAAATTCAAATGAAAGATCAAATGCGATATCAAGGCCCAATAATTTGTTTAGTTTTATCTTTCAAACATTTGCCCTGCTGTATTTTCTAACGCATCATACATATTTTCTTATGTGTTTATCATAAAACAATGCTATCGAAAAAATATCGATTCGCAAGTCATGTCAAAGGAGTGTAAACTTAAAGGCAACAGTTTATAAAATGCGATTTAACAGTATTAAAAGTAAATTAAATTACTATTAAATCAAATATAAACCAGATGTTTTTATTTGGAAAATTGACCATTTTTTTCATAACCTGGTAAAAAGATATCTTCCGTTTTGGAGTTGGATGTCTGACACTGAAATTTCCCTTTGGAAAACCTTGGAACTTCCAAATATTGTTTAATTTGGTACCAATAAAATACAAGGTCAATAAAATGAGGAAAGATGGGCACTCTGAAATGCCACGAGAAATTTTCATTTGAAAACTTTGCAGAATCCTTCGTCACAAGCGATTAATGGCAGTTTACAAACACAATCGGCACCAGGCCCCATATGATTTAAAACAGGGCAGAAACAATAACGTGTTTTAACATGATATTTAATACATTTTTTATTTGCCTATTGGCGCATGGAATTCTTACCTCTGCTCTCTTTTTCAAAAGTTCCTCTTTCTTTTCAAGTGAATCCAGGAGCTTCTCAACCGTGACTTTTTTTTTCTGATATTCCTACACAAAAAGGCAAGATGAAAATAAATGTTATAAAGTGTTACAACACAAGTGTATGTTAACATCCCATAGAAAGACATACAGGTAATGCAACAGCATTTTTAACTAAAAATCTTTGTTTTAACTGCACAAGGAATAATTAGAGGGATAGTTCTACCTTAAAATGAATTTTAAACACCTTAACCCAAATCAAATTTAGTTTGTTTTCATGCTTCCTGACCATTATTTTACTTAAGGACTAGGTAGATTGGGTTGGTTGGTTGGGTTTTTATGGCGCAAAGGCCACACATGACCAAGCTGCGCCAGACACAAGACAAAAAAAGTCTAGACGAAATAAAGATTGATGGTAAAACTTTATTTACAATTTTGAATCAAAACTTTATCAAATGTATAAAATCTAAATAAAATTTGCGAAACCAATGTCAGATATAAATAAAAACACATTTTTATTGTAAGGATTTCCTAAAAGATCTTATAGGTTTGGGTTTGAAACTCCAAATCGGACTAGTCTGTGGTTATTAAAAACCCTACATTCAGTCAAAATGTGTCTGACAGTAAAAATACAATGGCAGGTTGAACATAATGGGGCAGGTTCTCCGATCAATAAGTGCCTGTGGGTAAAATGGGTATGGCCAATGCGAAGTCTTGTCAGTTGTACTTCATTTCTTCTATTTAAATTTGTATTAGTGAGTCCTGCAACAGATGGTTGTATAGGGTGGAGTTTATTCTGAACTTCCTTATCCCAAGAATCTTGCCAGTTTGATTTTATTTTTGTTTTTAAAAACATTTCAACGTCTTCAAGAGGAATTGGTAAGTAGTTTTGTATCGTTGATGTCTTTGCTGCAATGTCTGCTCTCTCATTTCCGGGAATACCTACATGTCCAGGTATCCAACATAGCATGATTTTGAAATTTTGGGATTTTAGACTTAGCAATAGATTTATTGTTTTGAGTCTAGGTAGATTGGGACTTGCGGCTTAAAGACAATTTCAAACCTCTTCAAACATTCATGTCTAAAAGAACATTTAAAACCCTCTAGCAAAGGAATAAAATGTTAACCTTCAGCAAGCAGACAGGTATTCACTAACCGGGTTGGAATCTAGCGCCGGTAAAGGGGAGGTAAAATCAAGTACAGAGATGTATGCAGTTTTGGGGGGTTTTGTTTATCATTGTCATTCTTTTTTAGTTCTATGTACGTATTTGATTGTACACTTTCCTTACAATAGTGGCAGATTTGTAGGTTAAGGTCTTAGGGCTCGAAGTCCAATAGTGGACAAACAGTAGTGGCAGGAATGTGCATAGTATGTTCTATACTAGACTTCTAAAGCCGGTAGAGCCTATATAGAAACAACCTTTACAACACTGAACATTGAAATTAACGACTAATGGTGCTAACATGGTGACAGTATAGAGAAAAGAATTAAATGACCATTAGTCTATTTCCTAATTGCGTGTGTGAAGAGCACTTATCACTTGGGTTCCCTTTAAGTCGCAAGTTCTAATTGAGCTAGTTTTTTAAAAGTTTGTAATTTATAATAAAGGGTAGTCAGTGCTGTCTAAGATTTGCTTTCAGCTTTACAAAAAACTACGGTTTTGCCCTCCTTCAGTTCCTAGTTTATTTAACAAACTCTGCCGAGTAAATTCAACCATGCTTATATTACAAAGGGTCTTAATTTTTTCAAACCAAAATTAACAAGTATAGTGACTAATTATGAATAGTCAATTGAGTTAATTTGTTTTGGTTTAAACTATTCAAAAAATTGAATCCGAGAGAAATCTCTTCGGGAATGGTGAACTTATTTAGATTTAAGTTTGTAAAAAACAAAGTCGTTCACAAAGCCACCGGATTGATGAAAGGACATGGAAATTCATTTAATTCTGATGCATAAAATGTTTTAATAAAATAATTTTTCCGCATAAAAGTATATACAATAGAATTTAAACGAAATGTGGCTATAAGAACTGACACTTAGTACAGAAAAAAATTAAAAGCTTAAATTCGTTTTCTTGATTAGAATAGCCACAGGGTAGGCTCTGAACTTCGCCCTATATCTTAAAAACAGCAACTTGCTTAAGATTATGTTATTCCTTTCATTGCAAAGAAATTCTTACCTCTCTATTCCTAAACAACACTCTATAAAAATAGATTTGCAAATTATCGACGTTTTCTTTTCTTTTTGCCTGGCTCCTCCTTTCTACGCCGATCTTCCTCCATTCCTCCTCGGCCTTCTCTTCTTTTGTTTTAAGGGCCTCTTCCCTCTCTTCAATATCGTTTTCTCGCTCCTGGAGCCTCCTCTCTGTCTCGGCATTCAGCCTCTCCCTCTCGATGGATTGCCTCTCTCTCCTCTTGAATTTTTCGTTCCTCTTCCACCTTTCTTTTATCTTCCTCCAACAACAGTTGATCTCTTAAAACCTTTCTTCTCAGTTCCTCCAACTATACGAATGTAAGAGAGCTCATATAAAACACATATTTTGAAAATCCGTTGAAACAGACATACATGATGCAACAACCTTTTTTTACCCAAGTGTTCAGTTCGATATAGAAACTAAACGCTGAATTGCATTTATAGGGTATTTTGTTGTAAAGATATGTTTGTGTTTTGTTCAATTATAAATTATTTCTTTCATAAGACGTCACAAAATTAGGTGGTTATTTGTAGATTTTAGGTAATAAAGGTGTAGTGTAATACTCTTCACTCAACCCTACTTGGTGGTGAAAGCAGCGGCGCAAGTGTCACGTGGTAAGAGACGCTAGGAGGGGTTAGGTCAGGGGTGATCGGCGAGAGAAAGAGGCAGGCAGGGAACGATAGAGCGAGGAAGACAACGGAATTTGAGGACCATTCGCTCTTTAGAAAGCTCTTCCCCCAAGATAATAGAATGCAGATTTGTTGTAACGTTGACTTAAATAAACACATGTCACTTGTCATATTTAAAGAGAGAGACACTGCAAGGTTCAGATGGCGATCTAACATTACGTCACGCCGTCAGGAACATGGACCTTCAAGTTGGAGTGGAACACTTTCTGCCCTAAGACCAAAGTGGGGTGAAAAGAATGCGGGGGAGGGATTAGAAGGGTAGAAGCGGTTCTTGGCGATTGTTCGCTGCCGCTACTCTCGAGAGAAATGCTATCATTTATTTCAAAATACGTGTATAAACTGAAAATATATTATTTTAATCCTAAAATAAAAGGTTTAAACCTTAAAAATTAGTGCTTTTTCATCAAGATGGAGGGACTTCACTGATCCTGAATATAAAGATTGAATATCTCGGGATATAGAGGTAGTAAAGTCACGAAGTTTCATATTTAGACTAATTTAACGATGGAGAATCTGATTATGGCATCAAAACATATTGTTTCATTTAAAATTTCGTTGTTTGTGCAAAATTTTATATAAAGACGTTCTTTTATTCAATTATTTTTTTTTAATTTGGATCTGTAGAGGCCGTTATTTCTTATTAAATGATACTTTAGAAATTGCTCTAGTATGAGTAGTGCACGAAATAAAGGAGGTATTTCGTTTTTTCAGCGACTAAAGAAGTTGTCAAACAATTTTACCAAAAAGAACAACGCTTACGACTCTCCTCAGAGACTCCTTCCACTTCCAGAAAGTCATTGATGCGGAGCTTACATGTCCTTGTCTGTAAAGATTTTTTAATAAAAATTGGGAGATCACTCTCTTAAGTCAATTTCATATAAATCTCGCATTATTTCGTAACGCCATGTTCCGTCATATGTTCTCCAAATAGAAAAATATCGAAACTAGATGGTTTTGTCGTCACGAAAGCATCTCTATTTGAGGGTTTGAGCAATTATGCGTTGTAAAGATTCATCGAATCCAAGAATCATCGAGTCCAAGAATGTCTTTTTGTGATTTATTTTCGGACATCAAACAAACGGTACAACAACACAACAAACGATAATATTACGCTGAGAAACATAAATTCAAGTTTCAAGAACAAGGAGGGAGCTCATCAAGAAAGCTCACACCCGAAGCCGTGCCATTCAGGAAGTTCTTTTGAAATTGTTTTGAATCACATTACTTTACGAACGATCACGTGGTCTCGCCGAGAGTGTCAGCAAGAAGCTCCACTCTCAACAACACCCACGTGGTACATTCCTATTTTCAACATGCGTTGTCTGTGGTGCTGCAACCAAAACTAAATCCGCTTTGAAAATTAAAAAACCGTTTTTCCGATCCTAAGATTTGAATTAATCTGGAGTTAACCATCCTTTCCATTAGCTTCCAAATGCAACTTGTCAAAGCTATTGGCCTGTAATTTATTGAGATTCTTAGGGTCCTTACCAGGTTTCGGAATGGGAACGATTATGGCCTTTTGCCAGGTCGTCGGAATGAGGTAATTTAACGAGTTTTCGTTAAGATGCAAAATACTAACACGTCAAAATGAATTCCATCAGGGCAAGGTGTAAATAGGATGATATTTTTAGTGCAGCTTGGAATTCATATGTATGGTAAAATATTGATTATCAACCTTCGTTGTAGATGACCAAAATCTAATGTTTTGAGTCCACGTCTCTCTTGTAATTTATAAAATCAGGAGTGAAAGAACTTTCATGCGATGCTCTGGCAAGTGCTTCTCACAGAGTATTAGTAATCGTCTTTACGTCCATGATAACTTATCCATGCGATGATAAGCACGAAATTTGTGAATGTTGAAAGTTTCAAGAGATTTTCCGAACCTTGTGTCAAATGGGTTTAGATAAAATGCGACTGAATAGAGTTGATAGAATTTTGAATCCTGACCTTTGAATGACCTGAATCTCTTTGAAAGAAATCCTGACCGTCTTCAAATCTTGCATGCCTCAGATTTCGTGCGTTTCAATTCTACCAAGTATGGTGTCGTAGTATAACTACGGAATTTGCTCCAAGCTTCCATTGTAATTTGATCGTTGGGGAATACGACTCATTCCACCATGGGTTCCAGAGCCTCGGCATCTTTCCCGATGTTTTGGGCATAGATACACTGAAGTGCCAAAAGTCATGGGATACCTCCCAATATTGTGTGGGACCTGCTTTTGTCGGAATAAGTGTAGCAACTCGACGTGGCATTGACTCAGGTCGTTGGAAGTCACCAGCAGAAATATTTAGTCACGCCACCTGTACAGTAGGGCGTATAGAAAAATAATCGAAATTTCTTAGATATTTTTGCGGTAGTGCGGAAAGTTGTGAACAAACATTAAAAAGCGTGCGGAATCTTAAAACTGTGGGTTGATTTCTTCTGTCGCCTCAGTGGGCCGAAAGTTCGGAAAATTGGACTAAAAATGATTAAAATACAAAAATTAATAAATAATCACAGATTTCGTTGATCGGTTTGGGGCAGCGCTTAAAAGTTACTATTTTTTAACAATTACTAAATAATTTTTATGAATTATAGGTTAATATCTTCTGCCGCCTCATCGGCATCGAATTTTGGAAATTTGGACGCATTTTGGCACTTTTCTGTACAACTGTTTACTGCTTGTGGAAAAAAGCAAGACTACTCTGGAAATTGTTGAGAACTGTAAAATGGAAGCAAAAAAAACTATTTGGCAAATCTGCATGTAAATGCGCGATTTTTAAGGAGTAACTGTTCGAAAGAAATCAAAGTTCCTGCAAACGAGCAGGCGTTCCTCATTGACCACAGAACGGGAAGAAAAATGTCCATTAGAAGTGTTGATGTTCCACAAACAAAACGACTTCAGAAACGTCACATGTGAAAGGAACATGATACTACACGATCTGCAAAATAGGCGTCTTCTGCTTCATACTATTTAGTGAATAATGAAAGGAAAAATGAAATAGAAGAGGAGACGGAGGAAGACAAGGTGGGCATCAAACACGCGTCTTACACAGCGTCTCTTCAGAAGCCCACAGAATGAAAAAATAATGCGTTTAAAACTGGATAACACAGTTTTCTTGTCAGTTAAAGATATGATGTATCCAACAGAGCCACGTCTGCTATTAAATCGAGTGTTATGCAAGATTTGGGTTTAATATTGGAATCATTTTCCAGCCTCGTCAGACAAAAATAAAGTATGGAGGGAAAAATCTAAAATTTACAAAACATTGGTCTCAAAATCAAATGAAAATCGTTCCACTCTATCTGGCCTTTATTTTGATGGACGGCATGACAAAACTTTAAGATCAGAAACACTCGAGGACAAGCAGTTCCAAAGAACAATCGTAGAAGCGCAATACTGTATTGTATTGGAGCCTGGTTCTACGTACATGGGACATGTTACACCTGAAAGTGGATCTAGCCTTGATATATCTAACAGCATTGACGACATTATTGGATGATTTTAGCAACCTTATTGTTCTCTGGAGTGACGGCACTTTAGTGGGATAATTGTAGATGGTGTGGGGTCGTCGCCACAAGAACGTTGGCATGAAAACTACGAATTGTACACAAGGAGATTGTGAGGTTCGGAGGTTCTCCGGCCAACACAGGGAGGAATGTCTGGCAGGTGGGTACGAGACATCTTCTAGGGACGTTGGTTGGGGTGTCTAAAAGGTCACCCGGGGTCAGGAGAAAAAGGGGAGAGCGGAAAGGAAGGGGGGATTCGACCCACGGAGACCGGACATGAGGAGCTCTCTGCTGCTGTCTTAAACTATCTTGTAATGTATTTCCATTGTAACTCAGAAATGTTCGAATAAATAGATTATATATATCTATGAAGTGTTGCCCTCTCCAGTAGATGTAAAGAACCACAGTCACACTCACCAGAGATATAGAGGTAGAGAAAGGGTGAGGTGTGATAAACTGGCGCAGTCGACAGGATCTACAGTGGAGAGGGACGCTGGATGCCGATGACCAAAGCGGGTGAATGAGCGAGGGACGTGATCGGGCGTCGCGTGATGGAAAGAGATCGAGCCTGAACGGAATTGGATTAACATTGGAAGAGGGGTCCTTTTCGCAACCTGGAGAATTGTTTGGTGCGTTCCAGGATCGTTGGAAGAAGCGATCGACGAGGCCGTATGCCGTATGATGGAATAGAAGATATCCTGGACCGAGGGGCGTCCACGCCGGAAGAGTGATCCTGGAGATGCGCTTGGTGTCTACGAGGGGCGAGGGAAAGAAAATGCTTGTTCGAGCGTCGTGCGATGGAAATGCAGTGAATCTTTTCTGAGGAGTTTAATTTCTGATGAGTGATCCAGTGTGAGATGTCTGAGGACTGTGCGTCGCAAGCGAGGAAAGAGGGAAGTGCGTCTTCTGCAGTCATATACCTTGAAGGGTACTGGGGTAAGTCCCTTCTGAATTGATCCAGTGAGCCATTAAGTACACAGGGGGGGATAACACATATATGAATGAGAAGCAGTATTGTGATGATTATTTTATATTTGTGCTATGATGTGTAATTATTTTGATGGGGCTATGGATCGTAGGATTTAAGGTGTAATAAACATCAGCTAAGGAATAGTTTTAGGAATTACTGTGGGCAAATAAAAGTGTAAGATTATGCAGATGTATTTAATATAATTAGTTACTTATTGAAATTGTTTGAATGTTTAATAGAGTAACTAGGGGAATTATATGGAACATCAAAGTGCATGTTTGAAAAGTCTTTGTGTATTTGCTTGAGTAATTATTGAAGCAGTGTGTTGTGAAAGTTGATTGCGTTTACACGGGGATCACTCACTATGGCATTTCTTGGAAGAGCTAAGATGGAGGAGATGAGATATTTGGCAGTTGAATTAGGGGAGGAGGTACCGCCGAATGCGAAAGTCGCGGATTTAAGGAAGATAATACTAGGATCGCAATCATACGAGGAAGAATTTGTAAAGGTTTGGGTAACAGATATTATTAATGAAAGAAAAGAGAAGCCGAGAGGGATTGGTTAGAAGCGGAAAGGGAGTGGAAATTTAGGCGGATGGGGGGTGGCTCAGATAGAGGCGGGAATGGAATTTGGAGGAGCAGAGGAGCGAGTGAAAATTGCTTGGGCAGAGGCCGAAAACAGGTATAAAGCTGCTCGGGAAAAGGCTGATGAGAGACTATCAGTTTATGAAATGAAGTTGAGGGGGTTAGAAAGGCAGGACGAAAGTGTAGAAAGAAGGGAAGGAGGTGAAATTGAAAAGGCAATTTCTAGGGAAGATAGGGGAAGGAGCGATCTCGCTCAGGGGAAGGGGCAGGAAAATAGAACTGACCCTTCCTCAACTGATGTTGAAAAGTCAGCGGAAACTTCGCAAGACGACGAACAAGGGAAGGAACTCGTGGGCGAAGAAACGGGGAGAAACACTATCGCGACCCAGGGGGAGGTGACTGAAGGTCACAAAAAGGCACGGGACAAGGTGGATGACCCAACGGATTCATCGGAAAGGGACCAACCGGACATTCCTGGTGAAGTTACCAAGGAGGGGGAGAGTCACAGATGTACTCAGGAGAAAGGGAAAATGCGAAGGTCTCGGAAAGGGGGTGGAAACCAGAGAGAGATGTTGCCCAGGGCGTTAGGGGGTTAAGCAGCACGGGCTAGAGATGGAAAGTTTGGGTCTCTGAATGAAGGGGAAGTCCGGTGAAAAGGAGTGCGTTTGTGAAACTTCAGAGTTGCATAAGGGGAAGATTCTGCCCAAACAGTCCTGGGACGCTGTTGTTAAGCGATGCGGGGTAGAGATGGATATTCTCGATCAACGAGAGATCGGTATACAGAAAACGATTCGTGAAACGAACGCCTTGACTCGCACACCAGAAAAGTTAGGAGGGGCCTCGGAGACTTTGACGTGTAACCAGGCGGTTGTGGCGAAGACACGAGGAAGGGTAAATTTACACGGGAGTTCAGTGCGAGCAGGGGTGGCACGAAAGACCATGAGATACCCTCAATCTAAAATGTGGGGGGTTACTTTTTATTGGGGGAAGAGTAACAAGTTAAATCTATTGATCGGTACCCAAGAAAGGGGATGGATTAGGCGATTATCATTCCTGTGGTGGCATTATCAGAGATGGATATTCTCGATCAACGAGAAGTAACAAGTTAAATCAATTGATCGGTACCCAAGAAAGGGGGTGGATTAGGCAATTATCATTCCTGTGGTGGCATTCTCGAAAAAAAAAAGTTCATTTATCAGTTTTGGTTTATGATTTTACGGAAATTGATAGGTTTACTAAAGGCGGTCCTTAAGGGCCTGGAGAACCACTGTGTGATTACGGAATAAATGAATGTTTGAAATTATGATTATGCTGTATATATTTAATTTTTCAATTTGTGTAAGTTCATGTGTTTGTGTATATCGTCATTTTTAAGTATAGCACACAAAGTGAGATTTATGTAAATGAGACTGGCAATATTTATCCTTTATGAAAGGAAATTTTAAAGTGTTGACCGTTAATGAAATTATATTCCCAGGAAGAGTTATGATTTTTAAGTGCTTACCAGTGAAGAAATTGTACTGTCGTAAAGTTAAGATTTTTTTAAAGTTGTGATGTATAGTAGTTATGCTAATTAAGTTAGTGTTGTAAGGTGCAGTACAATTTTCTTTTAAAAATATTATCGTGATATGCAGTAATTACTTTCTTTACATTGTCATGATGTGCAATAAATATATTGGTTTAGTCCTTGTTGTAGGGTGCAATAATATTAGTTTGTTTTTGTATATATTCCTTTCCCCTATTTCTATTTAGTGTATTATTAGTGTCGATAATTGGATCAGTACCTAGTTTGTAAACTCATGCATGAGAGTATTGTTGAGGCATGTTTGCCAACTAGGGACACAGACAATCTTACAGACTCCGATTTGGCTCGGTGGTGACGATTGGAAGGGCACCAGTGTACCTGCCACCTTTAATTTAAGGTTTTTAATTGCAAGACAAATGGTCTTACAATTTTAAACCGGTGGGGAGGTGTGAGGTTCGGAGGTTCTCCGGCCAACACTGGGAGGAATGTCTGGCAGGTGGGGACGAGACATCTTCTAGGGACGTTGGTTGGGGTGTCTAAAAGGTCACCCGGGGTCAGGAGAAAAAGGGGAGAGCGGAAAGGAAGAGGGGATTCGACCCACGGAGACCGGAGAGAACGGACATGAGGAGCTCTCTGCTGCTGTCTCAAACTATCTTGTAATGTATTTCCATTGTAACCCAGAAATGTTCGAATAAATAGATTATATATATCTATGAAGTGTTGCCCTCTCCAGTAGATGTAAAGAACCACAGTCACACTCACCAGAGATATAGAGGTAGAGAAAGGGTGAGGTGATAGAAATGACAACCAACAGCTAAGATAATTACGTTGTTATTCCGAGAACAAGAATAAATATTCCCATACATCAAAATAAATCCCAGGCCAGCGCATGGGGGGGGGGGGCAAACCCTTCTCGTTACTTCTGGCTCTTTTCTCAGTCGGGTAGCTATTGGGTGGGTAGTTTTGATTACAGAAGGAGGGGGAGATATCGTAGCAAGGGAGATTTTACCATTTTCCAGGATTCTGGAAAGAAAAGGTTTCGAGTTACTTTGTATTTTAAGGCACACACACATGTGCAAGAAATATCTACTATTATACAAGGAAGTGTCCTGACCAATCTACGGCACTTACAATAATAAAATTTGGCACACAGGTAGTCCGAATTTTTTGCGATTTTTCGGTATAGCGCCGGAATTTGAAGATTTAATCTAGAACCATTTCAAATTAATTTGTTTTTTACTTTTCGTTCTTCTCTTTGGAATGTGACGTCTCCCATACCTCTAAAGAAGGGACGGATTTTGCTTTTTCGACCGCTGACGTCACAAGCGTTTTTCGTCCTAAAGCCTTTGGAACCATGACAGGTTTTCAGATTCCAGCGTGGTTTGATTTACGTTGTTGATTATAGCCGCTTCGAGACCATGGTGTTGCAAGCGTGAAGTTTGTTTGCAAAGCAAACCAAATGGGAATACCTAGCAATCACCGGGGGTTAGGGAGCGTCAGCGGGCAGTGGTCACATCTGACCTAACGAAAATAACTGTCACGGTCAACGCAGTGGCTGGCGTATTAATAAAAAGAATAACATTTCACAAAGATCTTGGTCTTCGCTTATTTAATTTAACAAGATTCGTGGAAAAAAGTTTTGTTTTTTTATAATTTCGGATTTAAATTTCAATGGGAGCCACACTTGACTCAACGAAGCGCCACATGTAGCTGAGCTGCATTTGCTAACCAATGGTCTATGCTATAGATTAAACACTTTGAACTCAAAACACTGAGATTTGATACTGTAATGCTGCCCATACAGCAACATCTCAATGCAAAGGGTTCAATCAGTGCTCATTTAGTGCTGAATTGAGTGGAGAGCACTTATTCGTTGGGTGCACTGCAGGTGGTGCAGATTGAATTTCAGAAGAAATTTTTCTAGAAGGGAGGTACCCCGAAAAATGTTTTTAACGGAGTCATTGAGCTAAAAAATTTGGAAGTATGGCCTAGATAAGGAGATTTTAGTAGTTATTTAAATTATCTGCACCGAGTAACCCAGCCCTTTTCGATAATACTACACTAATGAAACAATAAGTTTCATGGAACTAAATTCAAGAGAAGTATTTCAACATTACTATATATACATCCATTCAAGTTCGTTATGCTAATGCAAATTATTACATTACCTCAACACGTTCGGAAGAAAGGCGTTGAGAATCCAGGTTTGATCTGCAATGAAGAGATAAAACTTCAAGTCCACAAGACACTAAACTTTTGATACATATATATAAATAATTGAGTGTTTGTACATTGAATATTTTCGACCATTTCAAGTTTTCTGACGCAAAATCAGGCGCGTTTGGTGTCTGTCCAACCTGTCTGCGTATGAGCCCAATTCACGTCCAAACGGTTTAATATATTTTCGTGACACTTTCACACTGAGAGTACTGCATTCATTGAACTTGGTTGCGTAAGTCTGTCTTTCAGTTCTATGTGTGACATGAATTTTATTCTATCTATTTGATTAAAATGTGTTTTATTTTATGCATCATCTATCAGTTTAGAGTGAATGTAATACATAAATTTTTAATATTCAGATAAAGTTTTAAACTAAAACACCCGATTAAGGCCCGGTGCACGCAACCGACTTTTCAACATGCAGCGTCGTTGTTGCATTTTCATAGTTGGGCTTCGACGCCGAAGCCCAACTATGGACACATAACCGTAAAATGAGGCAAATACTCATTTCGCCTCATTTTCGATTGATATTTATCTTAGAATATGTGTTTATTTTTCGCTTACTTTGTGTACAAAAAATTATGTTTTAAACAAAAACCTCTTTTAATGGACACATCCGTTTATTAATATTTATTTATATTCCATTTATGAAAACAAGGTACTCGAGACCAGACAACCGTGTGCGGCGACCTTGCGGCCTCGTGGAGACCTGCGGTACAAATTGCAGGCAAGTTGGACGTGCGTCGACGCGGGAATGTGTTCACTACTCTATTGGATCTACTGTATCGCAGAACGCACTTGCGTTGCCGCAACGGCGCCACACGGTGAAAAACCGGATGTGTGCACCGGGCCTAAGTATGCTTATGTATAGTAAGCATGTACAAAAGACTATTAACACAGCAAACTGTTTATTTATAAACTCGCTTTAAGCGTTCGTACATAAGCACGAAACTTTTGGCATACTTGAGCAATTCTTTTAGGTTAGTTCTTGGCCAGTGTCCGAAATAAGACCTACTGTACCCTTAGCTTACCCATACGCAATGCCACATACCCTCAATTCCCACCTAGGCTTCACAAAAATGCGTCCAAAATTGAATTCAGTTTGTGTAAGTGGAGCACGTTGACGAATGGTAGTACGGCTCCGATGAGAAGGCAGATGGCCATGGAGAAGTCTACATGAATTGGGCGATACCGAAGGTAAGGACTTTAGAGAAAGTTTTAAGATTACGTATTCAACTTTAATCCAAGATTCATTTACCACTAATATTTACAACTTATTCCTTTTATAAATTTCAATATTATGGCAGTCAGATCTTTTGTTCAAATTCATTGAAAGAATGCCTTCATTTGGGACTAGGACTTTAACCTTGGACCCTCTACCCTATAAATTCAAGGTCGAGCTCATGCTGTTTGAAGTGACTAACATGTTACATTTACTAAACTGAAATATAGGAGCATTTTTGCATACAATTTGGTAAAATGATAGCAATTTTTTTGTGGACGGAAAAGGGAATATGATTTTGACCGAGAGGTCACGATTAGGACGGATTTGTAGTCCTATAATTTGACCTTTTAGTCACCGTTTCATCCGTGGGGCTTTGACTTTCATTGGCATTTCACTTTAGACATGCGACACTTGTTTCGGTTTCAGAGAATATTCAAACTTTCAAATTGAATACTTTAATTCAATTCATTTGATGAATTAATTTAGGAATTCTCAATACAAGCTGAAATCATGCAGGTTTGAATAATAAGAGCAGTTTCTCATATAAAGTGCGGCTTCAGACTTCGTCGGGTAGGAAAGTATTTAGGGTTTTATATCGCAAGGTTTAAAATAAAACTTCTTCGGGACGCACGTGGTGCGAACTGACGACTGTGAGCGCTGTACACTGAAGGCGACTTCTCGCTAAACTGAAAGGTAGGTAGTTGAATTAAAGCCACACTGTAGCAATTCAACGCGCTACGATCTTGGATCAATCCCGAAGACAACAACTCGTAATTTTTTACCATGATCAACTGAAGCAAGAATTGAACGAAATCAACTAAACATTCCCCAGGACCGAGGTACTCCGAATAACATTCGAAATTAGGATGCACCTGATAATCCAATCAAGAGACAAGAAAGACCCTTAAAGGTTCCCGAGCACCTTTGGTCGCGATGTTTGTCATAACCTGGGCTCCGATTCCTCCCCTCAAACAATTAACAATTACAACGCTAATATTAGTAACAATCGGTACCTGCTAAATAAAGGAGTTCCAAAAACTATGACGTTGTATTTAATTTTCTCAACACCCCATCGAACACCCGTTTCAAACAAGCAATCTTATACCCCTGCCCGGATCAGTGGCAATGGTTGGAGTAGTTAGTCACACAATGGGCTATTGGCGATTGATCGATAGTGACGGGAAAGATACGAGGACAACTCATTTAGAGGCACGGTCAGATGTTGGGCTAGGATTCGGAGAAAAGAGTTAAGAGAGTAGTCGATTTGTGGCAATATTACCTTTGTGAGGACAGACTTGGTGTGTGAGGAGGAGGTGGCGGCATGGAGGCAGGTGGTGGCGGCATGGAGGCAGGTGGTGGCGGCGGCACGCTGGCTGGTGGCGGCGGCACGCTGGCTGGTGGCGGCGGCACGCTGGTGTTTTTCACCTTCTTAACCCTTTTTGTCCTTTCCAGGGACACAAAGGTGTATGGCTGCAAAGTCGAAGGAACAACTTCATGTACCAGGCATTTTAAAAACACAAGAAATTAAAAATTTAACGCCTGCATGTTTCAATGCGATGCGTTTGTCACAACACAAACTAACATTAACAAACAGAAAAGCTATTTATTGATGACACAAATTTATATTTATAAGTAATCAGACGTCTCCACCCATATGACCCATTACTTAGAATTCTTTTAACCAAATGTGGCTTGTTGGGTCATCATCTTTGTTATGGGGGATACAAGTATTTGTTTAACATCACACTGGAGCAATACGACGGGTTATTGGGGACTGTCCGAGAACAATGCCACGTCATTATGAACCACGTTTAGGTAAAAACCCCACGAGGGGCATTTGAATTAAACCGATTTAACGTGCACCAACCCCATGTTCACGGCGTTCTTTGGTTTAGTTCGAACTCAATCCTCCGGTTACTAATCCGTTACACCACCAATCAGGCTACCTCAGCCAGCGGGTTATTGGAAAAACG
Organism: Metellina segmentata; assembly: GCA_947359465.1. NCBI lineage: Eukaryota > Metazoa > Arthropoda > Arachnida > Araneae > Tetragnathidae > Metellina > Metellina segmentata. The sequence goes on from OX375872.1 coordinate 19,619,911, forward strand.
AATCTTATGCACCATCTGTAGAACTTAAAATCGACGTTTTTTATATTTACTTCCAAATTGGGTAGTGTTCGGTTGGATTAGCGTGTCATTGTGTGGACGATTCTATTTAGGACCGTAGGTAGGTTGGTAGATAGAAAACTCGTGAAAAGTGAATAGATTATTCAATTAGATTACCTTTGTAACTTGTTGGGTGACAAACTAAGATAGTTTCGTGAGGGATTCCTCAAAAATTCGCATATTCCTTAGTGTTTTTCTCGATTTTTAGTGAGTGTTTAATGTTCTTTTTATAATTACTAGGGGGGTACACCGCCGGTGATTGTTACGTAATTCCATTTGGTTTGCGCAGCAAACCTACTACTTTCGCAAGCGTCTTTACGGGCCATGACATCATTGCTAGTTTTACCCCAAAGTCAGCTTAGGAGTATCTGACGTTTCATCTCCGTGACGAACACTATCGCGAAATTACACTTTTCATAGCATCGAGTTTATTTATGAACACATTTTAAAAATTATACCATAAGAAAAGCTTTCAGTGGCACTTTCAAAACTAACTAATAGTATTAATCGATAGATATGACAGTTTTAGTTTTGTGTCGGAAATTACGATCGAAAATTTACGATATTTGTATGACAAACTTTAAATCGCATCGAATTTATTTATTAATCAATTTCAAAAATAATTGAACCATAAGAAAGTATTCTATGGTCTTTTCTTCAAATTTAAAACTAATAGTAATAAGATGTAGATATAATATTTAACAAAAAAAAGTAATGAAAATGTCCTGATTTTTTCAGAAGTAAAAATATTACCAGGAACCAAATTGAAATTTCTAAAAACGCAAAAATTCCCGTTTAGAAGTACTCTGAAAAACCTTTCGACTGAAGACTGAAAATTTGTACGTGTTTTGCTCACTCGCGTTAGAAATTTCGTTTTTTTTCTTCGACTTCGGCACTTGATGCACCCCAAAACTAATAGTCTCATCAGAAAAAAAAAATTCCGTCTTGTTCCATGTACAAAAAATTTTGAACAAACCATTTAATTTCGTAATTTTCTGAACCGTACTTTCTCGGAAAACCATCGAATAATCAAGCGCAAATCCTGTGGATGCCGTGTTAATAACTTTTTTTAAATAATACCGAGATTAATAATACACACAGATTAATGATACAGATATTATTGTTTGATGCCTTCGATTGCACTCTACTTGATCCGATACTTTGTTCTATTTCTGTGGATATATATATTGGAATTATTTTACTAAATTTTAAACTAATTGCATTTTTGTATTAAACTTGATGAACCAAAGAAATTGGCTGCCGGTTTTTAATATGTTGACGAAAAAACAAATTTTATCCCCAAATGTAGTTAAAATAATACCAAGACTGGATCCGAGGATGTATTTTTTCCACTGATGACATTTGTACTGTATCAGTCAGATTTATTTATGAAGGATACTCAAAATTTGGGTATTGGAAACAACTTTGTTTTTATCAAGATAACTATCCTTAGCTTTCCTATGAAACGTTCGCTTTTGGTGTCTATAGTTGCATACAAGTTCTGTAAACATCACCGAATTCGCCGGATTTAAACCCAATGCAACACATTTGGAGAGAACTGGAGTTTAAAATAGGGGAAAGTTTAAGGAAACCGGGAAGGCAGATAAAACCGGGACCCGGCTGCATTGGCAATAATATTACTGCTATCTGTTAGATAACGCATAAAACTAGTTACAGACAGCCGCCCATGTCATTTGGAGTTGAACGATAGGCAGTGTAGATCACGTGTTTGTCGATGCCGATGTTTTGAAACATTTTAGTAGAAAAGGTTCGATTTTTGACCACCGATTTTACTCTATAGTTTCTAATTGCTTGAAGGTACATTTTAGGAAAGTACAACATCTGATAACATCTCTTTCAGCTATTTCAAATTATTAAACAACGTTTTGAATAATGTTTGAAATATCAGGGCTCCTAACAGGTTTCAAGGTCTAAAAAGTGACAAAAGTGACTAATCGAGTACAAAAAGGTGACAAAAAGTGACTAATCAAGCAAAAAAAAAAGTAACAAATAACAATAATGCTAAATATATTCAAGTATAAAGTTAGAAAATAAAAAGATCCTCCCCAGCTACCTGTATCTTTTCTTTCTTTGGAAGGATATTTTTATTTTCTTCATTTAAAAAGTATATAATTTTAAAATATTGACATAAAATTTTTAAAAAAAATCGGAAATATGATTTTTTATTTGTTTATTTTTGACACTGCTTAAAGAATTTCTTCTTTTTCTTTAAAAAATTATGTCTTATTTTTTTGTTGAAAAAGTCTGAAGTTAATTTTGTCTTTTTCTTCCGGAGCAACGCGAAAATAAGGATAAAAATAAAATGTCTACAGATTTATTACCTATTAGCACAAATAATTTCTTTTAAGTCCCAAATGCGGATGTCCAATATTTGGAATTGTGAAAAATTTCGAAGAAAAAAAATATTGTTTAATAAATAACGTTTTGCTAACCCGAGTTTTTTTGTTGTTGTTTTTCTCACTTTTTCTTTTGGACAATTTTCATATTACAAGGAGGTAAACCTGGACCTAACAACGCAAAATAACGCACATGTTCAGAGTAAATACCACACAGAAAATACCACACACATTTGCAAGTAAAATTTCTTGCATTGGTTTTTTAAAAAAATTCCTATTTATATATTCTTTCTACTTATTCCTATTTATATATCTGCTATTTTAGTATTGCAAACGCAAAATTTGCGCAGGGGAGGTTAGATTAAGGTTTTTTGACAAAAAATGCAAATAATCCGAAATTAGGAATGGCCGAGGACTTGAGGATTCTGGACTTCGTATTGTTTTAAGGATAAAAAATTACATGTATACATAAAAGGTTTTATTCCTTAATATAACAAACAAAATTCTTATACACAATTTCTCCGAAAATGGAAAAAAAAATTTCCTTTTCACAGAGGAAATTTCCCTTTTCCCTGCATTGACGCGATTTCCGGAGTGAACCAAAGATCACGCGGAGTTGCGGATTTTCGATTCTTTAGCATAGAAATTCCGGAAGTTCCGGAGCACTTGGCAACTCTGCTAGTCTCTAGAAGAACTGGTTCCAGTAAACATCAATAGGCTTCATTCTAAATCCTTCTTCCTCAAATTCTCTTTTGAGTAATTTCCACTCATCCAGTAGTATGTCTGTCGGGACATCCCATAGCATTGCTCTTGCAAATTCTAATACTTGTCCAACACTCTCGCCACTGAGTCTCAAGGACCAAGACAGGATAAACTTTTAAGGAGAGATGAACTGAAGGAGGATTTCTTCAAAAGATATTTAACACTGGTAATGTAATGCTTCTGAGCCCTTAGAAAAAAGAAATTCCTTTCCTTCTTTTACATTCTGTAGCGCTCTAGAAATTTTTTCTCCAATCACAATATCAGCTAGAGGCAACAGTTTCTGAGGACATATATCTTCCGATTTATCCATTTTCAAATCTCAAATAAGTTCCCCTTCGTAGATCCTACCCAAAATTGTTCTTGTCAACAATTCAAGATGAGGATGAAGGTTATGTATTAGAGGTTCCTTTTTCTGAAGAAATTCGGTCACACGATTAAATATACTTGCACTTGATACAACAAATATCACCTTAGCCTTCACAGTTTCTCTTCTAAGGAAATGAACAATTTTTTCGTAGCCTGGTCTTTGTATCATGTTAGGCTACTTTATTGGAATGTTGTCAAGGAAATACTTTCGCACTGCAATCCACTGTTCAAGCAACCTTTCAGCAGCTGGCTTTAAACTTAGTCACCTGCTTGAACAATGCTTGATGAAATAGTGAGTGGGAAGTTTCAAGTCTTCTTGAATTTGTATGTTGACCAATGCTTAGGCCACGGATTAAAAAATCTGTGAATAGTAAAAATTAGTTCAGCACATCTTCCCCTAACTCTTTTAGACCTTTAAGAAAAGCATTATGTATCGTGTGAATCTTATATGTCCCAATGTTAATTTGTTCTTTTTTTTTTCGGGTAGAAAGTAATGAGTCATTAATCTTTTTAAAAACTGACTTTCACTAATAAAACCTCAAGAATTTGTAATAACCAACTTCGATGATAACAGAGAATGATTTTCAATATGATCGCAACACTCCTTCAATATTTAACCCTCTGGATACAGAGACGGACAAAATTTTTGCATTCTCTGGTTACGGAAGGCTTTGGAATCTTTCAGATCTCAAACTCCTGAAGAAACGGCTGAAGGTCATTAAGATTTCCATGCCCTCATTTCTGTTTCACAAAGAGAGCAGCGCGCGAATAGCCTCCATTCTGTAGACAGGAATGTCGGGGTTCTTGATGGGGAGCTTCGAGCGCTTAGAATGTGTGAAGTTGATGATTTATTCTCTTAAAAACTTTACCGAAGACACCTTTGAGTGTAAATTATCATACATGTTGAAGATTCCACCGTCCTTTCAGAGTTTGCCTTGACATAACTATACCTTCTGGACATAATCAGACCCACAATAGAAACTGCAACATGTGATTGCAAAGGTACTAAACGCATTACCTCTCCTCCTGGGTTAACGTTGAGTTAATGTCATCTTGATCCGTCCGGTCTCTTGACCTCTCCATTCTCGTCTTATTCCAGAATCCGAAAATAAAATGGGCCGTTTGAGACCGCCCTCAGATCTGTGTATGGAGGATGTTATCCCCCCTTTTTAAGTGACCACTGGCGTCTATCACCATTTACGAGCTGTCAGGGAGCTGGAGGGACCTCCTAGAGGGTTCCTCCTTTTGTTCGACCCTGTAGAGGGGTCGGATATGCAGATGGCCCTGCTTTCTTTAAACTTCGCCGCTTCGTTTTACTGATAGCCTTTTCCTGTGGGAAAATTTCCAGAACATGCTGCTAATACACCCCGGGCAACATGAAGTATCCTTTTACATTTGAAACGGTACGCTTTTGAATCCATTCTTGCGGTGGAATGAAGCACGCATTTCGAAATTGAATGCGCGTGAACCCTGTTTTTTTAGAGGAAATTTATTTTTTTAATTGCTTACCAAAAATTTTTCTTCAAATATAATTTAAGAACTTGTTGTTGTTTCTAATGCTTACACTGGCAGACCAGAGGAGTGCCAGGCCCGTCGAAGACGGCAAGAGGCGAGGGGGTGCGCCTTCCATGTTATTGAGCCCCATTGGGAGGAAGTCCGACTTTGCTCGGCATACATGACACATCCGTTTTACAGGAAGGTCCCTTTCATACATCCATTCACTCACACATATCGTAATTTAGATACCAATCAGAGGCCGATAACCCTCTGATCAGATACCCCCAGAGGTATTGATTTGGTATGGGAACATGGGGGACTTTGTGACCACGACCTATTTAACGTGCCCCAGTCACCATTAGTGAACACGACGGTCTTTAGCCAGGTCGAAGCGCCGATCTCACAATCATCAGAATTGCAGGCTCCGCCGAGGACAGAACCCACAACCCTTCTGATGCGAGCCCGACGCTCTACTGACTGAGCTACCGCGGCTCATTTAAGAACTAAAAACCCCTGAAAAGGTGACAAACTGTCAAAAAGGTGACAAACTGTCAAAAAGGTGACAAACTGTCAAAAAGGTGACAAACTGTCAAAAAGGTGACAAACTGTCAAAAAGGTGACAAACTGTCAAAAAGGTGACAAACTGTCAAAAAGGTGACAAACTGTCAAAAAGGTGACAAACTGTCAAAAAGGTGACAAACTGTCAAAAAGGTGACAAACTGTCAAAAAGGTGACAAACTGTCAAAAAGGTGACAAACTGTCAAAAAGGTGACAAACTGTCAAAAAGGTGACAAACTGTCAAAAAGGTGACAAAATGTCAAAAAGGTGACAAACTGTCAAAAAGGTGACAAAATGTCAAAAAGGTGACAAAATGTCAAAAAGGTGACAAAATGTCAAAAAGGTGACAAAATGTCAAAAAGGTGACAAAATGTCAAAAAGGTGACAAAATGTCAAAAAGGTGACAAAATGTCAAAAAGGTGACAAAATGTCAAAAAGGTGACAAAATGTCAAAAAGGTGACAAAATGTCAAAAAGGTGACAAAATGTCAAAAAGGTGACAAAATGTCAAAAAGGTGACAAAATGTCAAAAAGGTGACAAAATGTCAAAAAGGTGACAAAATGTCAAAAAGGTGACAAAATGTCAAAAAGGTGACAAAATGTCAAAAAGGTGACAAAATGTCAAAAAGGTGACAAAATGTCAAAAAGGTGACAAAATGTCAAAAAGGTGACAAAATGTCAAAAAGGTGACAAAATGTCAAAAAGGTGACAAAATGTCAAAAAGGTGACAAAATGTCAAAAAGGTGACAAAATGTCAAAAAGGTGACAAAATGTCAAAAAGGTGACAAAATGTCAAAAAGGTGACAAAATGTCAAAAAGGTGACAAAATGTCAAAAAGGTGACGTGTTAGGAGCCCTGAAATATGCTAAGCCTTGTTTTCTGATTAATAGCGTAGTCGGATATAACCGGGACCTTGCCAGTCGGACAGGACCGGGAAGGAATTGGAGCTTGGAGAAGAAAACCAAAAACCCAGAAAAGAAAAACTTAAATCGGAAACTGTTTAAGGCCCCTAAGCAAAAAACTGTCAAAATAAGGAAGAAACGGTTCAGCATTAAAACAGACTCATCGGCATCACATGAAGACTACGTGGAACGTGACTAAGATCGTATATTTTGTAATTGAACTATACGCCAGGTCAAAATCTCTGGATTTGTTGGATACAGTGCCTCAATTGTAAAGGATGGGCACATGAAGTCTGTAGCAATGCAAAAGAGCGATCAAAATTTATGTATTTTTTTCTGTTCTTTGGCCATTGTACTAATTTATTGTTATAAATAAATGTTTCAGCAGTAAAACAACCTTTTTTAATTATTCCTATGTGCCCGGTTTTATCAGACCTGGTCGGATAAAACTGGGTAATTGTATACTTCCAAAAATAATCTATTTACCCTCAAATACAGTTCTTCTACATTGAAAAATATTTACATTTGGAACTAAATAACTAATTTATCATTCTAATAGATATCTAAGGAATTTTATACACGTAGGTGCTTAGGAAACAAATCATTTTGGGTTCCGGTTTTGTCCGACCTTCCCCTACGAAGACACGACATTTAAACGAAAAGCTAACTAAACCAGTAGTGATTGAAGAATGGGAGAACATTAATGCAGAAATTACAAAGAAGCTATTGAAATCTATTTCCCGATATTTAAAAGCTGTTGTGGATGCTATAGGATATCCCATTAATTAATAATTTAACGAAATATTAAAATGTTTACTAATATGTAGATATTTTTAAAGTGTACGAAGACTTTTGAGAGACAACTTTTTTATCATCGATTTTCCCAAAGTTTTACTATGCTTTAAAATATTTTATGGAGAGAATTTATCACTAGATAATATTTCAAAACGGGAATTTAATAAAAAATTTTATTAATCGATAGAGCAGAATTTCATTGATATTTGTAAGTTAACGAACACTTTTGGGAGCCACTGTATGTTGCAGGAACTCTTTTATATTTTGTATAAGTATAAAAGAAATAATATCCTTTCACACAAGGTTGTTTGACTGAAATAATCACACTTAGATGACTAAACATTTACCAAAAAGCGAAACAGTTAAACAAAAATGTTTTACTTTATTGGTTTCCATCGGTTTAGAAATATTTTAAGCCAATATATCAAAATTAGGAATAGTGACTTCCTAAATTGCAGTTGAAAATGTATGCAACATTACGATTTCCCTGAACAATATTTCAGATAACTAAATGCATATTGAAACCAAATCGTGAAAATGTACGAAAATATAAGGACACATCGTTTTTAGGCTTGTACAACAATGTGTCTAGGTCTTGTCATAACTCCTTTATTAATTACCGAAATGGAAAATTTCTTAAGTTTGCTTTCGATTAATAGATTCTTTTTATCCTTTCTTTGGGACTTTGAGAAAGTGCCGTCTCTTGTAAACTAAATTTAAGTTTCAATTTCTTGGACATTCCGCCAAAGATGCGAACCTGCATTCTTTCGTTTTCACCTTAATGCATTGCTCTAAAATTATTCAATGTTTTACATTACGCCAAAAGCACGAATTTTAAAACAATCTAAATAAATTTGAATCCACTTTCAATACGACTAATTTTCCAGCTAAGCCAAACCTACGAGTTTTCTAGAAACTGATTTTACAGATGGTTTGCATCACGCGAAAGGCTCCATCAGAAAACACCCAATCCATAGCCCCTTGCCGAAAATCGCCAATTTATGTAACTCAAGTTTGCGTTCTCTCTTACAGATATCTCGCAACGAGTTTCATTTTGCAATTTCAAACTTGCTTCAACATGGCTAGGAAAATCTGTGCCTTGCGACAGGAAACTCCAATTTACCTTTTTTAACCGGTCACAACTTTATCAATTATTGATTCCTAAACATCTGTTGTATTCAATTCCAAATATTTTTTTATGATAAACACATTGTGGTGTCAAACTTCTCGATCAGTTACAGCTAATTTACTGATTAGGTTTATCCAGTGACCATTTTTTACTCTTAAAAAATAAACCTTTGAAGATAAAACTATTAAAAAGGTTTGGGTTGATTGGATTTTAAGGGTGCAAGTGCGATATATGGCGCAGGTGAGGAAAATACAACGTAAGAAAAGTCAAGTAATGTATATGCACACACAAGGGAGATCATAGACTACAAATACACCCAGAGTAGTTTACGGGAATCGAACTAATAAAGTTTTAGTTAGAAACTTTATGAGAAATCCACCACCTCATAAGACATTAGCATCTGGTTTACTAAACGTGGACACCCAAAAGAGAAGTGGTTTACCAGTACAAGATCCCCTGAAACTGAAGCGTTTTTTTCCCTTTGAAAATCAAAAATTAGATAAGAAATGTGGACATGCACAAGACACGAGTAAAGCTTTTTTTCACCTTAAAATAGGTAGTAAAATATACAGATTTCATATAAAACGTTAAAATTTCGTTAACGATTAGTGATGACGATCAACACAGTAAAAGAGGAAAAACTAGAGTTCTGAAGAAAATTAAACACTTGATAATAACGTCAGATATGGTAGGGGGAAAAGGACTGGTACACAGTATTGATAATGAAAGCAAAAAGTATCTCCTAGGTATACTGGGCTTCCCCCATGAATTTTTTTTTAATTCTTCGGATAAATCAATGGTTGATGATTTGGGTCGTATGGCGTAAAGTTCAGAAGAGAATAAACTACGCCAAGTACGAGCAAAAACAGTAAGATCCATGGGAATATAAAAACAATTTAAAAATCGAATAACTGATCAAGTACAAGAATTCTCAGGCAAGTCAAATCTGTCATTTAAAATTTTGTCGCAGAAATGTAGATGTACTCTTAAATGTAGGATATATTTTACAAGTACTAAATTAATGAAATTGAACAAAATTCAGAACTTCAAGGTACCCTTCATTAAACAATTCTGAAATTGGGTTCGCTTTGATTTAACTAATTCACCCTAATCCACTTCAAGTCATTCATTACAAAACAAGTGATTCTGAATTTCTATTAAGCGATTCAAAAATAACTACTACAGACGAATTTTAAAATTAAAATTTTTTTAATAGGGCAAGTATAGACAAGACGAATATTTGGAAGAATTTTTTCATCGTAATGCGATACGCAAAACTATACATCCGAAATAACTTGGTAAAACATCCATTATTAAACTGGAGGTGTTTGTGTACATAAATGCTCATTCTTACGTTAGAATAATAAAACAATCAAATCTATTCTTTATCGAACATTTTTCAAGCAGCAGCCATTGCTCAAGTCGTAGGAAATTTGACGAAGTTTAGACAAGTGAGGTTACATCGACAGAATTAGGCCTCAAACGTCCAAAGTAAAGTTATCGCAAACCGAAATAAAGACGTAAGCGAAAACTGGAATGTAGGATCTCGAGGTTAAACGTACGCGAAGGTGCTTTTAGTCAAAACAACCAATTTTAAAATCAATGCGAAAGAAAACCTACCAAGAAACGGGCCATGCTCCGCGTAACCCTGGTGGTCGGTGGATTTGGCGCAGGGACAATCGAAGACAGTTGAGCACTCATAATCAAGTATAATAATCAAATTCTATCAAGCTAGATTTATCGCAAGATTGAAACGGAATGAAGCCTGAGCTGCTGATTATATAAGGTGAAAGTGACGTCATAGGAGGAGGTGCCCAATCAAGAGAACGCAAATTTCTAATGGCGACTTTTCAACGAATCAAAAATTACTTCCTAACTTTTCGGTGTCTGAAAGCATGCCCAGTTTCGGTTGCGCAGTCGTTACCTAAAAGATCAGCACCACGAAGAGCACGTGTCTCAAAGTTATATACCGTTATCGATTTTGGTAATTTTTAATTAATGTCGTACCAGAGCAGCACAACAGGCTATTAACGACAATCCGGGATCAATCCCTTAAAGGAAAGATTCGAGAACAACACCACGTAATTGTAAAATTATCGGATCGTTCCATTCCTACTTTGATCTCGGACCTACTCTAATTGCCCGTTGTGTTGCTCCAGTGCGACATTAATTAAATACCTACCTGCCATGTCTATAGTCCTCGTGTAGTATGAAATAACCAAAAAACCAATCAACTCCCAATAGGTGCAAGCAGAAACTGCTAAGATAACTACAAACCTACCTACCTAAAAGAATGAGGTTCGTGGTTGCTCAGTTGAGCGTCACAATTGGCTGCCGTGGCCACTGTATAGAAGGAGTAACCGGAGGGCTAGGAGTTCGAAACTCAATCCAACCAAAGACTTGAGTTTCGGGTACGCTGAGGTTCAAAATTCTGTCCTCGGATCCTTTGAGATTGATCCCGGACCGTCACCAATAGCCTATCGTGTTGCACCAGTGTGACATTAATTAATTACCTTCCCATCTATATCCATGTACATGGGGGCTAAGGTGATAGCCTCTAGATCGGAAGGTTCCTGATGAAAGCCGGTCTGGTGGTTAAGGTCAGTGCATGGATGTTTGTCAGCGTATGGTGTAGAGGCGGCTGTTGCACCTTAAATTTGTCCGAGAGTCCTCAAGTTGGGTTGGTGTGGAAGTTTGGAGAATGGGGTGCCAGCTCAGGTGTTGCCTCGTCATCAGATTGTAGTTCAAAATGAGGAGGTGTTGTCCTCGAATCTTTCCCTTACGGGATTGATGTCGGACCGTCCAATTATAGCCCGTTCTTTTGCTCTAGAGAGAGTACGACGTTAATTAAAAATTACCAAATTAATTGTTTAATGAACCATCAGAATGCTTGTTCATTGTTGGAACTGAGTGGTTCAACACTCTTTCTAAATCACTTTCTCTCTTTCTCTCCTAAACAAGACACCCCCTTATAACTTAAAACCTGACCCGTGGGTTGTGGAATGTTCAGATCGATACTTGAAACCATGTGTTTCCATGTGTGTATTTCTCTTTCCAAGTTCGATTAAAGGTAGGCAGTTGAAATGACGTCACACCGGTTCCGAGGACAGCACCTCATGGTTCTAACCCCTCTGAGATGACAACTGAGTTGGCACCCACTCTATAAACGTGATTGAAATTCATATCACGACAGTTCTGACAACTTACTCACCCATCCCGCACATGACGATCGTCATCTGACCGTGGTTAAAAATGACGTGGTCTTGTCCTCGGATCTTTCCCTTAGGGGATTGATCCCGTACCGTAGTCCGTTGTGTCGCTCTAGTGCGACGTTAGTTAAAAATTACCATTACCCGCACATGACGATCTTTGGTTGGATCGAGTTTTGAACTGACAACTCTTCAAGTTCCTAATCGATTACTCTATCATCCGGGCTACCGTCTAGTCAGTTGGGTGGACGTGTTTTATAAGTTCACAACGTTGACTACCAACTGAGGTCAGGGCTTATAGATCAAATGTTTTTTTTTTGTTCAATTGGCATGTGTGTCCAATGTCTCGACCAAAAACGAAAAAGAACATTTTTTTTCTTATGGCGGGCACATTTGACCTAAGTTAATTGGCCACTATAGGCCGGAAGTGATGGCCACTTGTGAAGAAGCACCCAATGGGAGGACCATCATTGCCCCTAACAATTTATACTTCGTAATTTTGAGCCATGTTCAGATGACGAAGCAACACCTGAGCTGGTATACGCTTACAAACATCCATGCCTGAACCCGGATTCGAACCGGGACCTTCCGATCTAGAGGCTTACACCTTAACCACTATACCGGTTGGTCGGCACGAAAAAGGAACATCACCACGATATACAAGCGGATACTTCAGGTCAAACACGCATGTCAGATTTTACGCGGAACGTTTTTAGTCCCCCTGCTTAAATCAGAAAACCAAAGTAATCGACACTTTAGTGATAGTTCGTGAAATTTTAATTTTCATTGGAAAAGCCTCCAAAACCAAAAGCTTTGGATAACTAATTCAAGGCAACTTTTTTTGAAAGTGTAAAATTTGAATAAAATGCTTATTCTTCTGCTTTGCACTGGCAACCTGCGAATTATAGGCAACGAATTATAGACACCATTCTTGATATTTTATCTGTCATCTGACCGTGGTTCAAAATGACGGTGTTGTCCTCGGATCTTTCACTTCAGGGGTTGATCGCGGACCGTCACTAACAGTCCGTTGTTTTGCTCCAGTGTGAATTTAGTTACAAATACCACAAAATACACCATATATTTTATCGGTCATCTAGTCTGTTTTGTTGCTTTAGTACGACTTAAATTAAAAATTACCAAAACCACCAAATTTATCGGTCATCTTATCTTTGTCAAAAATTACATGGATCCTCGAATCTTTCCCTTCAGGATCGATTCACGACCATCTCCAAAAGTCGCTGTGTTGCACCAGTACAACGTTAATGCGACTATCTCTGAACTTATTGGGCCGCTGTAGCCCGGTTGGATGTAATGGTAATGGTAATAATTTGGTAATTTTTTGTTAACGTCGCAATAGAGAAACACAACGGGCTACCGACGACGGTCCGGGATCAGTCTCCTAAGGGAAAGATCCGAGGACAACACCTCGTCATTTTGAATCACGGTCAGATGACGAAGCAACACCTGAGCTGGCACCCCACTCTCCAAACTTCCACGCCTTCCCAACGTGAGGACTTTCGGCCACGACAGATTTAAGGTGCACCAGCCGCCTCTACACGTAATGGTAATTTTTAATTAACGTCGTACTAGAGTAACTCAACGGGCTATTGACGGTGGTCCGGGATCAATCCCCTAAGGGAAAGATCCGAGCACAACACCTCGCCATTTTGAACCACGGTCAGATGACGAGGCAAAACCTGAGCTGGCACCCCATTCTCCAAACTTCCACACCAACCCAACGATAGCCTGGTTGGAAGAGCAGGGGGTTGCTAATCTCCCAAATGAATCCAACAAAGCCCATCGTGAACAAAGGGGGCTGGTGCATATTAAATCTGTCATGGACATAAATTTATTCACGTTGATGTGGCGTGGAGTGGGGTGTCAGCTCAGGTGTGACCTCGTCATCTGACAGTGGTTCAAAAGGACGTGGTGGTTCATTACCGTCACACTGGAGCAAAACAACGGACTATTGGCGACGGTACGGGATCATACTCGAAGGGAAAGCTCCTTAAGACCACGCCACATCATTTTGAACAACGGTCAGATCACGAGGTGTCACACCTAATCTGGCATCTCTCTCTCATAACCCCTGGAGTGAAGAAAACTTATAAAATCTACGTACTAACTAAACTAGTTTTTCGAATTTTCGACCATTGCAAAACTAATCATACCCCCCTAGTCAACAGTTTTTTCAGTGATCTGAATTGAATTACAATATTTTTGAATTCACAAAAACTTTTGATCCTCGACCTGTTTATATTTTTATTCTAGATTTAAAATGTTATACAATGTTCCAATATATAATACGTTAATTCGCTTTTACAGAATAATTTCAATAAAATGTGCCATCATTGAGAATGAGAACTCGTATTGCATCAATGACATAAAACAGACGATTGCTTGATTCTGAAAGTAACATTTTACAAGATATGGTAGTACAAAAAAAAATATTTTTCAAACATAAATTTGTTGTACTAAAGAAAAGTAATACAGTATCTCTAGAATCAGAACTCTGTCAACATGGAACTTAAATGAAAACTTTGAGCAAATTTTGATTCGAAATCTGAGCGCAGCTTTAGAAATCGAATAGCCAGCATGTGGTTTGTACGCTGCAACAACTCGACTGATTTTCATTTATTTGCAATAAAATGTCATCCAATAACGCTATAAATTCAATTGAGGCGCGAGGCATTGTGGTAAACAAACAGTCGTACAGTGCTGCTAAAACGCGATAACAAATAACGTCTTTTCTGTGTGCCACGTAAGAGAATATATATATATATATATAATGGTTTTGAGTTCGAATCATGTACATCCAACCAAAGACCGTCATGTACGTTGAGGCTGGTGTACATTCTGTCTAGACACGCATTTCCTAGGATTCTCGCAACTGTGGGGTGAGCAATGCTATGTCACTCGAAAATCACGTGAAGTTCAGAGGGAGAAAAACGTTCAGTTAATTTCAAAAGTTAACTAATTTTTCAATGAATTTTGTGTGCTTATTCTTTGTTGAAAGTATTTTAATGTTTCATTACATCGTGCACTCAGTAGTTTTAGTGGATCCTCTAGGTTTGTTGCCCGTTGCAATACTCTAAAGGCGGCTTATCTGATCAAGCCGACATAAAGTAGACAGATTCAAGAATTCCCTAAATGGAGATCATAAAACTCTTTTCGAGTGATCAACTGTCCATAACTAACACTTGAAGTACTATTACAGCACTCCATTTGACATTACTAGGGCAACCTTTCTGTTGCAGTAAAAATGCGAAACGTTGCATTTATCATTCTCTAAAGTTGCATTCATGGAAATAAAGTTGCATTTATTTTTGATAAACTAAATTTTAAAATACATTATTCGTAAAAACTGAAAAAATTCAAAATATATTGACAATTTTAGTCGTGTACAACAGTATTATAATACATTCTTAAATGCAGAAGAACGTTGAATGGTCGATCGTCGGTCAGTAATTTCTATAACATTGAAAAACTGCGTCAGCCGCGGTCATATAATGTGCTGTATCGGATAGCAGAAGCGCCAAATCCTTTCGTTCAACATTCAGATATTTTGAAACGTCATTTACAATGCGAACAAGATATTGATGATCGACACTCACCTCGCAAACATTGCAGTAAATTACCCAAATTTTCTTTGGATTATCAAGAGTGCCAACCCATGTGTTAAAAGTTACTTCTTGCCATTTATTTCACTTTCGTCTGATAGGACGAACACCTTCTTTCCATGAACTTCTTGTTTGATACGCAAAACTTCGGCGTTCGCAAGATCAGACTCACGCGGTCGAAGGGTTGGTTCAGAGGGCAAAAAATGAAATAGTAATTTCACATGAATTCATTTTTGGATACATTTTTAAAAAGTTGCAGGTAGTTGCATTTATGCAAAAAGTTGCATAAATGTTACGGTTCTAACTCACTTGCAATACACCCCATATAGGAGGAATTTTGATTTTAGTACTTTACATGCAGCATAGAACGTGTGAAAAAAAGTTGCCCTAGACATCACATAATCATAAAGTTCTTGGCGCTTGTCATGAACCCTCCTCATCTGAAAATTGCCACAGACATTGAGACCTGAGAGAGCGAGGACGCGTTCGCTACCACTGCCGAACCCTTCCTGTCCCAAAATATCCGTACTAAGATCTTGTTATTATACGCTACCATTTATATCATCGCATCATTTTATCCGGTACACCGTCATTTGTGATTTTAACCCTCTGAGTGGTTTCGACGATATATCGCGTCCATCAAGATGTGACCCATTCTGTTGTTGACGAAATATCTCGGCATCAGTATACTGACGATTGTTTCATGACGACGTGATCAAGATCTGACCAGTTTTCGTCCAATGACGAGATATATCGTCCATCAAGAAGCAGTCGCTTTTCTTGTAATGACACTTTGTCGAGACACTCCCTCGGAGAGTTCTGGGCATCTTGATTCGGGTCATGTAGGAGAATGAAGATTCGCAGAAATAAATGGTCGAAAAGCAAGAAAGTATTTTTCGGGCATGCTGTCACAAGAAGTAGGTAATGATAATAAAATAGCCGAACACTAAACAATTTCGACTAAAGAGTTAAAACTCTTGCCGCTATTATAAATTGACAAAAAGGGGAATTCCTGCATTCGATTTGACGTGCATTCGACTGATCCGATTTATTCTGATGAAAGCTCGTTTACAAATGAAGCTCATTTCTAGATCAAAACATTAAAATGACTTTTATATATCAAGATAAAATATCATAATTATTTTAATAACTTCGATGTTGGTCAATGGTGGAAACTAGTTTTAAGTGCTCAGTTTATTTAAGAACTCGCAAATTTACAACTTTCGCGTATGATAGAGAACTATAAAAATTATAGAGAATTCATCATTGAGTTCGACGACTATTTTGCTGGGAAATCAGTTGTTTTACTCTGCTAGTCATTTTCTTTAATCCAATTGTATGATGCAGAGTATAATGCAATACTTTTTGAGTTTAATGGAATTATCCCTGTGCCACGACATTTGATTTTACTTGCAGTATACTTATTCAATCAGAACTGCGGTTATGGCACAATTCTCTGCTCAGATGGCAAAACGTTAGAAGTCACTTTTCCCAAAAAATTGACTTAGTCTCATCCTGGAGTCTTTTTTGTTAATGTTTAGAAGGTGGCAAAATGTCGTGAGTCTTTTTCTTTCAGTTTATGAGAAAACAAAGGTGGGAAAATTGTAATAAATAAAAAACCACAGAACCACATGTTGAATCTTGAATCTTAAAATTGCTGTCACGAAAAATTAAAAAAGTGTATCTTACCATTTTCCCATCTGAGCATAGAATTCATCTGTGGTGTTCAAATATGCAACACGAACAAAAAAGGGTAAAACATAAATTTTACCGCATTACAAAAATGTTTCTTTGACCAATGAAGTTTGTAACATTTACTCAAAATAATAGTTTAATATTTTTTTTCTCTTAATAATTCAGAAAAATAGGATGATCAATCAAACACTAATTTTGGTAGAATACGTTCTTTTGAGACAAAACAATTAAAAATTAAACTACTAACAGTAATATATCTATCTTGAATCTAAAATCTAGTGCTATATGAATTACATAAAAAGTCAAAATTAAATTGTGTTTCAGGTAGATTAAATTTTAAATTTAAACACCTTTTAACAATGTCAAAGCAATTGTCATATTTGCTGAGTTTAAAGGACACTTGGATTACAGAAAGTGCGAGTTATATGGCAGAAGGAAGAAATTTTCTACATACTGTTTCAAACTTAACTCAAAAATGCATCCGCCACTATACCAAATTCTCTGAAAGAAATTGGATGACTCACGGCATCAAAATTACCATAAGTGGAATTTTGTGTTTAACGAAATTTACCTCAATTCTCAAGCAAAAATTGAGGAGGATAAATAATAGTAAAATCTTTTCACTACTTGTGAGTTGATGAGCAAGTGAAATAACTTTTTTTTAAGTTTCGTTGTAATTAATCTGTTAAATTCCGAAATTCTTTCCTGAATTTTCCAATACAGGAGGAACATGCCCGCAGGTGGTGTATCCTTATTTCAACGAACAGTGCGTCAATGTCAGTGGAAGTCAAAATCCTTGCAAGGACATCCGGGAATGCGATTTCGCTGATGCCATCCTGGCTCTGGGAGGATGGCCCACTGTATGTGGTTGGGTTGAAGAAGAAGTGGACGACAGCGATGAGCCAATAGAATGGCCGAAGGTGTGCTGTGGAATGCCCCTGACTCTCGGAGAGCCCCTAAAGAAGGAATTGGTCAAGCAAATGGCGAGAAAACCAAGTAAGTTAATATCTGATGCAACCGAAATTTTGTATTAACGTCTATACAGTCCATAATATTCTGATTGCAGTGAGACAGCTTTACACGTGACATATACCTTTGTTTTTGAAAGAACTGTTCAGTAATTTTCTATTGTAGTTCAAGAGTATATTAGGTACCGATAAACTCTGTTAATATTTAAATCATTGCGATTAAAGGAATAATTTTATGACTTTTAAATATGTGTGAGATCCAAATAAACCATCAACGAACAATAAAATGCAAGATGGTCCTATCTGCATGTAGGAAGTTGAATTTATGTCGCATTCGAAGCAACACAACAGGCTATTGGCGATGGTCCGCAATCCATCACGAAGAGAAAGATCCGAGGGTAACACATAGTAACTTTGAACCAGTGTCAGAAGACGAGGCAACATCTGAATAGGTTTCATTGTGCTGAATTTCCTTACATAATGTTTTTGACTCCCTACACACGTAACTGCAAATTTGACAAGCATGCATGATCAATCTTTTTGTACAAGCACACACAATTTCCCTTTGCCACTCACGCAAGGTTTGGTTATACTACAAACTTCCACATCTGTAGAACACACGTTCAGTCTTCCTTTCGCAAGTGCACCTTGTTCAAGCTTGCATAATCAGAATTCGTTCAATCTTCAAGCCGCTTGTACAATTCAAATGCTTGCGCAAAATTATCATACAGAAGTTCAAGCGTGATTGTATAAAAAGATTGATTATACCACAGGGAAATATCATACGCGTTTGTCAAGTTTGAAGTTACGTATGTAGCCACCTTAATATTGACTTTTCTTCATGAACTGCAAATCGGCTCTGAGGTAAAATAAGTGAATACTTGGTAAAAATATTGAAAAACTTTGTGATGCGTGAAGGGTTTTCTGTGTAAAAGAAAAAGTGAAACTGAAACCGCTTATGACATTGGATTCTTAGGCTCTACGACACCAGTCACTGATACTGCTGATTACAGAGGTGGCAACACTGCCCAGTGTGTTCTTCCCCTGGTGCCACCACCTGATACAAGCGTCACGCCTGAGGACGGTGTTCGATTTGGGAACACCCCTTACAGTAGGCAAGAGTTCACTAAAGATCCTGAGTTCATTCTTGGTATCATGAACGACAGCATATTCTCAATGGAGTTCAAAACATTCGGTGACAGTGGAGTCATGTTTTACGTTTCGTCTGCTATCAAACGCCGTGATTACATCGGACTGTTTATGCAAGATGGGAAAGTAAGTTACACACTGAAATTATTTCAATAAATCCATGAATTCCTAATTCCCAAGGCTTCATCGGGTGATATTTTGCCTTGATTTTTTACCTAGATCATTGTAGCTACTTTTCCATTCGATATTATTTATGTCTATTTGACTCAATTTTGCTATTAAAAAATCGCGACATTTTAAGCACGAACTGCCCAATGCTGCCAACGCTATGCAATCCAACCATCACGATAAAGTACTTGGGCCCGACTCATGTTAATGCGAGTTACCTTAACTCTGGGTCGCTAATAAAAGAGCTTCGCAATCATTTTGTTTTGCACTTTTATGCTTGATTCATTTACGAAGTCTTTCTTTCAAGACTAAATAAGACGTTAAAAAGGGCTCAAATTACAAAATAGCGGTCACTAAAGCTTTGTTTGTCATTACAGTACAGCTCCGGTTAGAATGCAGATAACCTTGGTCAAGTCTACTAGTTCAAAAATTGTTAGTCTCACTAGGGAAAAGGGCAGCAATCAGCAAAATCAAGTCTAGTTGATCATTTGATTTGACGACACTTAATTAAGGTTATCGCTTCCAACATCGAACGGTAATCTTGGAGTAGGAAACCACGTCATCGATTGCGAAAACGCAAAATTATTTAAGTTTAACCTGACCCATAATTGGTAGGAAAGTATTTAATTAACTTCAAAATAGAACAAAACACCGGGCTATTGACGGCGGTCCGGAATTGAACCCGAAGGGAAAGATCCGATTACAATACCACTTAACTTGAACCATGGTCAGATGACGAGGTCACTCCGGAGCTGGCAACTTACTCTCCAAATTTGCACATCGTGTTAACTTTTGAGACCACGACAGATTTATCGTGCAACAGTCCCCTTTGTACACGACGGTCTTTGGTTGGAATCGAACTCGCAACCTTCCAACTACTCATCTGTTTCACTTCCAAACGTGTTCCAGCGGTCTCCTAATCTAAGGAGTAGACTCGTTCAAAATAACGTGACTCGAATGCCAAACTCCTGGAGTGGGACTAGAATCAAATCACCCCGTACTAGGAGAAGTAGGAATCTTTAAGACTTCTCTGGTGTTGATCGTACTGTAACAGTAACAAACAGGTGGGTTTCGATTTACGGATACTACGTTGGCTCGTGTAGAGTACAGTCGGCATATTTTTTTCAAATTAGATACGAAAATACACTACTTTCTAATAACGGACAGGACAGCAAGATGGGATGGGGCATAAGGGAAATAATACATGCTTTAATAGGGGATGATGTGCTGCAATTATACTAGGGACCCTTCTGGGCATACTTTCAACAAGGTTTCGATACACAGCTATGGGTATTGGTGTCCATTTCTGCTGCAAGAATGTACCCAGCTCAGCTGTTGATTTCGGACGTGGTTCCCCCGTTCGTTAGCGTCGCTCTCACTCGTCCCACAAATGTTCCATGCAGTTTAGGATGGGACTAGGGATGCGACATCGATGTCGATGTTTTCAAAACATCGATGTTTTTTAAAAAATCGCATCGATGTATTGGGGTTGATGTTTTTGTAACATCGATGTTTATACCTGTCGATGTTTTTACGCTGTCGATGTTTTATTTTTAAATGAAAAAAGTACCGTTATAAAAATTTAAAAAATAACCAAGTAGCACAATTTTCATAATCAGCAAATTGAAGATACTTTTAGACTCAAAGTGACCAAAGGTGAAGGGTCTGAAAAGTAGGGATACGACATCGATGTCGATGTTTTCAAAACATTGATGTTTTATAAAAAACATCGATGTATTGGAGCTGATGTCACATCACTAGTTGCTAAACCAGTTATAATAAATGGGGTAACACGTTTAAATGCACTGAATTTTAAAAACATCGAAAGTTTGGGGACGATGCATTATCAACAGCGATGTTTCAATTTTGAACATTGATGTTTTGCTGTCGATGTAGCATCACTAGCTGCTAAACCAGTTTTAAGAAATAGGGAAAAAAGTCTGAATTCACTGAATTTTAAAAACATCCATGTTTAAAAACATCGATGTTTTTGGAACGATGTTTTATCAACATCGATGTTTTAATTTTGGACATCGATGTTTTGCTGTTGATGTCGCATCCCTTGTTGGGACTCTGACCAAGGCAGGGAAGACGATTTACATCCATATCTTAATACCACTGCTTGACAGAGGCTGCAACATGACAAGGAGCGTTGTCGTCCTGGAAGTAACATTTGTCCATTCCATAAAATTGCCTGAGCGTAGGAAGAACCAGATTGTCCAAAATGTTCATGTAGGCCTCGGCGTTCGATTGACCAGGAACAACATGCAAAATTCCCAGGTCAGACCACGAAAAACACCCCCAAAAAGTAGTCGGAGTTTCTGAAAATCCGGTCATTTATTGAATCGGTCCTTTATTGTAGGGTAGGGTATATATAACTACTCCTTTATTTTTGTAAGAATGTTTCCTTTTAAAGGATGAGCAGTTTTTCTGGCATGTTTTTTGTACCCTGACTGTTTTACTGCAGATTGTTTTTGTCTTCAACTGTGGTCTGGGTAGCGCGGTGATATCTTCACAGAACACGTACAACGACGGGAAGTGGCACCGAGTTGTGATCTTGAGGCACGGACAGGAGGATGAACTGATCATCGACGGCGAAGAGGAGGTCGCCTGTAGATCACCTGGCATAGCTAACCGCATAGACGATCTCGAATCGCCCTTATACGTCGGAGGGGTGTCCGAAGAAGTAGCCACCAAAGCGAGAATCATTCTACAAGTAAGTAGCATTTTTGTCCAACGATTTGCATCATCAAATTTTAGCTTGTTGAGAATGGAAGGGTAAATTAACATGTACTCCTTGAAAAGGATAAAACAAACTTTTTTTAAGCTGATGTTTTACAGTTTGGACTCGGTCACAAAAAAACTTTGCCTTTTCCCAACGTTTCCACAAAAATGTTGGTATTGAATGGTAGGCAATTTCACTGCTTGATTTCTTGGCAAAACAGTACTTGACCACCATACTCGTAATCAAAGTGTAAAACATCTCTGAAAGTTCCGTAATGGGTAACGCTGTCCGCCATTTTCCACGTTTCTACTAAAATGTTCCTATTGAATGGTAGGCAATTTCACTGCTTGATTTTGTAGCCAAACAGTACTTGACTACCATACTCGTAATCAAAGTGTAAAACATCGCTGGAAGTTTCGTAATGGATGACACTGTCCGCTTTTTACCACATTTCCACTAAAATGGTCCTATTGGATGGTAGACAATTTCACTGCTTGATTTCTTGGCAAAATAGTACTCGATCAAAACGTAATCAATGGACAATCGTAAGGTAATCAATCGTCAATCTTACCGTAATTAATGTGTCAAATATCCCTGTAAGTTCCGTAGAAATGGATAACGCTGTCCGTGTCGTAAGTCCGTCTCGTTTTGCTTCCTCTTCTTTTCTTCACATTTCAGAGCATGATCCTCGTGTTCTTCAAAGAATAGAATTGGATTATAATATTTCATAGATTTATATAAAGTATTATATAATTCATTGGCTTTTTATAAAAAAAATAATCGTACTCTGTTTTAGTTTGATGAATGTTGTGTGAATTGAATACATCTTGTTATGCTAATTCGTACAATAAGTGTCTGACTTTGTAGGTCTAATTCGCGCAATATGTGTCTGACTATGTTGTGCTAATTCGCACAATATATCTGACTATGTAGTGCTAATTCACACAATATATCTGACTATGTAATGCTAATTCACACAATATGTCTGACTATTGTGGGAAAATAGTCCCATCAGAAGTTGAATGTAAGCCGCGGAAGCAAGAGCTTCGCGCTTTAACTTACTGAGCTATAATGAGCTCTATTGAATAGTTTATAGACGTCGATGTTTCTCCCTTATTGTTTTAGCTTATTATTTGGTCCCATGTCCCTTTTAAATAATAAAGTATCCTTGTCTTAACTTGCAATTGTCTATTTGATCCCATAATATGTAGTGCTAATTCAAACAATGTGTCTGACTCTGTAGTACTAATTCGTACAATATGTGTCTGACGTTTAAAAATAGCGGTGAAATGTTTGCCATGAACATAATTTAGGTAGGATGATTTGTAAACTTGAAAGATACTCATGTAAAGGCACAACAAGCAAACAGCGAAAAGGACGAAGTCGTTCCAAGATTATATTTGTAACACTCATTTGATTTACTTGAAATGTTGCGTTACGAAGCTTTTGATGCATGTGTCTCCTATAGGGCATTAGCGAATCCTTCCCCGGTTGCATCCGAAAAGTGGAGGCTCAAGACGAACGTCTGACACGAGACATGCAGAGCGAGGAGGTGGACGTCACCACCTGCTCCAGCAAAGTGGAGGAGGGCACTTTCTTCTCTGCTGACGGAGGATATCTTGTTCTCTGTGAGTGGCTTTAGACGGTATCAGTATTGTTTTTGATCTTGGGCAAAATTACTTTTGGGAACCAAAGACAATAATCTCCGCAAAACTAGCTTGAAAACTAGCAAAACGTCAAACATTGTCGCTGTCCAGGACTGAAGAAAAGAAATTCCCTGCATTTTCGTGTACTCCAGACGTTTGGGAAGAGATAATTTTGTGGGAGTGGCTCAAAATAACTGTGGTGTGGACATATCCGTTGGCGTGATTCTAAATTACGAAGAGCTGTTCTCTAATTCTTCCCTTCGGGATTGATTCCTGACCGTTGCCGATTGCCCGTTTTCTTGCTCCATAGCGACGGTAATACCGCTACCATCCTGCCTCTGTCCTGATGTGTTGTAATATCGGCAGAGGACTCATGAAAGGAAGGATTGTGTTGGAAATAAATTTATGATCTAATTATGTAGTACCCAAAAGCATTCGTTTCACTTTTATAACTCTGAAAATTGTTACTTAACAAGGACAAAAAGATTTGCTTAAAATTATTGCTTATTATTATAGAGCGTGTTTTCTACTTTCTACTCCATTCAATCTTTTCACTATTACCTGACACTATCCGTCTTGTGTTTGGTGTAATTGGCCAAATATGGCCCGTATGCCAAAGAACCTCAAAACAACCTACAATCTACTATGTGTTTCCGCATGGTATTCCGTTCAAGGATCCAAGTGTCCCTTAACGCTCGAAAATGGACTGTATGTAGCTACAATGGAATTAACACGCATTCAAACACAAGACATTTATTCGATCTCAATAGCATGGTATCAACCGTTCAACTGACCCCCCGCCTTCACATACATCTGAAAGCTCTCGCCTTCTTTCTCCCTGTTCTATTTTTAGCTGAAGTGGTTGCAACTGTCAATAGAGGGTTGAGCAATTGAAAAACACATAAACAAACCACTTCGCGTCTAATTCCATTTTCGCAATCGCACGCTCCGACACTATGGACCCTCTGGATTACAGATTTACGGATGGCATACTGAAAACTATATGAAAGTGTCTAAAAATTATTTTCAAGTGCTTAAGGCAGAAAAAGAACCTCAATGCAGCGTCTGTTAGAGACCCTTGCTTTCACAATGTCATGTATTACACCCGATGAAGAAAAAAAGATGCTTTTTCTTCACTGCCTCTAGAGCCCCTTAGGATACGAAAGTATACTCAACACATTATTACCCATTTATCAGAGAATCTTTATCTTTATAGATGAAAAATATCGCGGGGGTCAACGAATATCCATCTCCATGGACATCAAGCCTCGCAACCTGTCTGGCGTCCTGATGGCCGTACACGGCAAAGAGGACTACCTCATCCTGCAGCTGATAGACGGCCGCGTCGAGTTCACCGTCGACAGCGGCGCCGGTCCCGTCACTACTACTTATACCCCCGACGGCAATCACGAACTTTGCGACGGAGAGTTCCATACCATAGAAGTGCTGGGGGGGGGGGCTTTGCTTCTCCCTTATTTGGAGATACTGGTTAGTACCAAATAATGATATTAATACAACCCCAGGTTCACTAATTATTAAATTTTAGAAGACAGAAACTAAGGTCGCAAGTGGTTAGTACAAATGTGGTTAGCGTCATGATAAAACAAAAGGCCAAAAGTTCATTATACTTCTTTTGGGAGTGCAGAGATGATACAAACGATTCGAAATCCCCATATTAATAATGAATATTTTTACGATCACTATCAGACCAAATTTGATACATTCATTCTTTAGAATCCTGGAGGAAACATAGGCTATATATTAACCCCGTTCTATTTATCTTGGACAAGAGGGGACTAAAAACATTTCGTGCTCAAAATATGTAAGTAGTTAGGTATTTGAATTAAAATCGAGCTGGAGCAACACAACGGACTATTGGTGACGATGCAGAATCAATCCCGAAGGGGAAGATCCGAGATCCAAATAGGAATAACGTTCAGTATCTTTACTATCACAATTTGACTAATTCACAACAAATTTGGTACACTTAATTTTTGACTACTACGCGTAACGCAGACTATACATTAAACCCGTTCTACTTGTCCTAGATCTGTAGAGAGAGCTAGAAACCCTTCAAAATCCCCATAGGAAAATTCCCCATCCCAATTAAGAAGTTTCTACAGAAATATTATTAATGGATCAAAGTGTGTTGTATATTTGAAGAAATAATGACAGTGATTAGAAAATTTCCATCCCACTTGCTCAGATTTCTCTATGTGTCTTTGTATAAAATTATAGTGTTTAGTGGAGTGCTTCTTAGACAAGCTAAGATGTTTATTTCGGATGTCTATTCTCATGTGTATAGAGTCCGCAGAAAAAGGATAGAAAAATCAAAACAAATCCTTAACAGCAATATTTAAATGTTCGATGCTGTCATAGTAGTGTTAAAAGTAAGCTTCTACATTCTGAACAGTTGGAAGAGCATCGGATTAGCAATGGAATAAATAGAAATATGATCGAAATCACAGTATTCAACTCCGAGGGTTATTGAAAATAAATACCAATTCGAGTTTTATTTTGAAGTAGTGATGCAGTTAGTTTATTTCTAGTCAAGATACCTTCATCTTGACCTTTAGGTAACAGTAAAAGGGTAGCACACGTTGATGGATGGTCCCAACGTGTGAAAATTATTGGGGAATCCCTAATAAAATTTAGATTGCTCCACATATATAAGTATTATGTAAGGTGAGCTATGTAGAAAATGTGTTCACTGAATATGACACATGTCTATTATTGCAGTAAGGCCTGACACCTGCTGAAAATGTTTGAAGGGGTGCTATAGATTAACTTTTTACATTTGGACATTTAGCTTATAATTTTGGCAGGGAAGTTACTCAGACCAAAGAAAAGCATACATGAAATGATACGCTCTTGCTCTACTCACAATACAAGTATTTCATTGCAAACAGCCTATGGTGCCTCATCCTGAGGGCGATCCCATGAAAAAGCATAGGATTCAAATTTTATCAATGACAAATTTGAATAAGTAACAGTGCAAATAAAGGATCAGGGAGTGTGGTACAATATGACATTTTAAGAAATTACTGCGACAATAGTAGCTGGTCCAATATGAACTTAGAAGATTTGCTCCACCTCATCTTATGTGTGTGTTCTTCGGAATAATTTATTTTGTTTAACCCTCCAAGTGTGTGTGTGATAGGGGGTTTCGACGAGATATCTCGTCCATCAAGAGTTGACCAATTTTGCTAATGACAATATATCTCGTCAATCAAGAACTGACAAGTTTTTTAAATGACGAGATATCTTGTCCTTCAACAGCTGACCAATTTTTCTAGTGGCGAGATACCTCGTCTATCAAAGCTGGCCAATTTTGCCAATTACTAGAACTCTTATGAAAATATTGTATGCCGATATTTTTAGGATGGGAGATCAAAATCTGATGAGGTTTCTTACAATGATGAAATTTCTCGTCCGTCAGTTTTGCTAATAACGAGATACCTCATCGAGGCAATCACCATCTCCTTACCTATGTTATTCATGCCTTTCTGCATAAACTATAAAAATATTGCGATTGGGCAAGAAGTTTGGGCCTCTTAAATTTGTACCGCTGTCGCCGAATAAAATGACATTACGACCTATTGAGTAAAATAATCTCTATGTTTGGCTATTCATATTACCCGTGTATTTGCAATACTCATTTATTTCATAATTAATTTGGTGAGGCCGGTCCCATCCATAAAAGGGAGCCCAGTTGGAGAAGCAACAGATTAGCAACCTTTGAGCTGCGAATTCGAAACTCGGTCTAGTCTAATACCGTCGCCTACATGTTAAATCTATCGTGGCTGAAAAGATAGACGCTAAGATTCGGCAATTAGCTAGTTTAGATGATAAAGAGAATGCAATTAATGCGTAAAAAAAATTTCGCGAGCAATTAATAGATAAGGAAAATGTGCTCAAAAGTTTAAATTTAGAAATCGAAGCTAAAATCGATGCAGCGGAAATAGAATCGGAAGTTACTTCTTCCGAAGAATATTCAGAAAAAATTATTCTATGGAAGCAGAGAATAAGTAATCAAATTGATAGATGGACGAAAGTTGTGACTAATATAGTCAATGTTGTACCTGAATCAGCTGGAGCAACAGCTCAAATGTTTAGTAACCATAATATAAGAGAGGCGAAAACAGTTAAGTTACCAAAATTAAGTATTCGAACCTATTATGGAGATTCAACTTATTGGCTCGAATTCTTTAATCAATTTGAAAATGCCATTGATGCAAATACGAATCTAACTAAAGTTGATAAATTTAATTATTTGCAGTCTTATTTAGCTTATTGTATAAGCGGATTTGCTTTAACTTCTGAAAATTACGATGCAGCTTTAGGATTATTAAAAAGTCGTTTCGGTAGTAAAAATACATTAATTGAGGCCCATCTCAATGAGTTACTAAGAATTCCTCCTGTTAAAAGTATAAGTGACATAGCTGGTTTAAGAAAATTATTCAATAAAGCCGAAACACAAGTAAGATGTTTAAAAGCGTTGGGGGTAGAAACACAAACTTTCGGTAATTTGTTAAGCCCTATTCTGTTCGATCAAATTACCAAAAGATCTTGTGTTAGAATTCAATAGGAAATACACTAAAAATTGGAATTTTTAGGATTTGTTTGATTTTCTTGATAAGAGAAAATTCAATCTAGAGAACGAACGTATTCATATCGGTTTAAATCGGAAAATTATAAAAATTCAAGCAGCTAATATAAAAGTAATTATAGAAAACCGGATACTTATAGAACATTTAACAACAATCGATATGCGTCTCCATCCAAACCTTGGTCTCCATCAACTGTTAATTATACGGCTAGTGCAAAGAGAAATTGTGTGTTTTGGAATAGTTCTGAGCAGGAGTTTTGTGAAAATAAAACTTTAGAGGAAAGAAAAAATAAACTTAAAATGGATAGACGCTGTTTTAGATGTTTCTCTAAGTTCCATTTCGCACGTTTCTACATGGCTAAAATTCAGTGTAGCATTTGCAAGAGTACATCTCATAGTAATTGGTTACATAAAAACGAAACCGATGAGAAAACGAATGATAGAGCGGAGGAATCACCCGATTCAATTATTGCTCAATGTAATTCGTCTGTTACCAGTTCAAATATTTTATTAGCGACGTGTTCAGTAATGGCTTGCTCAGAAAAAGGTTCAAAACTTACACGAATTTTCTTGGACAATGGTTCCGAACGTTCTTGGATGACGAAAAAGTTAGCGGATAATTTAAAAGTGTCAATTATTCGAAAAGAAAGATTATCACGGCTCGGTAAAGCCAGTGGAAAAAATATATAACGTTGCAAAATTAAAGTTATCCAACAGAAATAATTCTAAACAATGTATACAAATAGAGGCGTTAATTACAGAAAATATTACAGTAGCACCCATAGCAATTCCAGACTCGACAGTGCAAAATGATCTGAAAAGGCGAGAAATAAACAAGCGGATGGACAGAGGAAGAATCCTAATGTTAAAACTTAGACGAATTTTCGGAGGTTGACGCATGCGCATTAGCTATGATTTCGGATGGGGAAAAATATTTTAGGGAAGGATATTCGTCCAAATGGGGAAAATCTGGGCATGGGTGAATTAAACATAAGGATTCTTCCTCTGTCAAATCTTGGTTCCATAATCCATTATTTTTTCGGCGTTACGTTCCATTTCTAGGAGTGATAAAAGCAACATATTTTCTAATCGTTTTACTTGGGTGTATGATACGTTTAAAATTGTCTTTTCTGCTGTTTCATTACGAATAGTTTAATTACATTAGGATTCCTGCTCTGGCTAATCTCTCGGCATTTAGTTTATTTTTCATCACCTTGATTCGAGTATTTTAGCAAGCTTTAGTTTCTAATTTTGCAACATTTAACAAGTCATTTCTTATGTATTTTGTTGTTAACTTGATTTTAAAACATTGCGGTTGCATTTCTTGATCTGCCATATATTCTATGGTTTGTAAACTAAAATCCTTAAATGTAATATTTATCTTCATACAAAATTTCGCTCATTGTGTTTGATTATTTAACTGTGTTCAAATTTATACTGTTGAGGCAATTCATAATTCGATCTAATTTCGTGAAACTTGTATAAATAAAAAATAGTTCAATTAATTTTTTGCTGATTTCACAATCTGATAATTAATTGGGTTGATTATATTGTATTTTACAACTAACCTTTCTTGTACTTCTGTCAGATAAATTTAAAGAGTTTTATTTTATTCATTTTGATTTGGGGGAAGCATTACTTGACATAAATTAAGGAGTATTGTTTGTTCATTTGGGGAGTATTGAGTGATTAGTTTTGATTTTGTGGGCAGTTATTCTTTTTGTTGATACATAAGCATGATTTAAATGAAGTTCCTGTGTTAAGCATGATAAAAAAGCATTCTTGACCATACCAATTTATACTATGTCATGAGAAAGTGTCATGTCAGATTTGTGGAACTCGGTTGTAGAATGTAAAATGTGTGTGTTCCCCAATTACATTTCAATCCAAAATTCTTTTGAGAACTCATCTGAAAATGATTTCACTCAGTAAACTGAGGAATTGTATTAGCAATAAAAAGTATTAATTGCTTGGAAAAATGACTGAAAAATAAATATTTTTCAGGTTTATATATATAGCAGAGGAACAGCCTAAGTAAATAGGATCTGAACAATTTTTTAGCATTATCATGGTTGATTTTCTATAGCAAGGGAAAGAGAAGTATTGAGTGGATAGGTTCTAACAAAGCAGTTCTATGTATCCTATGATGAAATTCACAAATTAATGGTGTTTGTACATGAAAATCAAAGTTGATCATAACTTGGGTAGAATGAAAATTAGTAAGTAGGAATTGCTTTGTAGCTATGCAAATGATACCCATCCCAATTCTTGATTATATTAGTGCTCATTTAGAACCCATTCATCTCTTTAACTTTTAGTGCCAAAACTGTATTGGTTTTCAATTGTCTCAATGTATTCACAAAAACAAAATAGTTATTTATCTTATGCTAGCCAAGAGATGAGCAAATTGAGATTTTATTAAATATACCAAAAAGGTGTAGTTTTTTTTTAGGAGTTATATCGGGTGCCAGTTCTGTATCCCAAAAAATAGGTACATATTTAATGATTAAAATTATCATTTTTCACTGCTATGGTGTAATTTTTCTTATGAACAGAAGAAAAGTAATATTTGTTTTGTAAAAATTTTTTTTAATATTATTCATTTAAATACTAAGTGTTCAATAATTTAAGTTTTAATGAAATGTGGTATACCTTATGGTGTTTTTAATTTACATCTCTCTCTCCCACTGGAGCAACAGGCATTGGGGATGGTATTTTTTATTAACGTTGAACTGGAGCAACATTATGGGCTATTTGTAACAGTCCAGGATCAACCCCAAAGGGAAAAATGAAGACAACATAATTTTTAAATAACGAGGCAACACCCAAGCTGACACTCCTAACTTACACACCACACTAATGTAAGAACACAACATATTTAACATGCACCAGCCCCCTTGCTACACGACGGTCTTTGGTTGGATTCGAACTCCCAACCCTCCAATTGCTCTTTCAACCGTGGCACCTATTATAGTTGTAGTTTTTTAGTTCATCAGATGTCAGTTTCGTATGCCAAAAAATACATAACCAATGATTAAATATACAATTTTTCACTGCTATGAGGCAAGATATATGTAATTTTTCTTATTATGAACAGAAGAAAAGTAATATTTGTTTTATAATAAACTGACAATATTAATCTGAGTAATATTATTCGTTTAGCTACTAAGTGTACAATAATTTATTCACAAGACCTTTAACGAGTTATAAAATGCTACTGATTAGTCTAAAACCAGGATTTTGATGAAATGTGGTACATCTAATGGTATTTTTAATTAACGTCCCACTGGAGCAACAGGCATTGGTGATGGCATTTTTTAATTAACGTTATACTGGAGCAACACAATGAGCTATTTGTGACGGTCCTGGATCAACACCAAAGGGAAAGATTAAGATACATAATTTTTGAATCATGGTCATATAACGAGGCAACACCCAAGTTGGCACTCCAAACTTCCACACAACAGATTTAACACGCACCAACCCCCTTCTACATGACGGTCTTTGGCTGGATTCGAACTCCCAACCCTCTGGTTGCTCTTCCCACCACAGCACTTGTTATATTAGCATGATGCTGGTTTAATTTATTTTTCAAAAGGGCTATTCAAAATTATTTTATCTAAAATTTTCATGTCCTGATCAGGACAGATGTTGAGTGAGTTACATGTATGGAGATAGCATGAGCACATTTTATACTATAAGTTTCACAGAAGTCTACTTTGAACAAGTTTAGCTGACTCATAGTTCCAGATAAGCTTTGAATGTAAATCTGACTAAAGCCAATAATGCTAAAGTTGCAAGAATCAGATTGTATAACTACAGAAAATTTTACGACTTAAAGATATTTACCAACCTAACAATTGGTTTACAATTTCTTCAGTTGTTATGCAGGATGTTTACATAGGACATCATTTTGTTTTGGAATAACTTTTAAATAAAACACTTCTAATATCATTGTGCACTCAATGAATGACATTATTAATTTAATTTGATATCGGTCAAATGACTGCCAGCACTGCAAATTTAGTCTTTTGACCACATGATTTTTTTCAGACCATTTTTCTCAAAAGCTTTTACTGGGTTTGATTGTCATTTGTTTAGGAAGCTGACCTAGGATAGTGAGTGTGAAGCTTCAGAACATTTTAGCAAAATATTTAATCAAAATGCATTATCTGTGATGGAGACTTCTAGAAAATTGTAAAATTACTTTGGGTTACATCATGTGCCTTCAAAATAAATATATGTAAAAAAAAATTTCAAAACACTGTTCTCCGCAAGATATGAAAAAGTCTGACTGACTTCTTACAGAAAGTTCCCATGAAAACATTGTTACTTTATGATATAGTGTTATTGAAAAACAAGGTATCTCTGTTGACATTACACACAAATAGGCTTTCTCCAAACACAATATGGGGAAAATTTGGATTTTCATCGAAGCTCTAAATGTTTTTATGCATGCAGTCACTTGGTCTATATTATATTCCACAAATAAATATAATTATTTCAGTTCTAAAATTCAATTTAAATTACATTCCAAAACAGTTCAATCCAGAAAAAAAATTACTAAGTTACCAATTGTCAATTTTAAAAATACTTGCGTGTACCAGGCATCATTGGTAATCTTGAATAATTATGAAACTCAGAACTAAATATAAATCTTTTAGTACAAATTGTAAGCAACATTTAATGTATTCAGAATGATTTATTGAGACTGATTCTGACATTGCAAGATATTTTTGTAAACAAACACATGAAGGTAAACAAAAAGAAGTGTTTCAGTTACAGTGAATATATGTACTTCAATTCATTATAAAAGGTATTTTTTAATTAATGTTGTACAAGAAAAACAAAGAAACAAATGGTACATAAAAACTTTTATTTTCAATTCAATACACAATGAACTTTAAATATCAATTTAGTCATACAGGACAAAAATTCATTTTTCTGTAAATACAATTAATTGTACAAGACTCGAAAAAAAAAACTTTTTGCATGACAACTTAACTTGTGACCATTAAGTGTAAAATTGGTCAAATTAAAGTATTTCCAATCTTAATTTTTTTTTCTTCTTGAAACTTATTATATTTAATAGAGGAATTGGTTATATTTGTAAAAAATTGGGTAATTTAAAAAATTACTTATCATTTTGGCAATAACTGATTTGCAATAACTACTATCACTAAAACACCTGCTTCTAGAAATAAAAACAAAACCACATAGAAACACATTTTGATAGTGGGAATTACAAAATCATAAATACGAGTAAGAGGGCTAGTTAAAAATCTGAAGGACGAGGAACCTGAAAATATAAAGTGTGCACATCAGTACAATACAAATGAGATCACAAACTCGCCTTTTCGTGTCAACTTAATGTACACCTAATTCTGTTTGGACGAGCACGAGTATCATCTAGTGCGGATGTTTACCAGTTTTACCAACGAATTCAGTTATTAATTGTTGTGTTTGTGTTTTGGTTAGGCCATTATCTAATTATGTGTAAGAGGCTACCAAGAACTTCAGTTCACGTTGAAATTTCCCAGCGCATTTCTCATAAGGGTCAGGTTTGACAAAATTATTAAAAAAATTTCAGGTCAGTTCCAGACATTCTTTTATTAAACCTGTATTTAGAACATGATCATACTGTTCATTATCACTACATTCTGTGGGATTAGGAGTCTCAAAGACAACCCCTTCTAATATTTCATCTTTGCTTACGGCTTTGTCGACTGATTCATGGATATCTTGAAATAATAGATCACCGAATCTTTCTCCAGTTGTGTGCCATTGTAATGATGTTGGGAATACAGTCGTGTTAGTTACCAAATACAATAAGAACATTGTAGATACATAGATGTATACACTAGATGTTATGCAATCTATGTGGGGGCAATATAACTGACTAGCCACTGCATGGCCAGCACGGCACTGCCTGTGACAGTTCTTTTCGTGGGGTCGGGTGTGACCACTGCTTGCTAACCCCCTGTAATTGCTACGAATTCCCATTTAGTTTAACAGATGATACTACTATGCCACAACTATAAAAAAATAATCATAAAATTTCGGCAAATAAATTTTAAATGACTGGAGTAAATAGAGAATAAAAAATTTATTTTGAATTTGAGTATAAAAAAAGTTTGTGCAAAAACAGAATTAGGTGTGTATACACAAACAGGAAACTTTCGACACAAAAAATTAATACGCTCAGGGTAGAGTCACATGAATTGAACCTATGTCATTCATCTACAGCTTGCAAGCTACTAACAATGAGAAGCCCACTGAACCACCAGCAAGTTACTTTCCCACTCCTTGCCCTCAGCAATGATACTATTCTCTCTACACCTCGCCTCCCTTTTACGGCTTATCTCCCCACAGGTATATCAATAGAATAGCACAAAATCATTAATACTACCCTAATTTTATTCAACAGAGGTTTGGGAAAACCAAATCGACATATCACAGTTTATTTTAACATATCTATATGAGAACTTAGAATAAAATTTGAAATAAACAATCAGCAAAACAACTCTTACCGCTATTTAGAAACAAATATTGAGAAAATACAGTACTTAACCGTTAGCTGGGTACCAAAAAACCTCCAAGCTTAACAGTTAGTGCAGCTATCGTCAAGCCTAAATATTCACGCAAAGAGTATTTCCAGGCATTTTTGGCAAATGAAAATTCTGTCATAGATAAATTCAAGTCTATTTCACTGTACGAAACTTGGGCATGCCTCTAGTATGCAGTGTGTCCCTCATAAATGATGCAGCCAGTTCACACAGTGTCATTTGTCTGTTAGCACAAATGCACTTGTGATGGGCAATGCCTTCTATGAGGTACTCTCGATACACCCTTGACAATGTGGAGCAAGGTCTCAACTATGTCCGAAATATTAAGCCAATGCGTTTAGCTTTAACTGTCCTTCCATGTTCAAACTCGGTTAATTCTTGGCAAGTAAAGACATTCAAGAGTTCAACAGACAGCACTGATAACTATCTTACTCTTTATACCATTTTAATGCAATATGAGCCCTAGTAAATTTGCATACTGCTATCCCATGACTTTTAGCACATCAGTGTATGGAAGTTATACAAAATTAATAATGCAAAGATTTTGGCACAGGCATATGAAGGATTAAAAAATAATATAAAGATTTTGCAAATGAAACCACACACAAAATAGCTAGAGATTAGGAAAAAGCGTGTTTTACTAATGGAGTCGCACTGGCCACGGCATGTTTTTGAGTATAATGCTTGAGTAAACATATTAAGAGAATCTTCACCCATCATATGGAGAAGAATGATTCAAATTGCCCATTGGATTTATAGTCGCATGGAATGTTTAAAACAAAACTTATGCTGATGAACAGGCTTGTGAGTGACACAAGTTCAATGGCCCATAAAGGAATGAGTTGTCGTGTAATTATGATCCCTATCAAAAAAGGTTATGTAGTGCTTCAAAGGAAGGCTGATTTACTATTGAACTAACTTGAATAAAATAGCACGTCTCTTCATAGTTATTTCATTTTCAATATTATTACACTAACACAGAAAGGAAATTGAAATTTTAAATTCTTATTTAAATCACTGATTTTTTTAAATAAAAAATCACTTCATTTTAAATTTGCATACATACCCTGTAACAATCTAAAAATCGAAAGAAATGATCTGTTTTAATAGAATCAGATGTATTCAATTTGTGGACTTTCATATTATGCAATCTCAAAAACTCGATTATATCTAATTATGCATCAAAAAATTAACTACTGATCGCAGAACGAACAATCTCACTGCCTCTACTAAAATTACACTTCACAAATTTAATTAAACGCAACAGCGTAAAACAATTCAAAATCGAAGCTGAAACAAATTTTTCTTGCATGTATCCAACGCATCAAAAGATACATTTCAAAATTGAAGGAGATTGGATGCGTAACTGAAAAGTACATACAATCTTTCTTCGATCAAGAATACGCCTAAAGACAAATTAACTTTTCCTAATTAAAGTATTCCGCTTTCAATAGAAAGTCCGTTGCAATCCATCAGCTCCTCACCTCACAAGCAAAAACAAAACAGAATATATTCAACATCAAAACAGGGATTTTTCAAACCAGTTCAAAATTTTCCCTACCGCCGACAGAACTAAAAAAGTGTACGCCATCTAGCGGTAATTCGTCTAAGTTTTAACATTAGGATTCTTCCTCTGTCCATCCGCTTGTGAGAAATAATTTTAGCTGACACTTGTAAAAGTGAGGATCAAAGTATCCATATTTTAATTGGGGCAGATGTTTTTTGGGATGTAATCGTCGATGCAGAGATCCAAAAAATAAACAAATTGAGCTGCATACAAACCATTTTTGACCTTACATTGCAAGGGAGTCAGGGGGAAGTCATAAATCCCGCGAGGGTGTGGTGTCTGCTAATCTAAGCATCGTACCAGATGTTCAAGTGGGGGGCTTTGGGTCTTGGAATGTATGGGAATCAGAGAACGAGACGAGTTATCTATTGCTGACAAGTGCGTTCTAGACGATTTCGAAAACAATTTGAGGTTCGTTAATGGGAAATACAAGACTCGCTTGTTATGGAAAACTGAACCAAACGATTTAATGAGTAACTTCCATTTAGCAGAGAAAAGGTTTGAGGAAGTAAAAAGAAGTATCGATAATAATGAATGGGTGACAAATGAATATAAAGAAATATTGCAGGATCAGCAGAATAAAGGAATAATAGAAGATTGCGATAGGGATACAAATGAATATTTTATGCCCCATAGAGCTGTTGTGAGAGCTGAAAAGGAAGCTACAAAAGTTCGCATAGTTTTCAACTGTAGTTAAAAAACTAAAGAAAACCTTTCACTTAATGATTGTTTAGAAACAGGACCAAATTTGAATCCGAATATTCTAGATGTTATTCTAAAGTTTAGGAAGTTTAAAAAATCGCGTTTAGTGCCGACATAGAAAAGGCGTTTTTAATGACCAGCATAGCTGAAGTGGACAGAAAATATTTAAAATTATTTGGCTATCGGATGACGAAACAGAAAACTATAAAATAAAAAGAATGACTAGATTACCATTCGGATGTAAGACATCACCTTTCATATTGAGCGCAACAATTAAAAGTCCCATTAAGAAATACGAGGAAAATTCCCCCGATGTTGTTGAGATGTTAAATTCTTCGTTGTATGTCGATGATTTGTATTATGGTGCAGACAACGAGAAAATGGCTTTAGAATTATCTACTAATGCAGTTTCTATTTTAAAAGAAGGAGGTTTCAATTGAAGGAAATTAAAATCTAATTCTAATGCATTGAGGACATTATGGGTTAAGAAAGGACTTCATGAATTTGAGGAAGACAGTAACTCGCAGTTGAAGGTACTAGGGTTGAATTGAAATCCTGAGAAAGATATTCTATGGTTAGAGATAAAATGTTTGTTGGATCGTGTGAAAGACTTACGGCCGTATTCACAAGTCCGAGTTAACTCGAGGATCAACGATAATCCGCGAGTTATCGAGAAAACCGTATTCACAAGTCCTGATCCGTGGTTTAAACTGCCGTTTCGGTGTTACATTTTGATCCTCCGAAATCGGCGAGTTAACTCGCGAGTTACATTTAACGCATGCGCAGTACCATCTTTTTGGAAAAAGATAATGGAGGACACATTTCATTCTATGCTCAATTACAGAATTCTTGCGACGACTGAACTGGATCTGTCATTACGGAGCACCTACTCCATAGCAGCTAATCTCCTCATAATAAAATTGCTTAAATGGAAAAATTTAAACATATTTTTATTGAAATTCAAAAGAAAAATGAAAATAAAAATAGCTGCGTAATCTTAACCAAGCAGCTTAGCGAAAAGATAGATGGCGCCACCTCTGTCCTCTAAGCCGGAGAGAGCGAACGGTAGAAAACGACCATGGCAGATACAAATTCGTCGTAGAATTAAAATTATTCTGTTGAGTTACTACGAATGAAAGAAAATTGATAATGCAAGTTACTTGTCACGACACCAACACACACCCATACTGACAAGTACAAAGATAATCAGATTACATACATCTGTCAAGACATTGTGTACAATTCTTTCTTGCCAAATTTAGGTTTCCATAAAATTCCAATTTGAGATTAAATACCTTTGCATTTCTTTTCCCAAACCCATATTAAAATGCTGTGCGAGTCCTATTTATTCACAATTTGGAATCAATTCTACGGCGAAGTACGGGCTTGATCAGTATGAATGCAGATTCGGGCGTCCTAACCAATGTAAACAAATATCATGTGATCGTGAGGAGCCAATCATAGCGAGCGTCTCATTTTAATCCCCGGATCACTTAACACGCCGTTTGAGAATACCGTTTTTGATAATCCTCGAGTTAACTCTTACTCGCGGATCAACTGATCCTCGAGTTAACTCGAGACTTGTGAATATGGCCGTTAGAGAGTGGGGTGCCAGCTCAAGTGTTGTCATCATTTTGCGAAGCGTTATCCTTGGACTTTTCCTTCGGAATAGCGCCCGGACTTTCGCCAATAGCTCGTTGAGTTGCTCCAGTGCGATGTTAATTAGCTACCCACCTACCCATTCATAAAGATGTTGGTGAGGGAAAGAAAGGGGTAGGGTCCCTAGGGTAGGCGTCCCTGCTGTTGACGTAAGAACATCAGGTCAGATTTGATCTAAGCGGACCCGAGGGTTGCGAGTTCTAAACTCTGTCCAACTAAATACTAGTGAATGTAGTGGCTGGTACACGTTAAATCTGTGGCCTCAGATGTCCTCACATTGGTGTGGTGTAGAAGTTTGGAGAGTGGGGTACCAGATCAGGTGTTGTTCTCGTCTTCTGACCGTGATTCAAAAGGAAGAGGCGTTGTCCTAGTATCATTCCCTTCGGAATCGATCCTGGAACATCGTCAATAGTGCGTTGCTCCAGTGAGACATTAATTAACTTTCAGGTTTATATATCATATACAACTTGTCGAAATCTCTCTCGGGTTTTTGAATCGTCACATTAATTGTCGTTTGAAACTGTAGACATAAAAATTTGTAACTTTTTCATTGACGAATTCTTGTTTCATTCACGCAAAAATGTTCCGGTTTTTTACTTAAAAAACAACTCCAGAGCTGTTTATAAACCTATTTTAGACTTGTGGAGTGGGCTTTACCTTTCATGTTGCGGCGTTCCTTCTAAAGTAACATGGAACCAATTATATATTTCATTTAATGTTAGCAGCCTTTCTGGGGATTCAATAATGGCCTGAAATCAAAGAAAATATATTTTCTCGCAATTTTTTGAGACATAGAAAGAAAACATTTAATAATTAAGTGGATGCAAAACATATTCATACCACAAGAAAGCATGTAAGGTGTTTTTTCAATATTAAACACTTGCCTGATAAGTGAGGCATAAGTAAATGGAGGACGGACTCAGTGTTCTTATTAAACTGACAATTTCTAGTTATTTCTGAAAATGAAGATTTTGGTCTGATTAAATAATTGTATCGTTTCTTAACTCGTAGCACTGTTTGAACACAAAACGCAAAACTTAAAAAAAAAGGGGGATTGTAATCTACTTATAATAATCAAAATATATATTTAAAAAAATTATGTGTTTGTGTATATTTTCCATAAAAATCTACACCGTTTGACTAATTCAAACCAAATTTGGCACACTTATACTTTAGAACACTGAAGATAATGAGACGTTCCACCACCTAAAAGTGTTAAAATTTTAACCAGTCTTATACTAAAAACTTATACAAATTACTTTTAAGGAGTGATTAAACCAAAAACTGGTTCGTTACATATACCTGTCTTTAAAATTCTTTAACGCCATGCTAGCAGGTGACTAAATTTTTAAAACATGAATACTCCAAATCAAAAGTGTAAAGCTTTTTTTTTTTTAAATTTTATCTCTGCCATATACTACCCTTTAATTATAAACATTTCAGATAAGAAGCAAAATGTTTCAAGATAAATATAAATATGCCGCATAATGCAGCAAGGAGATATAGCAGAGTTGATGTCTGTCTGTCCTTTTTACAGATCTACAACGTTTGACCAGTCCACTCCAAATTTGGAAAACACTTTCTTCATAGCTCTGGGGGTAACGTAGGCAACATATTAACCCCAGTTCTATTTGACCTAGATATTCAGTGGGATTTAAAAACAATTAGAAATCCTCATGGGAACAGGGACGTGCCAACGTTTTGAATAGAGGGGGGGGGACGAGCATAGGCGTAACTAGGGTTGTTGAATGGGGAGCGGTTTTCTCCCGAAAAGTACCCCTGTAAAAAGTGGGAAGAATAAATAAATTTTTTAATATTGATTAATTATTAATAATAAATTATAAACAATTAATTAATTTATATAAAAAGATATTCATCAATAACACTTGATTTTAAAAAAATCATATTTTTATTCTTTATACAATATTTACTAAATGACTTTATGTTGATTTTTAAAACTTACAATACATTTAAATTAGAAATTAAAACGTCGATTTTTTCCTAAACGTTTCAATTTTTCTGAACTTTTTAGATTTACAAAGGCTGTTCACACATTTTTTAGACAATGTATATTGTATTCACAAAACTAAATTACATAAAATTCTTGGGTTTTATATGTTCT
Organism: Metellina segmentata; assembly: GCA_947359465.1. NCBI lineage: Eukaryota > Metazoa > Arthropoda > Arachnida > Araneae > Tetragnathidae > Metellina > Metellina segmentata. Next base: position 19,660,741 of record OX375872.1, read on the forward strand.
ATTTGATAGACCTTATTCTGAACAATCTTTCGACACCGTAATTTCCAGGATAATAATGCCTTTTGAAGTGTCAGAAGAGGTATTCTATCCCATTCCTCCTGAACAGCTTTCCAGAGTCCTGTAAGAGTTGTGGGACGACGTTTGGATAATGCAGATTTTAAAAGTCCGAAAGCACAAAAATCCATAGGTGATACATCGGGAGATTTAGTAGGGATATCAGTGAAGGGTATGGCCTTGATACCGGTTTTTTGTTCCATTTCTTTTAGGAAATTTACAGTGGATTTTGATGTGTGACTGCTAGCTTTGTCTTGATGGAGTTCCACAGATTGATGGCACTGTGGGTAAAGCGATGGTATTTCATTCAGAAAAATTGGCGATAAAATATGTTCCTGATAGTATTTGGAGTTAATCTTGACATTTTTTTCCACTCTCTTTATTTTTAACTTGCCATTATATGAAAAACCAGCAACAATCATGAATCCCTTAGGAAAAGCTTTCTTTCGATTCTGTGAAGCATGTACTTAAATTTTTTTTCTCCACTTTTATCATAATAAATGACTCTTTTTTGCTGCAATCATTTAAATACACCCATGATTCATCTATTGTGTCAATTTCTTTCCATTTTTCTTTGGATAAGTGTTTTTCATATAGAATTCGGCAGAGTGTCCTGCGTTCAGCGATATGCTTTGGAAAAAGACGATGCACATTGCGTTTTTTTCGCTTTCTTAAGATTTAAATCAACGTTTATCATTTTCTTTACAGTGGACATCGAGCATTTTAATGATTTAGCAACTGTCCTTTGACTAGGGGGATTTTCTTTTAACATTAAACAACGTACCTTTGCAATAGTCGAAGATGTCTGTTTCTTCCTAGGATACTTGTTTGGAATTTTTGTCCCACTCGAGGCTCCAATTTGACATTTTTTTCCTTTCTTGTTGACGATATTACCTATCGACGCTTTAGATATCACAAAACCATGACTCTCACATCGTTTTTGGATAACGGGATATGAATATTTCTCTTCGGAAAGAGCATAAATATAGCCTTCGAACCACTGCTTCGTTAAAAACGCCATTTTGAATAAACACAAACCTCTCAAGCCGCAGACGATAATTTTGACTTTTAAAAACATAGTACAACTGTAATTATTTATTTTTGCAGCAAATGATTTTTTATTACCGCTAACCAAAATCGTCTAAAAAATGTGAGAACAGCCTCTGTAACTTGATACCTTTAAGCACGTTGTAAGTGAAGCCAATCAATCGGTCAAGTGGTCGGGGTTCTGGCTCCAGGATAGGAAGGTTCCTGGTCCAAATCCGGAGTAAGATATGGATGTTTGTCCGTCTAGAATGAGCGTGTTGTTTATCTGTAAACGATTTGCGCCTGGAATGTGTGGTATATGCACCTGAGGTATAATGTGAATCCAACCTCCTGTGTACCAGGGTTACGAAAAGTGGTTGGGCATTAGAAGAAAGAAGAAATATGTTTAATAGTAAAGTATTTTAACGGTAGAAAATAATTTCAATACAACGTTTTTGGGAATACCGTACGATTTCAACAGACTCCCAAGTGCAGTACTGCCATCGACCACACCACAGGAAACGCCGTGATGGCATCGAAGTGGCTATTATCAACAACGTAAATCGAAGCACTCTAGAATCGGGAAAATTGGCATTGTTCCAAAGGCATGCGAAAAACGCTTGTTAAGTCAGTGGTCGAAAATCGCAAAATCCTCTCCTTCTTCAATGAGGCCACATTCCGCTGAGAAGAACGAAAGGTGAACACAAAATAATAAATTAATAAAAAAAGGTTGTAGATTAAATTTTAAAATTCGAGCAACGATAGAAAAATCGTAAAACATTCAGACTACCTGTGTGCCAAATTTCATTATCGTAAGTGCCATAGATTCGTCAGGACACTGCGTACAGAGAAACACTTTCTTTTATAATAAATAGTACAGACAGTAGGAAAAACGCATGTCCCTGTCTTAATCTATAATGGTGTCGCAGTGGGTATGTCCACTGCTCTAGTTGTAGGTGGCGCAGGTTCGATTCCTTCATGGGTGTATTTCTCTCTTCTGTGCTACTAAAAGCACTTGTGTGTTTGCCCATGACTTGATCTTGTCTGTCTTGTGTTTGGCACAGGATGGCGAAATATGGCCCTTGAGCTTTCCCTCGTGTCAATGTTAGAGGGAAACTAGGGAGAGTATGGGGTTACAGCTATGGCTAGGTGGGTATTTTAATTAACGTCGTACTGGAGCCACACAACGGGCTATTGACGACGGTTCGGGATCAATCCCCAAGGGAAAAATTCGAAGACAACACCATGTCATTTAACCGCGGTCAGATGACGAAACAACAGATGAGCTGGCACCCCACTCTTTAAACTTCCACGCAAACGTGAGGTCATTTGATGCCACGACAGATTTAACGTGCACCAGCCCCCTTTGTACACGGCGGTGTTAGTTGGATTCGAACTCGCAACCTGCCTATTGCTAATCCGTTACTCTTCCAATCGAGCCACCGTAATTCCGATTACTGCTGTGAGGGGCACAAGTGATATCATCGGGATTTGAATTGTGTACTTCCACCTTCTGGAAGTATCGTCACCGGAAGTTGGTAACATCCTGTTGAGGTGCTTTCCTTTGACCGTATGAAATATCGGGAACCGAAAGTCGTGAGATTTTAATGAGATGGGGATTAGCTGTTTACGTGGAATCGAAACTCGCAGTATCTCGCGGTCGAAACGACCTCTCCCGTCGTTCTAGAGTTAAATTCAACTTCTGGAAATCATAACCACCTCTGTTTACATTTGAATTATATTTAAATGGATGTGACTGCAAACACTTCCAAAAGACTAATGATCTTGTTTTTTCTCCTGCTGCCACTCTGTATCCATTGAATGAGATTTTCTATTGGATTGAGGGAGGTTTAAACAGGACGGCAGAAAACGACGAAGAGAAAGAAGCCTTAAGGACGTTTTCGATTTGAAACAGGTGAGAGACTTGTTTGAATTCTGTATTGATGCAATATGAAAGTGAGTACGGTTTGAGACCGCCAACCGGTGGTCCGCAGAAAAATCTGCTCGTTATTTGCATTTTTTATGTTCTATTAATAAAAAAAAAACACAAATAATATTCTAAGATAGCAATTGTTCTGACGTCACTCCGGAAGGGAAGAATAGGGTGAAAAAAAATAATAAATTCATTTTAAAATATTCTAGATCAAATTCGGTAAATTCGATAGAAAAATTGTAAAATATTCGGACTACATGTATGCCAAATTTCATTATTGTAAGTGCCTTGGATTCGTCAGGATATTGCGTACAGGACACATGCAGACAGAAAACACAGAGAAACACTTCCTTTTTTAATAGTTGAGAAGATAACATTTGGTAAAATTATTTTTTTAAATAGAGGACTCGAAAAGCTCGCATTAATAATGTATAATTGTTAGGTGTTTAATAAAAAGAATCACACTAGACGAATCTTGAATAGTATGTTAATGACTAACTGAAAGAAAATCTGTTAGATGACAAACGTCTCAAAACGCATGGATGAGACTATACATTCTATAAAATTCTGTATCCAAATGTACCGCCTGTTTACAATTTCGATTAATAAATGAACTGCAACCAATATATGAGTCTATTAAAGCCGAAGTGGTGTAAGTGCACTTTCCGAAAAATCAGAGTTAATGCTGGTAATGAATTCTAAATATGGAAAAATACTCATAGAAAAGGTGATTTAACTCCTAATTCCCAAAAAAAAATAACCACACAGGTGGCAGCTGAAGATTATGCAGTCAATGAAGCTCTATGGCTACTATTCAACTAAAAGTCTATGTCTCGCAACAATGTGTAAAGGACTTGCACCACTTTGGCTTTAAACGGCTGATATATTCTTTAAACTTCCACACGATAATGATAATTAAACAATGGACAGAACTAATACAAATACTGACAAACAACACACGTAAATATAATACACCAACACATAATAAAACTCACCGAATTCTGCTCAGCAATCATAGTTAAGTTATCGACCTCGATTTAACTCTTAACAAAAAAGAAGGCTAAGTTAGCAACGCGATTTCCATCCTAACTAAAAAAGACCACGAATCGTCCGTCTTGCTATTCATTCTGATATAATAAGAACGATATTGCTTTTCTTATTATTCTAACACGAATCTAAATTTTTATTGGTTATCTTTGATCTCATAATGAAACGTTTTAACATGGAGCTCAATTTTAAAACATCGAATGATTAAATTTGCAAAGTATTTTTAATGGTATTAAATACAAAGCAGAAAATCAAGACAACTAAGTAGTCCTTTCAAGATATATTTTTTCTAAAAACCGAGATAAATAGTCGTAGCTTTTTGTGTTCGTAATGATCATCTTCGTCAAATTCTTATTGCCGAAAATATAAGTTACAATTAAAATATCATTTATTTAAAGAAAATCACATTTAAGGTGTTGATCTGGTGTAAAATTTTCTGCAGATTTCAAATCCGTTGAAATTTTCACGCTATCTGTAACGATCGCGAAGATGCAAACTTGGACTAGGGAATAAAAAAAAAGCCCTTACGCCAATCTTCAGCCGAAGCGTTCGAACGATCGGAGCCCCCTCGGCCCGCTATAAAAACGCCAGATGGAGGCGTTTTCTGCATGTGAACGCTCCAGTAGAACTCTGTATGTTGGCTACCCGCGTTTTGTGTCAACATCAAACGCGCGTTAGAAATCGACTCATGTGAACAGGGCCTAAGGCCTCGTTGAATTGAGGCGTTACAACGCGCGTATGGAGAGGCTAGGGAGGTCCCGCCTTTAAATTATGTATTTTTATTCCTCTAATTCAAGTATCTATCTTTGAAGAGCGGGACCCTGATAGCCTCGCCAAACGCGCGTTTTACGCGCCTCATGTAAACGGGTCCTAAGGAGGACTGGAGATAAAACAAACCTACAAAACAACCTGTTATTCCGATAACAGTTCAACAAGCAATGTTATTACAAAATAGCAGTTCGAAAATTGTCGAAAGTTTTAAGTTATCCATAAATGTTTTGGGAATAGACAGTGGATCAACGTAAATTTTGTTTGTTTTTTGCACGCAAAGTCCTGACGACTTACAGTAATGAGTCCACTTACAGTAATGGGATTTGGCACACATGTAGTCCAATTTTTGTAATTTTAGTTTCGCGGCGAATTTTACAATTCAATCTAGAAGATTTTAAAATGAATTTAATGAAATTTTATCACTATTGAATGTAGCAGCATAGACGAGATCACAAATACTAAAATTATTTTTTTCGTTTCCACTTTCATTTTGCGCGGAGGAATGTTTTCCAACAGACGATAAAAAAACAAATAATATTTTAACTGCAGTTACTTAGTTCTTTTTTCTATTTCCAAGACCGTTAAAGATCGAGTAAAAATTTCGACGGATTTGAAATCTGCGGCAAATTTAATATTTGATCGATAACTATAAATATGATTTCTTTTAATAAATAATTTTTAAATTGAATAACTTTTATATTTTCGCACAAGATTGTGACGTCACGTCAACTTCGCTTTCCAAAAATAAACAAATTGTGTTTTTTAACGCGAAGGGCAAATAATGCAGATTACATTTCCTGCCCTCTTCCATTTGAGCAAGGAAAAGCAAAAAATAAAAATAAAATAAAAAAAATAAATAAAAAATTAAAAAAAAAAATATATATATATATATATATATATATATATATATATATATATATATAATATACAGGGTGGTCCCGAATTCATGGTACAAACTTTAATGGTAGGTACAGGACATTGTAACAATGATTTATTGTATAGGAATGTATAGTCGCAAGTGACGCGGTGAGGCGAAAACAGGGGAAATAACGGCCGAAAGGAAAAACAAAGATTTTATTGAAAGCGTTGTTGACAAGTGTCATGTTTACAGTAATTGTTCAAAATTGCGTCCACCAGTATCGATACATGCTTGACAGCGTCGGTGGAGCGATTGGCGTACACGTTCAAAGATGCCTGGTATTTCACGCACACCTGCAGCAGCTACAGATAAGCGAGCGACGAGATCCTCATCTGAGTCAACTGGAGTCTCATAAACAAGATGCTTTAGATGTCCCCATAAAAAGTAATCGAGGCTCGATAAATCGGGAGATCGGGGTGGCCAAGGGATTGGTCCACCACGCCCAATCCATCGAGTACCAAACGTGGCATTCAGGTAATTCCGTACATCAATGCTGAAGTGTGCTGGCGCCCCATCGTGCTGAAACCACATGCGGTTACGAATGGCGATCGGAACATCATGCAGCAGTTGTGGTAACACTTCTTTCAGAAAAATAAGATAGCTTCCGCCAGTGAGCCGCGTGGGTAGTAAGTATGGGCCAATCAAAAAGTCGTTCACAATACCAGCCCACACATTAATACTGAAACGTTGTTGAAACGCATGTCGACGCGTTGCATGTGGATTATCGGTTGCCCACACATGGGAATTGTGCGCATTAAAGACACCCTCGCGTGAAAATGTCGCTTCATCTGTAAATAGCACATAATCTACGAAATCCGGCTGCAACGCACATTGCTGCATCACCCACAGGCAGAAGTTCACGCGGCGAGGATAATCTGCCGGATTCAATGCTTGTACTTTCTGAAAATGGAAGGGGTGTAAGCGATTTTCGTTTAACACTCTGCATACAGTCTGATGACTCACACCTACGTCACGCGCAACAGTTCTTGTGCTTGACTCCGGTCTATCAGCCACAATGTTCAAGATGCTTTCTTCCAGCCTTGGAGTGCGTACAGCTCTTACTCGACCAGCGCCATGTCTGTTGACGTCGAACACACCTGTTTCACAAAGTTGACGATGTAACCGTTGAAAAATTCTATGATCCGGCATTCGTCGATCAGGATACTCCGCGCGATACATTCGTAACGCAGCTCTGCCGTTACCATTTGCACGGCCGTACATGTAATGCATGTCTGCTTTTTCTGCATACGTAAAGTCACCCATCGTCTACGGCAGCACAATTGTGAATGGCGCTTTTCCCTACTGCGATGCATCATGTTCAACAGCGGCTAGACATCTACTGCCCTCTACCGGCAATGATACCAACCGATCACTCCATTTCTCTTTCCTTTTATTTCCCCTGTTTACGCCTCACCGCGTCACTTGCGACTATACATTCCTATACAATAAATCATTGTTACAATGTCCTGTACCTACCATTAAAGTTTGTACCATGAATTCGGGACCACCCTGTATACAAACGCTGCTGGCCACCCAAATTGCAACACCAAGAAAGACAAGAGATATCACAACAAAATTTATTTTGTAGATAACATGTTGACCAAGTATCAAATGATTAAATTTATAGACTTCTGTGAAGTGTGGTTAATGCCAAAATCAGTAGCCGCCATTGTTGGATATCACTTCTGGCTTCCGCCTCGGCATTGATTCAAAGAGACTTTGGATGTGTTCTTGGGGTACAGCAGACCAAGCAGCTTCCACACGTTGCCAAAGTTGATCTGGTGTGGCAGCTGGGGATGTAATCTGGGTCAATCGTTGAGCAACCATGTACCACATGTTTTCTATCGGCGAAAGATCCGGAGAGCGATCTGGCCAGGGAAGCAATTCAATCTGGCGATTGACGAAGAATCCTTGGACAATGCATGCCACGTGTGGTCGCGCAGTATCCTGTTGAAATATGGCTGTGGGCAAGCCCTGAAGGTAAGGAAGGACAACTGGCTCCAACACCTCGGGAATGTAGCGCCGGCTGTTTAAAGTACCGGCAATGCGTACTAGAGGAGTGCGAGAGTGATATCCAATACCGCCCCATACCATAATACCCGGTGCAGGACCAGTGTGGCGGTGCATAACGCAGCTGTTCAGCATCCTCTCTCCACGGTGTCTCCAGACTCGAATCCGACCATCGTGGTGTTGCAGACAGAAGCGTGACTCGTCAGTAAAAACAATTTCATTCCATTCTGCCGTCCACATCCTTCTTTCATCGCACCATTGGCGGCGGAGACGTCTGTGGTTCTGCGTCAAGGGTAGACGAAGCAATGGACGTCTTGCGGACAGACCACTCTGCTGTAAACGGCGTCGAATGGTACGAGTAGACACTGGATGATGCGTTACAGACTGAATGTGCTGTGCTATGGTTCGTGACGTGGCTGAGCTATCCGTCACTGCCAAACGCACAATATACCTGTCATCACGTGAAGTGGTGCACTGAGGTGGATGTGATCGAACACGTCGGTCCGTCGTACCCTCCTGCATCCAACGATCACATATCCACATTACAGTTGTTTGGTTTCGTCCAACACGACTACCGATTTCCCTGAAAGATAATCCACAATCTCGGTAGGCCACTATCCTTCCTCTGTCGAACTCGGATACTTGATCAAAAGATGATCGCTGTTTTCTACAAGGCATAATTGATCGTTTTTTTTTTAACCACAAGAAAAACACAATTGCCGTACTTGAAATCGTCGAAATCTCCAAGCCTTAAATAGCGCTTTGAAGTGGCGCCACAGGCTCGCGTGTGATGTGCGTCTGCTCTGAAATTCTAATCATTTGCATATCTCACCTCCGCTAATGCATGTTGTAAATTTCATATTATTTGCATGCTTCCTTCAGGGTGTTGCATTTACGGTGGCCAGCAGTGTACATATAAAACATTTTGACTGGCATTGTTTAGTTTTTTTCGTATAATAGGAATCGTTAAAGATAGATTGGAAATTTCAACGGATCTGAAACGGATTTGAAATCTGCCGTAAATCTTAAACCAGATTAATACATTACATCACGGCGTTGCCCGTGGTGTTGGTTTGCGGGCACGGGCAACGCCGGACAAGCCACGCAGTGGCTAGTGTTAAATTAAGAACATTGAATTCATAAAAAATATTTGACTAAAAGAAAAGTTGAAATTGATAAATTTTAAAAGAATTACGTAGTGGCTAAATTAAACAGTTAATCGATATAAAATGCAAGGTTGGCATTTGTATATTCTCTACAAATCAACACCGTTTGACCAATCCACACCAAATTGTGTTCACATATTCTTCAGAACCCTGCGGGTGACGTAGGCTACATATTAACATATATTCTATTTATCCCAGGTGTGCACAGGGTGCTAAAGCCAATTCGAAATCCACAAAGGAATCATTCTGAAATTCAAAAATACATCCCGACCCTGGTGCAAGTTATCGAGTGCCACAAGTAGAAAAATTTTAATAGGAAAACTCCGCGACTAATCGTCGGAATTTCGTCCTTTTTTTTTATACTAAAAACGAACTTGTAAGGCATTTGTTATCACTCCATAACTCCAAGCGACTTTTCAAGTAGTCATCTTAGTAAAGAACTTGTAGTAATTGAAACAGCAGGATAATTGCGATGAATGTTATATGGATGGATGTATCATGTGTTCATATTTGTAGAAGGTATGAAAATGTTAAAACGATGCTAGAAAATTATTTTCCGTAATGATTGCATTTTTCTCTGAAAGAGAAGTGATTAGCCTGATCACTTTTCAATCCGCATTTTACCAATTCTTCCCTTGGTGTACCGGGTAATTCTGATAGTAACTCCTAAAATTAACCGTTACTTCTAGCAGTTAATCAAAACCGCTAAATTTAGTTGCTTTGTGTTCATCGTAATCGCTAACTGACAACGAAACTGTTAATCTTAACAAATATTAATAGCGTAAAAGGACCAAATTATCCGCCTACGTGACTGGAAACCAGGTCGCTGGAAAATTCCTTGGGTAATGGACTATGGGACTACCCGCCAAGAAATAACTAAAATTTTATTTACATATTATAAATGATTTACTCGATAAATTGGATAAAAAACCACCCCCGTTACCATAGTTGAGTACAAGAGGTTGGGAGCACAGTTGTGCGTCCTCTGAAATCCAATGCCATCTGGGTCCTTAATACATAGCGAGAAATATTTTGGTGAAACGATCGCCTCATTGGCGCTCTTGCCATCTCACCATGTCGAAAATAGGCATCAGGCTCCAGCAATAAATGTTATCGCAAAGTAACAGTAAGCGTTAATGCGGTCGCAACATGACAGTTGTGTTTACATTGTGGTGTCGTCGCCCCAAAACGGTAGCGTGAAAACAGTACGAATCGTACACAAGACAACCAACAGCAAGATATTTACGTTCTTATTATTCGAAGAATATTAAGAATATATACAGTATTACATCATCTATTACACATACAGAAATGTATGTTTCTCAGTCCAGCGCGGGGAACCGACCTCACCCGCTGCTTCTAGCTCTCTCCAACCGTCGTCTCTAACATCCTTTGTCTCAGTCTAAAAATAACCAAAAGTCAATATTCAATCAGATATCATCTGGACGAACTCCACCTGCAGAGGACGCTCTATTTTTCACCTGCTCTTCTCAAGTAGTAAAACGAAAAGAACAGCAGCTGGCGCCAAAATCAAACCAATCGGAATACATTCGGCATTCCGATGACACAATGGAGTGGGCCGGCCTTGCAAGTGACCTTCCTAAAGGTCAAGCACAGTGGAGTTTCTCACGATGTCACAACTTATACCTTTATCCTTAGTACTTCTAGCGGGTTTTCAGAACGTCCTTTCTCGGATCGGGCCGCGGTAACCCGGTTGGAAGAGGAAAGGATTGCAACCGGAGGGTTGCTATATCGAATCCAACCAAATACCGTGTACAAAGGGGTATGATGCATTTAATATGTCGCTGCTTCAAATATCCTCACGTTGGCGTGGTAAGTTTGGAGAATGGGGGTACTAGCTCAGAATCGTTCCCTTCGGGATTTAATCCTGGGCAGACGTCCATAACCCGTTGTCTTGGTGCAAGGTTAATTCAATACCTACCTCAAGCATTTTTTCTCCATAATGTATCTAAGATGTCTTTTTACGTATCAACATAGAATTTAAGTGTTCAAAATTTTGTAAATGTGTACACATAGTGCACTATTTTGTAGCATTGTATTGACCTTCATGATACTATCCATTGTCTTTATAATAGTGTCATACGGTTGCCTGCGTCTATCATCAGAGTTCAATCCTCATCGCGAATGACAAGAAATCCATCTCCGATGAGGCGCTCTTGCCACAACAGTCCCCACAGATGCGTACCGAACTTCCATGGAAGACCACTGCTTCTAGAATCTGCGAGTCTCCATTCTCCCCCATTCCTTTTTGGCGAAAGTATCGTTCCAACTTCATCCACTCCATTTGCACTTTCATTTGTAATAGGCATTGACTGAACCTGAGAGAAGAAGACAAAGACAACCTGTTATTGACTCAATAAGAATTTTCGGGATACTGACCTTGCGTGGTGGCTCCCCGAGAACACATTCATTTGACTGTTTTGTTTTCATGTTTATTTGTAGATAATCTCATTTTATCAATAAAGCTAAACAAGACCGGGGAGTTGTTCCCCGGTGGTGTCTGTTTCAATCTTGGGGAGGGCCACATCTCTTTGGAAAGCGGGCAGCCCCTCTGTAATCCATTTCTTTTAAATAAGCGCCTCAAATCACGTGTTCTGACGATGGTATCGTCTCCTGTGACCGACGAACAGTAATTAAATCCCCACTTTAGTTGAGGCTAGTGGGTAGGGATGTCAACTCTCAGAAAATAACCGGTTTTCGTTAAACCGGTTTCTTTTTTCGTCAGGTTATAACTGCCCCTGTTTAACCGAGTAAAACAAAAACGGTTTTTAAGATAACTGATTTTTAAAAACTTCAAGGTGTTTCGATTTAGTTTTATATAAAAAAATTCTAAATGTCGGTAGCTGTTTTTATTTATCACATCACAATTTACAAAAATTCATTAATTCTAAAATAAACCAAAACTTATAATTGTTTCAAAATAAAGGTACACAAACTAATAAAATAATTAAAACATTAGCTTTTCTAGTTAATACTGTTTTATCTATTCAACTCAATACCTTTTATTTACTTTGCTTATATGCTGGTTAGTTAATCGACTTCTGTCATCCGAAACCACAGAATTCAGAGCAGATACTAACCTTTCAGATAGCACTGAATTTCCAACAACTGTCAAATACTTAAAAGCTAGCAATACTAATGCAGACGAACATGTCTTTCTTTGACTCCATAATTTAAGTGGACTACTATCCCTTAACAACAGAGACTGCTGCAAATGTAGTTTGTGCTTATTGAGGAAGTAAGCATTTGCACCCTGCGATTTTGGAAAAATGGATTTCGTCAAATTTTTGTCATGTGTTGCCCAAAGAAGGCTTGAGTTTGTTGAATCGGAACTCTGGTATTGCTGAAGGAGGCGAATTTTTTCCTAATTGATTTAGGAAGTGCGTTAACTCTTTGTTGACTTGGGAAACTGCTTGACTAGCAATTATGGAAAACAAAGTTTTTTGAATCTAGGGTCAGAAAGAGACCCTTTGCACAGAAGAGGGTTGGATAAAAGATGTTTGCTAATAAAATTTTAGAAATATCGTGAATACGGGTAATTTTTGCCAGTGATGTCTTAATACATGAAATAAGAGGGACAACTAAACTACCAGTTAAATATTCACTCCCAGAAATTTCTGTAGTGGCTTCCTTTAAACGGCCCTAATATGCTTATTACTTCTGATAGCAGTTCAATTTCTAACCCAGAGAGCATGCGGGGAGCACGTTTAAGGTTGGGATTTGCCAACACACGGTGCGACGTATGGTGATAAATGGCATAAGTGCTATTCCACCTTGTTGGAAAGGATTGAACAAAAAGAATATTTCCTTCTCTTGGTTGTTCGCTACTCAGATTATTCTAAACAAATTACTGCGTTTAGCAAACTTTATTATTTGCTTCACTTCCCCAATGAGCTCTTTTAGAGCTTTCACCCCAATTAGCACTATCCTCTAATCCTTCCATTATAACTAAATTTGGCACTTGGGCAAAAAAATGTACATTCTTCCCTTCACCAAGTAATTTTTTTTATTCTTGAAATCATGTTAGTTCCTCCATCAGTACATAGACACAATTTTGGTATTTCAAGAGGTCCCCGATTTCCGATGAGATGTACTCTCCAGTGTGCGGCGACGAGAATTTTCGAATACCGAGCATTATTGTCTTTAAGAGGTAATCATCAGGGCCTGTTATAATATTACTAATGTAAATATATTATCTATCAAAATAATCGAAGAGTTATTGCAATTCTTACAGAAGAAGTGAGCTGTCACAACTAAAAAGCTCTGCAGGAAATATAAAAAAAAGTTGACGCTATAACACAAAACCAAGCATTTTGGAATAGTAAGGAACTAACCTGATCTCTTAATTTTACTATCACGAAAGATTGCATCATAACGTGTCTAAGCTCCATCGAAGTAAGTGAGGTCTTAGCCTCTAGATCGGAAGGTTCCTGGTTCGAATCCGGATCCGAGCATGGTTGGTAATCGTTCTTTCCCTTAGGGGATTGATCCCGGACCGTCGTCAATACCCCGTTGTGGAGCTCTAGTACTAGGTTAACTAATATTACCATTACCATGCATTTTTATAAGGATTTTTTTTTGATGAAAGTGTTATATCGACTTTTCTATAAAGGTATGTATTATGCTAAAATTTGTCAAAAGACGTCAATCCTGCATTTCTCTAATTAGAAACTTTTGCAAGAAACATAATTTTAAAATGAACCATTGAGAATAAATGGTTTTTGGTGAAATCAAAAATTCAGTGTAATCGAATCAATTATTAATTTTGTGTTTAATTAATGAACAATTGAAAGAGCTTAAAATGAACCTGTTAATAATTCAATGTAATTCTAATTTTTTTTTATTATTTCCGAAGTAGGCCGGGTTTATAAGCCCTTTCATTCAATAACAAATATAGCTATTAATTTTCCAAGATCAGAAACAAAACTATCAATTAGTTTCACTAAAATCCAGCAGATGGCAGCACTACATAAAATTATATTTATAAACTTATTTGTTCTGCCATAGTCCTCATGTTGGGTTGGCGTGGAAGTTTGGAGAGTGGGGTGCCAGCTCAGGTGTTGCTTCGTCATCGGACCGTGGTTCAAAATTACGAGGTGTTGTCCTCGAATCTTTCCCTTAAGGGACTGATCTCGGACCGTCGTCAATAGCCCGTTGTGTTGCTCTAGTACGACGTTAACTAAAAAAATACCATTAATTACCTGCCATCTTCAGATATTTGCAGAATAATTTAACCCATTAACGCCCGAATTATTTCTACTCAAAATATTTTCATGATTATCTCAAAAGTATGTAATTATGGCCCTCTGAATGCAAAAAAATTTAGAATTTAATCAATTTGTGATTTAGTTTAAAATTACAGCCCGTCTTCATTTGAGGACGCTGGGCGTTCCGATGGAAAAAAAATCAAGTTATAGTGCCACAATTTTAGTTTTTGAACACTATTCTAGTCGCAGAGTTTAGTTTCAAATGAATTTGGATCTTCGGAAATTTCGATATCTGCTGTACTTTCATCGTCAAGATCCTCTAAATCGATAAGCTCATCTACGTTAGGTGAAATTCTGATGATGTCAGTTTCAATTTGTTCGGAAAATAAAAATTAATGAGCTTTTGAAATTGTTAAGAACTTCTCTACGAGCCATTATAATTACTTATACTTTGTTTTGTTTTAGGAAAGCAATGACTATTTACCATATAAAAGTCGAAAGAACTTTTAATTCAATTATTACACGAAAAAAAAAAAAAATTGTAATAACTCTTGAAATATGTATAAAAGTTGGCTGTAAAGCCCAGCGTCCTCAATTGAGTACAGCAAAATTGGATGTCATTTTTAAAAACGAAATTTTTTTCAAAAGAAATTAATTTTCTATTATAAGTTTATATAGTACTCTAATTTGAAATACTAGTAAAAATAAAATGTTTTACCTAGAATTTAGGCGATGTAGCTAGACAGAAAGCAAATGGAAGTGTGAGACATGAAATAGCGATCCATATCACAGAGTTCTAAACATCAACATGTACTTCGTAATTTGTGGGATTCTTTCTGGTAATACTATCTACCGTCGTGTAGAACAAACAAACGTTGCCGGAAAATATAAAGATTCTACACGCTCTTTTATCCACTGTCTTCAAATGAGGACGCTGGGCGTTAATGGGTTAATATTCAATTTATATAATCGCAGTAGATATAACCTGAAGAATGGAATTAAAAAACTGATGTGCAAAGTTCAACCATTGCTCTTTCTTGTAAAACACGTATTACAGTATCGGAAAATATCTAAACTTTTTTTGATTCATGTAGAGAAAACGTATCGCATTCTTTGCATTTGTGGTGCGAGTTTTAAACATCAAACTAATCGCCTTCTTGGAGCTCGATGCAACTAAAACTGAAGACATAGCTCAAGTGTAGTCATCGGTTGATAGATGGCAGCATGGTTCAAATCGTAACAATATAGATTTCTTTAAATAAATAACTTCAATTGTGTAAATTTAATATTTTCGTGATAAGAATTCGGCAGTTTTTGACCAATTTGAACACAAAAAGGACGATCTAGTTTTTTTTTGAAGCTATAACTGGATCGGAGTATTTGTTGCCAAAGATGATAGTCTCACATCCTTTCCATTGCAGACAAAAAGCGGGGTAGCAGGGATAAAAAAAAATAATAATTATATAAAAGATATTCATCAATTAACACTTAATTTTAAAAAATCATATTTTATTCTTTATACAATATTTACGACTTTATGGTGAATTTTAAAACTTGCAATACATTTAAATTAGAAATTAAAACGTTTCGATTTTTCTGAACTTCTTAGATTTATATTTGATTTGCTTTGTTATTTTCTCCTTAAAACAACAGAAAAATATTTCAATCTCAATTTATATAAGGTAAGAATCACTCACCTTTCATTCCAGGCTGCCGCTGAAAAGGTAGTAATATCCAAAGGTGTGGGACATTGATTCAATAAAGAAGCGTATTTTTAAACACAAACTGATATTTAATGACGCAAATCACACACAAATAACGTTACACACAAATAACTGTACACATTTCAATAGGACCTTTGTCCAGTTCAGAACATAATTACCGAGAACCTCCCTTGATCGTTTTTGACATGTGCGAAGGGGTCTCGTATCGCTTTCAACTGCTTGACACAAAGATGCGGGGGAAGACGAACATGACGTGATGGCGCTGCAGTAGCCGCTACGTCATGAGAGTTCTTGACATCCTCCCACCTTTGGATTCCAAAGTCATGAGGAATCCAAACACCAGTTACAGAAATCATAGGACAAGTTAAGAATGTCTCCACGTTACTCTGAAAAAAACTAACAAATCACATTAAAATACAAAAATTTCACATTAATTATTCACGATAGTACAGCTAGACATCATCTAGTCTCTTGGTTGGTTTCAAGGTTCGTCCATAACGAGAACAACGAACTTCTTGTTTCACAGGAACTTGATCTTGGACAGGACAAATATTGGCCTCCTCTTCTCTCACTGGATTGTTCAATGATGGAAGTTCATTCGCTGCCAGTTCCAATGGATATAGCTTCTGTATTGGTCTCAGAAGACTTCCAAATTGGGTTTTTAATTCGACCACACGGATTCTTCCATCTCGTCCAGGATGGGTCATTACGACTTTCGCTAATGGCCAGTTGATTCTTTTGGTGTTGTTGTCTCCAATAAGTACTAGATCTCCTTCCTTGATTAATGATTGTCTTGTAACTTTAGAATAATCTTTCAGCAATCCCAAATATTCACTTCTGAATCGGTTTCTTAGATCTTGTCGCAATTTTAATCGGTAAGCGTACCTCCTTTTCAATTTTGTCGAATCGATTACATCGAAATCCGGAACACCAACTTCTCTAATTTCCTGGAGGAACATAGAAGGTGAAAGAGCTAACAGATCTTCAGGATCTTCTGAGAGATAAGTCAAAGGTCGAGAATTAATCAAACCTTCAGCGTCGCACAAGACTGTAGAGAACTCCTCGTTATTCAAACAAGCTCTTCCCAGAACCCTTCTTAGAATACTCTTCAACATTCCCACCAATCTTTCCCAAAAACCACCCCACCAAGGAGCAGATGGAGGGCTAAATTTCCATGAAATTCTTTTCTCTGATGCAAAATTTTCAATCTTCTCCCAATCAATACTTTTTAGGAGATTAGCTGTCCCTACAAGGTTTTTACCATTGTCAGAGTACACAGTGGACGGGCGTCCTCTTCTTGCAATAAAACGACGAAAAGCCAGAATAAAACAGTCAGTTGATAAAGAAGTCACTAACTCAAAATGCACAGCACGGTAGATGGCACACGTGAACAGTACCACCCAACATTTTGTGCCTTCTTTCAGGAACAACGGACCGCATAAATCGGTACCTACTATTTCGAAGACAGCCGCATCTCTTACCCGGTCCTCTGGAAGAGGGATGCTTATGGCTTCTAATGGATGAACAGAAAATCTTCTGCACTTAGTGCAGTTTCTTATCACTTCTCGTACTGTCTTTCTGCTCTTAACAATCCAATAGTATTCCCTGAGATAAGACATCAAGGTTTGCGTACCTGCATGTTCTAGTTCGATATGTTTGCTCATTATGAGTTTTTCAACCACTTGATGTTTATTAGGCAATAATATGGGAAATCTAAATGTTTCTAAATCTTTCCTAGATGCAATTCTAGTCTCAACTCGCAGCAGACCGTCACTGTCTTTCACAGTTCGCAAGTTTAACTTTTCCTCTCCAGTGAAAGATTCCCTTTGTATTTCCCCTAAAATTACTTTTTCGGATGCTTCAGTTTCTTCTTTCTCCAATTTTCCTTTTTTCCTGTCATTAGGGTTTCTCTTTAAATTCTTCTACACCGTCTAATTCCTCATCTAAATCATCAACGCTCGTTAATTTTTCAATATCGGAATCTATTAGTTTCAATTCAACTGATTTTTCTTTTAAATGTTCCAAGTACAGTTCCAGGTCCTCTACTTTGAGGTCCGGATTTACCAGTTCTGTTTTCATTTTTTTTATCATTTTTGAAACAGCTGTCCTAATGTGACCGCGTTTCTTTTTGCATTTGGTGATTTCGTCATTCATTTTTTTTTTCGAATGTCCAAACTTACTACCGCTTCTATGGCAGTCCCTGTTCGGGCGCCAGATTGTTATTTTCTCCTTAAAACAACAGAAAAATATTTCAATCTCAATTTATATAAGGTAAGAATCACTCACCTTTCATTCCAGGCTGCCGCTGAAAAGGTAGTAATATCCAAAGGTGTGGGACATTGATTCAATAAAGAAGCGTATTTTTAAACACAAACTGATATTTAATGACGCAAATCACACACAAATAACGTTACACACAAATAACTGTACACATTTCAATAGGACCTTTGTCCAGTTCAGAACATAATTACCGAGAACCTCCCTTGATCGTTTTTGACATGTGCGAAGGGAGTCTCGTATCGCTTTCAACTGCTTGACACAAAGATGCGGGGGAAGACGAACATGACGTGATGGCGCTGCAGTAGCCGCTACGTCATGAGAGTTCTTGACATGCTTAAAGCACATCGGTAAAAAATGATCTCGATTCTGACTTTGCCGCCTATGAGTGCTCATAATTTTTTTAAACATATCTAAATTAAAAATTTTTTTAAACCAATGAAATAAGATAAACATTGATTTTAAAAAGTTGAAAACTTTTTTTACAATAATTAAGATGTATTTGAAAAATTTGGTTTTCAAAAAAGCACAATCGCAAATTATAAAATTTTTTGTTTTAATTGAAAAATTTTCCTATGTCTTTTTACTTGGCATAATCTATCACGTAACTCATGTTCGATAGTTATCATAGCCTATCTACTTGGTCTATGTTGAGATATTATGGTTCTGAAATCATTTTTTAATTTGAAAAAACCTTTTTCGCCGTTTGCAACTTACATAGGCAAAGTTTTATACAATTCTAAGCAACTAAAATTGAAGGCACAGCTTTAAGTTTAGTCATCGGTTGATAGATGGCAGCAATGTCCAAATCGTAGCATTATAGATTTCTTTAAATAAATAACTTCAATTGTAAATTTAATATTTTCGTGATAAGAATTCGGCCGTTTTTGATGAAGACATAGTTTTTTTTTTTTGAGCTAAAAATGGATCGGAGTATTTTGTTGCCTCAATCTGCTACCCGTTTTTTCGAGAATGGGTAAGTAAATTTTCTACTAATTAAATTTTAAGGCTCATATGTCATACAAAAGTTTGGAATTTAATGGTTCAGGTAGGCAAAATTATTAGATTTATTATTGCCTAACATTTATCAAAAATAAGCGAATATTTTTACTGCTTAGCGACCGCCAAATATTGTTCTTACTACCTAATATGAAAATAATAATGTTTTTGTTAGCTACAACTTATCCTTTAATAAGTCCTTTTTGTTTTACAACTTTTACTTTTACTTTTGCAAGTGAAGAGCAAAAAATCATTCCTAGCCCCCTTGCACCGAGTTTTTAATGAACAAGGGGGAAAAAAACATATATATATGAAATATTATATTTTTAATAGATAATATAGTTACAGGTATGTGTACGTACAATAAAGTTAAAGCATATTCAGGGCCCCTAAGTTTTTTTCCTTGTGTAGGAAGTTTATATTTTCCCAAGTATCCATATATTTACAAATACACAACTTCAGAAATGTACAAGCAAACCCACAGTATAATTAATAATGAACTGGTAAGTAATTATGGAATTAAATATGTATACGTGTTATACGCCTAAAGCACGAAGTGTGGCCACTTAGCGATCAGGACTTCGATAAGGATAATGAAGTATAGTAAATATCTCTATAGAAAGATTGTAAGAAACCCATGCAAAAACATATCTTGGATGCTGAATAATAGATAGTTTACTGAATCCTTTCACTATCAGCCAGTGATGGGAAGAGAAAACAAAGTTCTTAAAGCTAAGGAAAGTTAATCTATAGCTATCATTTAAAGGGAGAGTGGAAGACCTTTATTTTCTGACTTAGCTTAATGTGAAAAGGAAGCTTCGCGAATGGTCTTGTACATCTGAATTTCATTGATGAGATTGTGGCTTAAATCATCTGGATAGCTTTCAATTAATTTTTAAGTGCGTTGTTGTTGTTATTAGAACTGTAATTTATTTTTAATATGGCTTCGAATGTATTGCATATGTATTTTCATTTGCTCATACCTTGATTCTAACTGAGAAACTATTTTATTGATTACTGTATCACTCACACAAAACCTGAACTTTTGAATTTTGTTTCTTCGGTTTCTGATACTTCAGGCATTTTTCTTTCTACTTCAAAAGCTTCCTTTTACGTCCTCCTTTTTTTTTTTTTTTTTTTTGGAAAATGCTTTATCTATACCTATGATAGAAGCTGTCTCTAGCTCTATTTAAACAGGCCATTTGTTTCTTAAATCTTTATCTATTGTTTCAGTTAACGCTTTAATGTTATTCATTTCGATATCAAGGGAGATGTATTATGATTGAAGGATTAAATTTCTTGTATTAATTTGCTCTAGAATGCAATGTCCTTCCAAATCTTTAACTGAATTAGTTTCAATTTTTGAAAATAATTGAGGAATCCATTTACTCTTCCGCCGTTTCCTCTTACGATAAACTACTAATTTTTTACATCTTGAAGGGCCTTTAAAACGTCGGGTAATTTTTCAGATATAGGTTTCACTGCCTCTTGTCTCACAAAGACCATGTAGAGACCTCCCATCAGTGTGTTTTAGAAGCAGTTCCCATCACCTTGGGCTCGCACTGAAGAAATTGTAAAGCTGGTTTTTATAAATTTGAAGAACGTGCTTACTATTTCATTACTCTTTGTGGCATGTAGTCGTTGTCGTAGACCGGAGACTGGTGAAAATGTAAGACCACCTTGACCAAGCCGTTTTAAGGACTTGAAAAGAATATTATCTGTTCGATATTTTTTTTTGTCAAATTCGGAAAATAACTCTAAAATTAAGGCAGATAACTTCTTGAACAAATCTTGGGGCAGCGGGCCCCTTAAACTTTCGTGCCCCCAGACATTTGTCGGGTCTTCCCCCCCCCCTTATGGCCGGCCCTGAATATATTTAATGGGAACTCTGTTGTTCTTATCAGATAATTACTTAATATTAGGTCTTAATATTATTTCTCGGTATTCATTAGTTTAAGGCATTTTGCAGTCAATTCATTTCAGAGTTTATTTTTATTGGTATACTTTTCAAAATTCATCGAAGAAAACAATTTTTAACTTGAATATGTGGATCGAAACATCCTTAAAAGAGCAATGGCACACAAGTTTCTTCATTGATATAAAATTATTGGTTAAGAATCGCATACGTTTAATGTAATACTTTCAATTTTTAATGTGGGATCATTGTAATTTGCACTAATTTCAGACATTTCCCCTTCTACTTCGGAAATCAAGTTATCAAATTTATTTTTCCAAACTATGCTGCTTTGAGCTTTGCAATTCAACTAACTCCATTCCTAAATTTTGGAGCCGACCAACCGGTATAGTGGTTAACATGTTAGCCTCTAGATCGAAAGGTTCCCGGTTCGAATCCGAGTCCGGGCATGGATGTTTGTAAGCGTATGGTGTAGATGCAGCTGGTGCACCTTAAATCTGTCGTGGCCGAAAGTCCTCACGTTGGGTTGGTGTCGAAGTTTGGAGAGTGGGGTGCCAGCTCGGGTGCTGCTTCGTCATCAGATCTTTGTTCAAAATTACGAGGTTTCCCTTAAGGGACTGATCCAGGACCGTCGTCAATAGCCCGTTGTGTTCCTCTAGTACGACGTTAACTAAAATTACCAATTGATTCCGTTTTGTTATTTTGTTCCCTGTGGAATTGTAAAACAAGGTCATTTGGAATACATTTATACAAAATGGGTAATAATAAGCAACCATATGAAACAGAATTAATTTCGCGTGACTCGAGACTTCTTATTTGCACAGGTTATTCATCATTTTATTTTCTTAATGCGGACATATCATTTGATCTGCGAACTGGTTCTAAATTTAACAAGCGGTTGGTATGCATCGATCTTTTAGAATCTCTATGACTTTCCTATAATTTTCATATGTCAAGGGAAGACCACTTATGGCCCTTGCTGTCGAATCCCTAAGCAATGTTTTAAAATAATTAAACTTTTCTATATCTTGAAGAGTTTCGTTTTCATGAATTGCGGCTTCATACTGAGGCCAAAACTCTTGAAATTGACAAATGTCACCTGAAAATGTATTTAAAGAAATACGCGGTAATTTTATGTTGGTTTTTTCTTTGACATCTGATACAGTATCCGTACTGGATCGATATACAATTGGACTAGATTTCAGTCGGATTTTTATTTCAGTTTCCCAAATATCTACTTACTTGCTATCTACAGAGCACAATCGATTCATTCTATTCTAATGAACTTTCCATCTCGGCCTCTAAATCATCATATTAGTTAGAGCTGCAATAGATTTATCTAAATCTTCCAATGTTGATTTGCATTCCATAAGAACCGAAAGATAATCTATTATTAGATTTGGGTTACCATCAATGTCCTTATTAAGTTCATCATCAATCTTTTTAATAAGTTTAGTTACTGAAGTGCGAATAATTTTTCTTTTGATTTTGTTCATTTTTTAGATCTTCCTCTGTATTACTCACTGTGGTAAGAAATGTTCAAATTCAATTAAACAAATTTTTCCACTTACCACTTTTCTGATGCTTTCTTCAATTATCTAACGTGTAATCCAAACCGTTACTAAAGAAGGCAAAATCAAATCAATAGGTTCCACTGCCGATTGCAACATTATGACGACAGCGTTTCGTTTTGTCTTCAGTGGTTCTTACGATGTTCATCCCTTTGATTACCTAATTGCATTCACCTTCTTTGCATTAATTTACACATCGAGTTAATAATTATTCTACTCACTATTGAAGATTAAGGTTATTATTTATAAATATACAGAGTACCAGTTGTACCATGATCACGCCAAGAAAGCATTTAGATAACGGCCAGGTGCATCAGTTGTACCTTGAAAGTTATAAGAATAGCGCCAAGAAAGAATCGTGCTTGTTACATCTATAGCCTTAGTCAAAAGGTTAATGAAATTAATAATTTTGGTTTATAGTATGTTTTTTGTCTGTCATAGTATTTTCTGTTTGTTATTTTGTTCTTTAAAAATGGAAAATGTCCTTGGTTAAACAGTTTCTTAAAAACTGGGTTTTCGTTGGAAATTTTCTTGAAAAGATACTGTCTGATTCAATTTAAAAATCCTGATGAACAAATTATTCTGATCATTTCACATTCTGAGTAGACTGATCGTCTTACAAGCAAAATTTTGACGAAGAACTTTTAGAACACTTCTCTTAAGTTATCATCTGTGGAATGAAGGGGAAATAAAGAAGCTTCCAATTCAATTTTTTAAATGTTAAATCTGATCTTTCAACCTTTGTAGAAATTTCTCCATTTACCAAAGCACACATGCTAATAGATGAATTTGACATTACATTTTTATAGCTTACACAATTCACGAAATCCTAACGAATTAAAATTCCTTTTTCAAAATAGAACGCTTAAATCAATTTAAAAAATTGAAGAGGGTCCCATTTCTTTATGGCCGACCAACCGGTATAGTGGTTAAGGTGTTAGCCTCTAGATCGGAAGGTTCCTGGTTCGAATCCGGGTTCGGGCATGGATGTTTGTAAACGTATGGTGTAGAGGCGGCTGGTGCACCTTAAATCTGTCGTAGCCGAAAGTCCTCACGTTGGGTTGGCGTGGAAGTTTGGAGAGTGGGGTGCCAGCTCAGGTGTTGCTTCGTCATCTGACCGTGGTTCAAAATTACGAGGTGTTGTCCTCGGATCTTTCCCTTAAGGGACTGATCCCGGACCGTCGTCAATAGCCCGTTGTGTTGCTCTAGTACGACGTTAACTAAAAAATTACCAATTACCCATTTCTTTATGAAAAAATTCGTTACCTTTCACGAGAGAGGAACGCTATAATGTCTGTGAAACTGCATTATTTTTAATTAAATTTTCCAATTCCTTCCTGTAATTGTTGCAGTCGTTTTTAGAAGCATTTGTATTCATACCAGTTCAAAGTATTCTACATCCAACAATTTTGTTTGCTTATTAATGACGTATTTGGTTTGTTAGGATTCTTTATGATAAGTTTCGATATGATCAATCAAAATTCATATTAATCGCTTGGATAGCATTAAAAGTCGTTAATTCTGAATTTTGCTTTCTATATATGTTTGATTTTTTTAATGTTATATTTTTCTTATTTTATATGCTTTTATTGGAAATTTTTCTAATTCTATTTAAGTTTTTGGAATATCTTCATGCATAGTTATTTCTTTCGTTTTGATGTTCTTGAAAATGTTTTTGATTGTTTTCGATTTAAAAGATTCAAATTTCTAATTTATTTGACGTCTGACATGGATTGAACAATCCACAAAGTATGCAAAAAAATAAACATTCTTCACGCGAATATACACTGAAGCTAATAAATCAATCAAATCTATCCATTTATCACACTTCGCTCAGTGGGTTTGCCCATTGCACTAGCAAACTGTAGGTAGTGCGAGATTATTTCCTGACTGGATATATTTCTCTGTTCTGTTTGTACATATTTCCTTATTGCGTGTAAGTTTTGAAAGTGGGGTGCTAACTCAGATTCTGCGAGATCCTTGGACCATTCCCATCGACATTGATCCTGGACCGTCGCATTTAGGCCGTTGTGTCGCTCCACTGCTTCGTTCATTCACTTTAATTATCTACTTGCAAATCTTATGTGTACTTCACTTGAAATCATGTGTTGCAACTCGGCGAAAATAATGTGACCCATAAAAACCCAACTAATCGTTTAACACACTGATAGATACATGGATTAACGTTAGAATGTAGCAACATGGCCGGTTATTGCATCCATCCCGTAGGGTTCTTCACAGATGTTATTTTGAGACAGAAAATGGATTATGGGACAGTTATGGATTTTGTATTCCTAACGCCGCGTACGTACGTGTACGCCGTAATGTGTTTTATATCTGAGAGATTGGCTAAAGTAACCCATTTGGTAGAGAAACGTATTAGCTACCGGAAGATTACGAGTTCGAGACAAAGCCCTACCAAGTACCGTCGTGTACACAGGGACTGATACCCATTAAATCCGTCGTGGCCTCAAATGTCCTCACGTTGGCGTGATGTGGAAGTTTAGAGAGAGGGGTGCCAGCTCAAGCTTCACCTCGTCTTCTGACCGTGGTTCAAAATGACAAGGCGTTTTCCCCGGTTCTTTCCCTTAGGGATTGCTCTCGGGCCGTCGCCGCCGACCAATTGGTCGGTGGTTAAGGTGTTATTCTCTAGATCGGACAGTTCCTGGTTCGAATCCGGGCCAGTGCATGGATGTTTGTGAGCGTATGGTGTAGAGTCGGCTAGTGCACCTTAAATCTGTCGTGGCCGAAAGTCCTCACGTTGTGTTGGTGTGGAGAGAGAGGGGTACCAGCTCAGGTGTTGCCTCGTCATTTGACCGTTAAAAGTTTCGAGGTGTTGTCTTCGGATCTTTCCCTTAGGAAGTTCATCCCGGACCGTCGTTAATAGTCCGTTGTGTTGCTCTAGTACGACGTTAATTAAAAATTACCATTACTATTTCCCGGGCCGTTGCCAATAGTCCGTTTCGTTGCTCCAGTGTGACGAAAATTAAATACTTACCCTACCTGAAAGGCTAGAAATATATTATGGCGGCATTAAATTCTGGTACTATCTGATATCTTCTGGTGTTAGATTAGGAATTATCACCAGTTATTGTGTGCATATTGCTTCCAATCGTTGAAGCAGTCGGAACAGGTAAAATGTGTTTCGTATCCCTAGACTTGGCTAGAATTTCTATTATTACTAAAGGAAGTGGCACCTCCACTACGCAGTGTCCTGACAAATCTATGGCACTTACAATAATGAAATTTGGAACACAGGTAGTCCGTATGTGTTTTACAATTTTTGTGTTCAGCCCGAATTATAAAATTCAATCCAGAACATTTTAAAATTAATTTATTGGAATTTAATTATTATTATTTTTTTTTTGAATGGCAACAGCCTATAAAGATGACAGATTCTAAATTTATTTTTTCCGTTTTCATTTTGCGGAGGAGCGATTTGTCAGCAGACTAAAAAAAACCAAATAAAGTTTTAACTTTAGTTATGTAGTTCTTTTTTCTATCTCCTAGATCATAAAAGATAGAGTAAAAATTCCAACGGATTTGAAAGTTGCGGAAAATTTCTCATTAGATTGACAGCTAAAAATTTTCTTTAAATAAATAATTTTTAAAATCAAACTTTGATATTTTTTCCAATACGAACGCCACAGCGAAAAATGACCTTCGTTTGATTCAAGTAATCACCGATTCCATTTCCTGCGCTCAAACCATTCCACAGCAAAGATAAGCAAAACAAATAATAAACATCTTAACTGCCATTTTTTTTTCCAAAATCGGGATTGTTAAAGATTGAAGATTTGAACGGATTTGAAAACTGCGGGAAATTTTACACCATATAGATACTTTATATTTGATTTTCTTTTAATAAATAATTTGTAATTAAATATTTATATTTTTGCAAGAGATTATGACGTTCTAATTTGGTTTGCGAAGCAAACCAACACCACGGGCAACGCCATGATGGCTGTAATTCTATTGAGAATAGTTGTTACCCAATTCTTAGCAATCTCCGGGAGTAAGCGAGCAGTGGTTACACCTGCCCCCACGAAAAGAACTGTCATGGGCATGGCCGTGGCTAGTAGATTATATGATTGGAATACAATCGGCCGCCATATAGGGTTGTGGTAGCCCGATTGGAAGAGTAGCGGTTTAGCAGCCGGGGGGTCGCGAGTTCGAACCTCGATTGAACTAAATAGTCGTGTACGTGGGGACACGTCTGTCGTAACCTCAAATGTCCTCACCTTCGTGCGGAGGTGAAGTTTGGAGAAGTTGGGTGCCAACTCAGTGTTCATAGCGTCATCAGATCGTGGTTGATTGTGACGAGTTGTTGCCCTCGGATCTCTACCTTCGGGATGGATCCCGGACGGTCGCCAATAGCCCATTGTATTGCTCCAGTGCGATGTTTATTCAACTACCTAACAACCTTCTTGCTCTTTGCCTTCTAACTGCAGTGTGGCATTTATCATTGTTATATTAATCATTTTCAATTAGATTTTTATTAGTCGATAATTTTTACTTTTAGCCTTTATAACTTGTTTACACCAATAGTGGCCAACATGCTTTACATCTTTTAACCTTAATTATCTAATCTAGGTATATAACTAGCACAGTAAATATATAATTTTAAATTATTCTTTTTATTGATTAGACTAATTGAATCGTATATTTTTTGTAACGGTTTGGATCATGCGCTTGGCGCAGCTTGTACGTCTTTGAACCCTATCAACCTCCCTCCTGACTTCAGAAGAGATTCAAACTTGCCTCTACTGTTAAAACGTGTGACATTGGCTATGGAGTTCCTAACCGTTGAGATAGATAAAACATTTGGTTTTAGAAAAAAAAAAGGCTCTTTAAGTGTCGAATTTTATAAAATAAAGTTTTATTTTACCTTTGTTTTGTGAATGCCTCCTATGTAATGTTCATGAGGCCCACCTCCACCCGACATGGCCATGTCGCCTCATTCGCTTCTCTTTCTGGACTGGATTCGGCTTTGCATGTCTTCCATGTAACCATCTTGCTGGCCTTCTTTCGCCGTCTTGCTCAGGTTCAATTCTGTCCTCGTGGTTGTCACGGGCATGTCACCGTCTACCCATTTCATACTGCCGAATTTCATTTTGGTCGTTCTCTCCACTGGGCTTCGAACTGATTCTTGCTTAGAGAGCTTCTTGATACACGATGTTTAACGTCCTGCCATTTGGAGCTAGGATGTAAAGATTCTTGGCTTTTCCAACTCTCGAATACCCCACATACAGTTGACTGTGTGAGAAACATGGTTTAATGAGATCGAGTCCTACAACTTTCAGCGATTGTCCCTGTGCCTTGTTGATGCTCATGGCGAAACTTAAACGAACTGGAAACTGAAGTCTTTTAAATTGGAATGGTATATCAGAAGGGATGATTGGTATTCTCGGAATGAATACGTCTTCGCCTACGGCATGTCCAGTCATAATGGTGGCTTCAATAATATTTGGCATGAGTTTCTTGACGGAGAGTCTTGTGCCATTGCAGAGGGAAGGTGGATTCAGATTTCTGAGAAGCATAATATGTGCCTCAATCTTCTGTAGTTTACAGCCTCATCTGTGTCACACGTAGTGTCGATAGACTTGTAAATTTGAATGCAATCGGTGCAAGAGTTGCTTGTTGATGGCGTCCACATCTTCGTTTCTTGGGGCAAGAATTGCCCTTTGGCACAGCCATGCGTGATCAGTAAGGTGCTGTGCCACATTTGGGTACACTGCCTCTTTCAGCTCTTGTGTTTTCACAATGTTTGCAGTACTTTGCATCGGTATGCTTCCATCTCTATTGTCCAAAGCAACGGCACCATTTCCCTGTCGAAGTAAGTTATCTGCAAATTGCTGGGCAGAGGGATCACTTGTGACATGAACTCTCATGTTTGTTGACAGTCTAAGTCTGTGAATGCCATTCCAAATGCGAGATGATTTCAAGCATGCTTGCATTTCATCCGCCCTGGTTCCGTGGGGAATAACAGGAAGTGTCTGTCGAAAGTCGCCAGCTAACATGATCGTGACGCCTCCCATTCAGTCATTGTTATGCCTGAGGTCTTTCAACGTGACATGAAGTGTTTCAAATGCGGCTTTGTGGGACATAGTACATTCATCCCAGACAATGAGCTTGCAATCCTGTAGAACCTTTGCTGAATTTCTGGAAATGTTACACGTAGGACTTTCCACGCTTCCCAAATTTAATGGTAACTTGAAAGCCAAAGGAGCCATCCTCCCTCCCGTCAATAGAGTCGCAGCAATGCCAGACGAAGCAACAGCCAAGGCGATCTCGTTTCTCTGTCGCTGTTTAGCCAGGAGCAGAGCTGTAGTGGAGGGTATACGGCGGTAAACGCCGTATACCCTCTGGTATTTCCAGTAAATTCCGTATACCCTCTGCTTTTTCTTAAAAACTACGTTCACGCTTTGTTTTTCCTAGAAAGCAACGCGCGAAACATCACGTGAAACGCAGATAGCTGTAGAAGCAAAAGAAAAGTTTCTATTTCAAGATATCACCTTGGTACATAATTCAAAAATCGTACCTATTAATCAAAAGCACTTCATTCAAAGTATTGTCGATAGAATGAGAAAAATCCAGACCTTGTTCTGATGTTAATGAAGAAAATTGTCAACTTTTGAAGGATATATCCATATTTGATCCAGAAAATATAAATACAGGAGATATTCGCCATAGAGAAAAGGAGGTAAAAAGGATCTGTCGAACTTTTGGTATAGATGAAATGTCCACTATTCAGGTTTTGAGGGACCAATGAAAACGCCCAAGTTGTTCCAGTAAAAATAAAGCCTCTTTTAAGCCCAATTGAAATATTACAATGTTCCACGGCCAATGCGAGCGCGGGTTTAGTATAATGAATAACATAGTGTAACAGATTTGAGATCATCTTTATTGATTTCAAATGTTTATTAATGCAAATGGACCACCTATAGAACACTTTCAACCGGAAAAGATTTGTACGTTTTTGGTTTGCCAACTATCGCCTCTTCAGTAGACAATAGATCATGAATATGCGCTATAAAAAGAGACACAGAGACAAACAGTTTGGAAAATATTTTAATGAAAATGACAGAGGTAGGTCTTAAAATTTGTTTTTAAAAAATTACATCCTACTTTATATGTGTTTAAATATTTTTCTCTTAACATTTCCTGTAGTTATTTTATATCATAGTTAAATATTAATCTAGTGATATTTTTCAAATTTGAATATCACTCGATACTAGTCTGCATATTTTGCTTCGCATAAATATTGGGTCATCTGGAAAGTTGTGCCTTTTTTACCAACGAAGCAGTACAAAATCATAAGAAAGTTTTATTGAATCCCAATAATTTTTGTACTTTGAATTTTTGCTTTCTTTCTGGCAGCTGAAAAATTCCTTTTTTAAATAAATCATTAGGCTCATTTATAAAGAAGTTATCGAGGTGCTGCTTGACAGTCTCTGCTGTGTTAAAGTATGGGGTACCCATATATCGTAGCGGCTTGCATATACATTCATTATTATATTTAAATTTATCATGGTTGTAGAATTTTGTTGGCACTTCTAGTTTGAAACACAACTAGATATCTGTTGGGCTTTGGTGCACTCTTAATGTCAGTCTTACGTTCATAATTAAAATATACAATTCTTGTACTGCTTCTTACTGAAAAACAAATAATGTAGTTTACTGCGATGCTTTTATTGAGTGTTCAATTTAATTAATTCTTTATTCATGCTTGCACATTTATGATAATTTTGTCATAATACTTCATACAATGCTAGTTTTTTGACTGAAAATACCTATTTATCAAGATTATTTTCCTTTTTATTAAAACAAAAAGCAACTTGTATTTGTTCATTTCAGCTTCATATATTTTCCCCTTCAGAATGGTTATCTGAACTAAAAAATGTTCACAAATGATGCCTTTTCAAAAGGTCATCAAATATAAATATCATTTAGTCATTCAGCAATACAGCAACAAACTAAAGAGAAAAACATTTTCAAAATTCAGGAATATATTCATAGTTTCAAATACAATTTTTTTTTCATTTTAACATCTCTATGTGACAAGGCTATTGTTTTGATTCTAGATTAGTTAAGCTAACTACTATCTCTCATTTACATGATTCAATCAAAGCAGAAACCTTTTAGGCACGAAAAAAAAATCTTTCAAGCAAACATCTCCTTGACATAAGACTTCAGCTTTGATTCATTACTTAGCTAATTACTACAGACCGGATTTTTTTATGCAGTAAAAACTGCGAAAATATGCAGTTAAAAATGACAAAATATGCATTTTTATGCACTACAAATTAAAATTGAAAATGAAAACGATAAAATTTGAAGGAGCACTATAGGCAAGAAAAAAAAAATGATAAAGTCAACTGTAGATATCAAGTTTCAAATACAGTTGCACATTTATTGCTTTTACATTGCACAGAATTCTCATTACAGTTTTATTAATAAGCTACTAATAGATTAAAAAAGTCTTTAAAATCAAAGAAATAATATATACACACAAATTACACAGTCCAGTCACATTAATGTGACCACCACCTACTTTCGACGTCAACGTGAAATAACCAATCACAAAAGGCAGGTGGCAGCACATTGCAGTGGAGTGTATATAAAGGATGCACTAGGGCATCGGAAAGCATTTGAATTGTTGGCGTAATGCAGAAACATAGCGATTTATCGGACGTCCAAAAGGGCATGATTATTGGCTTTCGGGCCAAGGGTGGAAGCATTTCGGAAACGGCTAGTTTTGTGAACTGTTCACGTGCCGCCGTGGTAAAAGTATACCGTGCATGGCAAAATGGCACTATCCAAAATTAGCGGCGTGGCACATGTGGTGCACCACGGGCTATAGATGACAGAGGCGAACGAAGGCTACGGAGATGCGTTCGGGCGAATAGACGTGCGACTGTTGAGCAACTGACCGCCCAGATGAACCAAGGGGCTACCAAGAGTGTATCCTCAACAACGGTTCAGCGAACGTTGCTGCGCATGGGCCTCTACAACAGACGCCAGGTTAATGCACCTATGCTGACGGCTGTTCATCGGCGACGAAGGCTGGAATTTGCACGCCAGTACCGCAACTTGACGTCCACGGAGTGGCGACAGGTAGCTTTTTCCGACGAATCACGTTTTATGCTCCATCGGACAGATGGACGTTGGCGTATACGGTGTGAAACGTCTTCAAATTTGCGGGTCCCACATGTCATTTTAATTTAGTTAGGTCCATTCCTCGCCTTGAAGTAGTTTATTAATAGTTATCAATTTTGGTTTTCATTACCGCATCTTCAAGGATTGAAAGGCTTTCATTTAATGTTAATAGTTTTTTCAAGTTTTTGGATCGAATTTACTAAAAAAAAGAAGCAAAGCGTTTTTACAAATGTCAATGATTTCACGAGTTTTTCGTTTTCTATTAATATGGCTACTTTATCTAAACTTTGTGCGGAATCAACATTATTTATTTTTTTAATTTTCGAATCACTTCCGAATATTGGTTCCAATGCTCGGCGTAGAACAAAGCAGCAGACAGCCATGTTCCCCATCTTGTTAGCACAGGTGTCGGAGGTAACGAAACATTCGTCAATTCCTTGTAAACTACCACATGGGAGGGTGCTTTAAGAAAGATTTAAATCCTTGTCCAATAAAGGAATTTAATTCCGAAAAGGAATCTTAAACTTTTTCAGCAATAAGGTTAAGTTCATGGGCAATGCATGTGACGCAGACTAGGTTTTCATAAAATGTTTGTAACAATTTCCCAGCCTTAATCATATACAAAGCCGCATCTGTCAAAAGTAACAAAACTCGATTTTCTATTCCGCTATTATTAGGAAAGATTTTAAGGGTAGAATAAATAAAACGGCATATTGTGTCGTGATTAGTTTTTTCGAGGATTTTAGAAGCCAAAAGAAATGGGTAGCCAGCTTCTTGTGAATTTAATTTTCCTAGTAAAAGATTAGCCACATAATTCCCCCTAACATCAGTGGTTTCATCGAGGTCAAGGTACACGTAATTCTCGTTTATGTGTTCCCTAATACACACATACATATACACACACCTAATATATATGTATGTGTGTATGTCCAGACTTTTTTCTTTCGTTAAAAAAAAAATTTTACGATAAAAAAAACCTGTAAAATTGGAGATAATTGGAATTGGAATTTGAAAATGTCCAGATAAATTGCAGTGAAAATATGAAATGGACTCTTCTTTCATATTTTTTCTTTCAGAACAATGCTTGACAAACAAAGCTTTTGAATTCTCCTCTTCTTTTACTTTCCAGCATAAAAATTCTTCCATACATACAAATTCAATTGATTCTTCATTAATACAAACAATATGGCTTACAAATACATGATTGTAGATTTTGCACACTTTCACAAGCATGATAACATAGGCAATGTTTCGGAACAGACTTAAAATGACGAACATCACAACCTAAAAAAATCTATCAATGACCCACAATTGCAGGAAACTGAGATGTAATTTCTAAATTACTCTACATAAAGTAACCACAATAACAACTGCAATAATGAGTGCATTTATCATGAATGGATTATAAAAAGAAATTACCTTAGGTCCTTTTAGGATGTCGTTGAGTCTAAGTCCTCTGGAAGCTTATTCAATTCTACAAATAAAGAATAGCTCTTTAGAAATTATAAAATAAAATGTCTAAAACTATGTTTTTAAAACAGGTTTAAACAGAATTTAGATGCTGCCGACATGCTACCATCAGAGTAGATGTTATTTGCACAGGAACTGCTATTTTCTGTGCCTAAATCTCTAGAAAGAGTGATTTTATTGGCCAGCCAATCAGAGTAGACTTGGCTCATTCGGGCACCCTGTCCGCAGAATCTTCCAATGTTGTACCAACTTCCATTGCATTATGATAATGTTGTAATATCCCTATATCAATTAGAAGATAAGGACTTTAGTTCTGCAAACGTAAGAAAAGCGTTAATTGCGGAGTATGATAGACTGTAACATAGAAGCGAACGCCAATGTTCCGAAACGAAACTTCTAAAAGTGCGCTGGATTCAGAAAGTTCTGGAAGAAAAGAGCAACCAGACAATAGAAAACGGAACAAAAATTGTTTCAAGTGTGGAGCTCCAGGACATTTGATGAGAAATTGCATGATGAATTTCAAGCCGAACAATGTGCGCAGTCCGTCGAGTTTCAGTTCCGGTTTGAAAAAGACGTTACCGAGTTCTCCGGGGTTCAAGAACAAAGGACCGAATGAGTTCATTGCGTCAACGTTTGTAACGGACACAAGAACTATTCAGTTCACAATAGACAGTGCAGCGACCGAACATTTCTGCAATGATAGACATTTTTTCAGTACCTATTACAGTCTTAGTGGGGCAGACAGTGCCAAAATTGCAGAAGGATCAACGCCTATTAAAGGGTATGGCAACATTAAACTAAATGTTCACCAGAAAGAATGGAGGTAAGATTATTTTTATTCCTTAAAAACGTTCTGTACACTCCGAAAATGTTGCAAAACCTAATTTCCGGACGTTTAATTGATGAGGCTGGTTTTGACATCTCCATCAAAAATGGTAAACTTACCACTAAAGACCGAAACGATGTAACATTTTTGATAGCTTTTCTAAATGATAAGATTTTATTCTTTGAATATGATGTTATTGGTAATTCTGATCATGAAATTCACTTAGCAAATAAGGATAATATTATGCTATAGCACATTAAATTTGGTCATCAGAATGTAAAAGATTTGAAAATGTTTGCTGAATCTGAAAATTTAAATGGTAATTTTGCAAATTGTGAAATTTATAACAAATCAAAATCTCATAGGAAGTAATCTATTAATAAAATTTCCTCTCGCAAGGTTTTGGAGCTATTACACTTAGATATATGGCGTCCTGCTCCAGTAGAGCCATTGGGAATATTTCTTGAGTAGTATTTATATATTCAAGGTACTCAATTGGATATTTTCTTAAAAATAAAAATCAAGCCTTTGATTACTTTATCAAGTAGAAATGGAGCGACAAACAGGTGAGAAAATTAAGAGGATTAGAACAGATAATGGTATGGAATTATGTGCTAAATATTTTGAGGACCACCTAAAAAGTTTCGGTATTAAGGTTGAGAGGACAAATTATTACTCGCCAGAAATGAATGGAATTGTTAAGAGATTCAACCAAACAATTATTGAGTGTGCTAGATCTTTGTTATTAAAAGGGGAACTGGATAAAATGCTTTGGGCTGAGGTAGTAATTACCCAAAATTATTTGAAGAATCGCTTCCCCCATAAGAGTTTAAATGGGAAAACACCCTTAAACGTTTGGTCAAATCGCACATTTTCTGTTAGACATCTCAAACCTATTGGCAGTATTGCATATGCTCACATTCCAAAACAACGAAGGAATAAATTGGATAAGAAAGCTGAAAAGGGAATTTTAGTTGGGTATGCAATTTTGAAACTAGGGGTTACTGAATTTGGACATCAGGTACTAAACAAGTATTTGAAACAAAACACGTTAGGTTTGATGAGTCAAAGTTTGGCATTAGGTCCAAAATAGAATGTGAAATTGACTAAAAATAATTTTGGCCTGTAATCTTAATCAGATGACCCTGATGTTGATTCCATTGTAGTATGTTCAGATTCTGATCTTTTTGATGTCTCTGCATCAAATTACTAGTGACCCATTTGATTTACCTTCAACGATTTCAGTTGGTGACCCTTCTGATGATTCTATATCCGAGTCTAAACCAGATGAGGAGAAAACCCAAAATAGATGGGAAAAGATTGTGGTGACTAGAATAACTGGGAAATCTGCTGGGCGAAGAGACATGTATTATTATCCTGAAAAGAGAGCTAGGCTTAAGAGTTCAAATGATGTCAAAAGGTACTGCACCCAAAAAGGGATTAAATTTAATCCAAGTGATTTTAATTTTTCTGAGGAGGTTAGCATAGATTCAGGTTCAGAATCTGATGCAGAGGCTCATTGTGCTGAGGTAAAGATACCTTTTTCATTTGCCGAGTCTCAGAAAACTCCAGAAAGGGAAAATTGGTGTAAAGCTATGCCTGAAGAAATGGACACTACAATCCAGAGAAGTATATGACTTAGTTCCCAGTCCTTTGAATAAGAAAGTTTTAGGAAGTAAATGGGTGTATGATCTTAAGCATGACTTTTCAGGAGAAATACAAAGGTATAAAGCATGTCTTGTTGCCCAAGGTTTCCGACAGACTGAAGGAATTGATTATTTTGACATATATTCCCTTGTAATAAATTTTACTTTGGTTAGATATTTTATGATTCTGTTAGTAGTTTTGATGAAATGGGAACATAAACATTTAGATATTAAGTGTGCATATCTATATGATAAAATAGATATAGAAACATACATGGAACAGCCCCAAGGTTTCATTGATAAGAATAAAAAGGGCTATGTTCTTCAATTGAAAAGGGCGTATATGGCTTGCATGAAGCAGGAAGGGAATGGTTCTATAAATTAAATGATACTTTCATTGAACTAGATTTCAAGAAACTGAATAACTGCAACGGTGTGTATCACCTGAACTGGAAAGTGATCATTTTTGTATATGTAGATGATTTTGCTGTATTTGCTTGTAATGAAAATTATTTGAAAGATGTTATAAATATGTTAAAAACAAAGTTTGATGTGAAGGACTTGGGTCACATATCAAAATTTTTGGGTGTGGAATTTGAGACAAGGAATAGCTGTTTGATTATGCATCAAGAACCTTACATGAAAAGAATGATTAAAACTTTCAAAGATTTACCAAAATTTAAAAGTAAACTTCCACTAAGTCATGGAATAGTGGTGGAAAAGAATAAGGATGAATGTTCTGTTGGTAATGATGTTCCATACAGATCATTGATTGGAAGTTTGTTATTTCTTGCCTCAAGGACCAGACAAAACCTACTGTTTTCTGTAATATTACTCTCAAAGTATTGCAATGCACCATCTGAATTACATTGGAAAATGTTGTGTCAAGTATTTCAATATGTTGTAAGTACATCACACCTCCATGTAAATTTGTCAAATGCAAAGAACTCGGAGATAACTGCTTATTGTGATGTTAGTTGGGCTGCAGATAGGGATGATAGAAAATCTGTTAGTGGTTATGTTGTCCTTATGGGAAATGTACCTTTTTCTTGGTTTTCTTCAAAGCAAAATTCTGTGGCTCTTTCGAGTATGGAATTAGAGTTCATAGCTTTGACAAAACTTGTGAAAGAAATCATATGGTTATCAAGAATTATTAATGAGTGCAAATTAAATGTTCAACCCAGTAAACCAATTATTTACACTGATAGTCAAAGCTCCATTTATTTTTCAAAGAATTCTGTAGAAAACAAAAGAACTAAGCACATAGATACAAGATTATTCTTTGTCAAAGACTATGTTAACAAAGGAAGTTTTCTTTTGAAGTTTTTATCAGGAAAAGAAAATTTAGCAGATATGCTTACTAAGACTTTAACATTAGAAAAATTGCATATTACTGTAACATGTTATTTTTGTGAAGTCTTTGAAATGAATCTGCTTGAAAATGGGGAGGGGGGGGGAGTGTTGGTTTCCATTATGGATGCACAATCCCTTTCCACTGATTCATGCATATATATATATATATATATATATATATATCCGCCCATGCACCTATATGTTTTGTGGTGCCACTGTGTGATCTCTCCTGTTCTAGCCAATCAGAAAGCTGCTATGTGATGTCACTTGTTCTAAGCCAATAGGAAAGCTGATATTGTATGTAATTGAACTTGAATGTCTTTCCTTCTATGTTTTATACATTTTAATAAAATAGTTCGTCTTGTGACTCTGTTGTATGATGTTCTCTTTTTGTTGATTGCTAAATATGTTGGATCCTCGGTGGAGAATCGGCAGTTGCCGGCAAATGGCACTCGACCTGAAGGTTTCTCCTAACAGAAATCGGTGGCGCTGAGCAACAACATCATGACACCGGAAAACTGAGATAGGGGAAAATCGCGATGTCACAATGACCACGAGATCTGCGCTAGCTAAAGCTACGGTTTCCTAGGAAAGCGTAGCCGTTTATCTAGCAGACGTAATGTAGCTGTGGATGACGTCACTAAAACATTGTTTATACAAACAGATGGCGCTGGTTTCCTACAGAGCGTTGTTTGTGAACATATGTTAGCGGAGCTGCCATTTACATGACGGTCGTCATAGCAGTCTCAAACAGTTGGGGAACGTTTTTTCTCTTGTAGCGGCAACATTTCATTTTCGGTGCCAAACAATTCAAGCAAAGGGAAGCAAAACAAACAAAAAATTTTTACTGGCAGTTTAGTTTGTTTTTGTAAATTCGGGATCGTTAAAGATAGATTGAAAATTTAAACGGATTCGATACCTGCGGAAAATTTTACACCAGAACAATACCTTAAATGTGATTTTCTTTAAATAAATAATTACAGTGATCTCTCACTTATGCGCTGGCGTTGGGGACAGTGAAAAAAATGCGCATAAGTGAAAAACCACAAAAAGGAGCTAAAAATTAAAAAATCAATACAGTGTACACAGTGTATTGTTAATTAATACTATCTTTTTGTTCTACAGAAAAATGGAAATAAGGTTGAGTAGTTTCAAAATGCAAATACAAGTTACGTATATAACTTTCGTTTACTATTTTTTAAGAACACAAAGAAAATAGAAATGCTTACATAGTCAAATTTCGTTTTGCTCCTATTACTTTCTCACAACATAATTTACAATTGATGATTGTTTTTGTTTTCGTGAATTTTCAAAACGAGTCTTCAAGTTCGTCAAGACGTGAAAAAGTTCCTTCACTTTCGGAATTGAACTGAAAATAGTCACGAAGAGTTTCCAAAGCTTCAAACGCTACTGTGTGAGTTGGGGGAACTTTTGCCACATCTTCATCATCGTCGTCCTCTTCATCTTCGTCACCACCATTTATTTCGGCTGCAATGTCTCCTGTTTCCCGCAATTGAGCTGTGATTAAATTTTCATCTGCATTAACGAAATCGTTGAAAGTAGTGCACGTAACGAGTCCACCAGATACAATATGCCAATCTTTTTCGTTTATGTCATTTTCACTTTCATTTTCTGCTGGAAACGAAAATCCTGCTTTCTTAAAGCAGCTTTTAATGCACTTGTCAGTAACGTTTCTCCATGATGAACACAACATATGAATTGCATCAAGGACGGTAATTTGCTTCAATTCGTCTTTTAATACACGTTTTGTTTCTGACGCAGCCAGAAGTCGACGGATTAAAGTTTTTCTGTAGTGCAATTTTACACAACGGATGACACTCAGATCCAAAGGTTGAATCTTGCTCTTGCAATTTGCAGGAAAAAACACAACTTTCGTGTTATTGAAAGTTGGAAGATCTTGTGGGTGAGCAGGACACTGATCCATGAATAACAGAACTTTCCGTTTTTCTTTTTGCATTTTCCTGTTGAATTTTTGAAAGAAATCCAAGAAAATGTGTGATATCATCCACGCTGTTTTGTTGCTAGTGTAGTCGCAACAGGCATGAGAATGCAAAATTTCAAAAAAAGAGGAAAACCAAAATATGAAATGAAATACACGCGAGTCAGGTCTGTATGCACAGGATTTCGCAACAGTAAAAATTAAAATTAACAACTCGCGACAAATTTTAATTGTGTATAACAATTTGGCCATCCAACATGCTTTAGGTAAGGCTCCTGTACTATTGGGAAAGTCTAGGTACAATGGGCAAAGCTTTATGAACTTTACATAGTCATCTCTGTTTTTTTCTGAATCGATGGCAGATGTTGCTGTCTGGATTGCATTGTCTCCAAGACCATCAACTATGCTTCTCGCATCTCGCTTGTACATTCACTGACTTATAGTCAAAAGCTTCCAATTCACTATCAAAATATTCAAGGTGATCAAAATTGCCACGAAATCGTTTAAACAAGGTTATATCTGGTGACTTGGAGGCCTCGATCTTTAAGTCATCAAACACGTGGGATAAAAAGACTTCAACATGATGGCGGCAAGCTGACCAAAGCGCACGTCCCAATTTCTTTAGCACACTGACACAGGCAGCTGTAACATGGCCTGTGTTGGAAGAAGTTGAGTCAAATGTCATGTTCACAATTGTATGTGTGCATTGCCAAGAGGTGAGCTGCTCATATATTAAATCAGCAATGATTGGGCCACATTTACGATCAGTTCCTTGAGAATATACTGGCGTATCAAGAATCTTTTGCTGGGGGGTGAACGTTTCCAACGATAATGGTGAGACGTTCTTCAGTTTTGTACTTATTGGACAATGATGTTGAAAGTTTTGAATCCAAATGCAGTTGTATATTTAGGAAAGCACCACTGTTCCTTGCAGGTAGTTGAAATCTTCATTGCAACTTGCCTTCTTGATCTATCTGCTGTTGCATAAGATGCTGCAATAGTAGATGTCTCTCCTCCTACCCAGGTAGCACAACAACATTGGCCAACATTCTACCAATATTGGCCAATGTTTTGAATGTCTGTGAATGTCGAATGTCGGAATTACGATATCTGTCGATATTGGCAGATATCGTTTAGTTTTATAAAACGAGGAAGACTGTAAATAACGCTTTTAATAACATTATAATCATGTAGTAATACAGTAAATAATGACCCCATGTTGTCTTACCCATATTTTTTATAATTTAAATATTACGCAATTTTTCCCGATATTGTACCGATATTTGGCGACATTGTGAAAACAATATCCAAACAACGATGTTAATCTAATGTTGGCCGATATTTAATTTTGAGCTGAAGCTATGCTTGGTCACGTGTTCGTTGTTTGGGTTGCCGACCGCCATCATATTATCAAAAATTGACAAGCGAACACGCATGTTACTCTGCATAAAAGTTTTTCTAATTATTTTTTTGGCACGTAACGGGTGAGATGCAGCCGCCGAGACCGCGGCGATTTTTCGCCGAATCTTGCAGTGAATAAGAGCAGTCATCCCTAAAAGTGCAAGTCCTATGAGGTAAGGATATTTCTGTACATTATTTTGCAATGTTAATAATATTTAAATACGAATAATTAAACATATTCACTTGTTCCATTGATGAAGTTTTAGCCCGTGTTTGTAGTTTGTTACATTGTCAGTATACTATTTTTTAATGTGTAAATATGCATCG
This sequence comes from Metellina segmentata, assembly GCA_947359465.1. Taxonomy (NCBI): domain Eukaryota; kingdom Metazoa; phylum Arthropoda; class Arachnida; order Araneae; family Tetragnathidae; genus Metellina; species Metellina segmentata. The sequence continues at coordinate 19,701,523 of OX375872.1, forward strand.
GTTACTGTATCAAATTCCCAAGTTACATTCGATTTTGTGCAATGCTATTTTCATCTTTTATTGTTATAGATTATTTTGTTTTGGAAAGTAAGTTATTAGTATGTCAGCAGAGTTCTGTTTGCATTAATTATTAATATTAGTGGGACATTTTCAAAGTAGGTTTAAATATATTGTTCAAGCATAACATAACATTTAAAAACTTAGCTGATTTTTGTTTTATATAAAGACTATACCAAATGTTTTTAACATTAAAAAAAAAATCAATCAATAAATTTGAGATGTGAAGCTTTAAAATTGTGACCATGGGTAAAACTGCTTGTTCTTTTCATGTTTTGTGTGATTTGATTAATTTCATTTAAAAAAAAAACTAACTTCAAAAGGTGAAGTATTGTGAATATTATTCATTCTAAAAAATTAGTTTACACCAAATTTTTCTTCTAAAAATTAATAAACCATAAATTTGAGTGTACCAAATATATACTTTTTGTCCTAACTTTTTATCATTTAAGATTTATAACTTTACAAAAAATTTGCAGCTTATATTCAGTGATAAAACAAAACTATACATAATTTTACTAGCTATTTCTTTCTTTTTAAAGAACATCAGTATGCCATCACTACGACTGGTTTTTGTCATTGTTCTCCATAGGGAAATGAATCTATGCACTAGATGTTAAGACTGTTTTGAATGGTGAACTCGATGAAATCTTATTTAGGGTACAACCCATGGGCTACAACGACAACAATAGTCGTGTTTGCAAATTTTTAAAAAGTCTTTAAAAACTGAAACAGTGACAGTGGTACACAGGGGTTGACGAGCAGGGGCGGAGCCCCCTAGTAGTGCTATATGTTGATGACCTACTGATTGCTGGTTCCTATGAATCAGTGGTCATGGTGGTAATACAACTTCTAAGTGATGAGTTCGAAATGTCCAGGCTTAAGTTGTGAAACATTTTCTGGGCATATGTATTAAGTTTTCTCAGCAACAACTTTGCTTAGAGGAAAAGGCCTATGTTGAGAAAATTTTAAATAAATTCAAAATGACTCAGTGTAAACCAGCCGACACTCCTCTAGTGCCTAAAGCGACACCATTGTGTTTCGTGCAAGATGAAACTTTCCATGGACCCAATCAGGAATTTGTAGGTGCATTATTGTACCTATCCATGACAACACATCCAGATATTTTATATTCTGTGATAATTTATATTACTGTCTGAGCCAAATTCAAGAGCAGCCAATAGAAGCTGCCTGGAGGAAGATATTTTGGCTTTGGCGAAAGCTATGCAGGATGTATTTGTGCTACACAACATTAATTAAGCACATATTTAAAGCAATAATCAATAAAAAAAATTTGTTTTTATTTGCAATTCAATCTGTCATTTTTCAATATTTTTGGTGAAATAAATTTTTACAATATTGGTTATAGTATATGCAAAAGACCTAGCGAGAGATTTAAAAAAATTTATTTATGAGTTTTCATAAAAAAAAATATTTTACTCGTTATGTGTTAAATTTCTATAAAAATGTCAAATTTTTTGTTTATTAATTTTTATAAATTTTTCTGAGCTATTCATACAAAAAGTTCTCTCTGTGTCTATCAAATAGTTATTCAAGACCTAAAAAATGTAAACAGTTTAACTCTAAGTGCATTTATCAAAAAGCCTTAGTACTTTGAACTTTGGCAAAATTGCAAAAAACTGATTTTGAGATAATTGTATTTTAAGTACAAAATACAACAAAAGTTAACAACTTATTTTTTGCTAGTGCTATTTTATTTTAGTAATTTCTATTACATTAAGACATTTATGAAAACAAGAGTTTTTACAGTAAGCTGATATATATATATATATATTTTTAAAGCCAGTTTTAATTCTGATGAGAACTGACTGATTTGTGATAATTCACTGAAAATTATTAATTTCTTGTTAAATGACCTGAAAAAAATAATTTTATTGGATCAGTACTATTTTAAAATAAACCACCACTGAAAAACTGCACCTTCTCTTTTCTACAGCTATTTTTGTTCTGTAAACGAGCCTTTTTTTTGTATTGATACGCATGCGACAAAATTTTGTGCTTCAGTCAGTCATTAAGGCCATATTAAATGAAAATAATTGTGCCAGATTAAAACACTTCGATATTAAATTGAAGTATGCTCATGATATTGTAAAATTATTAAACATTTATATTGTATATGTTGCAACTGAATACCAAATTGCTGATTTGTTTACAAAATCTTAACGTAAACCTAGACTGAACTAAGACAAAAATGTATGTTAATGTTATTAAGGGAGGGTGTTGAGAATAATTACTAACTGTAACTCATCTTTGCTTAGCAATCGGGTAACACTTGTTCTAATTGTCTACTTCTGTTGTGTCACAGGTTGCTGTTTGTGTTCTTATTCATGACTTGTTGTCATGACTTTATCTGTCAGAGTTGTTTGGAAAAGCGTTCGCTGGTGCGGCAGTTTGAGATGGCCGAAGAATTCACCCATCGAATAATCTGACTTGTCGAAGGGGTGACTTCGAAGAGTGTACCTGATTGGAATGTTTGATAGTTCCCAGGGTTTAATCTGTCTTACAATAAAAAAAATTATTTTAATTGTGATTTGTGAATTTTTTTAAAACTTATGGAAAATTCTATTTAAATGAAATTTGTAAGAACTGTTCATTTTTCTGCCAATACGCAATGTGCCCTTTTTTTTTTTCTTATTTAACATTTCTAACAATATTGAATTTTTAACAGAAGTTTCGGGAAGTAATCCATTTTGAGATGAAATCAAAATTATATAAATCTGAATCAGTTCTTAGAATTACATACCATGCAACTGTTTATCAAGCTGTATTGTAATACAGGCATCAGCTTGATGTTTGTATTTATTTTACTGGTTTGAGATATAGATTATACAATTGGCAATAATGAGTTTTAATAGAATTAGATTTCTACAAAAGAAATGGAACAACAATTTAAAATATGCACTTAATAAAATAAATTAAAATATTAGCTGCTATATATAATATAGCTGCTTCCGGCCTCGTAGTGGCCAAAGGACAAGTCCTTAGTGCCCGCCATTGGAAGTAGTCCACCATCACTTCCGGCCTTGTAGTTGCCAAGGACAGAAGTCCAGTGAACAAAAGAAAGACAGTGATGAAAGACACGAAGGCAACGACAATAACGAATCATTCATAAATCTTTGAAAATAAAAATTATTTTAGTCTTTAATGATTGCCATTATTTTAACATTTCCAATTTTATATATTAACCCCTTCACCCTAAGTGTTTTTCTTTGTTTGATTGTAAGTAAATAGCATGACTGCCAATCTTCTGGTTTTTATAGCCTTATTACTCGGTTTTTCTTGTCTAAAATTATGCAACTGTTTTAATGTAACATTTTATGCCAAATGCAATTTGTGTAGAAACAATTTGATGATTTTATAGCTAATTTCAACTTGAAAAACTCAACAAAAACCAGAAGATGGGCTGCTATGAAATAGTAAAAGGACAAAATGCTCTCTTGTATCTGTTTCCTGAATTGAGCTATGTCAGGAAACAGATACAAGAATGTCGACAAAGTGTCAATTGAAATGAAATGATTGATAATGAAAGCCGATATAAAAATGTCGGAACACTATATAAACTGCTATAGAGCTACGGCAAAGAAAATATATCAAAGTTGTATCGGATTATGTCATAATGTGTTTAATTATGTCGAGCAACGACATCATCCGATAAAAAGAGGGGGTCATTATGATATCATTTTTTGTCGGAGCAGATATTATACAATATCTTTTTACGATATCATCTGATATTCTTGTGCCACCTGGGTATCAGCAGCTTAGCTCACATTTCTGACTGGAATATTTTTCTAAAACTATTTTCTGAATTGAAATCACAAAAATGGTACCTGTACGTGTTTTATGTTTGCAATTTTTTTTCAAGCTACCAAGGAGTAAATTTAAAGGGGAAAATGGATTTTAGAATGTCTGATTTGATAATGGATGCCTGTTTAGGTTTTAAAAAGCCAAGTTGCCCACAATTTTCTATTATGTACTATACAATACAACAGTTACACAAATTGTAATAAAAACATATTTTTAACAATATAAAAGAATATGTTCTCTTTAATGTTCTAAAATATTGTATTATATAAATATTTTTTTAATGATTAATATTTTTTAAATTTTACAAAATTTAAGATGGTTGTAATCTTGTGTACCCTCTAAATAAACAATCACATGCCATAAGAAGAAAATTTAATTAAAATATCCCAATATTATGTAACAGATATTGAATAATGTTGAAAAAAACATCGAAAAGTATCTTAAAAGCTAATATTGAGCAATGATAAAAAACAAACATTGAATGTCAAAAAAACAATATCTATCAATGTCGTAAAACGACATTGGGGCGATGTCGCCAGAGGGGGGTCATTTTTACGTTGGCCAATGTCGGAAAACGATATTGAGCAATGTAGGAAAACAATATCTATCAATGTCGGTAAACTATATTGACCAATGTCGGAAAACGACATTGGGGCGATGGCATTTTTACGTTGGCCAATGTCGGAAAACGATATTGGGGCGACGTCGCCAAGGGGGGTACATTTTTACGTTGGCCAATATCGACGGCAATATTGGCCAATATTTTTTCTCGATATTGGCCGACATATATGTGCTACCTGGGTAGTTATGTAATTAATGCTTTTGTATATACTACTTGTTGTGCTGGACTCATGTTTAAATGTGTTGCTAGTGAAACAAGATTAGCTTTCATCATAATGTCGTATGGAATTAATAATGTCGGTCCTGTTCTTTTATTCTTATGACGACTTTGAGTACTTGTTGATCGTCCTTCAAAAGGGAAATTTTCCACATAATTTGCATCACTTTGTTCATCACAGTTATCATCGATAGAGCTGAGAATATCATGTAATATTAAGTTGGAACTCATTTCTCTATTCACTTTTTCCCTTCTTGTTTGTTGTAGCTGTAGAAGCTGTTATTTTCGTTTGAGTTTTTCCGCAAGACATTAGTCATGTGATCTAAATGTTGCCAAACGGTCACTTTGCATTGACTGAAGGAAGGAAAGGTCTTCTTTGTTCTGTATTTGCTTTTCTACATTTACAGACCATTAAAAAAATGTTAATGCTAGTTTGTATTCCATCTGTTTTAACTTGTCTATAGTATTTGGTGCAGATCTTCGATTAAGGGGTATCCCTCTTAATTTTGAGCTGTCATCAAGAAGTTTTATAAGTTTTTCACAAACTTTTTGTTCACTGATTATTGGGATATTTGCTTTTTCATGAAACAGTTTTGCAGACTTCCATTTAGTTCTATTTCTTGGACACTGTCTTGGCGATTCAAGATATGAAATAGTTCGATAAAAGTGGACTGTATTTTTATTTAGTTAATTACTTGATATATGTACATATTTACAAATTGAAGTATTTGAGCACCATAGCTCTGAAGACAAGAGATGGACAATACCATCAAATAAAATGCATGAGCGCAAGAGCTCGTATAAGGGGAGAAATGGACCAGACCACCTTCACCCTCGAGAAACAATCTTTTTCTGAAAATGGAACAAAATACAAAAATTCACACAACTCCCACATAGCGCCACAATTGGCGCGTTCTCGCTCGAAGTTGCGACGTGAGGCTCCAACATCCCGCCCCACGTTGAATGTTTGCATTCAACAATTTCTACAATTTTTTAATCAATTATGCTATATGGTTATAATCTCTCAATTAAACACTCAGAATACCTTACAAAGCACAAATTACTTGCACAGTTATTAGAATTGACAAAACACACAATTACGCAATTTTAAAATCTTGCATAACTAATTCAAAATAATACAATTATATACACAATTTTAAATAGATTAAATAGTAATAGAGTATACAGGAATCATAAAAATGCAATAAGTTTCCAACACTGAATTAATTATTAGTGTTACTAGTTTTAACTGGCAAAATGCATATTTTGGAAATTGGTCTTTTTAATAACCCATGAGCCGTACGTACATTCACAACTCTTATATGCCCATCACTTCCAGGAATAACTTCAGCGATTCTTCCCAATGCCCATTTACAACTGGGAAGGTTATCTTCTTTTATAATGACCATCATTCCTTGTTTTACATCATTTTTTACAACTTGCCATTTTTGCCTTTGTTGTAAATTACTTAAATAATCCAATTTCCATTTTTTCCAAATTAACTGAGATAATTTTTCTGTTCTTTGCCACCTTGATAATCTGTTGTCAGGGGTATCTATAAGTTCAGGCTCAGCTATTGCATTAATAGGTCGACCTATGAGAAAATGGCCTGGAGTTAATACCTGATAATCATTTACATCCGATGACATTGGGGTAAGTGGTCTGGAATTGAGAATTCCCTCAATTTCCGTAGTTAAAGTGCTAAATTCTTCTATATTTAAATTTGCCTTACCCACTGCCCTTTTTAAATGCTGTTTGAAAGATTTTACTCCAGCTTCCCAGAATCCGCCGAAATTTGGAGCTCCAGGAGGAATAAATTTCCAATTAATACCATCCGAGACCAAATAATTACCAAGAACTTCATCTGGATGTTTTACTAAATTATGTAGTTTCTGGAGTTCGGATTGGGCTCCTACAAAATTTGTGGCGTTGTCAGTGAATAATGTGGCGCATTTACCTCGCCTAGCAAAGAATCCTTTAAGAGTTGCAATAAAGGATTCTGAAGTTAAATCACTAACTACTTCTAAATGTATAGCCTTGGTGGCCATGCACACAAAAATTGCTACATAGATTTTATGAAGGGTGCCTTTTCTCTGACCTTTATATTTGACAAAAAATGGGCCACAAAAGTCCACGCCTGTGTTAGTAAATGGAGAACTAACATTAACCCTTTCAGCAGGTGGATTACCCATGAGTTGTTGAACTATTACTGGCTTATTTCTTACACATACAACACATTCATGAACTACTTTCCTAGCTAAATTCCTGCCATTTAGAGGCCAAAATCTCTGTCTCATGTAATACAATAATGCTTGTGGACCAAGATGATGAAATTTTAAATGATAATATTCCATAAAATTAAACGAGTAATCTTGTTCTTAGCTGGCAGTACAATTTGGTGTTTTTGTTCGAAACATACATTTGAGTTAGCAAGCCTTCCACCAACTCTTAACAAATCATTGTTGTCACAAAATACATTTAAAGATTTTAAACTGCTTTTACCAGGAAGGGGTTTACCCTTCTTTATACACACAAACTCTTCAGACAATTCTGTTTGCTGAATCCATTGCAAAACTACAATTTCAGCTTGCAGAAATTCCTCCTTACAAATAGGTCCACTCCTTTGGTCATCTTTGTTCAAGGAATTATATCGAAACCTGAAAAGATAACTAATAATTCGAATTATTTTACCATAGTTATTGGAGACAGAAATAATGTCTGATAGTACAGAGTTACTATCGACCCATGAAGTCAAAGCCACTTCAACTGGCTGTTTCAATTCACATGTGAAGTCACTATTATTTGTCACTGGGTCCAAAGAACAACCTCCGTGGTTGTTCAGTTCATTCAAAAGAAATTGTGGTCCATACCACCACAAGTCAAGAACTTGAAGTTGATTTGGAGATACACCTCTGGACACAAAGTCGGCGGGGTTGTTCTCCGAAGTCACATGTTTCCACTGAAAGTCCCTTGTTAGTTCTTGAATCTTTGCCACTCGATGACTGACAAAAGTTTTCAGCAAATGGGGAGGCTTTTTTATCCACGCGAGAGCAATGGTCGAGTCGGACCATAACACAACTTCTTCAATCGACATCTTGAGGGTTTTCACAACCCTTACCGTAAGCTGTGATAACAGCACCGCTGCACAAAGCTCCAAGCGAGGAATTGATACTGTTTTGATTGGGGCAACTCTGGACTTGCTGCACAATAAGTGAACAGATTTAGTTCCACTGGATGGGCTCCATTTTGCATAAACCGCTGCACCATATGCTGATGTAGATGCATCTGCAAACCCGTGAATCGTTATATTACCATCATTGGGAAAGTGTCTTGGAATGGTCAGCCTTTCTAGAGCAGGTAGTTCCGATACGAATTCTTGCCACTTCTTAATTACCTCTTCAGGAAGGGGGCATCCCAGTCCAATTTTAGAAGCCAAAGATTTTGAATGAACACTTTCGCTCTTGTTATGACTGGTGCTATCAGTCCCAGAGGGTCGAAAATTCTAGCAATTTCCGAAAAAATTGTTCTTTTGGTGTAAGTAGGTTGCGACTGGAAGCTTACTTTGAATGAGAAACAGTCTGTATTGGGCTGCCACAATACACCCAAGGCTTTGACAGGTTTTGTATCTTTTGAATCATCAAAAGAGTAATGCTCGTTGCTAAAGTTTATATCTAGTCTAGCATCATTCGCATACCATTTGTGGAGAGTCATTCCACCTCTATCTAATAATTGCACTAATTGTGACTGCAATTTCCTAGTACCTTCTAGATCGTGCGATCCAGTCAAAATATCGTCCATGTAGAAATCTTCCCTAGCGATCGCCGCTGCCTCTGGAAAGTACTTCTCTTCATCATCTGCGAGTTGCTTTAAAGTTCTGGTTGCCAAATAGGGAGCACTTGTTGTTCCATATGTGACAGTACAAAGTTTGTAGACCTTGACTGGTTGTTCTGGACTTTCTTTCCACAAAATTCGTTGTAAGTCTCTCTGTGAGGGATGAAGTAAAATTTGTCGGTACATTTTCCGCAGTAAACACAAAGCGATGTTTTCGAAAACGAAGCATGATTGAAAATAGATCCTGCTATGCTATTCCTCCATTTTGTTGAAGTGCATTCAAAGAGATACCGTTGGTGGTTGATGCAGATCCATTAAATACAACTCGCAATTTTGTTGTATTTTTCTCGGGTCTATAGACTCCGTGATGCGGAAGATAGTAATATACATCAGACTCCTGATCCTCAAAAACCTCGATCATGTGTCCCAACTGCTCATATTCGTGCATGAATTCTGTGTACAGAGATTGCATGTTTGGATTTTGCGATAATCGTCTCCACAGTGCGTCTAACCTTCTAGATGCCATCCCTTTTGATTCGCCCAATACTTTCTCTGTTTTCAACGGCATTTGTACAATATACCGACCATCCGGTGCCCTGGAATGAGTTTTCTCGTAATGAATCTCACAATCCTTTTCTTCCTTGCTTAGAATTCTTCCGCTTGGTTCTACTGATTCTAACTCCCAAAAATCCCGGAGAGTTTTCTCAATATTGTCAAATTCCTTCAAAAGGCCGCAATACTTTTCACCCCCTAAATTTTGAAAGGTAATTGGACTAGAACCACTAGCAACATAGCCAAATGCGGTTTGTTGAAATATTAACCTGCTGTCTGCGATATGTATCTTCTCCGATTTTAAAAGATCAAAAAATAATTCAGCTCCTAACAGAACATCAATTTTTCCCGGTTTGAAAAATGTCGGGTCCGCTAGTGGAATGTTTTTTGGGAGTTTCCTTATGTTAAACTCTATTCGTCTTACTGGTGTAATGTTTGTAATTTTAGGGACTACTAAATATTCCGAAGTTCTTATGAAATCACCAACATAATTAGACAATTCAACTCTTAATTTTGATTTGATTGAAATAGTTGCACCACTTAAACCTGACACTTGTATATTTGCTTTTTCTTGTTTTATTGACAAGAGATTTGCACTTTCCTTTGAAAGGCAATTGACCATACTGCCCGAATCCAAAACAGCGCGTAAGGGTTCCCGTTTCCCTGACGCGTTCTTCACATAAATAACGGCAGTGGCTAGAACAGCAGATTCGTTGATTATCTGTAAACACGAATTGCTGGCACAGATGGCCCTAGAGGGGTCGTTGTCCCCACTCGAAGGTCCAGGGTTACCTTTCGGTTCGAAATTCCCTGTTTCTACTGCAACAAGATCTTTATTTTTCTGCGCCTTTTCCGAATCGTGGAGAATGGTATTGTGTCGTTTGTGACAGATAAAGCAGCTATTCCTTGATTTGCAGTTCATAACTCTGTGCGAGGAACTACTTAAACAATTTAAACACAAGCTATGCTTTTTAACTAAATCAAATCTTTGTTTGACATTTAATTTTATCAATTCTGGGCATTTATAATTAGGATGAAATTTTAATTTGCAAATAACACATGCATGTGCATTAGCATTAGAGTCTACTAGAAGACTTTTCGACTTATTAACCAACTTTGGTTTTACCTGAACCGATTGCCATTGCATATTTTCTAGCAATTGACAGCGTGTTTTTAGAAAGTCAATTAAGTCATCCCATTTGGGTAAATTTTTTGACTTCCATGACATTTCGAATTGTTTACGGGTTTCTTTGTCAACCTTTTGAAGAACAATATTGATGAGAATACCCTCACTTAGTTGATTTAATTCTAAATCCAATGATTTTAAAGCTCTAATATGCTTTAACAATTTATCGACAAGACCCCGTAAATCGAAAGCAGATTCATGATACATCTGTTCCAGACATATCAGCTCATTGATATGACTGTTTACAATTAAACGCTTATTGTCATATCGTTCTTCTAATGCCCTGAATAATGAAGCATAAGAGTCCTCCATAGTTTGAATTTCCTTCGCTGAACCGCTCAATGATGATTGTAAGTAATACAATTTCAGCGATTCATTCAAATTATCATTAGCATCAATGATGGAGTTAAATTGTAATTTAAAAAGATTCCAGTCTTCAAGCTGGCCAGAAAATTTAGGAAGTGGAATGTCAGGAAGTTTCACATTCACCATAGAGGATTTAGGAGGTACATCATTTAAAGATAATGCAGATTTAATTCTGAGGAATCTTACCTGCATATCTTCGATGTTCGTCTCCATTTCATCCAGAATTTCCTCGTTTGCTTGAACATCCTCATCATCTAATAGGGCGAAATATTCATCTCGAATATTCTTCAAGGTGTTGCTTGAAACTGACAAAACTTTTATTTTGGCATTGATTTCAATCAGATCAGCAGCTTGGACACCTTCGCTTCTTGAGTAGTCCAATAATTTGGAGAGTTTCGTTTTTAGTGATTCGCGTTTCCGCTCAAAAATTTTCAGCGAAGCCATGATAGTTGCGGAATTTCCACTGGAACACAGTCAATAGTTCTTCTTGAGCACTTTCCGATGGACGGAAAGCGTAGCGAGAATTTGCAATCAGTCCTAATTTAATAGCGATGTAGCCGTACTCCGGCTCGACGGACCACTGTCTTGGCGATTCAAGATATGAAATAGTTCGATAAAAGTGGACTGTATTTTTATTTAGTTAATTACTTGATATATGTACATATTTACAAATTGAAGTATTTGAGCACCATAGCTCTGAAGACAAGAGATGGACAATACCATCAAATAAAATGCATGAGCGCAAGAGTTCGTATAAGGGGAGAAATGGACCAGACCACCTTCACCCTCGAGAAACAATCTTTTTCTGAAAATGGAACAAAATACAAAAATTCACACAACTCCCACATAGCGCCACAATTGGCGCGTTCTCGCTCGAAGTTGCGACGTGAGGCTCCAACAGACACCTTCTTCAATATGATACATCATACACCTCTTAACTTGCAAATTAGTTGGAAGTTAGAAGCCAATTATTTTTGAATCATCACAACTATCTTACTTAAGACCAAAATTATTTTAAGTCAGTCTGGTTTCCATAGGGTAATCAGAAGAAAAAGTTCAATTAAAGTTAAGCCAGTGTAAACTGTCCAAATCAGAATCAAACTAGCAATAAACAAAAGTTGAAAATCAGTTCATAATGAAAACCACAAGTTGAAATAAACCGGAAATGTATTGTTAACAAAGTTAAAGCTGCAGTCACTAGTCAAGTCAGTGTTACCACATGGTTTTGGCAACAACGTTGTCTTGGTTGTAATTGATGATGATGCTGATACAGAAAATATAAAATTTAAAAATTGTCGTGGACCCCCTAAAGCAGTTTGAAAAAACAAAAAGAATTGGTATGGTAACTTTATAAGGGTAATGGAACATTTTGAGATTGGAGACAAACTGATTTGTTTCTAGAGGGGCGTTTGATGCACCCTAATATATGTGTGCGTGTGTTTCCCCCACACACCATATATGCTCAAGTAGAGATTCAAAATTAGCTTTTAAGAAAAACTTCAGCATAAATAGAAATAAAGGAGCATTTGATTCCTCTAAGTAATGATGACGGCATATATGACCTAGATTGCCACAGAAGTTCGCAACAAAAAAGGATGCAAACGGATTGATTGTAACATCAAGAAACAAGAATTGGTTTTTGGAATTCAACTTAAAATGTGTATAATCACTTTTGTTTAAATTATACTGAATTTCAATTTCGCTAAAAAAAATAATAATAATTTGGAATCGAAAGTCATCTTTAGGACACAAATGACTTTCAGAAAATCTTCATTAATTTGGCGCTGAGCGATAACATCGCGTCATCGGAAAACCATGAGATCGGGAAAAATCGCGATGTCACGATGACCGCGAGATCTGCTCTAGCTAAGGGATGCCTGTGTAAGATCGGGAAAAATTGCGATGTCACGAGATCTGCGCTAGCTAAGGGATGACTGAATGCGATCGGGAAAATTAGCGTTGTCACGACGACCACGAGATCTGCGCTAGCTAAGGGATGACGCGAGATCTGCTCTAGCTAAGGGATGCCTGTGTAAGATCGGAAAAAATTGCGATGTCACGAGGACCGCGAGATCTGCGCTAGATAAGGGATGACTGAATACGATCGGGAAAAATCGCGATGTCACGATGACCGCGAGATCTGCACTAGCTAAGGGATGCCTGTGTAAGATCGGGAAAAATCGCGATGTCATGATGACCGCGAGATCTGCGCTAGCTAAAGGATGGCTGAGTAAGATCGGAAAAAATCGCGATGACAGTGAGATCTGAGCTAGCTAAGGGATGCCTGTGTGAGATCGGAAAAATTTGCGATGTCACGATGACAGCGAGATCTGCGATAGCTAAGGGATGCCACAAGATTCTGCGGACAGTGTGCCCGAATGAGCAAGGTCTGCTCTGATTGGCTGGAATTAAAAATGTGAGTTTCTGTTATTTTTAGAAAGCGTTAATAACTGTTACATTATGTCTTAAAAAACTGTTATAAAATATCTGTTCCTAATAACAGTTTGTCTGATTGAATTTATTGGCGCCATCTATGAGAAAAACAATGAGTAGCATGTGTTTTGAAGAGTTTCTTTTATTAAGTCTGAACATATTTAGAAAAAATTTCTGTCGATCAATTTATCAGTTTAAAAAAAAACTAGATATTACTCTTAATTTTGTGGTTTGGTATAAGTTTTTTGTATAAAAAGCCACATCGATCTTTCGAACCAGTACTTACGAAGTAAGTAGGGTTACGAATGAGTAGCATGTGTTTTGAAGAGTTTCTTTTATTAAGTCTGAACATATTTAGAAAAAATTTCTGTCGATCAATTTATCAGTTTAAAAAAAAACTAGATATTACTCTTAATTTTGTGGTTTGGTATAAGTTTTTTGTATAAAAAGCCACATCGATCTTTCGAACCACTACTTACGAAGTAAAATGTATTAATTTACATTATTTTAATGATAATATTACCCTCTACTTTTGATATCAGCACAAATGAACATAACAAATAACTTTCTAAGTTATTGAAATTAAAATTTATTATACATACACTCTGTATATTATTCATTAATTTAAAAAACCTATCTTATTTTAAAAAATTCTAATATTAGTTAACTTATGAGATTTTTTTTTTGTTAGACAATAATTGAATATTAGGCACCAGTTTTTATTTAAGATTCAATATATTTCCAATGCACCTGAGACGAAGTCAGAATTCGCTTCGGCAGAAGACATCACTAGTTTATTTTAATAAAATAATAAAGTAACAATCGGAAATCGCAACTGTTGCATTTTTGAGAAGTATTATTTTTTGTCACTGATTTTAGTCACAACAAAGTTACTGCCTACATAAAATTAAATAAGCTGTTTTTTCATCATTATAGGGAATTTTTTTTATTACATATTTAAAAATTTACAAATTAGGTTTTACACATCGAAAAGGAGGACACTTTTCGAAGGAGGAACTTTTAAAAAGGACTGTCCTCCCTAGAAAAGAATGGTTGATCACCTTATAGTAAATATGTTCAAAATATAAAGTAACCTCTCAGACAAAGCAATTGAGGTTCGATAAAAGTATATTGGGAAATTAAAGAATAATTTGAATTGCATGTTTGTGAAGTTGCTCTTTCATAAGACTGGTGTGGTGTCAGTGTTTTTTTTTTTTTAAAGAACAATTACAAGAAAACTAAGAAAGATTGGTGACAATGAATTAATTTTGTTAAAAAAAACTATTTGCATATATTAATGGAAATTATTTCATTTTTCTATAAAAAATACAATGCAGATTGAAAAAAAATCACAAAATTTTTCTTTTGTGGAAATAAATGAAACAGCTTCCAACCTGGAAGCATTTTCAAACTTCGACATATCAAAACTGAATTTCACATCTTCCTATTGACCCAACAAAGCAAAAAAGATATGAAAACAGTACTTAGATTAACTCTGTTTCCACTCACCCCATTCCTCAGGATGAATGAAAATGACAAATTCTTAGATTTTATGTATAAAATGATTAGCTAGGGCCCAAAACTAATTACAAGTTTAAAAAGTAAGGACCAAGACCCACAGCATTTACATTTTTTAAAAAACCGTTGTAGTTTTTCATCTGAAGTTTCTATTTATTCCTTTATTTAGTACTTAAATGTAATCAAGACCAATGCAACAGCACTGAACACCCAGTTTGTCTTTCCCTTTTATCATCATGGTAGTTTCTACTTAGCTTGATTCTATCTTAATACTGATGATATTATTCTAGTAACTTATTTTATTTAAATTTATCATGACTGTTGAATTTTGTTGGTACTTCTAGTTAAAACACAACTAAATATCTGTTTGGGCTTTAGTGCGCTCTTAATGATATCAGTCTTACGCCCATAATTAAAATATCCAATTCTTGTACTGCTTATTACTGAAAAACCAAATAATGTACTGTGATGCTTTTATTGCGTTTTCAGATCAATTATTTATACGTTTACACATTTATAATAATTTTGACATAATACTTCATACAATGCTATTTTATTTACTGAAAATACGTATTTATCAAGATTATTTTCCTTTTTATTAAAACAAACAGCAATAATGCAACTTGTATTTATTCATTTCAGCTTCATATATTTTCCCCTTCAGAATGGATATCTGTACCAAAAAATACTCATAATTGATACCCTTTCAAAAGAGGTCATCAAATACAAATATCATTTAGTAGTTCAGCAATACAGCAACAACCTAAAAATAAAAACATTTTCAAAATTCAGGAATATATTCATAAATTCAAATAAGAATTTTTTTTTCATAAAAACATCTCTGTGTTATAAGATTTTAGCTTTGATTCATTAGTTAGCAAATTACCATCTCCCATTTACATGATTTGACCAAAGCAGAAATCTTACAAGCAAGAAAAAAATATTTTTTCATGCAAACATCTCCATGCCACAAGGCTTTTGCTTTGATTGTAGATTAGTTAAGCTAACTACTACTTCTCACTTACATTATTTGACCAAAGCAGAAACCTTATAGGCAAGAAAAAAAAATATTTCATGCAAACATCTCTATGCCACAAGGCTTTTGCTTTGATTGTAGATTAGTAAGCTAACTACTACTTCTCATTTACATTATTTGACCAAAGCAGAAACCTTATAGGCAAGAAAAAAAAATATTTCATGCAAACATCTCCATGCCACAAGGCTTTTGCTTTGATTGTAGATTAGTTAAGCTAACTACTACTTCTCATTTACATTATTTGACCAAAGCAGAAACCTTATAGGCAAGAAAAAAATAATATTTCAGGCAAACATCTCCATGCCATAAGACTTCAGCTTTGATTCATTAGTTAACCTGATCCGCTGGTCGGGATACTTATAGACACACACAATCCTAACTAAACATAACTTTATTTGTTGACTGGTTCTATTAATACTGGTACAAGGATTTCTCGACGAAGTCCCTTTTTTCGATGTCGAGAGAGAACGGGGAAGAAAGCGTCGAGGCGAACGTCTCGCTCCGTTGGTCCAAAGGGTCCGGTTCTTTTTCCTCGGGGCCCCCTGGCGTTTCCAACAACGTTTGTCGTTCGCTCATGGTGCCATCTATTGTGAGCCATTACAAACCAATTACCATCTCCCATTTACACGATTTGACCAAAGCAGAAACCTTATAGACAAGGTGTGTTATTTTCATGGAATATTTCAAAAACTCAAAGAAACAATTATTACAATCATTAGTTAAGATTTAATCACTGAGCTTACATAAAATAGTGTTAAATTTTGCAATGTACTATTTACCAAGTACATCAATCAAACATATATCCTCAAAAATAGTTATATGTATGTAACACATGTGCAACACACTAGGTGGATTTTTTTTTAGTTCAACACAACTTAAAATCAACAAACAATGCAATCTTCAAAATATTGAACATTTAAACAAGGAAATTCTTATAGCACAACATGCTCAATGAGTGCATATTTTAAGACAATCTGGTCTCAGCATTTTCCTTCATCTTTAGCATTAACATCCAAATAAGTGAGACAAAAATCTCTTCAATCAAGTAGATGACTGTTTACATTACCATTTTGAATTCAAACCAATTTAGAGCAGTTTATCTTTATCTTGCTCTGAACATGCAAGTAAGCCTACTTACCTAATACTCTTTTCACACTTATGTTTTCAAAACAAAACTTTAATTAATACTGTCAACTAGAGAAGCAGATGTACTTCATAGCATAGCAAATAGAACATTTTAGGACTTAAGAATGTAAGTAGTTATAAAGCTTCTCTTTTAATTAGGTTTAAATTTCTTGTGGTAACTGTAGTACTGAAAAGATATTCACATTTCTTTACCATAATATGGGCTAATTTGATCAAGAGACCAATGTAATACATTCTTCATTTCAGATAAATGGCTCAAATAACACTACTTTAATATTTTTATGCATAAGCCTTGCCAAATAAGATGCACCAATCTAGAGATGCATGTAGATCTCTCTCTTATCCTTCTGTGTGGGTTTTTCCAAAGAAGACTTGTATATCCTTTTCTTCTTGGTAGAATAAAGCCTTTGTTTAGATATGTTTTTGTTTAAACTGCAAATTTCTTTTTCTACAAACTTTGGCAGTAATCCACTTTGCCTGAATGCTTCTATTGTAGGTTTTACAGGTTTAATTAAGTTTTGAACAACTTCGATCTCGGACACATTTTTAACACTGCTTGCAATGCTGTCTAGATCTTTTTTCAAGTTCTGAAAGTTGGTTGCAAAAGAGTGACATGTGGTATGCCGTAAAGTTGTTGACCTATCCTCATGTGATACTGCAGTACCTTCTGTCAAAATCATCTTGTGATGCTGCAGTAACTTCTGCCGAGGTTCCAAATCCTCCTGTGATGGTGCATTAACTTCTGCCAAAGTTTCCAAATCCACCCCTTCAGAGTTACTTCGGCACACCAAATGTATATGATGTATATGCTTGCACATATTTGCCCTTATCATAGAATCATGATAAGTACAAATAAATTTGTGCAAACAAGCATTGCAATCTTCACATACCAAACTACAATTGCACTGAGAATCATTTACTTTAATTACATATCATCTTCCGTATTAGAAGGTACAATCCAACTGTCCTGGTACTGTATGACTGAATTTAGTGGAAGAGAAAGACTAGCATTGTGCCGAGTCCTTAATTCCATCACCTTCTTAGTAACTTTACCCTTGAAATTCATAACAAGCCTATCAAATTTCTTGTCTACAATGAAATTTACTAAGGCACTAATTGCCTTATCCAGCCTTTTATTATGCTTTTTATCTAAATATTCATACTTCAGAGTTCTATGCATCCTTTCAAGATGCATGTTTGTATTGATACCGCTATGTCCCCTAAAGCAATAGGCCCAGTTCTTAACATTACTTGAATAATTCTTCTCAAAATAGTGTCCAAATTAACCTAAGTCATCATCATTTTGAAAATATGCTAGTGCTTTCGGAAATAGAGGCCAGAAAATTTCTTCATTTTTCTCCTCCAGAAGAGTCCTCAATACCTTGTAAACAGCAGATTTCTTCTCTGAAGACTTTATTTTCTTTAGATTATTCCTCCATGCCTTGTCAACATGTCAGGTGCAATACAACCGCATTTCAGGTGGAGAAAAGACTTTGTTCCAAGCATTATAAAAGTTTTCTGCCATGTCAGACATAAAAACTTAAGGCTTTAAATCCCCACATCGGTTCTTAATGACCGACAGAAAACATGCAATTGTCTCATAATCTGTACAATTACTAATACAAAATGCACCTGGATATCTCTGCCTCATTTCATCTAGCACTAGGAGGGTTGTCAACTCAAAGTGGTAAGCATTGGTACCGTCCATACAAACAATATCATGCCCACATTTTTTTATAATTTCCTCCTATGACTTTTCCATTATAACTAGCAAAAAGTCTTCTGCTAGAAGCATGGGAAATTCTGAATCAATTAGACCTTGAAGTTTATAACATATAAAAATGTCCTTCCTTTCCTTCATCTCTCTAACCCATGCTTCTACACTCATAGCATCATTAGGGTGTCTTATGATGTCTGAATCCAGCCTGTAACTTGTTTTAATGTTGAACAAGTCCTTTTTTGTGAGCAAATGGAATCTACTTACTGAACTTGATGGAGCAGATCGAACCTCCTTAAGGATTTCCGAGAAGGGTATCTTTTGAGCAATTTTAGCTGCTAAATAATCTTTTTCTGTATCAGAGTCTTATATGGCCCAAGTCAATTTCATGACCAAAATGGGTTTTAGCATAACTCAAAATGCATTTGCCTTCATTGCTAACAGTTAGTTTCATGTGAGCAGGGCAATATGCATTCAGTTTGGAACTTCCTTGAGATTTCAAGTGACGTCCACCAACACCTCTACTTTGAAAGTATCCAGATCGATTGCAGTAAAAATATGAAATAGACTCTTCTTTCAAATTTTTTCTTTCATAAAAATGTTTGACAAACAAAGCTTTTGAATTCTCTTCTTTTACTTTCCAGAATAAAAATTCTTCCTTACATGCAAATTCAATAGATTCTTCATCAATTCTAACATTATGGCTTACAAATACATGATTGCAGAGATTTTTCACACTTTCACAAGCATGAAAACATTGAGGACAGCACACTTTCATTATGCTTGAAGGCTGGTGGGAGTGTGTTATGTTATGAATTTTTCTTGTATGCTCCTTCAATGACCATAACTTTTTATAAGTCTTTTCACAATTAGAACATTTGTATTTCTTTTCTATTGAAACAACTTTATCGGGAAGTTTTTGCACTATGTGCCTTTTCAAAGACGTGTTCAGTGCATATACACACTCACAATAGTTGCAACTGAGCATTTTTACACTTTGTTTTCTGTCTTTTAAATTTTAATAACCTCCAAGAGCATTTAATAATGAGTGTATTATGAAAAGAACTTACCTTAGGTCCTTTTAGCATGCCATTGAGTCATCTTCCTCTAAAAGCTTAATCAATCCTACAAATAAATATTAGCTTTTAGAAATGATAAAAAACAAAATGTCTACACTAAGCAATCTTTTGGAAGCGACTTAAAATGACGAACATCACAAAGTAACGACTACATACGCGACTAAAAATCTCTCATTGACCCACAACTGCAGGAAACAGAGATGTCATTTCTAAATTACTCGACATAAAGCAACCATAATAACAACTCCGGTAATAAGTACATTTGTCATGAATGGATTAAAAAAAAAAAACTTAGGTCCTTTTAGGATGTTGTTGAGTTTAAAGTCATCTGGAAGCTTAATCAATTCTACAAATAAAAAATAGCTCTTTAGAAATGATAAAAATAAAGTGTCTAAAGTTTTTTTTTAAAAACAGATTTAAATTGAAGAACATCACAAAATAACCGATTACACATGCATCTAAAAATATCTATCCATGACCTATCATGGGCCAAACTTTAAGGGTAAGTAAAACACATATAAAGAAGCATTTTTTGTATAGCAACATGGGGTCGGAAATGAAAAGTGCAGGTGGAAAAACAAGATATGCTGAGGAAATTAACAAAAGCTCTTTACTTACATAATATTTTTAGAGCAGACGATAGAAACGTTTAGTGACGTAGCTTAAAAAAGAAGATGAATTTTTGGGAAGAAAAATACTGAATAGTAGACGTTTATTTAGATTGCATTATCAAATTGTCTGCAATACAATTTTATTGAGTTTGAATGGCATTACGCGATCTGCAAACGATTCTTTGCTGTTAGAGAATTAGCTTTCTGTTGGAATCTTTGCTGTTAGAAACAATTCGTTGCTTTTCATTTCCTCAGCATTTCTTGTTTTTTCACCTGCCCTTTTTATTTCAGACCCCATGTTGCTATATAAAAAATGCTTCTTTATATGTATTTTACTTACCTTTAAAGTTTGGCCCATGAATTCAGGGACACCCTGTATTGGCACAAAATAGCAAGAAATCGAGATGTAATTTTTTATAACTTGACATAAACCAGTCACATTAACAAATCTGATAATCAGTGCATTTAAAATTGAATAGATTCCGAAAAGAAATTTAAATTACCTTCGTTCCATTTTCTTCTCGTACTGTTGAGACAACCGTTTTCCATAGAACTCTAGTCCTAACCTAATGCTTTGATGTTATTTGCATAGGAACTGCTATTTTCTGTGCCTAAATCTTTCGAAAGAGTGATTTTATAGGCCAGCCAATCAGAAAAGACTCGGCTCATTCGGGCACACTGTCAACACCACCTAGACGGACAAGGCCGCGGCGCTCATTTGTGACGTCAGAGCAAGTAGGGAAACGGTGAAGCTGGATTCTCCCAATGACACCGCAAAACATTAACAAGTGCAACCAAAAATAAGCTTACTCGATTATCTACCGCAGTTTGATATGAGAAAACAAATGCCTAAATGTGCTTTTAATCTTTTTTTTTTCTTTTCAAGGAAAACTTAGGCTTGAAAAGGAAAGTTAATTTTAAATAAAAAATACTTTCAGCAGCTGCCTTGAAGAATACAAATGTAATAGAATTTTATAAATATTTGTTGTTAAAATTGAATGTCAGGAAATCAAATCTTAAACACAATGGAACACAAATAAAAGTAAGAACAAACTTTATTTTTGCACACATACAAATATCAACAAACATTTATATTATCTTAGTTATGTAAAGGTAAACATGATAAAATTCTGATTATATTCAAATTCATATATTCATATTAATCAACCTTAAAATAATATTATTTAGTTTTAGTATTTATTCTGGTGCTTTACACGATTTTTAAGGGATATTTTACTCTTTGGCTTTTTTGTTTTTATGTGTTTGGGGTAAAGTTGCATTTGCTGGGGAGTTTTTAACTGTTTCTAGTTTACGCTGTTTAGCAAGTGAAACAGGTTTTGGTGTATCATGTTTTAAAGTGCAATAATTGTTTAGTAAAGCATTTGTTGCAGGTCTTAAAATTAGTTTCAGTACATGGTCTGTTGAATGCCCATTAGAACAACTCTCATCGTTAAGAAAAAATTCATGCTTATTAATCAAATCAAAACTAATAGTGATTACAAGTTCCCTTTGATTATTCTGTCTCAAAAACAAATGTTCATTCTTTTGGTTAACTAGCTTTTGCACAACTATGTAATTATATGTAACAGCAGTAACAACATCTGGAGATGGACATAGCAAACCACCTCTGTCTAAATTCCGAATAAGAATGTAGTCTGAAATTAAATTTAAAGTTTTATCTAGAACTAAAGATTTTGAGCAAGCGTCACAGTTGAGTTTAGAAATTGCTGAACGAGCACAATAACCTGATAAATAGGTTAAAACTGGCAGCAGAGGTTTTAAATCAAAATCCGTTTCAGAAATATCTAATACAAATTGGGAATATCCAACATTTCCCTTAATTTCTGAGCAGTTATTTTCAGGGTCAGTGTTTTTAATTTCTACTTCACCATACATGTTGGAATTTAAAACAAGTGGAAGAAAATTTTGCATCCTTAATTTGGCCTCAGATTTATAAATTTGTGAAACTGATATTAGATATTGTGAACCCGCAAGTGTTCTATATTTTCCAAAGAGATCTTCAAGGGAGTTGGTTTGAATTTTACCAGGTAAAAAATATGTAAAATTCAACTCCTTAATGCAATACTTACACATCTCAAGAAGAGCATATGTTGTTTGCGAGATGGCTAAATGTGTTTCTTTTGTTAGTTTACCTGTGGAGCATTTTTTGTCTTTACATGCATCTAACCAGGAAATAAAATCATTCAGATATTCTACTTTTACATCATTTGTGGACAGAGTTATTGGTTCTTGAAATGGATCCTGTAGACGCTGTCCTTTGAGTGGAGTCTTAACATTTACAATTTTCCACCATTTGCAAATCAAAGTAATAAAATCGGATGTTGGTTTGTAACTTATTAAGTTATGTTCCTGTCCTAGTTGCAAAAGAGCTTGAACAACAAAGTCATTAAATATTTTAAGGACTAGCTTCACA
Organism: Metellina segmentata; assembly: GCA_947359465.1. Lineage (NCBI taxonomy): Eukaryota > Metazoa > Arthropoda > Arachnida > Araneae > Tetragnathidae > Metellina > Metellina segmentata. The sequence continues at coordinate 19,724,152 of OX375872.1, forward strand.
TTTTGCATCTCTAGATTACTAGGAGTCAATGATTTAAGTGTTAACCCATAAGAAAATTTTACTAAACTATTGTTTTCAACATCGTGTAAAGCTTTTAGTGTACCAAAGTTAGCTTCAAGAAGCGGAAATTTTTCATAATCATTAAAATCTGGATAATAAAAACACTGACTTATATTTTTTTGGTTAATCTAATTGTTGCGGATGCATTTTAGGATATGCACAGAATCAAATATATAAAATAAAGGACTAGTAGCATCAGAAGGGTGGGGATACACAATGCTTACTTTTGGAGGAGTGTGGAATAAATACATAGATTTACTATTGAGAGCATTGTTGTCAGATACAACACCTATGACTTTAAATCCTATATCATGGAGCTTAACAAGAATTTTTTTTATAATTCCATTTAAAATGTTTGCATTTATGGTTTTTACAGGTATAATATGTACAACAGATTTAAATGGAGAAAGAATGCTCTGTATCATAAAAACCTGAGCAGACGTTGCAGCATTTATTTTCAGAATTTAATGCCATTCCTAATATATTTCCACCTTTGTAGTCAAGATAAGGTTTAATATGTATTTCGTCAATATATAAGCAAAACAACTATTTTGTCACAAGACTCTAATGAGTTAATGTGAGTTTTAGGAATATGTACAAAAGCAAGAGATCCGAATATTTTGAAATGTTTCAGAGGGTTTGTGATCATAGCGGTCCTATTAAATTTTTCAGCGACCCCATTTTGTTCACTTGTGTACGTAGATCTACGCTCATGTTTAATTCCTAATTCACAGAGGAATTTCTCAAACTCTTTGTGCACGAAGTCGAGAGCATTATCAGTTCTCACACACTTCAACTTGCAATTTGTTTCCCTTTCTACTTTAGCCAAATAAGTTTTAAAACAGCTAAAAACTTCAGTTTTACTTTTGATTACGTAAACCTCAATTTTACGTGAATAGTCATCTATGATAGACAAAAAATACTTTCCCCCACCCAAAGAATTCACTGGAGAAGGACCCCACAAATCCATATAAACTCTTTGTAGGATATTAGTAGTAAGTCGTTTGTACTCATTTGTTTTTAAAGACACTCTAGTGGATTTAGCAATTTTGCAAACATCACAATTTTTGGCCTTTGCTTTGGAACATAAATTTTCAATTCCTTTAATGGAATTATTTCTACTCATTTGCTCTATCAGAGGAACATTTACATGACCAAATCTCTGGTGCACAATACTAATATTTAAAGATACATTAACAGTTTCTTTATGTATTTTAGGATATCCACTTATTATATACAATTTATCAATTAAGGGTACAGTAAAGAAATAATTATCATTTTTAGTATATACAATCATCTTATTGTCACTCCAAATAACTTTCATACCTGCAATATCTATATTCGAACCACCTATTAAGTTTCTACGCATATTAGGAGTATACAATACATTCTTCAGTATAATTTTTACATTACCTGAAATGTCTTTTACTACAAAGTCGATATCTCCTACTCCAAGGACTTTCGATGTACAATCTTGGTCTCCAACGAGAATAGACGCAGGTTTGGTCAGCTTGAAGTTAAAAAACCAGTTCCTTTGGTTACAGCAATGCGAAGTAGCAGTCGAATCGACGAGGAACTCCTTAAGACTTTTACTAGGTGAAGTGGTTGCAAGTGCAATGTCAGCAAACAATGCACCGTTTTCATCTCTGGCTGACTTCTTGACTAGTCTATTCTTCTTGAAACATCGGCTTTCAGTATGTCCTGGTTTGTGACAATATTCACATTGCCCCACACGATAAGCTTTGTCATTTCTGCGTGACTTTTTATCAGGGTCCAGCACACCTCCACTGCGTTCAGATTTATTGGTCGATTTCTTCTGTGCAGCATGTATTGCTCTCAGGTATGAGAATCTTCCGCGGAGTTCCGCTTTTTTAGGTTTTTTCTCATGTTTTTCCGCTTTTTAGTAATTTTCCACGTTTTTCTAACGTGATTTTAGCAGTTTTTAAGAATATGACGTCAGCAGTGTTTCTAGTCAATGAGAGTATATTTCAAGCTTTGAAGAACCGGATGTCCTAGTGACGTTTTTATGTACTAGTGTGTAGGCATGGGCGATGTATTGATATATTGTGAAAAACCGGTGTGAGGTTTCACGATGGCGATGCATCGTGACATCGCGATTTTTTCCGATCTCACACAGCCATCCCCTAGCTAGCGCAGATCTCGCGGTCATCGTGACATCACAATTTTTCCCGATCTTACACAGGCATCCCATAGCTAGCACTGATCTCGCGATCATCGTAACATAGCGATTTTTTCCGAACGTACTCAGTCATTCCTTAGCTAGCACAGATCTCGCGGTCATCGTGACATCGCGATTTCTTCCGATCTCACGGTTTTCCGAGGTCGCAATGTTATCGCTCATCGCCTAATTAATGAGGAATTTTTCAAAGACCTAAAGATGACTTTCGATTCCAAATTATTTTTTTAGCGAAATTGAAATTCAGTATAATTTAAACAAACAGGATTTTGCACATTTTAAGTTGAATTCCAAAAACCCATTCTTGTTTCTTGATGTTACAATCAATCCGTTTGCATCCTTTTTTGTTGCGAACTTCTGAAGTTTTTCTTAAAAGCTAATTTTGAATCTCTACTTGAGCATATATGGTGTGTGGGGGACACACATCCACATGCACACAGATATTAGGGTGCATCAAACGCCTCTCTAGAAACAAATCAGCTTGTCCCCAATCTCAAAATGTTCCATTACCCGTAAAAAGTTACCATACCAAATCTTTTTGTTTTTCAAATAGTTTTAGAGGTCCACGACAACTTTGAAATTTTAGATTTTCTGTATCAGCATCATCATCAATTACAACCAAGATAAAGTTGTTGCCAAAACCATGTGGTAACACTGATTAAACTAGTGACTGCAGCTTTAACTTTGTTTGCAATACATTTCCTGTTTATTTCAACTTGTGGTTTTCATTATGAACTGATTTTCAACTTTTGTTTATTGCTAGTTAGATTCTAATTTGGACAGTGTACACTGGCTTAACTTGAACTGAACTTTTTCTTCTGATTTCCCTATGGAAACCAGACTGACTTCAAATATTTTTGGTCTTGGAAGCAAAATAACTTGTAATAATTCAAAAATAAATGGCTCCAAATTTCCAACTAATTTGCAAGTTTTGAGGTGTATGATGTATCATACTGAAGAACATGTCCAAGAAATTAGGACTAAATGGGAGTCTGCAAAACTAGTCCTTTCCCAAGCAAAGCTGTTTCATGAAAAAGCAAATATCCTAATAATCAGTGAACAAAAAAGCTTGTGAAAAACTTATAAAACTTCTTGATGACAGCGCAAAATTAAGAGGGATACCCCGTAATCGAAGATCTGCACCAAATACTGTAGACAAGTTAAAACAGATGGAATATAAACTAGCATTAACATTTTCTTAATGGCCTGTGAATGTAGAAAAGCAAATACAGAACAAAGACTTTGCCTTCCTTCAGTCAGTGTAAAGTGACCGTCTGGCAACATTTGGATAACATGACAAATGTCTTGCAGAAAAACTCAAACGAAAAGAACAGTGTCTACAGCTACAACAAATAAGAAGGGAAAAAGTGAATAGAGAAATGAGTTTCAACATAATATTACGTGATATTCTCAGTTCTATCGATGATGATTGTGATGAACAAAGTGATACAAATGATGTGGAAAATTTCCCTTTTGAAGGCCGATCAACAGATACTCAAAGTCATCATCAAAATAAAAGAACAGGATCGACATTATTCATTCCACACGACATTATGATGAAAGCTAATCTTGTTTCACTAGCAACACATTAAACATGAGTCCAGCACAACAAGCAGCATATACAAAAGCATTAATTCTTTCAACTAGGAGGAGAGATATCTACAATTGCAGCATCTTACGCAACAGCAAATAGATCAAGAAGGCAAGTTGCAATGAAGATTTCAACTACCTGCAAGGAACAATGGTGCTTTCCTAAATATACAACTGCATTTGGATTCAAAACTTTCAACATCATTGTCCAATAAGTACAAAACTGAAGAACGTCTCACCATTGTCGTTGGAAATGTTCACCAGCAAAATATTCTTCATACACCAGTATATTCCCAAGGAACTGATCTTAAATGTGGTCCAATCATTGCTGATTTAATATATGAGCAGCTCACCTCTTGGCAATACACACATACAATTGTAAACATGACATTTGACACAACTTCTTCCAACACAGGTCATGTTACTGCTGCCTGCATCAGTGTGCTAAAGAAATTGGGATGTGCGCTTCTTTGGTCAGTTTGCCGCCATCATGTTGGAGAAGTCATTTTATCCCATGAGTTTGATGACTTAAAGATTGAGGCTTCCAAGTCACCAGATATAACCTTGTTTAAACTATTTCATGACAATTTTGATCATCTTGAATAGTTTAATAGTGAATTGGAACCTTTTGACTCAAAGTCAGTGAATGTACAAGCGAGAAGCATAGTTGATGGTATAGGAGACAATGCAATCCAGACAGCAACATCTGCCATCGATTCAGGAAAAAACAGAGATGACTATGTAAAGTTCATAAAGCTTTGCCTATTGTAACTACACTTTCCCAATAGTACAGGAGCCTTGCACAAAGCATGTTGGATGGCCAAATTGTTATACGCAATTAAAATTTGTCTTCTTGAGAAGCAAATACAGCAACAACCTGCTGGCACAATAACAGTAAAACAACAGGTTGCCAAACTGCGTGACTTTGCTAACTTTGTAACTCTCCATCTACAGCACCTGGTGGATAACCTGCGATTCTGCCATAAATACCCCTTGGAACGACCAACAAATGCTTCATTCTCTTAGTGTACAAGGCTGTCCATCTCATTATATCTAAAAGTGCAATCAGTGCCTTTGAAAACCACTACTGGTATCTTACAAAAGAGATGGTGCTACTTGCCCTTTGGAGCAACAAAGTTCCACCACAAGAACAAAAAGCCATCGCTAATGCTATGGTAGCTACAAAACCAAATTCCACCGATACTGCTTTTAAATTGCAAGGTAGATATGGTATGGATTTTGGAAAACCCGAATTTCCAAAAAATCTCACTTTAAATACAACTTTTTCTGATTTACTAGGAGCAGATTATTGGTTTTTATTTTATCTGCTTGAACTAGACTCATATTTTTAAATAGAACATGTTTCAGATTGGTCAAGTTCTGCATCTTATACCACATCATTCACAAAGTTACAAGCATTGAATGTTGTCAATGACTGCAGAAAGAGGGGTCAAGCTAAGTACCGATTTCATACAATCAGCAAAATGTGAAGATCATTACCAAAATGTTCTGCAGGCTGTCGAACAAGATCGAAAAAAACGGAGAAATCTGCGAAAACGACCAAAATTGACTGAATTTTAAATTGAGTGTACTTGTATAAACTTAAATTGAAATTAGAAAATTAATAGCATATGATAATATATTATTTTATTATATCATGAAACAATCTTAGTTGCATTATTTCATTTGAATATATGATGAAAAAAATTTGTTTTACTCATGATGCTTTATTTATCAGAATTTCCATTTTTATTGTACATTCCTGGGACCGGTGGACCACATAGATGTTATTCAATTTTTCAAAACTTTTACGTATATTTTTTTTGCATTTCTAACAAAAATAACATAGAGACAGACCATTACCACGAAATTTTTAAAGAGATAGGGCGTTTGATGCACCCTAACAGATATATATGCAAAATCTTGTTATAAATCATGCGTGCCTCTTAAATGTACAACGTAGATCTTTACTTGTTATTTGTTTCCAGACACGATTTTTAGTAACCAAGAGAAAAAAAAGAACCTAATAATAATTATATATATGGTGATATAGGAACAAGGTTTTGCTTTTACTATGTATAAAATGCATGGTTAACATCACAATATTGTGATGTTAGAATGCTGAAGTATCGCAATGTAAAAGTTTGAACATCGCCCAGGTCTACTAGGGGGTTCGCCCACTGCTCACCAACTCCATAGTGTACAAATTGTTCCTCGAGCGTGCAAGATATTTTAATTTTTACTGTTGTGAAATCCTGCGCCCACAGACCTGACTCGCGTGGATTTAATTTCACATTTTGGTTTTCCTCTTTTTTGAAATTTTGCATTCTCATGCCTGATTGCTCTATTATTTGAAGCATAGGCGTTTCCAATCACTGTATCGAATTTTCCTTCATCTTTTCTTTTTAAATCAATTCTTTCAGCTTCGGCAAGTAATTTTTTTGTAACGTTGTTTACTGTAAACTCTGCATCCTCGAATCTGTACATATGTTGGACTAGGTTATCATAATCCGGAGGTAATTTTCGTATAAGTTGAAAGCATACAAGAAGCTCTGGAATTTCGAACCAGGAATCTTTGACCTGTAGTTGTTTTTCAGCAATTTTCTTACCGAATATTCCAATCGTTTCTTTTTCTGAGTCGAAACGCATCTAGAAAAATTCATCTACTAAGCCGGCCAATCTTGCTCTTGAAGTAGGTTCAAAGTGAAGCTTCAACGTCTCCCATGCAGTCTTCCCATCCTCAGTATCTGCGATCAGGGTGTGAAATCTTCTTTCTAAACTTTGATAGATGGTCGTATAAGCTCTTTGCTTTCTAAACAGAAACGAACGCTTTTCTTTTTCTGGAGCAATTTCTGGGCAAGGAACAGGATTTCCAACTATAAATTCCCAGCACCCACGATCTATCAGCAAGACTTTAACGTCTGTTTTCCATGTGGTGTAGTTAAAGTCACTTAACTTAGGAAAACTAAATGATTCCGACATCGTGAAACTAAACTAGCAAACTTAATACAATTTCGAAGAAAACTTAACTTAGTTTTAACATTTTAGTTAAAAAGGAATCGGGTTGGGCTGGGCCCATAACCCTGTTTGGTGTAGGTTTTATGCATAAGAAAAGAAACTCCTTTAAATAAAACCTATCACTTTATTTACATGAAAGCACAACCCGACTGGGTTTTCACCAGAAGAACATATCACTTATATAGCAAACTGTCTAAATCAGAAATACAAACTTAGAATAACAGACCCCATATGGCACATTTGCCTATGCACATTGGGACAAATAGCCACTGATCAGACAAAAAATATGTTGAATGATAGCGGTCTGGGAAATCACTTTTGGGTGGAGGCATTATTTTGTTTCACTTACGTATGGAACCGAATTTGCCATGGTGAACAAAAACTGACTCCTTTTGAACTTTTTAGTGGTAATAAACCGTCAGTTAAACATTTAAAATTTTTTGGAACAACTGCATTTTTGGGTATTTACAAACAGCAAAGACGTAAGCTTGATATGAGAGCTAAGAAGGGAATTATGGTTGGCTATGCCCAAAGAACCAAAGGATATAGAATCTGGCTTTCAACTGAAAGAAAAATAATAGAATCTAATAACGTAAATTTAGACGAGGATGTTTGTGATAGCAGTGGAGCAGTACTGGACCCTCCTAAAACTTTTTCTTTAAAATGTGATTATCTAACATCTGACACCGATCAGGAATCTAATAAAAGTTATTTTAATTCTATTAATTCGAGTAGTGAATTAGAATTTAAATTAGAACCTACACCGGGAACTAGTAAAAGTGAAGTAACACAACTCGTTTCCCCCGTAACATTTTTACTTATAAGAAAAGTCGTAACTCGAAAGAAGGGTTCGAGAATCGACATCTATTATTATATTTCTGGGAGTAAAACTAAATTGCGTTCACAAAACGATGTCAGGAAATTCTGGGAAGCAAATAATCTACCGTATAATATGGAAAGGTTTGACTTCCATGGTAGAAATACTCACACTGAAGAGATTAAATTAGAACCTAAAGAGATCAAAATTTCTCAAACTAATATTTCTGAAGCATGACTAGATATTACAATCCCAAATTGTTATAATGATACTTTAAGATCGTCTCAAGCTGACGAGTGGCGTAAAGCAATATTAGATGTGATTTCAGTCATAAATAACCAAAATGTCTGGAACCTGGTACAAAAACCTCCCAACAATATAGTAATAGGTTGCCATTGGGTTTATACAGTCAAAAGTGACAATAAGGGCAATATTGTTAGATATAAAGCTCGATTAGTCGCACAAGGCTTCAAACAAACAATAGGTTTTCAATATGATGAGGTCTTCAGCCCGGTTGTGAATTTTGAAATTATAAGACTGCTTTTCAATTTTTGTAAATTTTAATGGTCACACAGTCAAATTGACATTAAATGTGCCTATTTATATGCATATACTTGATGAGAACATTCTGATGTCCCAGCCTCAATGTTTTGAAGATCCTAACAAACATGATTATGATTGTAAATTAAATAAAAGTATTTATGGACTTCATCAAGCAGGAAGAAATTGGTTTCAGGACATACACAATGTATTACAAAATCTCAAATTGAAAATAAAATTGAATTGGCGAACTGTATTTATACTTTTGATGACAATGTGGTACTTTTAATATATGTTGATGACATAATTATCTTTGCTATAAATGAATCTTTACTATATAATATTGTTCAAAAAATAAATCAACAATTTGATACAAAAATTTTAGGAAAGACATTTAAAAAAAACTTTTAGGTGTTGAGTTTGAACAAGATGATAAAACCCTACTGATTCATCAGTGTGAATACATAAATAAAATTTGTTTAACAGATAAAAAGTACAACTATCCTTTTGCATTGTTACCAACTGCTGTAGGAACTGTTCTATCTAAACAACAGTGCCCGAAATCAAATGAAGAAATTTCATTGATGTCAAAATTACCATACCATATTTTGTTGGGTTGTTTAGCATTTTTAGCTACGAGGACTCGTCCCGATATAAGCTATGCTATAAACATACTGTCCCAATTCCAATCCAACCCATGTATTATACACTGGAATAACTTATTAAAATAGTTGGGTTATGTACATCAAACCAGTAACTATACATTAAATATTTCTAATATAAATGATAAAAATTTTAAGATGTTTTAGTGATGCTGATTTTACAGCCAATCGAGATGGGTGGTTTAATTTGATTTATTGACGAATCTCCAATCATGTGGCATACTTTCAAACAAAAATGTGTAAGGTTATCTACTATAGAAGCGGAATATGTTTCTTTAACTGAGGCATCCAAAGAACTCATATGGATTATTTGTATTCCAAATTAATTGAAAAACTGAAACGTTTTGAAAGTAAATTGTGAAAGCCACCTATTGTGTGATAATCAAGCCCAGCTATAAATTTTACAAAATCATAAATAGAGAACCATAGCACTAAACATATCGACATCAAATTTCATTTATTAGAAACTTGGTCCTTGAAAACTTATTTACTTTAAAATATGTAAATACAAAATCTAACTTGGCTGATTTGTTTACTAAGCCATTACCGAAAGTAGGTTTGAAATCACTAGTTGATAAGATATTTGTATTTTAACATTTGTGATATTTCTTAAATGTACTTATTCCTTTCCATGTCTGAATGGCTACCGGCGAGATATCGTCCACTACTTTGAATAGATACAGCTGAAGTGTACGAACAGCTCCTAATACCTTCTCGGAAGGAATACAATGGTAATCTGCCAGAGTACAAAAATGCTGTATGTCAACCGGGGTGGTGGTTGTTATTGAAGCCTTTTTTAGGAGGCCTATTTGGTCTGTTTTTAATTTTTTTAGTCTGTAAAAATCTGTCCTCCACTTATGCTTAACAAATTTGCACGCCAGCGCGTCATACTACAATGAAAAATTTTCATGTATTTATAGAGAACTGTTTCTACTCCGTTATTTAAAAAATTTTTACAACATAAGATATTGTTGTTTGTTTGTGATTATAAGAATTGACACCAAGTCGTAAATATTATTAATCTATTAAATTATTTCGTTAAAAGGTTAGTAACAACTTATTCAGAAGTTTGAATTCTGTTTTTTTTTTTTTTTTTTTTTAAATTATGGCTAGTAAAAGGCGGGCCAGTATTAGGAAAACCTTGGCTTTCTTTTCTGAATTTTACTAAGCCAACATATTTGATAATTTGTACTTTATGTAAATCTTGTCACAGTTATGCAAATCTTGTAACAGTTATGCAAATCTTGTCACATGATCTTTCATACTATTATAAAAGCGGTTGCAATCTGTTGCACCAGTATTCCCGCTTTAATTCCCACTCACACTTGTTTGATCATGTACCCGCTTACATGATCACTGATGATCAAGTTATTAGATTTACTTTTCAAAGTAACTATGCGTCAATTGTAATCTTTTAATTTTAACTTAAATTCATTTGTTATCTTTTGAATAAATTCTGGTTTAGATTTTTAAAGACTTCGTCATGTGTACTTTATTAACTTTTATATCATCCTAATAGAAGGTGATAGTTTATTTTAACTCACTGGGTGGACATTTTAATTGATCTTAAAATTCAATCAGTATGAATTTTAAATCAAATCTTAAAAATCTAAAGATTTCTCTAAATCTATTTTGACCCATATTTTCTTTACAGAAATTTAGGCTCCAAGAATCAGACCTTAGGGACTGCAGTTCAATGTTCTTGGCACTACTTACTCAGTGAGCATAGAATATCGCATGAAAAGCACATTGTTCATTAATGGATACAAACAAGCTGATATCATTCAAAACTCTTCTAGCTTAAACATTTGTGCATTTTCTTACGTGTTCGAATATGTAACTATCGATGAAAAACAACCACAAACTCATGAAGTATTCATTGACGTTTTGTTCCACAGTTAGTCGGACAACTACTTTGACGTAAAACAAATCTAGCCGTAAATCTATCTGTGACATTGCCATTATGCGGTATCCATTCTGTGCCATCCCTAGCGGCATATATATCCTGATTTGTTGGGATATTATCAGTTTTATCTGCACTTTCTTCAGATTCTTCGCACTCACTTTCATGTAAATTGGGGGCATCGGAATCGAAATCCAAACAAGAGAGCTCCCCACCATTCAATTAATTTTCAGCAAGTTCTCGCAACAAATTGTTTGCAATTTCTTCAGGACTTTGACCTTTCCAACAAGCCATCGTTTTCGTGTTTGCACTACACAAAGTTCGAAAATAGAATCTGTTTATTTTATAAGCAGATAAACAAATGCAAATGACGAAACACTAGGACCCAATCACACTAGAAAAATTTATTCGTTTCTGCTACGAACATGTAAACATTGTGTTCAAAGTCAAACAAATGTGCAATAAAAATTTGCTTGGTTTGCTATTCAATGATCTTGTATTAAGTAGAACGGAAGCTATTTAGAATGATAAATTCACTTGGTGTCGAAGAAAAACCAGCGGACGTTCTAGGTAAATTTAGCTGTAAAATTTTTATAAATGAATCTAGACCAACAAAATTTCTACAGTGTATTCATCTAGGAAAATGATTAAAAGTCACCAAAAATTTTCAAATTCAATTCACAAATGCGGAAAGGAGAACAAAATAAACAGGTTCCGGTGTCTCGAATCAACACCGACCAAGATTCTAGAGTTAAGACAGCCACCTTGTAATGCCTGCGGCATCATGACGTATTATGGCTGCTAGATAACGGCTCCGCTTTCTTAGAAAACCGTAGCTTTGGGATGTCTGTGTGAGACCAGGAAAAATCGCGATGTCACAATGACCACGAGACCTGTGTTAGCTAAGGGATGGCTGTGTCAGATCGTGAAAAATCGCGATGTCATGATGCATCGCCATCATGAAACCAATATGGTGATGTGGACCTCAGACCAGTTTTTCACGATGTATCCATACTTCGCCCAGGCCTGCCCCCCCCCCCCCAAAAAAAAAAAAAAAAAAAAAAAAACGTCACTAGGACATTTGGTTCTTAAAAGTTTGAAATATACTCTCATTGCTGGAAACAGTAATGATGTCATATCCTTAAAAACGGCCAAAATCACATTAGTAAAAAGCAGAAAATTACTGAAAAGTGGAAAAAACATGAATAAAAAGCACAAAAAGCGGAAATCCGCAGAAACGTGGAAGATTTTCATGCCCAAGTTATGTAATCAGTATTTATTTATTGTGTTCAAATATCTGCGATTAAATCTGTGTAGTATATTTAACTATTCAGCTATTGTTTATTAGTAAAATCGTATTCTTAAAGCAACTTGTTAAGTAATTTCACTGTATTTCAATTTGAATATTAACATTGCAAGGCCGGGCAGCATGTCAGAGCATGCGCTGAATGGTGGCAGTCGGTCATATGACACGGCAGAGAAGTGTGTTGCAAGAGAACTCTTTTAGCTTCAAATAAAACATGGATGACACTTTGCCCTCGAGCAGAACATGTTCCTTATTTTAGCATTATATCTATGTAAATACTTGTTTACATGTGTTTTGAAATAGAACATAAAAATCAAGTTGGTCTGTCACTCTAACAGAACTTCCTACAGTTCCAAACAACCTGAATCTAAAATTTCAACTTACATAAGTATAATCGGAAACTGTACATTAATTAGAAATGAGTACAAGTAGAATAAACAAATTTTTAACCACTATACTATAGTATTCAATGATAAATATATTACTTCTAATGCATATCAGACAGAGCTACCTTGTTTCATATTGAATCATTGGAAAGGCAAATTATACAACTTCAACTCACTCAAAGGCAGCAGAACAATTGGTGGCATCTCAGTGCTTTCGGCAGGATTCATATGCCTCTGAATTCTGATCTCAAAAGGCAAACTGAGGAAATACAGACAAAATTGAATATGCCATTAAAGAAACAGATGTGAAAAGAAAAAGTATATGCATATTTATATGCATCTTATTTATTTGAATTTTGTAGAAATATTTCCTATCTTATGACTATTGGCACAAAATTACAAGAAATAAGTAATTTTCTGTTTATAAATAAACATTATGATTAAGATAACAGAGAAACATAAATTGCATTGATCACACACATATAGAAACACTAATGTTTAAGATTCAGAAAATAAGGAACACGTTTTTCATTAGTTTACAGGTGAACTTTTGAATGAGTTAAAGTACTTGTTTCCTTAAAATGTTGTCAAGAAATTACTGCTATGTTGTAAAGTACTACAATATCCAAGTAATTTCATTTGAGATATTATTCAGATAAAATATTTATACAATTACTTCAGTAACAGTGTCAGCATAAGTTGCCTTACCAATAAAAAAATTAACAAAATTGAATTTTTTAAGTGCTAAAACTCTAAAGTTTATTTTAAAAAGAAAGATAGGTAGGTTGGTATTTAATAAATGTTGCACTGGACCAACACGACCGACTATTGGTGATGGTCCAGGATCAAACCCGAAGGGAAAGATACAAGGACAACACATAATTTTGTACTAGTCAGATGATGTGGTCACACCTGTGCTCTTACAAGAAAGAATCTGGGGAAAATATAACACAGAAATTATTCAACTAAGTATACAAAGATATATAGTTCAATAGTACCTTACCTACAAACCAGCATTTCCAATTCAGTGTCTTCGAAAAGTTATTTCTTCTTATTGCAGGTGAACAGAGCAAAATGCAAATAAAATCTCCAGTTTCCTTTATCATTAAAGGAACATCAGAAATTGGTTTCAAAACAAAATGAGGAACCCATATTACTTGAATAAAGTATAAATATGATAAAACCAAATTACCAGAAGACACCAGTCATTTAAAATTGTTGTAAATGGTTTGACATGTAAACTAAATAGAACAGTTTCTTTTAGATCACTCCATTGCCAGATGAAAAATTATAAAATTGAAAGGGTGAAGTAAAAGAATGTGAAAACACAAATGCAAAAATTATTCCAACAGAATTTGTGACTAACCCATTCGATGTACACACTAAAATATATCAAATCAAGCAATTCGGTAATTTAAAGCAAAGGGTCATTCTTGCAAAATAGGCAAAATTCATGTCCCTTCAAAATTTATAGAATTTTATCACTCTGAAGATTTTGTCAACTTTCAAAAATAGTTTAGGATCACTTTTATAATCTACAGAATTAGAAAATTAATGACATATTTTTTTATTTTATACATTTTTAAAACTTTAAAATATCAAATATCATTGTCCTGGCATGTCCCTGAGTGAAATTTTACAATTTCTTCATTCATTAGGGTTTTAATATTTATTTATATAGTCTTGTAAATAATTTATTCTGCTTCTTTATACATTTGAAAGGTTATTAGTTACAATAATGGAAATAATATTGCAAAAATTTCCAAAAGTAACTTCAATAACTATTGTCCCAAGTAATATCATCATTTTCCTGGCATCTCAGATATCATTATGTGGGCAATTAATAGATGACAGCACTGAGTTAGAAGAATACTTTTCAAGTAATCTGGGGTTGAGGTTATTTAAATAAATAACTGCAATTTTGAAAAGTTATCAACTTTTTTTTTGGTCAGCACATACAAGTTCAGAGTTCAAGGTTTATGTATATTGAAGATCATTTTCCTGGCTTTGATAAAAATTAAATGTTTGTAGTAAATTTTTAATTTTTTTTATTATTAAGTGTATAAAAGATATTTCTTTAATGTGTGTGAAATTCAAACTGAAATTTTTAAGGATTCATCCATTAAGCCCTGAACAAGCCTATTTAATCATTATATTGGCCATCATTGTCCTGCCTTTAACATACCAAGTCAATGATGTCAAGACAGGAAAATGATGTTTTATGTTCAGTATTTTATAAATATTTAAAATATTAACTGAAGACAAATATATTCTTTACTTTTAACTATAACTTTTGATTATTTATTATCCATTGTAATTTTTTTAATAGTAAAATACCCTATAATTGGCTTGAAATTTTGAAACTTATTTGTTTCTTTTATTTAAAACATAATGTTTTTGTCATTGCACCTAAAAATGTCTAGATATTACTAAAGATCCGTTATCACATGCTCTTTTTTATAAGTTGTAAACAATATATGGACAGATATGAGTGGTAAACAGAAACAAACATATGAGGAAAGGTTGTTAAAGAAAAGGTTAGCTGAGAAACGTCATCGGGAGCATATTAAAAAAAAATTCCATAACGTTTGATACAAGATAAATTGAAGAGGCATGTGAAATATATGTTAACCAAAAGAAGAAAGGAGTGGTAAAGCCTATAGCTAAAATGAGTTCGAGGCAGAAAAGGGGAATTATAAAAATAGAAAAGAAAATTCAAAACTCTATCGCTTGAACAAGAAATTGTCATCCGATAGAATTGGCTACCCAAACCAAGTGAAAGTGGTATAGATATTCAACTTTCAGGTTCTTCAAACCCAGACACAACAAGAGATGATAATGTTAAGAACAAAAGTTAATGAAAAAAAGTTAGAAGAGATAGAGCAGAAACCTACATTCGTATAAAGAAACTGGAAGAAAAATTAAAAAAATATTCAAGGCAAATGGAAAAATACAAAAAGAAATACTACAGATCAACAATAGCTGAGAATTGATTGCAGTAATTTAACACCACACAGCAAAACACATATTATGTTAAAAAAAGCATAAAAGTTGCAGTAATAGCTATGCACAATGTTCCTACTTTCTAATAATATTTAAATATTCGGGAATCCATAATTTCCTGAAGTGTCATGTTCCTAGTAATTTTATTTATATATTTAATCAGCTGAATTAAAAATACATGGTCATATGAAATGTTCAACAAGAAATGTATGTATTTTTTTCTATTTTCATCATTGTCCTGCCTTCCAATATTTTGAAATATTTTTTTCCTTAACAAAATGTTAATAATTTAGATTGCTGATATTTTTAATTTACTTAATGAACATGGTAGAAAATTATTAGGCCAAAAAAATAAAGTTTTAAAAACCTTCGATTGAAAAAATTTTAAGAAGCCAATTTTTCCTATTTCACAAGAATGACCCATTAAAATTAAGGTAATTCCAATACTTGTTACTTCATACATTTTTTTTACTAACATCTTCAAAGCTGCATATGTACAAGGAAATTTAGCTTTAGCATACACAAGGGAGCAAATAATTTGGATGCATGACATTTATTAGTAAAATCCAGTAGATATAAATTGATAACAAACTTAAGTTCTCTGGAAGGCAAGCTGGAAAACATGTGAAGATAGGAACAAAGTAAATACAAGCAACTTAAGTTGTGAGAACACACACAGCTTCACAGTACTTGTAATGTACACATCAGCATGAAAAACTCCTGACTTAAGGAGCACTAATGTTAGTCTATGTGTGGGGAGTTAAATTAGTAAGGAAATACAGAAGTTAAAGCTTCATCTTTCATGTTAGTTAACTTTTTGATTATTGTACAATGTTTTCATATACTTATCATTGTTATGACAAAAAACTAAAGTAAATCAATTCTCAAATTCATTTAACTAACCCATTTTCTAATTTGAGAGTATCAATGCATTCAAGGTCAAATAAACAAATAGAGGCACTAATAAATTAAATAGTTAGAAATCTGCTCGGTTTGCTATTTTTATGGTCAATTTTTGCTAAACAAAAGCTATTTAGACTGAGAAATCTCCTTGGTGTTGAAAAGATTCCAGCATATGTTCTATGTAAATATAACTATAGAATTCTTCGAAATTAAGTCACACAAAAAGAATTTCTGCATTTGCTTATCAAGTAAAACTATTAAAAGTTACAAGAAATTGTATGCTTCAATGTTAAAATGGTACTATAGGACTTTCTAGCAATAAAGAATTTTCCCATTCATTCAAAAATACAATCCTTTACCCTTTCTCATTTTTCAGCCCACATCCCAAATTAGCTATCTGCATAGCAATAAAAGACTGGACTAGTATTAAAAACATGAAGATTTTATTTATGTAACACAATTATTTTTACTGCAAGTGCACTTCTTAAGGCCAGGAGGAGCACAATCGAGCAGGAAGTCAAGACACAAAATTTAGCGGTCAAAACAAGATTTATTGATGCAAAATAAGACTCAAGACTGCTGTGTGCCGAGTTCACGGACACACCATTTCAATCTGACTGTATATGTTTTGCAAAGTGACAGCTATTTCCATTTTTTCCTTACTTTCTCCCCTCAGTTCTTCGTTACCTCACCCCAGTGACACTCACTAAATAAGCAGAACAATTTAGAAAGTTCATTAGGTGTCTATTTCTTCACGAATTACAGATGGGGCAAAATTTGAACCACTCAACCAAACAGGATCTACATCCCCAACACGCACCCCAGGAAAAAAAGATAAATGGAACTGATTTGGAAAAATGGTCTCTCCTTGATTCTATAATAGAAAAAGTCGTGAACAGAGGTAAGGTGTCTGGCGTGCGCTACTTTTTTGGTGCTTCTAGATAGGACCTGGGGGACCTCAAGAGGTGCCATGTCCATCTTGAAATCACGACAAGTATCATCTTATTTAAATTGTTTTGAAACATCTCATTTGGTGTGCAGTTCTTAGTGCAATAGGTTTCCACGCTACACTCGGTTAATTTAATCCTATTGAAATCTGTTCCTTTGCTATCTTCCCCAACAACTATACTTCCTTTTTTATAACTTCTTTTTACAGCATCACCGGTCATTTTATTTTTATACAATCACTGTATGATTTTACAGTATTCTTCAAGAATGAAAATTTTCCACTGTGTGTGTGATCGTCTTTTTGTTAATAAATATTGTTTTGTTAAATTTTAAATGAATTATCTTTCTTTACCATTTAACTGGCTATTATTTGATATTTTAGTGATGCTATTCTGTTCAGGTTCTAAGTGTTAGTGATTAGAGATATCCTTGCTCTCGTCTCACACAGTGTCATGTGCAGGGTTAGTAGGGAGTTTGGTCATATATATTTGAATAGATAATTAAGTCTCAACTTTCACTATATGTTCGTTCCAGTTTTCGTTGTCGTCCTAAAATTTGAACCTTTAAATTAATTACTATTTTTTTAAATAAGGACATACGACTGCTAGTTTTGAATCCTTGCACTTTGCATTAGAAACGGTATAGTTACAAACATTCAATTTATCATTAGCTTTTGAACAAACTGTTTCCATTCTAATAAATAAATTTTTCAGGAGCAAGTGAAAAAATTTGTCAAGAACCATAAAATATGTAATTAAACTTACTGCATTTCTCTAGAATTGATCAAGAAGGAAGATCTAGTTTTTGTTTGCATAACTTCAACTTTGAATTATGTGAACTACACAATTTTAAACATTCCCCTAAGAAAAATTGGAAATTTGTTAAGTCAGTACCAAATAAAAATCAGGCAGAATATTTATTATATGCTTATAAATAATTAATTTTGTTAACATTTGAATGGGTGGCACTCTTTGTTACCATAAAATGACCACTGCTGTTGTTTTGACACCAGTATATAAATTGCATAAAATAGTGATATAACATCTAAATGACATTCTTACTATCTTTACTATTATAAAAGGAACTGTTTGTGTATCATATGTATGTGTTTTCAGACGATCTATACCACTTACAGTTCTGAAATTTGGCACACAGGTAGTCCTAATTTTATGCAAAGGCTTGAAAATAAAAATTTAATCTAGAATATTTTTAAACGAATTTATTGGCATTTATTTATTATTTGTTTTCCTTTAAATGTCAACAGTGTTAAAGAGTTCATATTCTAAATTTATTTTTTTCCTTTCATTTCCCGAGCACAAACGATTCCATCAAAGCAAAGTTAAACAAAACAAATAAAAATGTTTGACTGGCATTTATTTCTTTATTCTTCAGTCTAAGTTTCTATCTTCCCGATGGTTAAAGACAGAGTGTGAATTTCAACGCATTTGAAATCTGCAGAAAATTCTACACCAAATCGATACCTCAGGTAGTCCGAATTTTATGCGTATTTGCCACATGCCCGTGTCATGTCGGGTGGAGGTGGGACTCATTCTTAAAATTATTATTTTTCTTTTTGATGTTTTCCATATAGCAATGCTGTGCTGGTTTGCCATTCTGTCTTAAAAGTGAATTTTAAGACTGTTTTACAACTTTTCATATATATAGTACAGTCCCAAATCCAGAATCCTCCTGACCTCTGCCATTCAGGATTTCACGTTATTTGCATTTTTTTTTGTCAAAAAAACCCCTAATCTACCCACTTTGTGAATTTTGCATTTGCAATACTAGAATAGCAGATATATAAATAGGAATAATTTTTAAAAAAGGAAAATATTTATAATACAATGCAACAATTAATTACAAATCTTCTAATCTGATCATGTCTGTTATTTTGTCTTGTTTCATCAATTTTTTTTGGTTTAACTCTTTGCTCTTTAAAAACTGTCGCAAGGGTAAAGAGGCGGAAAGTTAGAAAGTGAGAGAAAAACCAAAAAAACATTGGTTTGCAAAACGTCTGGATTTGTGACTGTACTGTATAAGCTTGTAATGTAACAAAGAAGATATTTGATTGCCCTACTCATAGAATACAATATACATAAAGCAATAATTCAGAAAACCAAAGAAAATGTGTTATTTTCCTTAAATTATGGTAAAATCTGCATAAATATTATGTCATTACTACACCTCATTTACTTCGATACAGTACTATCAAGAAATCAACAGATTCCATATCAGCATTAAAACAATTACATGGAAGGAAAGCAAATCAAATAAAAACAATCGACTGGAATTATTCAGTTCTTATTTGTAAAATTGGGACAGTTAAAAGATAGATTAAAAATTTCAACGGATTTGAAATCTGCGGAAAATTTTACACCACAGATATATACTTTATACGTTTGATTTTCTTTTAATAAATAATTTTTTAATAATATATTTATATTTTCGCGAGAGATTGTGATGTCATGTCGATTGGATCTCTTCGCAATTCGAATTTGGCCGCATTTGACAAATGACGGGTCCATTATGGCATTGCCCAATAGGCTACGAATTCCCATTTGAACGAATACGAACACCACGGGAAACGCTGTGAGGGCTGTTATCCAATACTGCTACGAATACCCATTTGGTTTGCTTTGCAAACTAAATGGGAATTCCTAGCAATCACCGGGGGTAAGCGAGCAGTGGTCATACCTGACCCCAGGGAAAGAACTCACTGGCAACACCGTACTGGTTATTTAATAAGATCAATTTCAAAAGTTCCCATGGTATTTATTTTTGTACTCAAGTGACTCAAGAAGCAAATTCAATAACTCTATCAAAATTCGTAGCAATCATTGACTGATAGCCAGTATGTAAGAGAAATGTACAACATTGTAATATACTCTTTAGGAATTTCAACCAAGTTCAGATGATATTAGGAATGGGTCTTTCATTGCATTGTTTAAAATAGCTTTAGTTTTTCAGTTAAGTCAACTTAAGCCACTTTAATTGTTTTCAAAGGCGATATGGAGATGGCATTAGCACAAGAGCCTATTCAAAAAGCAGCTATTGAAACAAATATTTTTCAGTTACAATTTTGAGAATTTTTAGCAAGCCGGAATGAAACAGTGCAACTTTGTCTACCAAAAAGAACTTAAGGGTAGAGTTGGATTACACTGTTATATATACAAGTGGTGGCTAAGCTCACTATACTCTGTTTCACCTTAACTTGTCAGTATTGGGAAAGGCAGAAATGATGTTCATCCGCATGAAAAATAATTCCAACTTGATTTGGAATTTAAAATAAAGAAAATGCATATAAACGTGTAAAAATTGTCCTACAATGAAGGAGTGATTTTTGAACCTTTATAATCGGTTATTTATTTGTAAAAAGCATTTTTTTTTGACCGAAGCGAATGAATATATCCGAAACGGAATTCTAAACCGGTTTCCATGGTAACATTTCTGGCGAGCTAAATACGCTTTCCGGCCAAGTCTGCGCCATTTCGCTCTGCGTCTTTGCTAGCGTGTGTATTTACGTTCATATCTCTCTTGTGCTATTTTATTGGAGTGTGTTTGATACTCTGAACATGGCTGAAAAAGGAACGTCACCATCCAAGCTGTATACGCCATCAAAGCAAGGAAAATCAATTGGTAGTGGAGCTCGCAGGAACATATTGAATGTTTATTCTAGACTTCGAGAAGAAAACCATAGTGATTCCATTAACCAAATCGTCGGAAAGGTGTCTCAACTAACTGGTGTTTCCAAAAGAACTGTTTTTCGTTTGAAAAAAGAAAAGAAGACGACAAGTCCTTTGAGTACTCCAGGAAAAAAACGACCTTATGCCGTTGGAAAAAGAACAAGAATGATGAAATATGACAACTTTACTTTATCGTGCATCCGACGAAAAATTCATGATTGTTTTCGTCTAAATGAAATTCCTACATTGGACAAAGTTCTAAATGAAATTAACAATGATAAGGATATTTTTTCGACAAACATTAGCCGAAGTACACTGTACAGGATACTGAAAGATTTGGGATTTTCCTTTGAAAAGCGAAAAAGGCAGGCTATGCTTTTAGAAAGACACGACATAATTTTATGGCGAAGAAATTATTTACGAAAAATTAGAGAACTGAAGAATGAAAATGCTTCAATCTATTATTTAGATGAAACATGGGTGAATGAAGGACACTCACAAAGTCGAGTATGGCAAGACAAAAACATCAAAAGCACCAATGAAGCTTCCTCTTCAAGTTTGACAACAGGCTTGGCTGCACCAAAAGGAAAAGGAAGAAGACTCATCATTACCCATATCGGAAGTGATGAAGGATTTGTACCTGATGCGGCTGACATTTTTGTAGGAAAAAAATCCGGTGACTACCACGAAGAAATGGATGGTAACCATTTTGAGAAGTGGTTTGAAGATATCATGCCTAAATTGAAACGAAACAGCTTTGTAGTGATGGACAATGCCCCCTATCACTCGGTGAAGAAAGAAAAAATTCCGACGACATCTTGGAAAAAAAGTGCAATTCAAGAATGGCTATCGTTGAAAAACATTACGTGGAACCAGGACATGATCAAGATTGAACTGTTGAAAAAAGTTAGCGAAATCAAACATATGTTTGATAAATACAGAGTTGAAGAAATTGCCGAAAAATTTGGACATAAGGTTTTGAGACTTCCCCCGTATCACTGTGAGCTTAATCCCATTGAAATGATATGGAGTCAAGTAAAAAGACACGTTGCCAGGGAAAACAAGACTTTTAAACTGAACGATGTGAAGGATTTAGTCATCCAAGGGATTGAAAAGGTCTCTGTACAAAATTGGAAAAACTGCATAAACCATGTTACTGAAAAAGAGAAATACATGTGGGAAGTAGATGGACTTGTGGATGATATTTGGGAAAGTAAGAACTTGGTAATTTCTTTTAATAGTGAGTCTGATAGCGATTCGGAAATGTTAAGTGATGATGATGTGTAAATTCATGTGATGAATAAGTATATTATAATGTAAATAGATTTGTTATGATGTTTGCTATGTTTTACATATATTGATGATGTATAAATGCATGTGATGAATAAGTAAAACGTAAATATAGTTTTCTCATTGTAACTACTATTCATGAAAGAGATTGGTTTCTTCTGTACACTTTCTTGTAAACTATTTTAAATTATTCATAAAATTAATAATTTACTACTAATCAACCCGACACCGTTCCGCGAGTTTCAGAATATGTTTCACACATATAAGGTTTATTTTTTTTAACTCTAATTTTTAAAATGGTTTCATTTTTTTTATTATTGTATGTGTATTCACTATATTTGTATTTTTTATATTCTATTTATTTATTGTGAATGTATTTTATATCCTCTATGTTATATGTATTTTTATTTGTTATTTACTTTCTTTAATATCAGAATAAATTTGATTTAATTTGGAGACTATATTTTGCTGTTAAGAAAAACACATATTTTAGCAGACGACGCACTCTCCCCTACCTTGTCCAACCAAATGTAAGACCAAAGGAGTAATTAAATTGGATTAATTTCCTTTAATAAAATTATTAAAATTGAAAAAAGAAGTATTAATCAAGGTGTTTAGCTTTCAGGTAAGTAAATTCAAAAAATGAATTTTATGGTTCATCACATCTTTAAATAGACTGTTTTTTTAAACAACATTTATTGTAAAAAAATTTTAAATATATATATTTTTAAATAACTAAAAATAATACTCATTTAGAAAAATCAAAACGCATTTATATTAACATAGAGTAGCTTTTTGTTTAATTAACAAATGTAATGCAAGAGCCATTAGAAATTAAAGATCTGTGAAACGTATAGAATTTCCACGTGCATTTTATCTCTCCTTGCCAAAAAGGGCGAATTTCCTCGCTTATAGCTGACTTCTTCTGACATTGTAACCCTAGTTTCTACGACAACGGCTGTGATGCAGTCAACGTAGCCTTTACTCTACTGACAAGTTAAGGTGAAACAGAGTATACAATACTCTCCTTCCAGAATTTAGTGGTAGATGAAATTCGATAGATGATGCCATTAGGAGAATGATTGCCATTTGCATGAGACTGTGAGAGCTGTATTAAGATAACAATTTTAATTGTCCTGTGTTGCCTTTAGCAGCTGAGTGTGAGCAGTGTCTGCTATCAGTCTCAGGTGGTTGTTGAAAGTGATTAGCATCGCATTGGCGATTCAATTATTCATTGTGGACCATCCATCGAAATTGTAAATTTTTGCGTGTTTAAATCATGTTGAGGTCACCAATTTAGTAAGCCAGTATAAAACAGTGCAACTTTATCTACCTGAAACATAAGGGGTGCGGCCGAATAAAATGGGTGTAGTACTTTGCTTTCTTAATTCTGCATTTCATTTCTAGTTTTGTCCCCAACAAATGTTATTATTTCATTTTTAATAGTGAGTAAGAAATAAGAAACTGAACCTTTTAATGTTTTTCAATGTTTCTTTAAAGTAGTATAATAAAAGCTAGCAAATTCCATCAAATTTTTTTTTAAATGCCGCAATTTGGATCTCCAATCATTTTATTTGAATCTCCAATGATTATATTTTATCTAAGAGCAATATTATTTTGAGCACAGATTAGAAAAATCTCCAAACTTCCAAGCCAACCCAACGTGAGGACTTTCGGCCATGACAGATTTAAGGTGCACTAGCCGCCTCTACATCATACGTTTACAAACATCCATGCCCGAACCTGGAACCTTTCCAATCTAGAGGCTAACACCTTAACCACTATACCGGTTGGTCGGAGGGTATATTTTACTATACAACTCAAATGGTACAGTAAAAAGTACTAAACGAAATAGTCCACAAGTACAAAAAAACTTAACATTGCAAATCACTTCACCAAACAAATACAAAATTACCTACTGAAATAACAAAACTCTCAACAACAAAATTGACAGGGTTATTGAAATAAGCTCGTCACGTGTCAGTTAATAAAATCCTCGAAATATTGCAGTCAAATAATCTTAATATTACCTATTATTTGCATTCTTACCTGTTTTCACAAACACCGAAAGCTGAAAACACAAGTATAATGAATATGTTGCTGTATTCACACTGTTACCTAACCTAAGTTAGGCACGTTAACAAAGGAACGTTGAAAATATTAGTCAGTTCTGCCATTCATTAAAATGTTCATGTTGGTGAGCAGATACATCTAGGGTCTAAGTAAAGCAAAATCTAATTGCCAAACCGTGAAGTAGAAAGGCAGAATTTTTTTTTAATATATATTTTTTTAAACAGCATTTTGCCCCCCCCCTCCCTTAACCAGTGAATCTTGTGTGGGTGCACTTGCCTAGTTACAGCACTGCCTGTTTGTAACAAAAAGAATCAAGATTTCTTCAGCTGACACAAGGAAAGAAATAGCCAAGGAATCCCATACTGCTTTCCTAACACATTTAATAAATCTGAATGATTGCAGAGCTAAATGGCTTGTCTGATTGCACTGTAATATATCAAGCCACTTTAAAGAGCTCCATTAAGGAATTTAGACTGCTAATAAAATGTAGGCTGTTAGAAAACACTGATTATAAAATTAAACTAGAACTAATAAATAAATGTATGTTGAAAAGGAAATGGACCATTAAAGATCACCCTATTCATTGACGAGTAAGTATCAAGAATTCATTTGTGCAGACCATATAGTACTCAGAGGCATGATTAAGGTTGACGAATGAGGGGGGGGGGGGTCAATTTCGAGAAGTAATGACTGAACACCAATAAAATGGGAAAGCATCTAAAGGTATCTCAGGGAATTTTATGTATTTTTGTTATATATCCCATGATATATTAATAAAATTTTTCATAGTACATTGATGAAATTATTAAATATTTTGCGTCTAACAAATACTAGTCGCTTTCATTTCAAATAAAGTAATTTTCAACAAGTTTGTTTTATTGTATCATACATGAGAAACACATTGGTTTAACAAAAAATTAATTTAAGGAGTCTCGAATTACACTAAAACCCTGCTAATTCAAACACCCCGTTAATCTAAGTTTATTAATCGGAACAAATTGTTTTAAAATTTGTAAAACAAAATACAGTAAATCAGTAACATAATATATTAACATTGTTGAAATAAAAAGTATCACTGGTAAGAATGCACATATACTTTTAGATTATGGTACAGCTACGCTCAACGTTTTTTAAGAGCGGTGGCAACAGCCCTGGTGATTTTTTGGCGCACTTCTTGTCGCGAGTTACGGTAGATTAAGGCAACCCATCTGTCATTATGGTTTTCATGGCAACCTCGGCAAATGATAACTTTCAATTTTCATGTTGAATATTCTATAGGAAGTTCTTCCAAAAACGTTTGAAGTTGTTTGATATCATTGATTCATATGAAATTTTTTCTTTGCTTCCTTTGATTTTAAAATATCTTTTGATTGCATTGGTTATTCAAAATTTTTTTTTCTGCAATACTATTGGTTCATTTATTTGTATTTCTACAGTTGTGGAATTTTTATTATTTTTCACGAAATGTTCAAGAGTTTTGTTTTTTTGCCATTTGCGGAAGCTTCGTTTATTATTTTTTCCTGGAATAGTTCTAAGGTATCAGGTTGTATTATTTCTTTTTTTTTTTCTTTAAAAAATCTTTTTATTTTCAAACAGCCTACTGTATTTAGTGTAATTGATAATTTTCAGTGTATTCTTATCCAACATTTTCAGCTTAATTTGTCTGCTGGTTCACAAATGTGGTTAATCTTACTACTTTTTAAAAAATATACTTTTCAAAACGTTCTCAAATGTGTTTTCATGCTGTCCTTTTCCGTTGTAAAAAGAAAAATATTTGTGAAGGAGTTTTGAAATAATTCTTTGCTTAGCAACTTTAACAGTTCGCCAAAAAAATCGTCTAGGCTGTTGCCACCGCTCATAAACGTAAAGTGTAGCTGTACCTAGATTATCATTAAATTAAAAAGAATAGAAAAATAGCGAGTAGACTTCATGAACTATTACATTTGGATGAAATTAGTCAGTGTTTGCTGTGGTAAAGACATACAAACATTTTCCTGGTTGATGTTCTTCAAAAAAACTAATTCTAAGTTAAACATAAAAATCAAGTGAATAAAAATTTCACTTATAGGGTGAATCTATGAACTAATGTACCATTATTTCATTGATTTATTTCATGAGTAAAACACTGGTGAATTATGTTATGAAAAGTTTGAGTAGTTATTAATAAAGAACTAATTTGTGAAAAACTCATTATATTTGGGAAATTTTTCTCAGCTGAGGAAAGAGGTCCCCTGGTTACGTCTATGGTGGTGACTAAGCTCCTCGCTAGTTTAAATTGATTCATTTAGATGATGCTTGAGATAGCTCAACTTCATTATGTTGCACCTTAAATCACATAAGTACTAATAACATAAGTAAGAATAAGTACTAATCCACACATTGGAAAAACCCAAAACATGGAAACTTGTAAAATATTGTATTATTCAAAACCTGATTTTTCAATACGCACCATTAAACAATTACTTTGGAAGGTAGTTAGTTATTTTACGTCGCACTAGAACAAAAGTATCATTTTGGAAGAAAATACTTTCCAAAAACATTGAATGTATTAAAATTGCATTTGTTGATAGATAAATAGTTTGGTTAGTTGGTATAAAAGCATTGCATTTTTTCATGGAATGGGGGAAAAACCAACTGTTTTAAAAAATCAAAAACTTCCAATTTCAAAAATAAATTTTGTTATTGTTTTTTTACAGATTAGACAAGGGAAAAAGTCATACCACCGTGTCTTGTCAGAAATTACATTTCTGGAAAGAATAGAGCAATGCTAAATGAAACCGGCTCTTCCGTTTAATTTAAACTTACGTCTCAAAACAGTTTGTTTACTTTGGAAATGTTGATGTCATACTCTCACCTCACACTACCTTGGGGAAAATAGCGGAAACAGTCAAGGCCGACTAAAAAGACAGGCCCCGAAACTAACGGTGAGAAAGAAAGTCACGTGACCATCTTAGTCGATCTCCGTTCGTTGAATATCGTCCTTATGTGGTAATTTTTTAGTTAACGTCGTACTAGAGCAAGACAACGGGCTATTGACGACGGTCCTGTATCAGTCCCTCAAGGGAAAGATTCGAGGACAACACCTCGTAATTTTGAACCACGGTCAGATGACGAAGCAACACCTGAGCTGGCACCCCACTCTCCAAACTTCCACGCCAACCCAACGTGATGACTTTCGGCCACGACAGATTTAAGGTGCACCATACGTTTACAAACATCCATGCCCGGACCCGGATTCGAACCAGGAACCTTCCGATCTAGAGGCTAACACCTTAACCACTATACCGGTTGCGTCCTTATGTGGTATTTTTGTTTTTCAAAACTCAGGTTATTAGCGCCTTTTTCAAAAGAATTTTCATAACATATATGCTAAATGTCTATTTCAGTTGATGATCCAGAGCAAATACTGTGGATGTTATAAAAGGAAACGTAAGAAAAAAAGCTAAAAATAATCATAAAAATATTACATATACCATAATTTTGACTAGTTTTTATTCATTTATTTTTCTAATATTTTCTGAGGATCGGGTACCAAGCACGGACCCAATTTGACAAACACGCCACTGAAATGTACTGTTTTAAATACATTAATTTGTAGGGAAGAAAAACTACTATTTTTAATTATAATTTACTCTGAAGTATTAAAGAATATTACAATTAGAAACAAATAATGTTAAGATATTTCTTTATTTTAGTAAAATTTTATTCATACAATATAACACATGTAGTGAAAAAATTAATGTATTTCAAAAGGTAGCACAATGATAACATAACAAAATGTACATTTATAATACAAAAGAAAACACTGTTTATCTCTCACTATCAAATATTTTTGTTCAACTAAAATAGCAATGCAAAAGCATAGGGTAAGCATCTTCTAATATTTTTGTGTGATATTTACTCTAAACATGTCCGTTGTATCATTAATTAGGTCCAGGTTTAACTCCTTGATTTTTAAAAAAGTGAGGAAAAAACCCCCGTTGTTTAGAAAAACGTCCGGATTTCGGACGTCCAACTTGGATTTGCCTAGATTGGCTGCCATCTTGATTAGGCGCAAAAATTTAATTTGGCTACTACCGTAGCGGATACTAGATATCCATCAATTGATACGGTTTCCTTTTCAAATTATGTTAATGGTCATTAAATATATTAGTATTAAAGCCATCTATTCACATACAGCAATTATAGTGCACGTTAGTCATGAAAAAATTCTCAAAATTTATTTACAGTTCTGCTTTAAAGATGTTTTGAAGAAATGGTTTTGTAAGGAAGGTGATTAAAATTAGCTGTTGTACAATTTATCATCTTGTATTAACATCTGACTTTTGTTTTAATTTGATCTATGATAAGGTAGATTACTGAACATTAGTTTCCATTTGTTCTAGTTATTGTTTCATTGTAAGAATTCTATTATGAGAAATAATGTTATGACTGACTACGATTTGCAAGTAAAATTTGTTCCTATGTATTAAAAAGGTTTTTCCTTTTTTTTTTATTATTCCTATTTATTTATATATCCTGATATTTTACTTTACTTTTTAAAACGTTACTTATTGCAAACGCAATCCAACGAACGAAGCATTGCAGAATTCTTTCTAGATAGGGTTAAGCCTTAAAACTGGATGAAAAGCGCGAAAACAGAATCCACTGCCATAACAAATCAATTAAAGGGAAGTGAGCAACAAAAGAAGAAAAAAATCGTAACCTACAATCTGCAATTTCAAAAATCAATTTTAATCCATGGAGAAAAATAGCGTGCCACATCAACTGCGCATTCAAATATTCAAAGAAAATAAGCAAAACAAACATATTGTAACTTTCAATCTCCCATTTCAAAATAAAAATCAATCCAGTGAGAAAAATTCCAGTCCAAAATTTCCAACACTAAGGAGCAAAAATCAAGAAATCAGGGAGTAAAATAGCGGTACAATAATTCCAAATAAAATTACTCCGTTCGTTCTGTTTTAAATAAAGGTGAAAAAGCGTATTTTCTTCCTCAATGTTTTCCTTCTTATTTTCAAGAGGTTTGATGTCTTCCATAAGTTAAAATGAAAAAATATTAAACTGATTAAAAATTGTCTATGTCCTGCTTACCAAATTGACCAAAACTAATTGGTAAACAAATTTCTTAATGTATTTGCACACCACATTATTGATCAAATATAGGAACTCTACATTGTGAACTCACTTATAAATAAATAGCTTTATTGCCATTTTTGCTTATAGAAATGTTACTCCAACATTTCAAGCAAGTTCTACTATGTAAAAAATATTGTTTTTATATTCTTAGTATAAAGTAAGTTCCTATGAATGTAAAAAAAAAAAAAAATACTTGGATATACTTATTAACATGATTTCAATTTTTAAGGCCCAATTTCTATGTGTATATTGATATTTCTGTTATCATATAAAACATTGGTTCCCAACCTTTTAGTAACTGCATACCACTTGAAATTTTTGGCATAACACCAGTCTTATATTTTTTTAGAAACATATCTACTGTCAGAAAAGTGCCCAGTGGCTTGTTTTATTTTAATTAAAATACTAAGAAAGCTTCATATTTTATGATTAATGCACTTATATTTCATATTAATGATGTTTTAATAAAGAAAAAAATAAAACGATTATTGAAAATTACAGTTTTATTTTTTACTCACAGGTCTAAAAACAAATAATTTTAAATAATTAGTACAAATTAAGCAAACAAAGATTAACATATCAAAAATCAATTTTTAGTGCAAAACGTATTGTTTGTTTTTTATTAAAATATCAATATCAGGAGCAATGGAACTTAACTGCACTCGCAAGTCCTCTTCAACACTTACTCTGTTTCGATATTTATTTTTATATACAAAAGTTCAGAAAAACCACTCTTACACAAGTAACTAGTAACAAATGGCATAAGACAGGGAGAGATATCAATTTAATGTCGCCGAGATAGCCATTATATAGAAATAGATAATCTACAACAAAGTTTCTCTTTAACTAATGTGCTACTGTTAGCGTTATTTATTACAATGTAATAAAAACGTTAATCCCAAATTGATTTGATATAATCCCATTTTTCCTATAACGTGGTTGTACATACTAAAAATCGAACAAACTGGGTAGAATATTTGGGTTGCTCGTAACATCCTTGCGTACTACCAGTGGTATGTGTACCACCGGTTGGGAATCCCTGATATATAACATTAGGGAAAACAATAAAAATTGGTTTTATGTTTATTGTACAAAAAAGTTACATAGGAAGTGACGGAAGTATTGCATAACTCTCTAGGACAAAAAGCATTTATTAAAATAATATAAAAATACATACACTTTGCACAATTAAAAACCTTTTCATGTTATTTAATTTCACAAGTCTTTCTAATGCTTGCTTTTTCAGTTTGAATGAAGTGAATTACTCCACATTTATTGACGAGAAATTGTTGATAAAAGCTCATTTCTTCTTATTTTGGTATTTTAATTCTTTTGAGATCAAGTACACTGCTCAATAATATCTTCCGAGTTTTTCATACAGTACAACTCGCTTATAATGAGCCCTGTTTTAACGAGAACCCGGATTTAATGAGGATATCGGAAATACTTAGTTGGTACACTGTTAAGTCTATGGGATCATAACTCGCTTTTAACAAGCAAACCCCGGTTATAGCGAACAATATTTTTGTGATTCATAAAATTTCTATTGACTTCCACTTCTTCAGCTCAGCTAATTCTTTCATGGAACCGAATTCTACAAGTGTCATCCAGCCTATGGACCAAGGGGTCATCAGAAGTTTTAAATCAAACTTTCGTAAGCACTTGATTTTGATGCTTATCGATAGAAAAGAAAAAATAAGAACAACCTCAAATGCTAATGTAAACATACTTGAAGCGATACGTTTAATGAGCGATGCATGGGAAAACATTACATCGACATGCATTACCAATTGCTTCCAAAAGGCTGGATTGGACATTTCTCAAGAGGGGCAAATCACTGAGGAAGAGGTATACAACTTGGAAATGAGTAGAGAAGAATTTGAAAATTATTTATCTGTTGGCCAATGTTATCACTTCTGAGATACCTACTCCCAAGGATATTGTAGCTGAAATTCAAGCAAAAGCAGGTGAAAAAAATAAAGAAAGCGATGATGATAACGACGAATGTGAAGAATTTCAAGCCGAACTGCTCACAACATATTTAATGGCTTTTGAGTTCGCAGAAAAACTTCCATCTTTTGTCGAAGCCAGGGGTGCAAATGACAATGTTTTTCGGACCATGAGTCTTCTCCGATGAACAATAACACAAGAAAGAGACAATAAGACAGTTCAAAACAAATTAACCAACTTCTTTTGTACTGCACAGAATTAAAAAATAAAGTAAGTATGTAAACATAATATAGTAAGATTATGTATGAATTTTTCATGAGTTTTTGGTTATAACGAGCAAATATCGCGGTCCCTTTGTGCTCGTTATAAGCGAGTTAGACTGTATTTTATACAAATTTCATTGTGACATAATTATTGTTGCTTTTTGTAACAATTCTTTTTATTATACTTAAGCATAATAGCGAGACGAAAACGCTCCACCGGAGTTAGTAAACAGAAAGCTGCCAAACGATGGTGTAAAGAAATATGCAGTGTAGAAACTGATTCACTTGCTAATTAAAACATTCAAGATATAAATATGCACTGTCAGACATTAGAAGCGAGTTCGAAAGAAGAATTAAATTGTGATATGGACTCTGAAGTTCCTCATTATTTAATAGTTGATGAACAAGTCCTAAGAGGACTTGTAAAAAACTTACTGAGCAGTTCATGCAAGTCTCCTTCCATGTCCAATTAACATTGGTGAAAAACTTGGATTTTCTCAAAACTTAATTGTTTTTTGCTCTACTTGTAATGCTACTAAACCCAGTAAATATACTTTCACAAGAATTTCCAAGTGCGACGGAGCTGAAACACCGTCATTTGATGTCAACATGCGTATAGTGCAGTTGTTTTTTAGTGTCAGGAAAGGATATAAAGCACTTGAAAAGTTCTACATGCATATGAACAAGGGTCTGCCTACCAGTAGGGCATTCAACACATACAAGAAAAAGCAATTGAAATCAATACAATAACATACAAGAAAAATTGATATCAATGCTTAAATAAACTGAAAAAAGCTTGGATAAAATAGGATGACAAATAAAAACTGCTTATGAAAATTCCAACGAAATCACATATATCGATGAGACATATGTTGGCACCTGGGTGATTCTAGGTCGCAGATTGGAGTGGGGTGCGTCATTGATATATAAACAGATTTTTTTATATATACAAACTAATGTCAAAACATATTGAGTGTGAGTATAACTTTTCCCGCATTTAAAACATTCAAATCCATCGGAAGAAGCTTGATCGGCAATCGCCAGCATATCCACGCTGATCGAATCACAACAGAGATAACAGATTAATAATTAAATTATCTAAAATTACGAGTTCCAACGAAATCAACAATATACAGTTATCTAAAATCAATCTGTGTAACGCGCTAGTAGATCAAAATCTCATCAAAACGCGCTAGTGTTAGAATAGAATAGCAATAGCAATAGAACTTGTGTCGCGCAGAGGGAAATTTTTTTTTCCCTCAATCCCTTCGCCGACCAACCGGTATAGTGGTTAAGGTGTTAGCCTCTAGATCGGAAGGTTCCTGGTTCGAATCCGGGTACGGGCATGGATGTTTGTAAGCGTATGGTGTAGAGGCGGGTGGTGCACCTTAAATCTGTCGTGGCCGAAAGTCCTCACGTTGGGTTGGCGTGGAAGTTTGGAGAGTGGGGTGCCAGCTCAGGTGTTGCTTCGTCATCTGACCGTGGTTCAAAATTACGAGGTGTTGTCTTCAGATCTTTTCCTTAAGGGACTGATCCCGGACCGTCGTCAATAGCCCGTTGTGTTGTTCTAGTATGACGTTAACTAAAAATTACCATTACCCTCAATCCCTTCCCTAGTTCCATCCGTGACCGTTCCCTTTCGTTTGCGCATGCGCGAAATTCTGTTCCTTCTGTGACATGCGGAATTTAAAGGCTAGTGCCTGTATCCAGAGTATTTCCGGTTTCCCTAGGATAACGCCGTGTCGTGGGTAACTTCGCAGATGATCCATTCTGATTGGGTCGCTTAAGCTGTCTTGACCTCGTACGAAAATTGACATGCTTTGTGCTTTGGCGTTTTTATTGATATTCCGAAGATGCTCAATGCCGGCTTCATTTGTACTGCAGTCGAAAACGACTGCAATGGACTTCAATGTCGGTTTTAGTGAATCTAGTGCAAATTCAACTACCTTTCTTCCATAATTCCCCTGGATAGAAACCGTTTTGAACAATTGAAAAGCATAAGTGCTAAAATAATTGCGGAAGTAAACGTGAATGAGGCAATTACACGTGGACAACAGCAAGGCCACCTAAGAAAAATCGGTCATTTAAAAGAACCTGAATATGTTTATCCATCAACTGGCCGCTTTAAATGGTGAGTCAGTTCTGATCTCGAAACTTATTCATGAGCATATAACACCTATCGCTCTTAACGGGCCGTAGAACAGCCCATTCATTGTCAAAGCAAATGCAGCGACGGAAAAAGAACTTTGTCCCCCTTTTCTTTGAGCACTCTATTTATAATTGAGCATATTCATAGATATCATTCAATGAGGAATAACGTCCTATAGATTGAAATGCAAAAAAATTGCATACTCGGACATCTTCGTATCAAATTTTGCACTAACATTTTCAATAGAAACAACATGTTTTGATTCCATAATCAGATGCTGCATTGAAAATTTTTGTAGCGAGATGAATTTTGCTATCTTTATATCTGAAGCTATTCAATGTTAAAGTTGTCAATTTCAGTGTTTATCTCCACATTGAAAATCACTATTTGTAGATCGAGATTAGTTGTAGTTATAGCTGCCTGAATTTCAAATTTGAACGCTATGTTAAACGTTTTGTAAGACAATGCAAACGATCAGAGAATTATATTTACTATGCTTGTGAAACCGATCCAAGAATTGCATTATAATATTATTTCCACCACACCAAAGGCACTAATCTGCAAAATTGATGTTTCTGCAAAAACATGTTCGAAGTTTTGGTGCTTTGACTTGCAAATCTATGGTTGTTTTCTCATGAAAATCGATATTTCCACGAAGAATCGAGATGATTTTGTTGTAATTTAGTGAGAAAGAAGCTGAACTTCCTGATTGAAGTTCTGCTATGTGAAGGAAAGCAATAAGCTGACCTTTCTGAATGAAGTTCTGCTATGTGAAGGAAAGCAATAAGCTGAACTTCCTGATTGAAGTTCTGCTATGTGAAGGAAAGCAATAAGCTGAACTTCCCGATTGAAGTTCTGCTATTTGAAGGAAAGCAATGGACACACTTCAATGGACAAGACACTTTATTTTACAATCTAAAGTATGATGTATTGCCACACAGACAAAAACAAATACATACATAACAGATATGGTTTATGAATACTAAAATGGTATAACATACTCTAACACTCCTTCTGGCCAAAACATGGCTTTAATGTACAAACAATTTTCCTTTTAGCATTTTCCTAAATAACACTCAAATACATGGAGTATATCACAAATGCGCATGCATGTAAATTAAATTTTTAAAAATATCTTAATTGGATACAACTTCAAGACAGACTTAATGGGTTAAAACTAGCTAGCACTTTACAACTGTAAATTTAAATTTCTAACTAGGTATTTAAATGTAAAAGAAAGGAACTTCCACATATAACTTTTAAATATTAATAGCGCTGTAGCGAGCTGAGCTACCACTCTAAAAATTAACTTACAATTGATTAGTATAAATTTCAGTGTAATCCAACTCTATCATGAAGTATTTTTTGGTAGATACTAAGTTATGCTATATAATAACGGCTTGCTATAGTGGTGACCAACGGACACGATTTAAACACGCAATAATTTACAAATTCAATGGGTGACCTACGACGTACAGTAGAAATCGCCATGTATAATCAGGAATAATAATTGTAAATTTCGTAATTGACTATCCGAGAAACGGCCTTCTGTTTCTTGATTCCATTCCTTACTAGCGGATGTGATTGTTAAAAAAACACTGATACAAATCAACAATACTTGGATTTCTGATGCCCACTGGCATAAAATACAGAAGCTTCCTGTGCAGGTGTCTCGGCCACAGCATGAAATTTAAACAAAAAGTCTGACGCCCGTCTGGCTGACGATCTGAAGCGACTGGTTCATTATATTAAGAAAGCTTTCCCTCATAGAAAAGTAAAACTGTCCTCGCATGGTATTTAGAATACAATAAATAAAGATTAGTTGTTATTGTTAAAGAGGAATTTATGATCTTTACATTGTGGCATTCGTCTCTTCCCATCAAAGACAGCCAAGGAGTCATCATCAACAATTCTAAAGGATAACAATAAGTCAGTTTGATTTTTTTTACAATTTTTTCTATCGTTACAACAACTAGGTTTTTATTTTGGAGGTGCTAGTGTTTTAACTTTTGATTAGGTCTTATTTTCAGATAAATACAGTATTTCAAAGTTACAATTTTAATAATTTGTCAAAACCCATCTCTGTCCAATTTTACCATCTTTCAAATCGTTTTGACACCGTCAATCGTCCTAGCCACCTGTTTCCTTGTCAGTAATTTACTGTGTTTGCAAAGAGAGTTTTATTCGTGGGAACTTGGAATCTACATTAGGGAAGCGACATCGATGTCGATGTTTTCAAAAGATCGATGTATTGGAGTCGATGTTTTTGTAACATTGATGTTTATACTTGTCAATGTTTTTACGTTGCCGTTGTTGTATTTTTAAATGAAAAAAGTACCGTTATAAAAATTATAAAAATAACCAAGTAGCATAATTTTCATAATCAACAAATTGAACATACTTTTAGACCAAAGTGACCAAGGGTGAAGGGTCTGAAAAGTAGGGATACAACATTGATTTTGATGTTTTCAAAACATTGATGTATTGGAGCCGATGTTGCGCCTTTAGTTGCTAAACCAGTTTTAAGAAATGTTGGAAAAAGTATAAATACACTGAATTTTAAAAACTTTGATGGTTTGAGGTCGATGTATTATCAACATCGATATTTTAATTTTGTGTATCGATATTTTGCTGTCGATGTCGCATCAATAGTTGCTAAACCAGCTTTAAAAAATGGTTAAAAAAAGTTTAAATCCACTGAATTTTAAAAACATTGATCATCTATCAACATCGATGTTTTAATTTTGAACATCAATGTTTCAAAACATCGATGTTTTGTTGTAGATGTCGCATCCCTAATCTACATGACTCACTTATGTGTGAAAGGGGATAGGGACCTATTTAATTTGCAGTTACGCGTCATCAGAACCACCACCAGATAGCGCGACGGTCCAGGGTTCCCACGATATTAAAAGTTCTTGAATTTTTTTTCCAAACTAGAGGGCCCTTGAAAGTTTTCTAAAATTACGGAACTTGGTGAAAAGTCCTTGAAAGTAATTGATTTTTTTAACTAGTACATAATTGTTCTATTTCGTCTTGCGGTGGAACTTCTTCCACAGCAGGTGCGTCATTCTGAATGAAACTGGTATATCGCACTTTGACACCATGTGATATACTAACGGCCGTATTCACAAGTCCGAGTTAACTCGAGGATCAATGATAATCCGCGAGTTATCGAAAAAACCGTATTCACAAGTCCTGATCCGTGGTTTAAACTGCCGTTTCAGTGTTACATTTTGATCCTCTGAAATCGGCGAGTTAACTCGCGAGTTACATTTAACGCATGCGCAGTATCATCTTTTTGGAAAAGCAAAATGGAGGACACATTTAATTCTATGCTCAATTACAGTATTCTTTCGATGACTGGACTGGATCTGTCATTACGGAGCACCTGCTACATAGCAGCTCATCTCATCATCATAATATTGCTTAAATGAAAAAATTTAAACATATTTTTATTGAAATTCAAAAGAAAAATGAAAATAAAGGTAGCTGCGTGTAAATCTTAAACAAGCAGCTTAGCGAAAAGATAGATGGCGCCATCTCTGTCCTATAAGCCGGAGAGAGCGAACGGTAGAAAACGACCATGGCAGATACAAATTCGTCGTAGAATAAAAATTATTCTGTTGATTTATTACGAATGAAAGAAAATTTACAATGCAAGTTATTTTTCACGACACCAACACACACCCATACTGACAAGTATAAAGATAATCAGATTACATACATCTGTCAAGACATTGTGTACAATTCTTTCTTGCCAAATTTAGGTTTCCATAAAAATCCAATTTGAAATTAAATACATTTGCATTTCTTTTCCCAAACCCATATTAAAATGCTGTGCGAGTCCTATTTATTCACAATTTGGAATCAATTCTACGGTGAAGTACGTGCTTGATCAGTATGAATGCATATTGGGGCGTCGTAACCAATGTAAACAATACCACGTGATCGTCAGGTAGCCAATCACAGCGAGCGTCTCATTTTAATCCCTGGATCACTTAACACGCCGTTTGAGAATACAGTTTTTGATAATCCTCGAGTTAACTCTTACTCGCGGATCAACTGATTCTCGAGTTAACTCGAGACTTGTGAATATGGCCGTAAGTATGCTACATCTAGATCGTCCATTCTCCACCATATTCTGTCTGTCTAAGTTGAAACCTCTATTGTCCGTTAAGACAGCCGCCTTGTTATGCCCGCCGCATCATGACATCACAGCATAGGAAATGGATTCAATTGGATGGCAAATTTCTTAGGAAACCGTAGTTTTAGCATTCAGGACGTCATTGGAAACCTGGGACGCGTAAAAAGAAATAAAGCCAAATTCTTACTGGGAAAAATATAAGTTACAATTGAAAAAAAAAAAAATTGCATTTAAGATATACTTTAAGTGTAAAATGTTCTACGAATTTCAAATCCGTTGAAATTTTCACTATCTTTAATGATTGCAAAGATAGGAACTTTGACTAGAAAATAAAAAAGCCCCAACACCAGTCAAAACTTTTTATTTATTTTGTTTCTGAAACAAAATAAACCATGACAACCGTCTGTTGTAGTGGCTGTGGATGACAGCAAAATGGACATTGTGTCGTGTAGATCGTCCATTCTCCACCATATTTTGTCTAAGTTGAAACCTCTATTGTCCGTTAAGACAGACGCCGTATGATGGCTGGTGATGTCAAGAAAAAATTGTCTGATTGTGTGACTGATTTTCAATTGCTTTGGACGAGAGCACCCACTTGTCTGCTACAGCGCAACTATTTTTTTTTATATGATGCATTGACAAAGAATTTACTGTAACTGAAGAATTGTACAGCCTCTAAAAGGGACCACTACTGGAAAAGATATTTTTCATGAGGTTAAAAGTGCTATTGAACAGTGGTGCAAATTAATTGGGGTTTGTACAGATGGTGCACCTTTTATGGTCGGTTCAAAAAAAGGTTTCATCAGAGTTTTGAAAAAAAAAGCAATTGACTTGAATATGCAAAAAGTCTATTTAATATTATCAATATTATTCGATTACGCGCGCTTAACCATTGCCAGTTCAAAGCATTTTTTAATGATCTTTCTTCAGAACATGGTGATGTAACATATTTTTGCAAAGTAAGGTATTTAAGCAAAGGCAAAATACTAAAAAGATTTTACGATCTTAGACAGAAAATAGCCGATTTTATGGAAATCGAGAAAAAATCATTGTCTGAAGTCAGTGATCAGAAATGATTATGTGATTTAGCATTTCTAGTTGACATCACGGGTGACTTAAACTAGTTGAATTTGAAGCTCCAAAAATGAGGTCGGTTCGTTAACAAACTGTACAGCCATCTGAAAGCGTTACAAAACAAAATTCGCTTGTGGGAAACACAAATCCGATCTGGAAGCTGTTATCTTTTTTCAACACTATCCAGTCACGAAAATATTGATTACACTCAATATGCTGAAGAACTAAAATCACTGTCGGAGCAATTTTTTAATAGATTTTCTGACTTTGAAAACATGGTTAGCTGTGTTAACCCTTTTGCTACTCCTTTATATAGCAGCCGTGATACGTCATAATGCTGCGGGCATAACTAGACGACCGTCTTAACAGAGATCAGAGGTGTGAACTTAGACGGACAGAATACGATTGAGAATGGGCATTACAGAGTCAAGGTTTATTTTATTCGGGGAAAAGACCAAAGTGGGTTTTTTATTTTGTAATCCAAGTTTCTAACTTCAGGATCGTTGAAGATAGAGTGAAAATTTCAACGCATTTCAAATCAGCATAAATTTCTTCGCCAGATCGATACCAAAAACAGATTTATTATTTAATTATTTGCCATTTGATTATTTAATTCTTTTTTTATTAAATAATTAATTATTTATTTAAAGAAAATCACTTTTAAGGTATAAAATTTTCCGCAGATTTCAAATCCGTTGAACTTTTAAAACTATCTTTAATAATCCCGATTTTACAAAAACGAACTAAACAATGCCAGTCAAAAATCTTTGTTTGTTTTGCTTCCCTCCGCTCGAATTGTTTGGCGCAGGAAAAGAAATGTTGCCGCTATATGAGAAAAACGTTCCCTAACTGTTTGAGAGGTACCTACTCCAAAAAAAATCACAGTTGCAGACTGAAAATTTTTATGCCTTTTGTTCACTCGCTTTAGAAATTTCACTTTTTTCGGCTTTAACATTTAATTAATGCACCCTAAACTAATAGCCACTTCAGAAAAAAATCTTTTATCTGTATAATTTTGAACAAACCATGTTAGTTTCAATTTTTTTTTTGTTCTCTGAAAACCGTCTAAGAATTGAGCGAAAAAAGCGAGTTTTCAATCTTGCAATGGCGGTATTTAATTTCGCAATTTGGTTTTCCTCTTTTTTGAAATTTTGCATTCTCATGCCTGGCATTTAGAAAAGAAAATTCTCGATTATTCTCCTGCTGTAAAATATTTTCCAAAAGATTATTATGATAAATTTGACATCTCTATGTCTAACCTCACAACCTGAGTGGCCCCAGATTCAGATCGGGATACTCGTGGGAGATATCCCCAACTATTCTTAAGGAAATAAAGACTGTCTTTAGCTGCATTCCTAATGTTCCTCACCTGCTTAGCTAGTTGGTCTGTTGACCATGGTGGCAGTACTAGAATTTTCAACAAACACTCCATCTCACATTCTATAGAAACAACATCTAGACTACATATAATTGAAGCTACAGCAATCACAATTCGAACTATCCCCCCCCCCCTCTCAATACTGGTATCCACCTATACAAGGAACAATACATGGATTACATACATAATAGACTATCATGCTTGGGAAAAGCTGGTTCGATGTGGGAAATTCAAAAGGAAATACGCAGAGACTTTTCTTTGAAGTCAACAAGTTTATTGAAATAAAAACATCACGGGACTGGACAGACATAAAAAACTAAAAGTTAAAAACATGATTATAATTAATCAGTCCTGAGTACCCTGTTTCTCTCATAGTTCTCTTTTTGCCAAACTTTTTCATCTTCTCTTTTTTACATTTTTCCTTTTAATCATAACCTTGCCAGGTTCCGGGTGCAAAACGAACAGTAGTCTTGTTGGAGCCACAGGGTACTGAGTCCAAACCCAGCACCTGTTCTACACATCTAACGGAAGTATCAAAGTTCACACCCTCCCTCCAGTTTCCAATGCTGGACCTTGTCCCGCAGATGGAAACTACTTAAGTTTGAAATAATGTCCTAAAGATGACAGAAAAGAAAACAAACATTTTACCTGGTGAGTCAGCCCTAAGCATCAGTCTCTCGCTATTCTGAAAAGTCCCTAGATCTATCAAAGTTATCAAGAGCCAGAGTGTGTGCATGTCTGTGTCCCACTCGACTCTGCTCACATGCTAGAGCTCACATCATCAAGCTTAATTCAAATCTCATATCGTGTAAAATAAATGCAAAAAATCTTAATATTCAAATCAGAAAATAAAAAGCATACTGAAATATTCACTTATTAACAAACATAAAATGATAAGTAGAGACCGGATTCCTATTTAATTGCATATTTGGTTTAACACCACATACGAGTCGGGATATCAATTTTCTATCCAAATCATGCTTTAAGGAAACTATAAGTGAAATTTTATTTTGCTTATTTGAGGATTACTACATAAAATTTTATAAATGAAGGGTTATTGCATATTTCACCCAAAATATCACTATTTCAAATGTTATAGCACTTTTTTTACAATGAGATGTAGATCATCTGGGGACGAGACACTGCATTTATTTTTAGCAGAATAGAATTTGAAACTGGTACTGCACACACACAAAAATTATAGGAATAAACCAAATGATCACATCGCTACTGACAAATTATAATTACGTAACACAGGAAATATGAAAAGAAAAGCACATTGCAGAATAACCCGGTCAATCATTGGATTCTCATAAAGATGTATAATCACGGGCACATCTAAGGGCGCCTCAGTGTGCAAAAGAACTAAGCTACTTTCGGAGGAAGAATTAAGAAAATTAACACATGGGGATAAGTATTCAGGCTCGAAAGCTGAATAGGCCACAAAGTCGGGAAGTTATTCTATGAATCCATTTTCAATCCATTAATTTTAAATTTAATTCAGTTGTGCTTTGTCTGCTGTTCAGAAATACCTAAAATTTCATGATATTTTTCATTCAGTCAATGGATGATGAAGGATTTAAATTAAAAATATAACAAAGAATTGTTTATGTATGACGGTCAGATCGTATATTGCCAACCATGTGGCAAAACACGTGAGGAAATCTCAACTAGAACAACATATTAAAACTGGTAAGTTATTTCTTTTCATTGTCTATTAAGAAGTAAATTGAGAATTTCAATCATGTACATACGAATATGCAAATGCTAATAAACTTGACCCTCGAGTAATGTGGCTTCCCCTATTATGTGTTCATCCAAAAATTAAATGAAAGCAAAACAAAAGCTCCCTCATATTATCATATAAATTATATCACACGGTTTTTCTTTACATGATGTTTCTCAGGGGTTTAACACCAGTGTTACAGGAGGAGTAAGTGTTCTTACCTTTAAAATTCAAATTTAGGCTTGATTTAGTTCATGCATAAATTTCAATTTTTCTTTGTAGAAGCAAATTCTTCCGCCGAACAAAGATTTTCTAAGCGTCAAGTTTGTCTTAGTCAATCATAATAAACCTCAAAGCAGAAGACAGTTTTTGCAAAGACTTGTGTCTGGCATTAATTTTGTCCAACATTCCTTTCTTTAAACTGAAGAATTCCGTCCTCAATGAATTTCTTTCGAGATACACGAACCGAAATATCTTCGATGAAACCACTGATTTTAGTGGTAATTATGTGGCTAATCTTTTAATAGGAAAATTAAGTTCCCAAGAAGCTGGCTACTCATTTCTTTTGGCTTCTAAAATTCTCGATAAAACTAATTGCGAGACAATATGCCGTTTTATTAATTCTAGCCTTAAAATCTTTCCCAATGATAGCGGAATAGAAAATCGAGTTTTGTTACTTTTGACAGATGCGGCTTCGTATATGTTTAAGGCTGGAAAATTGTTACAAACGTTTTATAAAAACCTACTACACGTCATATGAATAACCGTGCACTTAAAAGTTAAAGATTCCTTTCCGTAATTAAATTCCTTTATTGGACAAGGAAAAAATCTTTCTAAAAGCACCATCCCGTGTGGTAGTTTACAAGGAATTGATGAATGTTTCGTTACCTTCCACAGCTGTGCTCACAAGATGGGGCACTTGGCTGTCTGCTGCTTTGTTCTACGCCGAACATTAAAACCAATATTCGGAAGTGATTCGAAAATTAAAAAAAAATAATGCTGATTCCATACTAAGTTTAGATAAAGTAGCTATAGAAAACATAAACCTAGTTAAATCATTGACATTTGTAAAAACGCATTGCTACTTTTTAGTAAATTTGATCCAAAAACTTGAAAAAATATGATTAACATTAAATAAAAGCCTTTCAATCCTTGAAGAT
This sequence comes from Metellina segmentata, assembly GCA_947359465.1. Lineage (NCBI taxonomy): Eukaryota > Metazoa > Arthropoda > Arachnida > Araneae > Tetragnathidae > Metellina > Metellina segmentata. Next base: position 19,767,517 of record OX375872.1, read on the forward strand.
GCGGTAATGAAAATCAATTTGATTCCAGGCAAAACTGGTAACATACTTATTGAAAAGATGGATGTGTTTTAAAAAATATCGGGTTGACAAAATTGATACCTATTAATAAAATCCTTCAAGGCGAGGAAGGGACCGAGCTAAATAAAAATGACATGTGGGACCGTAAAATTTTAAGTTCCTTGAAATTCGCCCCCATAACATCTGTAGATGTGGAACGCTCTTTTTCATCGTATAAAGAATTTTATGCGACTGTAGACATAATTTTACGGAAGATAATTTAGAAAAATACTTGTTTATTAACTTAAATTATTCACAAGTACAATAAAGTTGTAACTACTCCCATAATAACCATAGTAATTTTAAATATTTTTATATAATTTTTTTAATATGTCGAGATATAATTTGTGTATATAGATTATTTCTTTGATTTTAAAGACTTTTTTAATCTGTTAGTAGTTTATTATATATAGGCACTGTAAGGTTGGGAGGGGGAGAACCTCAGAGTCGGCATTTTCTGTTTTGTGCCAAAGACTTGTCACTCGATGGGAACCAGTAGACCAAGTAGCATTTATTGAACGGTATAGAATTAGTTAGCATCCTTTGCGCCCTGTACTGTCGTCATAGTGCTTGGGAGGGTCTGTCTCCTGTCTGTCGTTATGATTCATTGGTTAAAGTATGTAAATTTAACTTTGAAAAGGAAATCAAAAACGAAATAATTATGTATATTTTAAGATACGACCTTGGTACATAATTCCCAAATCGTACCGTACCTATTAATCCAAAGCAATTCATTCAAAGTATTGTTGATAGAATGAAATCCAGACTTGTCAATAAACCGTTGTGTTGCTCTAGTACAACGCTAATTTAAAAAAATTATTGTCTCCAATCTAATGTTTAGTAATACAAATGGACCACCTATAGAACACTTTTAACTGGAAAAATTAGTAAATTCTTGGTTGGCCAACCATTGCTCTTCAGTTGATAATAGATCAAGAGTATGCGCTACATAAAGAGACAGACGGATTTCTCTCGTTAAGCAGTTTGGAAAATATTTCAAAGAAAATGAGAGGTTGGCCTTAAAATTTGTTAAAATAAAACAAAATTACATCCTACTTAATGTGTTTAAATATTTTTCTCTTAACATTTCCTTTAATTATTTTATATCATAGTTAAATATTAATGTAGTGAGATTTTTTCAAGTTTGAATATCACTCGATGCTTGTCGGGAAATCGTCCTGTTAGCGTCATGGCCAGCGGTATAGCGTGAAGTAGCACGAATCCAAATGTTGTAAACTATGAAAGGAAGGATCAGCCTTGGTTCACAATCATTTATTTGCTTCCAAAGGAACGCATCACAGTTGATACATAAAACATACAAGTTCAAACAATTAGCTGTATCTTCAACAGCACCCGGACAAAACATCCGATTCTCCTCAATTTTTCCGACGGACTCTGAAAACTCCTTCCTTTTCTCCCTTTGGTGAAATCCTCTTTTCTTGCCAATTACCATTTGGCAACCCTTTCGCCAACCGAATGTTCATGACACGCCCCACCAGAGAGTAAAATTTGCCCTATGTGACTGATTTTACCAAAAAGAGTAATACTAATAATGCACCTATAAAAAGTCCAAAGGAACAGTTCATGACAAGTGAAAACAACAAAGATTGCAATTGACATCACTCCTGGACCTCCTTAGTTGGGATCAGATAAAACAAATCAATATAATATCACTTACACAAAATCAATATATATATTTCACAAAACAAATAACAATACAATATACGTTGGTATTTTATAACACGTCCCTTCGTGCAGTTTTCCCAGTTTATGTGTGATGGAGTAGTTCCATCTTTTTAACGCTAGTGCCCATCGGGTTAACTTGGGAGTAGTAAGATTAAGAAATGTTAAAGGATTATGATCTAATATTATTTCCAAATGACTCCCATAAATCCACTTATCAAACTTGTTTAACCCAAAGAGCACTGCCCACGCTTCTTTTTCGATGCTCGACCACTTTTTTTGTGTAGTGGTCAATTTTTGACTTGCAAAGCGGAATCAGTTCAATTTTATGAGTACCTACTCTAGCAGGCTGAACCGGTTAAGTGTAAAGATTCTTAAACTCCTTTAACAAATTTTTAACAATTTTAGATTCACCACTAGCCAACGTACTTAAATTCAGATAATCCAATTTTTGAAAAAAATCAATCTCGCTAATAGTGGTTGGCGACATTTCGACAGTTCCAAAATCTTCCTCATCCTCGAAAAAAACGTTTACCGAATTCGATCTTGCTATGAAGTGCTTTAATTTATTTTGGTGAACGTGTTTTTTAGATTCATCCGGCATTCTAACAATAAAAGAATAGGGATTTCTCTTTTCTAAAATAACTGAGGGACCTTGCCACCTGGCATAAAGTTTATTGTCCGAATCTGGAATTAATACTATAACTTCATCCCCAACTCGAAAAGTTTTGTCAGAAGATCTCAAATTGTAGTGGTGAGCAGTTTTCCCTTGCTGGATTTCTGCAGTGATCTTAGCTTGTTCAGCAGACTTCTCAAGTTTTAATTTCAAATTTTGCAAGTAAGTAGCTACGGGAGTGGTGTTCAACTGAAGATTGTTATGTTCCCCAGTCCATGCGGACTTTAATATAGACAACAGACCTTGCGGAGGTCTACCATACAATAGCTAGAATGGCGAAACCTCTGTGGTCGTATTCGGAATTTCTCTATACGCCCACAACACATAAGGAATCTGTAAGTGCCATCCTCTACCTTCCTCCCTTATTACGTTATGCAAAATATTTTTAAGAGTTTGATTAAACCTCTCCACAAATCTGTTAGATTGTGGATAAGCAGGAGTGGAAAATCTTGGGCTACTACCAATTCTCCTTTCAAATTCCTTTGTCAGCTCGTCGTTAAAGTTTGTGCCGTTATATGACGCTATAACATTGGGTATTCCAGTCCTGGAAAAAATACTCAATAGTGCTTCACAAGTGGCTTTAGCAGTGAGACTGGTCAAGTGTACAGCCTCGCCCCACCTGGTGTGTTCATCGACCGGACTCAAAATGTGCTTATGGCCTTTAGCACTTGGCGGAGTTATTGGGCCAATAAGGTCAACATTTACCACCTGAAAAGGTAAAACAGGTCTAGTGACAGGTGTAATCGGAGCTCTGTTCCTTACCTTTTTAGATTTAGTTAGCTGACACTCGTTACACGATGCACAAAATTTTGTCACGTCTTCCCTTAGACCCACCCAAAAAAAGGAATACTTGATCCGTTCGATCGTCTTTTTGATTCCCATGTGACCACAGAACTATGAGCCAAATCCAAGACGTCCTTACGTCTACACTTGGGTAACACTAACTGTTCTACGGTTTCCCTTAAAATTTTATCCTTGTGAAAGAGATACCCCTCGGAGATATAAAAATTACTCTTTAAATCTCGAGCCTGTTTCCACAAGTCCTGTAACTCAGTACAGCTCTCCTGTTCAGAGCGAAAATTAACGGCAGAAATATTGCCCTAACCCCCCTCAGCAGTTAGTTCACTAACCCCTTTAGTATCCGACACATTGTCATTGAACATCGACAAAGTATCTTCCCCAGCCCTTTCCTGCTCAATGCTTTCCAGCACCCCTAGAGCAACTAGAGACTGATTACCACCTGTTCCCTTTTTAGTCCCACTTAACATGTTAAAGACATCCGGCGGAAGAAAAACATCTTCCACCAACGCCTCTGCCAAAGCAGACAAAACTTCCTGGTGAACCACATTACCCCGGTCACCAGAAGCGAGACCCATTGGAACATACACTAAAGGACACTTTACGGCTGGACCAAAAATTCCCTTCAAATAAATTGAAGCTGCTCCTTCCGTATAAATTTTCGGAACTAAATCCTGTTTTACCACAGTTATCTCACTCCCCGAGTCAATCAAATCTGAAACTAGCTTTCCTCCTATGCTTATAGGTGTTTTTTTTTTAATTGGCTCAATTTATCTACAATTGCTTCCCTTGGGACCACCTTCCCAAATACGTCAACCCTAGCAACTACCGTTTCAGTTTTCTGTTCTGGTTCCTCCACGATCACATTATTTACCCTTAGTTTTTTATTCTCACTATCCTTATTCATCTCCCTTTCCTTCCCAAAAGGACAGTCCCTTTTAAAATGTTTGTCTGACCCACAAGAATAATAGACGAACTTCCTGTTTTGTTTTTGTTTATCCTCATTTCTCCGTAAATGAAAATTCCCATTTTGTTTCTTGCGGTTGTTAAATTTATTCCCAGCACCAGCCAAAAATCTCTCATCACCATCTTTCGTTTTCTCCCTTACCGAAGCATTATACGACTTTCTCTTTGACGTATAAAAAACATCACAATGCTTACCTAACTCTTTAGGCTTAAACCACCCTTCCTCCTGTAAAACCCCAATATGTGTGGCAGTTTCACAGTCAAGAGTATCAAGCATTCTGTCAGCTACGATAAGTTCATTAAGTGACTCAAAATCCGTTGCTCCTCTTACCTTAGAGTAATTTCGCCACATAGCCGAAAGCCTGGACGCAAATTGAGCGAAAGTTTCATCCTAATTTCGTTTTGCTTTCCGAAAATTATCTAAACATGATTTTGGAGATGGTTCGAATTCATCTAACACTAACTGCATCAGGAATTCATAATTCCTAAATTCCTCCTCACTTGCATCCAATAGTAAGTTAGATATCTTATCCCCCAATAAACACAAGGTTTAACCTTAGGTTTAATCGCATCCGAAATATTTTCATTCATAAATGCCTTTTCCAAACTAGAAAAATAAAAATCCCAACCTTCTGATCTGGCTGGAGGTTTTTACCATTAAAATCCTGATCATTTTAAATATTTCATCTAACGACCTTTCACGCGCACCAGGATTAATATTTAAATTTCCATTTGGAATATTCCTACCTGGCTCCAATTCTAAGCGTAATTTTTCAACCTGAAATTTCTCGGACTCAATTTTCAATTTAAGCTCTAATTCCTTTTCTTCCCTCTCAGACTGAAGTTTTTGCAACTCAAGTCTAAGTTTAAGCTCTTCTAGTTCCCTATCATGCCTTTCTTTGTCTGACTGAAGTTTTAACTTTTCCTTCCTGTCAGCGCATTCCTGATCTTCGATTCTTTCAGCCGCGATAGATTGAAGCAAGTCCATAGCAGTTTGCTCATCATACTTTTTATTTCCTAGAATTAAATCTTTAAGCTTTAACTTAGTTAAGTTAACATCAGTCCCGATTTCTTCACCGAATTCCTGAGCCAGACTAACTAAGTCAGCCTTTTTGGTTCGTAGCAAAAACGCCATCTTGTCAATTAAATATTCACAGAATACAAAACAATTATAATTCTAAGTACAATATAATATGAACACAATTAATGCAAAACCCCAATGAAAATATTTCAACAACAACGCATCCATTAAACAAATACAATAAAAAAAAGTACTACAAAATAATGAACACGTAAAAAAAAAATCCAGCCTGAATAGACCTTTGTTATTTACAAGTTACTATAAACATCCCCAGCTCATTTAAAAATAGCACACCGAAAAAAAAAAGGCTTTCGTAAAGAACAGTTAATATTCATAAAATGCCATAGAGAATCATGCAACAATGTATAAATACTTTGAGCCACAAGAAATATATCTTCCTATAAAAAAACATTCCCAGAACTCAAAATAAAGAAAATAAACGTGAAACAAACACGACAAACAGGCGCCTATAGGTTTACTACATTCCTGTTAAAACACTTGGCGATTTCCATATATTTTTTTTAAAACTCTGATTTCACAAAATCTTTATTGTTTCACAATCACCGTTTTTCTTTTTAACAAACAATAATTAAGTATCACTAGTTTAAAATATGTTATTGTCAAAAACATACAATATTGCAATTTGACACTGATTAAACGCAATATTACAAAACCTTTCACAAATCACATGCAGTTACGAAACAAAATACGGCACAAGAAAAATCTGTCCCAACGTTTAATAAGTTTGGAAGTCCAGAAATAATGGCACTTACCGCCGATTTCAGAAGACTTGGATAATCCTTGCGTTGAGTCTCCTTCCTGCGCACCAACCTTGAACGTCCAGTCCTCCAAACTGAATAGCATCCTACAATGTCATCATCCCTATGTCCTCCAGCACCATCCAGGAATCCCTAATTCTGGCACACTGCCGTCCAACCTCACCGGTCCTGGAGCACAGATCCCAAACAAGAAGTAAACCCGCAACAACAGCTTGCACCATACCACCAGTCAGTCCCAATGGAACCGAACTCATCCAGCCACTTTGTCGTATCCACATCCACCGGTGAACGTTCACGCCGTTCCTTTCCTAGTTTAACATGATACCGTTGTAAACCAATTGTCGGGAAATCGTCCTGGTAGCGTCATGGCCAGCGGTATAGTGTGAAGTAGTACAAATCCAAATGTTGTAAACTATGGAAAGAAGGATCAGCCTTGGTTCCCAATCATTTATTTGCTTCTAAAGGAACACATCACAGTTGAGACATAAAACATACAAGTTCAAATAATTAGCTGTATCTTCAACAGCACCCGGACAAAACGTCCGATTCTCCTCGATTTTTCCGACTGACTCTGAAAACTCCTTCTTTTCTCCCTTTGGCGAAATGCTCTTTTCTCGGCAATTACCATTTGGCAACCCTTTCACCAACCTAATGTTAATGACAATGCTAGTCTGCATATTTTGCTTCGCATAAATACAGTAAACTCCCAATAACTCGAATATTGTGAACACAAATTTCTGCTTAAGTCGAAGTTTCTTTAAATTTCCACACTTCCCTTCCTGATATATAAATTAATAGGCTTTTTTTCTCGACAATTTGAACTTCGATCAATTAGAATGGGCGCCCGGATGGATTTCCTATATTTATATATACATGTATATGCGTTTGTGCATACATGTTTTTTTGCCCTCCTGGAAAGAGTAAGTAGTAAGTACATGCTTCGCCTCCCCCTGGAGAAAAAGTCTGCGGGTGCCCATGGTATACCCTCTGTTTTTTTTACGACTACAGCCCTGTTCATAACCTAACAACTTTGTTATGTCTGAACCCTTTAGGAAAATAGGCAATCCCATAAGGATTGCACAAATCAATCTTCACCATAGCCAGTCTCCTTCAGCTTTACTTAGCAAGAGACTGGTAGAAAGAAGGATAGATATTGCCCTAATACAGGAACCCTGGGTCAATCATGGAAGGATCCTAGACCTGGGCAACTGTGGGAATCTATTCTTCGATCGCTCATGCAGCAAACCGAGAGCATGTATCATCGTAAATAAAAATCTTAATGCCCTCCTTATGCCTGATTTCCTTGATGGGGACAATGTTGCTATCAAGGTGATCATTGAAAACGGAGATACCACATGTATCATGTCAGCGTACCTTCCATATGAAGAAGAAATTCCTCTAGCGACTTCAGCCAGAAGATTTGTCAAGCACTGCTTACGCACTAGGATGAAGTTTATCATGGGATGTGACGCAAATGCACACCACACCATTTGGGGCAGTTCCAACTGCAACAAAAGAGGTGAGGAACTAATAGAATTTTTCTTATCTAATGACCTTTTTATCCTCAATACAGGTAACAAACTGACATTTGTCAACAGCAACAGAAGTGAAATCATTGACATCACCTTCTGTAATGCTAAAGTAGTTAACTTTCTAAAGGACTGGCATGTGTTTGACTGTACCACACTGTCAGACCATAGACAGATCCAAATATCTTTAACAGGTCTTGCTATGAATATTCAGCAGAATCAAAGAAATCCCAGGCACACAAAATGGGATTCCTATAGGGAGGACCTTCACCTCCTCTTAGTGGGCAGGAGTCACAACTTTCCCTCACTGGTGGACTTGAAATTAATTGGCTGTTGACTCTGTGCAGCAGTCCATCCTCCAGTCCTACCAGTCAAATTGGAAGGCAGTCGCCACAAGCTTACCAAGGCGAGTTCCTTGGTGGAATAAAAGTTTATGTGGTCTTAAAAAGAACTGCAGAAGGCTCTTTAACAGAGCTAAAAAAACAGGTGAGTGGTCAAGATACAAAGAGGCACTCGCCAACTATAACAAGGCCATAAGGAAACTTAAACAGGAGTCATGGAGAAAAACTTCTGTGGCCAAGTGGATAGTATGTCTAGTGCAGCTAAACTGACTAAAGTACTGACCAAAAACAACCAGTGCCAATTGGGCTCCATTAGAAAGTATGATGGCAAATTCACGGAAAACGGTTGGTGCACCCTGGTAGAAATGCTTAGAGTGCACTTCCCCGAATCCAGAATCACAAACATCAATGATGAACTGACAGTTCCACTTATTCCCCTGCTACGTAGTGGGAAGGAGGACTGGGAACTGGCTAGAAGTATAATTACTCCAAAAAGAATAGCATGGGCAATTAACTCATTCATGCCCTTCAAAACACCTGGTGTAGATGGCATTATACCTGCTCTACTCCAACATGGCAAAGACATCATTATACCACACTTATGCAGGATTTATAGATCTTGCGATGTATATGGGTACATGCCACATGCATGGAGAACCTGCAAGGTAATTTTTATACCTAAACCAGGTAAAACATGCTACAGTGAAGCCAAAGCCTTCAGACCTATTAGTCTGACATAATTTCTTCTTAAGACATTAGAGAAATTGATTGATAGATACATTAGGGACGAGGTTTTAAAAGCCGAACTCCTATCGAGATTTCAACACGCCTACCACCCTGGGAAATCTACAGAGACTGCTCTATACGGTCTTTTTACGGTTCTTGATAGAGCAGTCAATGGAAAGGAAATTGCCTTGGCAGCCTTTTTAGATATTGATGGAGCCTTTGATAAGGTTCCAGTAAGCGTAATTATTGATGCCCTCGTCAGTCGAAATGTTAATCCATTGGTTTGCACCTGGATTTAAAACATGCTCAAGACAAGGATGGCTCTGGCCTCCTTACTGGGAGACACACTAACTATGGGGAACTGTAAAGGCTGCCCACAGGGTGGTGTGTTGTCCCCATTACTATGGAGACTTGTGGTTGACGAGCTCCTTAACAGGACTCACTTCTTGGGCCTGTATTGTCTGGGTTATGCTGATGACATAACGCTGGTCATAAGAGGGAAGTTCCAAAACACGGTAACGGACCTCATGAACACTGCCCTAAAAAAGATTGAAATTTCGTGCAAAAAGGTGAACTTGTCGTTTAACCCCAACAAAACTAGCCTAGTCCTCCACCCGGAAAAGGTTGCGAGATATGCACTTGATAAAATTCTTTGGAACACCATTTGCATACTCAGATGAGGTTAAATATCTAGGAGTAATCTTTGATAAGACCTTGACATGGAGCTCACATCTCCAGTACTGCACGAGCAAGGCCAAAAGAGTGTTTTGGGCTTGTAGACGTGCCATTGGTAATAACTTAGGGTCTAACACCAAAAATGGTGCATTGGATATGTACCAGGATTATTGTTCCGATGATATCTTATGGCACCATTGCTTTGTGGAATAGAACCCATAATGGGGAGACAGTGAAGAAAGAACTCGCTAGTCTACAAAGAATGGCGACCATTGCAATTACTACTGCAATGATAACCACTCCCTCACAGAGTCTGGAACTGCTTCTGGGGCTTCTACCACTGCATAAACAAGTGGAACTAGAGGCAATTTCATGCTCACAATGCCTCAAACTCATGGGACTATGAAAGTCATCCTATAAAATGCCTGCTTTCAAAAATGTTGATTTGCAGGTGAAGGAGCATCTCTATCTATTAATGAGATCTGACTGGATGTTAAAGCAATTTTGCTTTAAAGCCAAATATAACATCTTTCTGACCAGAGAAGAATGGAGATTCGTCTCCTGGCTATTCGGGATAGGTGATGAAATTTGGTACACAAATGGTTCAAAAACATCTCATGGCACTGGTTCAGGTGCCTTCTGTCCTAATCGAAAAATAAGGCTATCTTTCTCTTTGGGTAAGTTGGCCACTGTATATCAGGCTGAGGTTCTGGCGATCTCTGCTTGTACTTACAACTGCCTCAATAGAGGTGTAGTTAAGAGGGTTATAAAAATCTTCTGACAGCCAGACAGCCCTAAAGGCTTTGCAAAGTCACTGCTTCTACTCAAAAGCAGTGTGGGAATGTCACAATGTGCTTGAGAACCTGGCTGAGAGAAACAAAGTCTGTCTTGTCCGAGTCCCTGGTCACTGTAGGTAATGAAACAGCAGACCAATTAGCAAAACATGGGTCTGAAACACCATTTATTGGACCAGAGCCTGTTTTGGGTCTGCCTCACGATGTGGTTAGAGGGACTATAAGGGATTTGCTCCTTGCTGAGTCCTACCATATATGGCTTCAATCTAATAATCAAAGAGCTCAATCAGCAGTCTCCTTGGGATAGATCAAGGGAGCTGCTGAATTTAGGTAGGAAAGAAATCAGGATAGCTATTGGCCTCCTAACTGGCCACTGTACCCTGAATAGACACCTCAACATTATGTGTGTTATAGATGACCCATTATGTAGAGGTTGTCGGATGGTAGCGGAAAGTTCTGTACACGTTCTATGTGAATGTGACCATTACTCTACACAACGATTTGAATATCTGGGATACCACTGTATTGAACACTGGGAACTGTCAAACATTCCAATCAGGTACATGCTGAAATTTATTTCGGCAATCGGTCTTTAGTGGATCAGTGGGGATCTCAGTACAATAGCTATTAGTCGCAGTGCTGGCACTCTTCGGAGTCGCCCTGTCATAAGTCATAAATTATACACATTGAAGTTTCAGCAGTGAAAAAAAAAAACAACGAAATCATAAGTTGCACAATCTTGTGCAGACTTCACCAATGACTTCATATGGCCCCACAAGTCCAGTGGATTTAGGTCCACAGCGTTTAATTCACCATCCATGATATATGGCATTCTGAACATTTTGGGCCACTGTGCTAAAGTGTGCTGGGGCTCCATCATGCAGAAACCACATGTCTTTTTGTGTGGTGGGCGAAACAGGTTGCACCAATCCAGGAAGCATAAGTTTCACTTTTCTGATAATGAGTGGTTTGCAACCATAGGTTCCACTGTAATTATTGGTCGTCTTGATGGGTACTATCACCCCTTCAATTTTTTTCTAAACAGTATATACTGATATCCCTATATATGCTGATTAAGAATTATAACACACCAAAAAGACATGGCAATCCTAAGTTTTCTTGGCAGCTAAATATCCTATTATATGTTATGTGCTAACTTCAGAATGTCTTTTTTCCTGCGTTCTTGAACAACCAGCTGCACATATTTCTGTCCTCTATCACAACCTGTATGGTAAAGTAAATGCAACTCCATCAGTGGCGTATATAGGAGTTTATTTCGGGGGGCGCCAAATATTCTCTAAAGCAATTTAGTATACATCGTACAAATGTATTAATTTTGGAGTAAGCAAATATTCTAAAGCTATTTAGGACTTCAGGATATCAATTTGAATAAATAATAAGAATGCAATATAATTTCAACAATTTGAAATTCTCAAATTGTTAAAAATTTATTTCTAAAAATAGGTAGTTATGCATTTTAAATAATGTCAATGTATCTAATAATGATATAAAACCTGAATGGATATTAAAAGGAATAGAAGGTCAGACATAGGTAAAAAAAAAGGAAAGTTTAAATGTATTTTTAGAAATTGGGAAATATTATTTTAATTATTATTTTTATAGTGAAATATATAAACATTTCTTTAATTGGAAAAAAGTAAATTGTTTACTTATTTAAAATATTCTATAATTTGTTCTTATATACAGGGGGCCCACTCTTAAAGTTGATGGAAAGGTAATTTACTTTTAATTACCATCTCAATAGAAATTTCTTTGTTTAATGTATGAGTATCTGGTTATTAGATTACTAACTATGACTGATAGAACTAGAACACCGAATAAAATTTTTTTAAAATTAAGACTTTCTTTTACCCAAAACGTTTTAAATACAATTTTTTTCTTTCCAAACACTTTTGTTATTGAATATATACCTATATAACGAATTGTTAAAAAATTAGTGAAGACATTATCAGTCAAGGATAATAGTGAACATCCTGTAAAATGACAAACTGCTGAGAACTTTACAAAACAAAATCCGTATTTCTTGGTGAACTTATCAAGAACTTCTTCGTCTGATATTTTAATGTCTGTGTGAATCGAAAGCAGCGCCAGTCCATTTAGTCTCGTTTCTGAAGTCGTATTTCGTAAATGTCTTCAGTCTGCACAACTTAAGAAACTCCTTTCCGCGGTTGCAACAAAGACTGGAAGAACTGCCAATATTTTTAGTAGAATGAAAATATTTGGGAAGAATGTTTTATCACATTTTTCAATCCTTTTCGATACAGAACTCAGGAACGACATTATTTAAGGACGCAATTGTTTGATGGTGGGATGCAAAACGCTCTTTTAGGGAATTTCAGAGATCATCAAGAAAAGGTATATAAACGGCTCTCCTATAATATTCTTCTGCTATGCAGTAAGGGATGTTGCTCCTTACAGTTTGAAGGCGGCAATTTCTAGGAACTTCTTCCCTTATCTTTATTTTTTTAGCAAATTCCCTTATTTCACTGTACAGAGTCTTAAAATTTTCATCGACATCCGTCCTTGGGTTGGATGCCAGTTCCAACACATTTGATACATTTCTCATTGCTTCCGAGAGGTCGATATTTTTTCTTTGCAGTTTTTGAGGAAGTTGCAACGCATGACTCTACAGGATCAAAATAGGAATAAACTACATTTGAATTCAACGGACAGAGAAAAGAACGGACTCTTTCTGAAATACAACCAATCCGAGAATATGACTCGTGTGTCTGAACAGTTTAAGAATTGTGTTTACCCTATTGGCAAGTATTTGTTCGTTCCACAACATTTTAATTTCTAAGGCTGAGGTCGTAAAACAAGTGAAATGCCCAAGGGGTTGTTTAGGAAGCTAGACAGAGGGTTTCTTATCTCGCAAATTCGTAAAACTGTCGGGGGTGTCCATAGGATTCTGCAGGCAGAAGAAGAAAATGTTCACTGTTGAGTTGCACTCTTACAACCACGTAGTTACAGCACATCTTTCATCAACCATCATAAATTTTGGTGATCCCTGTGTCCAGCCCACTGTGTTTACTTTACTCAGGAAAAGAAATAGCTTTTAAATGTGTCCAAATAATAAAATTTTTAGAAAATTGTTTCCGCCAGAAATATAAATTCGATTTAAAAAAATTCAAAATAAAAAGTTATCATGATTGAACTTAGTCAAAATTTCGGGAGGGGCCCGGGCCCCCTCGGCCCTCCCCTTATATACGCCCCTGAACTCCATCCAATAATTGTTCTTGTTTTTTCTGGCATCTGGAAAACAATTCTGTTACTTTGGACATGTGAATTGTTGTTTATGCAGTTTTTGCTCTTGTGACAAAGAAGTTGTATCTTCCGGCATTTCCATCCCTGTTTAATTCTTCAGGTGATTCATTATTTTTCACTGAAGTAGGTAAAGCCTCTACTTCAGAATTTTCTAAGCCATCGAGATCTTGACTTGCATAGTGAAAACAGGATCGGCACGCTGCCCCGGGCGTCTCCAGACACGTCTTCGATGATCGTCAGGACACAGTTAGAAGCGGGATTCGTCGCTAAAGACTATACGTCCCCAGTCAGCATCATTCCAGCCTGATCGAGCCAAGCACCACTGTAATCTGGCTTGACAGTGTGCAGGCATGAGTGGCAGGTGGCAGTCGGTACAAGCGTAGATTTCACTCTCTCAGCCGTCTGTGAATGGTCATGGTGGACACTCGTGTGTGGGTCGCACGACTGATGGTTGATAGCGATGAATCAGGCGCTGTGACAGCTGATCTGACAATCACTCTGTCCTCGCGATCTGTTGTGGCCCTACGTCGACCGCTACCATCATGACGCTGAAATCTGCCATTGTCCACCCACTCTTGCCAGCATCTTCAAATCTTACTCACAAATCATGCACTTCTTGCCAGCATCGCTTCGACTCACATGCCAAGCGATTCTCCGATTTGCACAACATGCTTCTTTCAATCCAATGATACGACCTCTTTCAAACTCTGAAAGTTGCTCGTAATGAGCTCGAATCCTGCGGCGAGGCATTTTTTCAGTCGCTGAAAGGTATCCTAAATCGCAATGCAGCAGAAATTTTTAACAACAGTTCAAGAACAACTCCTTATATACATCTGCTGGATGCGCAGTTCCGATGCGCTGGAGATCGCACTATTCATTCATTGGACACCAAATTTTAATCATTTGCGTACGAAATTTCAAATCAATCGGATGATTCCTTCTTGGTGCGTCGATTTTTTTTGTTTTAGAGTGTATATCAAAATTACTTATGCTTAAATCAAAAATTCCCTTAAATTATTTATTGCAATTGAAAAACCAAATAAACAATAACAAAAGTTACAACACAAATGAACTTGAGGTTTTCAATCCAGTACCTTGTGATTGGTCAATGTTTATTCTTAACAGATCAAAAGTAAGAAGTAACATGCTTCTCTATCCAAATTAAAATTATTTCAATAATACACTAACACTACCGTACATTAATGGACTGGACGCCAGCAGATTTGCATAAAATCAAACTGCATGTCAGTGGGGTGTTTTTGGTGTTATGGCCTGGGACCTATGCATGTTGTTCTTGGTAAAATGAACACCTATGACTACATGAACATTTTGGACAGTCAGGTTCTTCCTACGCTCTGGTAATTGTATGGAATGGACAAATGTTACTTCCAGGATGACAATGCTCCATGTCATGTTACAGCTTGTGTCAAGCAGTGGTATCAATATATGGATGTAAAACCTCTTCTCTGGCCTGCTCTGAGTCCCGACCTAAAGCCCATAGAAATTTTTGTGTTATGAGTTAGACCAGGGAACCAAATCTGAAATCTGCAGCTGAGCTGGTGACATTCTTGCAGCAGGAATAGACACAAATATCCATAGCTGTGTATCAAAACCTTGTTGAAAGTATGCCCAGAAGGGTTGCTAGTGTAATTGCAGCACATAGAGACTATCTCCCATTAAAGCACGTATTCTTTCCCTTATACCATCACATCTTGCTGTCCGGTCCATTACTGTAGGGTAGTGTATATGCCAGTACTTTATTACTTTGCTAAACAACACGTATTTGTTTTCACTAAATGCAAATACTTTCTTTAATATTAAGCGAACACAACATGCAATAACATCTCTAATTTAAACTCAACGAATTATTAACCCGGCAGGACGCCCGGGGGGTCATTTTATGACCCCAAGCCCTTGCTCAACCCCAATTCCTAGAAAACTAGCCATGTGTTCATTCCTTTCTTATCAGTAGCTTAGTTTGTCACCCTCATCTGCCTTTTGTGAGTAATGAATATGTTTTTCAGTAATTTTTCGTCCCCCAATCCAAGTTTTTTCAGTTACTGGGGTCATGGAATGGCCCCGCACGTTTTTATGTTTGCTCTACTAATAAGTTATTTTGCATGGCTGATACGGACAGTTCAGCAACATTTTCAGCATTGCAATGTCTAATAAACGTTTTTTGTTTCTTCTCCGTTGCATAAGATTTGACAACATAAATGACAGGACGCATAGGCAGTTATTTGACAAACTTGCTGCTATAAGGGACAAGTTAGTTTTTTGTAATGAACTGTCAGAAACATTATATACTGGGTGAATATGTTACTATTGACGAAAAATTAGAACCTTTTAGTGGTTGTTGTGGTTTATGCCAACATATGCCAAAGAAACCCGCAAAATACTGCATCAAAATATTTGCTGTAGTGGATGCACGGACATTTTACACAAGTAATATGGAAGTGTACGTTGGATGTCAAACCAGAGGGATTCTATAAAGTCTCGAACTCAGCAGGCGATATAGTGAAAAGGTTTATGAAACATTTGTACAAATCTGGTCGAAACCTCAACGTTGACAATTGGAGCACCAATTATGACCTTGCGAAAGATCTACTTCCAGAAAATATTACTCTCGTCGGAACAATGCGGGAAGATAAGAGGCAAATCCCTGCTGAATGTAAAATTTGTAAAGGAAAAGAAACTCGTCATCTATCTTTGGATTCTAGAAAGACGCAACATTAGTTTTAAATCATTAGTCTCAAAGGGAAGAAATAAGGATATAAAAACTACTAGAATCTGCAATTTGTGTACACATTTTGTTTGCAAGGAACGCATAATTTCCATATGTAATTGTCTCCATAAAAACAAAGTATAACTGAAAATTGGTATGTATACACATCTATTATTTTAAATTAAATAGCATTAAAATTCGTGTTTGCATTGATGTGATATAGAGTGTACCAATTGCGTAAGAAGAAAATATAAAATTTTATCTATTATTTCTCATCGAAAAAAGTAATGAAGAAAATTTGTTTTTTTAAGCAAAACATTCTTTATGTCTTAAAGTCAAAAGCATTATGGTTCCGACAAAAAAAACATGTTTTTAACAGCGTAGGTAATTATTGCTGTTTGGGGTCATTCTATGACACACATCCTCCCACGCGTCCTAACGTTCCCTCGGGAGGCGCGTGTTCTGCCAGGCTAATAACTTTTTCTTTTTCAGAAACAGAAATTCTTAAAACATGATTCAGACTGATATTTAAGTAAATATTGTTATTCAAGCACTATGGAAGATTAAAAGTAATCAAACAATATGTTATTTCCTGTTTCTGTTACTTTTAAAGTTTGATATACAGGTGGAGGACAAAATAATATAAACACCTGTGAAATAATGGAAAATCTTTATTAATAGGGGGTTGGACCACCCTTTGACTGAAGTACAGATTTAATGCGTTGTGGGATAGATGCTTAAAGGTCATTGACAATATTTAAAGGAATATTAAGCCATTCCTCCTGCAGAATGGTCTTTAATTCTGAAAGTGTGGATAGAGTTGTAAATCGGTAACGAAGTTTGGACTCCAAATATTCCCATAAATGTTCTATAATATTCAAGTCCGGAGACTGAGGGGGCCAGGGAGATGTTCAACTTCATCGTCATGCTCGTCGAACCATTCTTGAACACATCTATCAGTGTGGATAGGGGTGTTGTCGTCTTGATGAAAAAGCGGTCGCTCTCCAGGGAATACAGTCTGGACAAAAGGATGCATATGATCCCCTAGGATGCTTAGATAGTGATTGGATGTGATTCTTCCATGCAGAATAACAAGTGGTCCAAGACCATAATGGAGCCACCCCCATGCTTCACAGTCGGCAAGAGGCATTCAGGATTAAACGCTTCTCTGGGCGTTCTCCAGACATAAACGCGTTCGGTCGTCTGAAATAGGGTGAATGACAATTCATTTGACAATATTACCTGTTGCCACTGCTGCGGGGACCAGTTTTTGTGATCTCTGCACCATTGGCGTCGCTTGAAAGCATTAGTTGCTGTCACCAAGGGTTTACGAATTGCCACTCTGCCATAAATGTTCGCAGCATGAAATTCTCTTTTGACAGTTTTTGTTGAAACGGGGTCCTGGAGATGACTGTTCATTTCGGATGTTATCTCGGATAACGATTGCTTGTGTTTTCGGGCTACTATGCGCTTCAAGACCCGTCTATTCCTATCAGCAAGATTTGACTTTCGGCCACTGTTGTGTTTTGAAGACGTCGTCTTGCCCTCTTTCCTGTACGCTGTTATAACTGCTGATACCGTACTCCTTGCAAACCCCAAAAGGTTTGCTGTTTCCGTAACCGATGCTCCACCTAAACGCGCTCCAACAATCATTCCTCATTGGAACTTTGACAGGTCTGACATTTCAACTTATCACAGACAGTTTGATAGACGCATGTAACGCAGGTGACTGCTGTTGAGAGACTGATACCTTCCTCTTCACGCCCACTAGGTGGCAGACTTCTGTTGCAGGTGGCACGGCTGTACTGCAGGTGTGAAATACTGCAGGTGGCTGTACACAGGTGTTCATATTATTTTGTCCTCCATCTGTATACTGGCTCTAATGAGGAATAAAATTTATCACTCATATTTCTGCACTCACAAACCATGAAACTAAATCCAGTTCTTTGGAAATTATAAATTCTGGAAAAGAGGTGTATTTGTTCTGCAGCAATCTATACTCAGTATCATGTATTTCATTCTGTTTCAAGCAAGATTTTCCCTGTGCACAGAAACCAGTTTTTCTCCCATCAAATCCTGCACCACTGTAAATGTTTGGGCTTCATAGGAACAATAAAAGGGCTTCTTTAGCATAACACATTTATTGAAACAGCACGCGAAGAATACTAAACGACAGACAAAAAAAAAACTTGATGCTACATATTTGACAAGTTCAACACTGATCAATCTTGTTGGTAACTCAAGTCTTTGCTCTGTTTTTTACACTGGAAGTACCACAGGCACTGATTACTTTCCCATGCTGAGGAGTCGTATGAGTCTTGCGGGAAGGAATATCAGAACTTCACTACCCTACAGAAAATTGAATTCCATTAAAATTTATCAATTAAGATGAGTATACCTAACCTTAGTTTTTTTTTCTTTCAGAAAACAAAATACAGTTTTACATTTTTGTGATTAATATTTTACCTTTTTATTTAATTTTTGTGTATGATTAGTAGGTTTTATTCCTTGTATTTTGGTTTTAAAGTTGATCTGGTAATTATTTTCAAATCTTTTAAATGCATTTTCAATTTTCACTATTTTGTGTTTAGTGCAGCTTATCCTTTTTTGGATCTTGCGCTTTAAAATCCAAATCAACCAACCAACCAACCACCACCCAGCAGAACTTAGTTTTGGGCAGGCAGATGGAGATTCTCGTTCAGTTGCTTATTTCACCTGAGTACATCATTCTTTTACATCCCATTGTGTATTGTTCATTTGCTATGCTAAATGGTGAATTTTGTTGAGTTAGCTTGTTTTTAAATGCTACCTAATAGAATTTACTTTTTAGCAGGCATATGAAAATTCATTTTTAATTGCCTTTTTCCTACATATTTAAATGGCCAATTTTATGACTCTTTTGCCATTAAACCATAACAAACATATTTCAAGAATCGTGAGAGTTGAATTCTTCCATTCGATATTGATCCCACACTGTTTCCCAATAGCCTGTTATGTTCTACCAGATCGAGAAATCAGGGTGTCTATTGGTCACGAACATATGCCAAAAACGGGGGAACTGGTCCCAAAAATCTCTAAATCATAAATTTTTCCACAACATTTTTTAAGCGAAAACTACTGGTGGCTACAGTTGAACTGAAACAAATGGAAAAAAGAAAATTGCAAAGTGCAAATGATGAAATTGAACAATTAAGACTAAGAAATTGTGCAAACTGAAAAGAAAATGGTTTACCTCATTCGGAGACACTTTTTAAATACCCAAATTGATTTTAATTTTTTTACCAACTTCATTTGATGCATAAAACATAAAAAAAAATTCCATGACAAAATGTTTCAAAAGTAATTGTTGATTTCTTCAGTTTTTATTAAAATTTCAAGTATTCAGTATAAAACGGCTTATATTAGAGCTGAAATTTGATACTAGAGTCCTCTTTTCTCAAGATTAGACTAAGCAATAAAAAAGTGTGATTTTAAAGTAGAATTGCATCTAACTCACCCACATAATCATGTAAAATCAGATCATGCAATTATTTAGAAAGTCCCTAAAAGGTCCCCGAAATGGACCGACAGAAATTTAGTAGACACCCTGGAAATTCAACTACCTTCCTACATATTCAAATCTTTTATCTCTTTCTGTGATGTATTGTTCACTTGCTATGCTAAATTGTGAATTATGTTCAATTAGCTTGTTTAAATGGTACCCACTGGAATTTACTTTTTGGTGGGCAGATGAAAATTCTTTTTCAATTGCTTATTTTACCTATATATTTAAAAAACCACGAGTAGTTGTCCTTGAATCTTTCCAAGGACATCTTGACTCAGTGGGTATGTCCACTGTGCTAGCAACCTACGAATTGTAAGAGGTGCATGTGTGATTCCTCCTTGAGTGTATTTCTCTATGTGGCATTAAAATGCCCATTGTGTGTGTATATTACTTTATATTGTGTTTGGTGCAGCATAGCCAAATATGGGCTATTAGAAACACAACTAACCTTGAATCTTTCCCATCGTGATGATCCTAGACTCGTCAATTGACTGTTCTGTTGCACCAATATGGCAAATTCAACTACCTACATATTTAAATCTTTTATGTCTTGTTCCATAATGTATTACTCCTTTGCTATGCATATGAATCTTTAATTCCCATTTTGTAAAGCATTGTTCACATAATTCATTAAATTGCAAATTCCATTGAGTTAGCTTATTTTTAATGCTATATAGCAAGATTCCTTTAAAATTATTTTTGTTTAAAATAAACTTCCTTTCATAATGGATGTGATGTATGTATTTATTTCATCAATTTTAAACAGCCTTTGCCAGAACCACCAAAATGAAAATTTTCTCTGTGTGGAAAATTGTTCTGCAGATATATTTGAGCCCAATACATTAAAAATATTTATCTTATTAAATTCCTTTGAATTGTGAATACTAAAAAGGTGAAAAATGTTTTGACTGTGAATAAATCCAAATGCCTTGACATATTTTACGAACTAACAAGATTTTAATTTTTCAACAGTTAATTTAAGCTGAGAGTGTAATGTGTGTGTGCAAAATAATTCAGGAATATATTTTGCTCGAAAAACCCTTATGCTACCTAGATTATGTCCCATTTCAGCCTCTGTTCCCTGACCATCTGTTATTCTCTGAATTTATGTAGAACAATTTTATGTATGAGAGCGCATTCTGGAAAAAGGATTTATGTTTTACTGTTAAGGTAAAAGTAACTTCATGTTTGGGCTATTTTACGGCTTTTTACTCTTTATGCTAATATGTATTTTAATTTCAATAATTCATTCCCACAACACTAAGGTCATGATTATGTCCACTGCCCTAGCAATCTGCGAGTTGTAGGGGGTGCAGATTTGTCTCCTTCCTAGTTGTATTTCTCTCTTGTATGGTGAAAGGGGTGTCCCCTAAATTTGAAATAATAAAATTGCCAAGCTTAATATGTACACATTAGATGCGCTAATTACACAAATGTAAAAATCAAAACCTTGAACTTAAGAAACCTCAATGCTAACACATTAAAGCTAATTATTTCCTTATGAACTGGATAAGTCCATGCATTGTTCTGGATCTAATTTCATCTTTGATATAAGCTACATGATGAGAAATGACTAGATTCAATGGTTGCTCATAATATTGGGATTCTGAAGATAACTGCTTTAAAAAGCAACAAGGTATGTCAATCTGATCATTTCTTTCTGACAATTGTTTTAGAAATTCAGCTGGGAGTGTTGATGCATCAAGTAAGCATTTGCTACTTGATGGAAGTAGGCATTTGCTGACCATTTCAAAAATAAAAATCATTTATGAAAGTAATGTTTGTCATGCGATGAAATTCTGTTCATCTTGAATTTTATTCCAGCTTCTCCAATCTTAGAAATGTTACTGTTAATTATCCAAATTAGATAATTTTTCATGTATGGAAATAAAAACTAATCACAAATATTTTTATTAATACTAAAATTCTTTGATTCGACGAGATTTTTCGTCCATCAAGATCTGGCCAATTTTCCTAACGATGAAATATCTCCATCAAGATATTCCTTATTTTTTGATGAGTCAGTTTTCTACAAAGACGAGATATCTCTTCCATCAAGATTTGGTCAGTTCGCTAACAACGAGATACTTCCAAGACAACCGCCAGGGGAGTTAACTGAAAATGAGCATTATAGTGGAAAGTTATATTTCTACCCATTCTACAAACCTGGTAATTTGTCTAGACAACACATGATTTCAGAACCAACTCTCAACTTATTTCTCTTAAAGTTTATTACCTACTTGTTAGAGACATTTTAACTGCAAAGCAAATTGTTTCCAATTGAAGTTAGTTATTTTTGTGATAGGGGGGGGGTGTAGTTGCCATTCTTCGGATATGGGTCTCTTATTAAAAATGCAGTTCAGCCATGAAAATGTTATAAATGGAGGCAATTCAACTACCTACCTACACTAAATTAACCTTCCAACCAAGTGATTTTGACAAGATATCTCGTCCATCAAGATCTGACCAATTTTGCATGTGACTGGATGCCTAGTCTTCAAGATATTGCCGATATTTAATTATGACGAGATACTATGTCGTTCATCGAGATCTAGTCAGTTTTTCCAATGGCGATATACCTCGTCAAGACAGTCAACCACCGGGGTGATTTAAAAGGAACCCAAATGATACAATTGCTCAATCGTGACAACTCTGGATGATCCAAACGAGACAGTTTGTTACAAAGACAGGAAAGAAGGAAAAAAAACTAGGTCCCCATTGCGCATGATTAATACCATAAACCAATCGCTAAGAAATAATTTGAAGCTGAAATGAGCAGACGTCCGCATTCCCTAATTGATTTCACTAACAGTATGGTAGGTATTTTAATTAACATCGCATTAATAGCAACGCTATGGCTTATTGACGATGGTCCGGGATCAAACTCATGGAAAGATCCGATGGCTTCGCAACAGGATTCAAACTCGTTCAACCAGGACCGGTCAAATAAATGATGCTGGTGCACATTAAATCTGTCGTGGCCCCAAATATACCCGTTGGCCCGGGGTGAAAGTCTGAAGAGTTGTGCCAGCTCAGGTGTTGACCTCGTCATCTGACCGATTCAAAATGACGAGATACTTTCCTTGTATCTTCTTCGGAACTGATCCCGAACCGTCGCCAACAGCCCGTTGTATTGCTATAATGCTACGTTAATTAAATACCTACTACCTATCGTAGGAACATATTTGTTAAATGATATTCAAATTTGATGAATCCAAATTTTTAATTTTTGTTTTTATTAATTTTGACAAGTATCAAAAAGGGAAAAATGAAGGTTATTAAATAACAAAATTCAAGAGGTCCGTCCAAAAAATTTCTGCTTAAATATGGGAAGTTGATCAGCCTGTTCTTGTGAATTATGAAATTGAGTCAATTTAGTTTAAAAAATAGCAAAAAGTACTTCTGAAACAGTAGAATCAACCAAGACTACTGGAAAAGAGGAGATATCCAAGACACTGCTTTTAGAGTTAAGAAGGTATGGCTTATTCAAGATCAATTCATACAATTAATCAAGGTATATATCAGCATGTGATGGACTGTCCCAGGACTTCATAAAGAGACTGTATGACTCATTACCAAGGCTCTTAGCATGCTGCATTAGGAATAATGGCGGTCATACGCCATTCTGAATGATTACACTTTGTTTAATTTTTCTCAATAAAGTTTGCTTATTTCAGTCTCAAATTTTAATCATTTACTCATTCTTAAGCACTTTACCAAACCTTGTAAATTTTATTGCATTCTGACAATTCCTTCTAGGTGCATTTTTTTTATCTCAGATTGTACAAATAATGAATAGTTGATGTACATAGTTTACACTAAAAACTAAAGTAAAAGAGAATAAGAAATGTGCTCAGTTTATTTCAGTTGAAATTTTATAACAAAAACAGTATTGCTTCCCCTCAAGATTCGTTGCCCCCAATATCCACGCTGGCGTGGTGTGAAGAGTTGTGCTAGCTCAGGTTTTGACCTCGTCATCTGAGCATCATTAAAAATGACGTGATGCTTTCCTTGTATCTTTTCTTCAGAATTGAACCCGGACCGTCGACAACAGTCTGTTGTGCTGTTCGAATGCGGCATTAATTAAATACATACCTACATTGAATCGTTTCCTTCAGGTTTGATCCCGGAACGTCGCCAACAGCCCGTTGTGTTTCTCCAATGATACGCATACGTTAATTAATTACCAACCCTACGGTAGAAAAATATTTAAAATATAATATTAAAATTTGATTCATTATGTATACAAATTACAATTTTTTTTCTTCTTAATTTTGATGAGAAACACTAAAGTGTAAAATAAAATGTATTTCATTAAAAAAAAATTTTAAGAAGAGGTCCGTTCAAAAATTTTCCCAAAAATATTGGAAGTCGATAAGCTTGTGCTTGTGAATTATGAAATTGAGTACAATTTAGCTTTCAAAAATAGCTAAAAGCACTTCTGAAACAGTAGAATCTACAAAGACCACTGGAAAAGAGGAGATATCGAAGACACTGCTTTTAGAGTTAAGAAGGTATGGCTTATTCAATGTCACTAAATGCAATTAATCAAGCTATACAATCAAATACAGACGAGTTCATTTTATTTACGACAGATCTTATCTCTTTTGCTTTAAAATCGAAGGAAATCGGTTGGGTATTGCCCAATCATCCTTTCTTAATGGAGATCAAGACCCGAAAGGGAAAAATTGGGGGAAATGCACCCCCTTTAATAACTGCATTGTTTGGTGACCTTATTCTAGTTTTGAGAGACATGAATAAACTTCAATTCAAGCATATTATGGAGAATACACAGCAGCCAATTTTCAAGATAGTAGCATTCTTTAAGACTTGTATCATAAAGTTCTGCACACTTAATTTTAAAGGAGTAGATATTTATCATGAATTTGCTGTCTATTGTGCTTTCATAGTTGATTTGTCAACTATGTGCTACGGGCCGAATGCCAAATTCCTCCTCTCCGGTATCATTTGGGCTTCAAAGTATGTTTACAGCAACTATTTGATGAAGCTTCAGGAATTTAATAAATTTAACTCTTACAAAATCTGCGATGTTTTTGTGAAAAAGTGTTTTTAATGAGGAATTGTTAATTATGGTAGAAGTTGCCATTTGTTTGGATTCTTCCAGATCCTATAAGTTTTGTTTTTCTAAATGTGTATAGTACTAACATGTTTTTCTTTACTAAATGAATGTTTCATTGTAACAAGTTTATTTTATAAACTGTCATTACAGAGCTTTGACTCTTGAGTTCCATTGAAGCTCCATTCCAAAACTAACATTGATACTTTTTTTTAAAGTATATCCATATTATAAATTAAGCAGATTTAATATTTTTATTTGTACTCTGCTCTCAATTATAAAATCTGATCATCTGTTTCAAATTGGTGTTATTAAAGTTTGTATACTTATATTTCTGTAAGATTTAGTTTTCATTTATTTCATGCTCTTATTTTTCTTTTCTCACATTTATTGCATATTATGTAATCCCTTATAAAATGTAAACATTTGTTTGGATTGTTTTAGATTACTCAGATCCCATGATAGGTTTTGTTTTTCTAAATGTGTATTGTACTAACATGTTTTCTTTACTAAATGAATGTTTCATTGTAAGAAGTTTATTTTATGAACTGTCATTACAGAGCTTTGACCCTTGAGTTCCATTGAAGCTCCATTCTAAAATTAACATTGATAGTTGTTTTTAAAGTATATCCATATTATTAATTAAGCAGATTTAATATTTTTATGTGTACTCTGCTCTCAATTATAAAATCTGATTATCTGTTTCAAATTGGTGTTATTAAAGTTTGTATACTTATATTTCTGTAAGATTTAGTTTTCATTTATTTCATGCTCTTATTTTTCTTTTCTCACATTTATTGCATATTATGTAATCCCTTATAAAATATAAACATTTGTTTGGATTGTTTTAGATTACTCAGATCCCATGATAGGTTTTGTTTTTCTAAATGTGTATTGTACTAACAATTTTTTCTTTACTAAATGAATGTTTCATTGTAACAAGTTTATTTTATGAACTGTCATTAAAGAGCTTTGACCCTTGAGTTCCATTGAAGCTCCATTCTAAAATTAACATTGATAGTTTTTTTAAAGTATATCCATATTATAAATATGAAGATTTAATATTTTTGTGTGTACTCTCTGCTCTCAATAATAAAATCTGATCATCTGTTTTCAATTGATGTTGTAAAAGATTTGTATACTTATATCTCTGTAAGATTTAGTTTTCATTTATTTCATGCTCTTATTTTTCTTTTGTCACATTTATTGCATATAATGTAATCCCTTTCAAAAAGTAAACATTTCTTTAGATTGTTTTAGATTACTCAGATCCCGTGATAGGCTTTGTTTTTCTAAACGTGTATTGTACTATCATGTTTTTCATTAATAAATGAATGTTTCTTTGTAACACGTTTATTTTATGAACTGTCATTACAGAAAGCACTGACTCTTGAATTTCATTGAAACTCCAATCTAAAACTAACATTGAGATTTTTTTTAAAGCATATCCATATTATAAATTAACAAGATTTAATATTTTGGTGTGTACTCTACCTTCAATAATAAAACCTGATCATCTGTTCTGAATTGGTGTTGGAAACAATTTGCATACTTATATTTCTGTGAGATTTAGTTTTCAATAATTTCATGCTCTTATTTTCTTTTGTCACATTTATTGCATATAATGTAATCCCTTTTAAAATGTAAACATTTGTTTGGATTCTTTGAGATTACTCAGATCCCATGATAAGTTTTGTTTTCCTAAATGTGTATTGTACTATCATGTTTTTCATTAATAAATGAATGTTTCTTTGTAACGAGTTTATTTTATGAACTATCATTACAAAGCAGCTTTGACACTTAAGTTTCATTGAAACTCCAATCTAAAAGCAACATAAAAAAAAAAAATTAAGTATATCCATACTATAAATTAACCAGATTTAATATTTATTTACTTTACCCTTAAGAATAAAAAGATTAAAGTCTGATCAGCTGTCCTCAATTGGAAATTTATATGAAAAATGTAGTAAATTAAACACACTGGTACTTATTCTATAGCAATAAATGAATCACAAAAAAATAATTTAGATACATATTTTTCGACTTTATTGATTAAAAATAGAATCGAAAGTAAAACAATTGCAATGCCCTAAAAATTGGGAAGGCTAAGAATATGTTTTATTATCACATGTTTCCACCTTTTCATAAACTGAAAGGCTTGATATGTTCACAAAACCGAAAATAACGTTCAGTACTAATTAACAATATATAGAAATTGCAATTCTATGCTTTTCTGCTTCATTAAAACCTTTAAGATCGTAATCATTGAAAATTTTGTAACATTGCTTCAGGAGGGTTCTCTTCATCAGAAGAGAAATTTCTCAATTTTTTACACAAATAATAAACAGTGGATATATATATATATATATATATATATATATATATATATATATATATCCACTGTTTATTATTACACACACACACACTAGGTTATTGCACTAAAAACTAAAGCAAAAGAAAAAAAATGTTTGATGTATTTTCGTTTAAATTTTATTATTTATTTTGTCTCATTAAATTAAGTGTTCAATTTTTTTTTTTTGAATATTGTTAAAATATTGACGTCAGTATTTTTCTGATTAAAAGGTGGTGGTGTGAAGATATCCGAATTCCTTTAAGAAATTAAACTTACATTTATTTTTACATAAAACTAGATACATATGTAGGTTTAATAATGAAAGCGTGAAAAGGAAAACAAAATTTGTCTTTAAACAAACACAGTCTATTTCCTCCCTTCCAGATTCTTTTTCCTACAGAGGTTTGTAAAAAAGGTACAAAATGGCATCAACAGAATTTTTGCGACATTTCATGCTCAAACAAATATGGAAGCGGATCATAATACCCTAAAGATCCTGGCTGTATCGCCTACTGAAACTAAAAACTAATCATACTAAGTGTGAAATCAAATTTTGCTGTGTAATATTTATTAAAAAAGCGATTCAATTAAAAAATATTTACAGATTTTCAATTCAAATCAACATTTTTTTTTCAATGTAAATACATCGATGTGCGCTATGAATAAAATTATTTGTATATATGCATGAAAATATCAAAAACACACAAATAGTATATTATTATTATACGTGAGTTGTACGACTTGAATGGTCAGCATTTATACGCTGCTTCCCTTTCTATCGATTACCACGTAATTCAAATCTTGGATCCTAAATCACAGTAAATTAAACTTTAACAAAGACCCGAAACCCAAATTTCGAAGAAAAAAAAATTTGAAAAAATGTATTTTGGTTTATTGGATAAAACGATGCATCAGATATTCAAGAACAAATGGATAAAATTTCAGAGTCAAAGGAAATTGCTTACAGCTGCTTTTTAACTTTTATTTGACCTTCCAACTACACTCATGTCCATAAATTAAGGATAATTCAGAATCACACGGAAATCGAACTCTAAAGAAAAAATTTCTCCTGTAGAATTATCGCACACCATCTTCAAGAATAATAACCAAATTACAGGAAGCCATCAGATGACGCCGATAGTTCGTCACAATGACGAGAGTGTAAGAGAGGGGTATATAATGAATGGTAGCAAAAAAGTACAATTGTTCACAAGCGTTCTGTAAGTCGATCAGTGCCACAACCGAATAGTTATGGCACAGAGGACGCATGTCGATGATTTTTTTACGTGGTAGAATTATCGGCCGCCTGGAATGTGGGCGTACTCAGACGGAAGTTGTCATCTCTAGGCTTTGGCAACGATTCGAAAATGATGGAAATGTCAGTAGACGTTACAGTACAGGTCCTCCGAGTTACAACGCCGAATGACGACCGGTATTTTACAGTAACTGCAAAAAGAAGCAGAAGGAGCACAACATCCCACCTTTCTCGTCAGCTATCTCCAGCCACGGGTACGATATTTTTAAGGCAAACCGTTTACAGGCGTTTGGTACATGTTGGTCTATATGCTCGCAGGCCTGTCAGATGTGTTCCGCTCACGGTAAATCACTGTCGCCAGCGGTTAGCCTGGAGTAGAGAACGTGCAATGTGGACATCGTCACAGTGGGCTTATGTGATGTTTTCTGACGAGTCCAGGTTTAGCTTGCAGTCTGATTCACGGCGGACGTTCATATGGAGAACCTAGGTACCCGCTACCACCAAGGCAACATCATTGAACGACACCGTTACGGTGGTGCAGGTTTGATCATTTGGTATGATCATGAATGGTATCATACATACACGTACACCATCTTTTTCTTCTTTATCTTTGTTTGATAAATGGGCTTTATAAATACGTCACGTTTGTTTTGTTTCTGAACCTTTATTTGCCGGAGCTGGCATTATTCTTAATTTATGGACATGAGTGTACATGATCGACCTCCAACCATTGGTATCGGTTTCCATGAAAACCTCCATTTATGCAACATTATATCATAGTGTATCAATTGATGATTTTCTCAAACATTATAAATGCCCCTAAGGTGTAGAATCCTGTTTTTCTAACAATCGGCGAAAGCTAAAGGAAAAAATCCAGGTCCTCATGTAAAACATATGGTGACACCACTGTAAGAAACACATTGAAAAAATAGCGCTAAATTTCGTCGCAAGCGTACCACTATAAAAAAAGACTCGGTTACAGAAAAAAATTAGCTGTAGGAAAAAAAAGGTGTTACATACAGTGCTGGTTTATTTTAAAATAGTACTGATTCAATAAAATATTTTATTTCAACTTGATAAACAAGAAATGTATAATATTTCAGTGAATTATTACAAATCACTCAGTTGTCATCATAGATAAAACTGGCTTTAAAAAATATATACGAGTTTACTGTAAAAACTCTTATTTTAATAAGATTTTTAATATAATATAAATTACTAAAAAAAATTGTGTTGGCAAAAGGTAAGTCATTAACCTCTGTTGTATTTTGTACTTAAAATACAATTATCTTAAAGTCAGTTCTTTGCAATTTTGCCAAAGTTCAAAGTACTAAGCCTTTTTGATATATGCACTTAGAGTTCAACTGTTTATATTTTTTAGATCTTGAATAACTGTTTAACAGACACAAGGAGAACTTTTTTGTATAAATAGTGCAGAAAAATTTATAAAAATTAAAAAACAAAAAAAATTGGAAATTTTTATAGAAATTAAACGCATTATGTGAGTAAAATATTTTTTTTTTTTTATGAAAACTCATAAATAAATTTTTGAAAATCTCTCCCTAGGCCTTTTGCATATACTATAACAATATTGTAGAAATTTATTTTGTACAAAAATATTGAAATTTGACAGAGGAGTAGGGTTTATAAAAAGTGCGCATATCGACTTAAAAAAAAAACATATTAAAATCGTATTGTAAAATATATTTTCAAATAAAAAGTAATTTTATTTATTGGTTATTGCTTTAAAATATGTGCTTAATTATCACTAAAAAATTAGTTATGTAAAATGAATAATAAGAATTTTGGGTATTTCCTTACGAGTCTCCCCTTAAGTGAAATGAAATCGAAATTTTTGTTCACTTTCCATTTAAGACTCTTGGCCGTAACTTTGTTTAAGCACAATTTGATATCTATTTAATAAAACATGGAAGTGCACTTATCAAATTCTATGGACTGTCATAAAGACCATACTTTAAAGAACCACAGTATAGAATTGGTTTTTGTAGTTAGTTTTTTTTTAGCCAAAACAATTTAGGCCCTTTGACCGACTACTTTCGGCTCCCAATAACCTCAATTTAATACAAAAGCAGGACTAGCCGCATTTTCTCCTCCATTCCACTTTCAGGACACCAAAAACTGCCTACTAGCCAACGGCCAACCTTGGCTGTTGGGCCATTTGGTGGCACGCTGACCAAGTAGAGACGGAAAAGCTTCCTTGACTCCTCCTCTTCGGTGTCTGGTTCTTGGTCAAGTCTGGGCACCGATGCAGGTGGGCAGCGTCCATGACACCCTGACCACACAGAGCGCATTGTGGGGAGGGCAACAGGAGAATCCCGTGCAGTTGGATGGCATGTTAGTCGTTATGCATGTGAATAAATGTTAAAGTTTATACAGTCCGTTGCCTTATTCAATCGCTAAACCTCTGCACATTTTGGTCCTAGAGAACAGAAGGTTATTAAACCAGCGCAAACGACAAAAAAAAAAAAATGACAGACAGTGTCATTACAGCGCTAAATAGAAGGCTCGGAAACATTCGCGCCCAAATTACGAAGGTCTCCAAGACTGTGTCTGACATCGAGTTGGATATCGCAGAACTGAAAGCTCAGCTGGAAGGTATCGGAAAAATTGAAGATAAATTTGATCCGCTAAAGAATGATTATTATAATAGTGTAGGCGCAGATGACTCCGAAATTACTGAAGACATTCTATCGCAGATCGATGACGAGATTCGGAAGATAGAAGTAAGCCTCAAAATCTCTATTAAAAAAATTCCATCTAAAATCGAAGTATCGAATCAAAACTTTGATAGTGCGTCTCTTGAATCTTCAAATTCACTAACGGATGAACAACCCAAAAGAGCCTTGATAAAACTCCCAGAAATCCCACTTCCAACATCACAGTGATTATGCCGTAAACTTATTTTGGAACCATATATTCAATTATTAAAGGTGCTTAAATCATATATGTACATTCATATATCATATATTTTATAAGAGATTGCACAATTTCCAATAAATTTGAGAAAAGAAAAATCAGAGCAAGAAATTACTGGAAACTAAATTTTACCAAAACACAGGTATGCAAATTGTGTTTACACTAATTAAGGGCAGTTGATCAGGTTTCACTATTTTTATTCTTAGGGTATAATAAATAAATATTAAATCTGGTTAATTTACAATATGGATATATTTAAAAAAAAAAAACTTAATGTTAGTTTTAGATTGGAGTTTCAACGAAACTGGAGTCAAAGCTGCTTTGTAATGGCATTTCATAAAAAAACTTTTCACATAGAAACATTCATTTATTAATAAAAAACATGGTAGTACATAACACATTTAGAAAAACAAAACTTATCATGGGATCTGAGTAATGTAAAAGAATCCAAACAAATGTTTACATTTTATAAGGGATTACATAAAATCCAATAAATGTGAGAAAAGGAAAATAAGAGCATGATATTATTTAAAAGTAAATCTTACAGAAATATAAGTATGCAAATTGATTATTACACCAATTGAGGACAAATGATCAGATTTTATTATTGAGGGTAGAGTACACACACAAATATTAAATCTGGTTAATATATAATATGGATACACTTTAAAAAAAATATCAATGTTAGTTTGAGATTGAAGTTTCAATGAAACCCAAGAGTCAGTGATTTCTGTAAAGACAGGTCATAAAATATACTTTTTACAAAGAAACATTCATTTATTAATGAAAAACATGATTGAATAATGCACATTTAGAACCACAAATCTTATGATAGTAAGTGAGTAATCTGAGAGAATCCAAACAAATGTTTACATTTTATAAGGGATTACATAAAATTCAATAAATGTGGGAAAAGGAAAATAAGAGCATGATATTATTTAAAACTAAATCTTACAGAAATATAAGTATGTAAATTGATTATTACACCAATTGAGGACAAATGATCAGATTTTATTATTGATGGTAGAGTACACACACAAATATTAAATCTGGTTAATCTATAATATGGATATACTTTTAAAAAAATATCAATGTTAGTTTGAGATTGAAGTTTCAATGAAACCCAAGAGTCAGAGATTTCTGTAATGACAGGTCATAAAATATACTTTTTACAAAGAAACATTCATTTATTAATGAAAAACATGATTGAATAATGCACATTTAGAACCACAAATCTTATCATAGGAAGTGAGTAATCTGAGAGAATCCAAACAAATGTTTACATTTTACAAGGGATTACATAAAATTCAATAAATGTGAGAAAAGGAAAATAAAAGCATGATATTATTGAAAACTAAATCTTACAGAAATATAAGTATGCAAATTGATTATTACACTAATTGAGGATTGATGATCAGATTTTATTATTGAGGGTAGAGTACACACACAAATATTAAATCTGGTTAATATATAATATGGATATACTTTTTAAATAATTTCAATGTTAGTTTGAGATTGGAGTTTCAATAAAACACAAGTCAGTGATTTCTGTGATGACAGTTCATCAATTAAAACTTGGTACAAAGAAACCTTTCCTCATTAAAATACTTATTTACTGTGACATTGAAGATTTTGTAAGAGTTAAAGTCTTTAAATTCCTGAAAGTTTACCAAATAGCAGTAGTAAACATGCTTTGAAGCCCAAACTATACCGGCGAGGAGACATCTGGCATTTGGCTCGCAGCACCTAAGTGCCAAATGAACCATGAAAGCACAATAGACAGCGAATTCATGATAAATATCTGCTCCGGTAAAATTAAGTTTGCTGAATTCTCGGATACAATTTTTAAAGGCTTCTACGTTGTTGAAAATTGGCTGCTGCATAGTCTTTATTCGGGCGAATCCAAGTTTATTTTCATCTCTCAAAAAAAGAATAATGTCACCAAACAATAAAATTATTAAAGGGGCTACATTTTCGCCGATTTTTCCCATTCGGGTCTTGATCTGCATGAAGAACGGTTCATTGGGGAATACCCAATCAATTTCTCTTGATTTCAAAGCATTAGACAGCAGATCTTTTGTAAATAAAATTAACTCGTCTGCATTTGATTGTATTGGTCTTGAATAAGCCATACTTTTTTAACTCTAAAAGCAGTCTTGGATATCTTCCCTTTTCTAGAAATCTTGGTAGATTCTACTGTTTCAGAAATGCCTTTTGCTATTTTTTAAAACTAAATTGCACTCAATTTCATAATTCACAAGCACAGGCTCATTCACTTCCAATATTTGGGAGGAAAATTTTTGGACGGACCTCTTCTTAGAAAAAATTTTTAATGAAAACATTTTGTTTTACACTTTATTATATCTCATCAAAATTAATAAAAAAAATTGTAATTTCGATACATTAAATATTAATATTATTTTTAAAATATGTTCCTACCGTAGGAAGGTAATTAATTAACGTATCATTTGAGCAACACAACCGGCTGTTGGCGACGTTCCGGGATCAAACCCGAAGGAAAAGATCCAAGGTAGCTAAGTATTTAATTAATGCCGCGCTGGAGCAGCACAATAGACTGTTGTCGACGGTCCGAGTTCAATTCTGAAGAAAAGATACAAGGAAAGCATCACGTCATTTTTAATGGTGCTCAGTTGACGAGGTCAACACGTGAGCTAGCACAACACTCTTTACACCAAGCCAGTGTGGATATTAAGGGCAACGAATCTTGAGGGGAGGCAAAACTGTTTTTGTTTATAGACTATATATTTTTTTGCTTTTCACGCTCTCTTTGTTATACCTCTATATGCAGTCTTTTGTAAAGGTATGTGTGTACTATATGTAACCTTTATATGCAGTCTTTTTTTTGGGTGGTGGTGAGATGATGGAGGACCTCTCTGGCCCCGAAGGTGCCTCCATCTCCAGTATAGCACTTGATAAATGGGCCTTCCTTGGTATTTGGTAATCCTAATAAATTCATATATAAGAAAAGAATAGTATGTAAAAAAATGTATTGACAGGTATTTTGTTTTGTTTTTCCGTCACTTGGTTAGGAATTGCAGTTTCGTCAGTGTGGTGCTATGGCAGTCGTTCCAATAATATTTCCATTCTTTTTAACAAATTAATTTATTCCTTAAGACATATCGACACTATTTACAACATCATCAGGATGAATAATTAAAATGAAGATCGAGCCAACGCCCAAATCGACAGAAACAGAATCATGCGTTATGACAACAAGACTATAGCATTACAAGAGTGCCTTTCTTCTTTTGGTAGCCCCAAACCCTGACGGGGTTAAGGGTCATGTGACACTCCGAAACCAATCGGAATCTTACACGTTACTTGACAGATACCAGACACCCCTCGAGGGAAGCACTCGTGACCCTGACAAGTGAAAGAACTTTGTTGTAAACATTCCCACTGTAACACATACTTCCGGAATATCTTTTAAATATAATGATAGTATTTCTTTTTCCTTATTCCAAGACATTGCGATACTTCCTGTGTTTATTTATACTTCTTATTACTCTTGGAAAGGATATCTTTTTCTTTTGAAATATTTATGGGAGCTTAAATGGTTTTCCCGGAAGTTTATTATTTCTTTTATGTATAACGTTGGTGAAATGTTAGTTTTGAAAACTGCTTTTTAGTCGATTGGATGCTTCTTAGAAGAGTGGACACGATGCTGTGTCAGAGTGGCATGTTTCAGCCGTTATGTTTTCTACGTATGATGAGATGTAGTTGTGACTGTGATATCACTACCAATTTGTAAATAATTTTTTTTTTTTAAAGGGTTATTTCTTTTATCACGATGTCACAGCTACCTATTAAGGGTGGCATGCATTTGGTGTTGATTTTAAATATAAATAAAATTCTTGGCAGAATTTCTTAAAGTTTACTTTTGTGTTTTATAAACGGGTACTTAGTTTATAAGTTAATATTAAAAGTGCACTTACGCTTAGGCATTGTTGAAACGAAGGTTTCACGAACAAGAAATTTAAATTGACTATAATAAAACACGTCGATAAAACACAATAAATAATCGTCAAGAAAGATGCACGAGCTGTCTATGCGTACTCTTAATAGAGGACCGAGCAAGCAGGCTTCGGACTAAGGAGGGGAGAAAAGTAACAGCCTGTTCTTTTACAATGTGAATTCCAAAATTCTAGACACCTGAAGTGATTGCAAGTAGGGGAGAAGGGGGCTAATGTGGACAATTTTTATAAATTTGGTAAAAAAGTGTACTAATATCATTTTTGACACATCAACTATATTTTTTTCAATACTATACTCTTTTACCTTTAATCTGTTGATATATTAAAGTATTTGGCAATATAGTTTTTTAATAATATTTTGTTTAAAAAAAGTTGTTTTTGTCCACACTAGCCCCATGTCATGGGGCCAGGTTCTTCATGAGCGCACCACCACCTACAAATCCGAATTACTTTAGGAATTTAAAATTACTTTTATTTTTTACAAAAGACGACATACACTGGTATAATAAAAAAAAGCGTGAAAAGCAAAAAAAAAAACAAAAAAATTGTCCATAAACAAAAACAGCATTGCCTTCCCTCAAGATTCATTGGCCCCAATATCCACGTTGGCGTGGTATGAAGAGTGTTGACCTCGTCATCTGACCATCATTAAAAATGACGTGATGCTTTCATTGTATCTCTTCTTCAAAATTGATGTCGGACCGTCGACAACAGCCTGTTGTGTTGCTCCAGTGCGGCATTAATTAAATACTTACCTACCTTGGATCTATTCCTTCGGGTTTGATCCCGGAACGTCGCCAACAGCCCGTTGTGTTTGTCCTATGATTCGTTAATCAATTACCTACCCACGGTAGGAACATATTAAAAAAAATAATATTAAAATTTTATGTATCCAAATTACAATTTTTTTATTGATTTTGATGGGTAACAATAAAATTGAAAATAAAATGTATTTGATTAAATAATTTTTTTAAGAAGAGAGCCGTCCAAACATTTTTTGCCCAAATATTGAAAGTCAATGTGCCTGTGCTTGTGAATTATGAGATTGAGTGCAATTTAGTTTTAAAAAATAGCAAAAACCATTTCTAAAACTGTTGAATCTACCAAGACCACTAGAAAAGAGGACATATCCAAGACACTGCTTTTAGAGTTAAGAAATTATGGCTGATTCAAGATCACTACTATCAAATGCCGACGAGTTCACTTTATTTACAACAGATCTGATCTCTTATGCTTTGAAATCAAGAGAAATTTATTGGGTATTCCCCAATGAACCGTTCTTCATGGAGATCAAGACCAGAATGGGAAAAATTGGGGAAAATGTAACCCCTTTAATAACTAAATTGTTTGGTGACATTATTCTTGTTTTAACAGAAGCATGTAAACTTCGTTTCGACCATATTATACAGAATATACAGCAGCCAATTTTCAACAATGTTGAAGCCTTTAAGAGTTGTATCCGAGAGTTCAGCATACTTAATTTTACCGGAGCAGATATTTATCATGAATTCGCTGCCTATTGTGCTTTCATGATTAATTTGTCACTCACATGCTGCGAGCCGAGAGCCAAATTCCTCCTCGGCGGTATCGTTTGGGCTTCAAAGTATGTTTACTACAACTATTTGATAAAGCTTCAGGAATTTAATAACTTTAACTCGTACAAAATCTGCGATGTCATTGTTACTAAGAATTTTTAATGAGGAATTCTTAATTATGTTAGAAGTAAACATTTGTTTGGATTCTTTTAGATTACTCAGATCCCATGATAAGTTTTGTTTTTCTAAATGTGTATTGTACTGTCATGTTTTTCATCAAAAAATTAATGTTTCTTGTAACAAGTTTATTTTAAGAACCGTCATTTCAGATAGCACTGACTCTTGAGTTTCAATGAAACTCTGATCTAAAACTAACATTCAGATTTTTTATAAAGTATATCCATATTATAAATTAACCAGATTTGATATTTTTGTGTGTACTCTACCATCAATAATAAATTTTGATCATCTGTCCTCAATTGGTGTTATAAACAATTTGCATGCTTATATTTCTGTATGATTTAGTTTTCAATAATTTCATACTCATATATTTCTTTTCATTTGTTGGATAGTATGTAATCCCTTTCAAATGTAAACATTTGTTTGGAATCTTTTAGATTACTCAGATCTCATGATAAGTTTTGTTTTTCTAAATGTGTATTATTCTATCATGTTTTTCATTAATAAATGAATGTTTCTTGTAACAAGTTTATTTTATGAACCGTCATTTCAGATAGCACTGACTCTTGAATTTCAATGAAACTCTGATCTAAAACTAACATTGAGATTTTTTTTTAAAGTATATCCATATTATAAATTAACAAGATTTAATATTTTGGTGTGTACTCTACCTTCAATAATAAAACCTGATCATCTGTTCTCAATTGGTGTTGGAAACAATTTGCATACTTATATATCTGTGAGATTTAGTTTTCAATAATTTCATGCTCTTATTTTTCTTTTCTCATATTTATTGGAAATTATGGAATCCGTTATAGAATATATGAAAAATGAATGTTCATACCTGATTTAAGTACCTGTAACAATTGAATATATGGTTTCAAAATAAGTTTACGGCAAAATCACAGTAGCACAACTCTGCTCTTTAGGATTTGGACTGAAAATGCCCATCATATTTAAGCTGCTTGGTTTCCAAGTTACCATTGAATATTCCTTTAAGAAATGTACATCTTGATTTGCCAAAGATGGAAAGTTCAATTCAGATACAGTCTGCCTGTGATTATGTGATAGATAATTCGATATATGTGATAGAAAATAGGATGAAGTACGAAAAAACTGTTGGAAGTTATTTATATGGAAAATGTAGAAAATTGAACACACTGTTATTTATTGTATAGCCATAAATGAATCACAAAAAAATAATTTATATACATATTTTTTGACTTTGTTAACTAAAAATAGAATCGAAATTAAAACAATTGCAATGCCCAAAAAATTGGGAAGGTTTGATATGTTCACAAAACCGAAAATTAAGTTCAGTACTAATTAACAATATATAGAAATTGTAATTCTATGCTTTTCTGCTTCATTAAAACCTTTAAGATTGTAACCATTGAAAATTTTGTACCATTTCTTTAGGAGGGTAAGTGCACTTCTTCAGAAGAGAAATTTCTCAAATAATAAATAGTGGATATATATATATATATATATATATATATATATATATATAGTTATTACACTAAAAACTAAAGCAAAAGAAAAAAAGTGTACTTAATTTAATTTAGTTTAAATTTTATTATCTAATTTGTTTCATTAAATTGAGTTTTCAAATTTTTTTTTTGAATTTTGTTAAAATATTGACATTAGCATTTCCGCTGATTAAAAGGTGGTAGTGTGAGGAAATCCGCGAATTCCTCTAGGAAATTAAAATTACATTTATTTTTACATACGACTAGATACATAGGTTTAATAATGAAATTTGCGTGAAAAGCAAAACAAAATTAGTCTATCAACAAAAACGGCCTCCTTCCTCCCCCTCAAGATTCTTCTTACTGCAGAGGTTCGCAAAAAAGGTACAAAACAACATCAACATAATTTTTTGCCACAACATTTCATGTCCAAACAAATATGCAAATGGATCATAACACCTTTAAGATCCTGGCTGTATCGCCCACTTAAACTAAAAACTATATCATACTAATTATATATAATCAAATTTTGCTGAGTAATATTTATTATAAAAGCGATGCAATTAAAAAAAATTTACAGATTTTCAGTTGAAATTAACATTTTGTTCAATATAAATACATCGATGTACACTATGAATAAAAAATTTTTTCTTTTTGATAGAAAATATCAAAAACACACAAATAGTATATTATTATACATGAGTTGTCCGACTTAAATAGCTAGCATTTATATACTGCTTCACTTTGTATCTATTACCTCGTAATTCAAATCTTGGATCCTGTATCACAGTAAATTAAATCTAAACTTTTATTCAAAAAAGTTAAGTGAAATGAAATCGAAATTTAAATTTTTGTTCACTTTTTATTTAACTTTCTTGGTCGTAACTTTTTTAAGCACAACTTGATATCTGTTTAATAAAACATGGAAGTGCACTTCATCAAATTCTATGGACTGTCATAAAGACGATACTTTAAAGAACCACAGTATAATATTCGGTTTTTTAAGTTAGTCTTTTTTTTTTTTAGCCAAAACAATTTAGGCCCTTTGACCGATTACTTTCGGCTCACAATAACCTTAATTTAATACAAAAGCAGGACTAGCCGCATTTTCTGCTTTTTCTCCTCCATTCCACTTTCAGGACACCAAAAACTGCCTACTAGCCAACGGCCAACCTTGGCCATTTGGTGGCACGCTGACCAGTAGAGACGGAAAAGCTTTTTTGACCCCTCCTCTTCGGTGTCTGGTTCTTGGTCAAGTCTAGGCACTGATGCAGGTGGGCAGCATCCATGACACCCTGACCATACAGTGCGCATTGTGGGGAGTTGGACAGCATGTTAGAAGTTGTCATCCGGAACAGCGCCACGCCTACTGCCCGAAGGGGCCATAGCAGATAGGATCACTTGTGACTACCGATGACAAAACATCTCTTTTACAGAGAAGATGTCTTCTTTACCGTTAGGAAATTTTTTCACCATCTTTTTTAAGTCAGATCTTGTTTTGTCCTCTTTTATTTTCTTAGTTCATCATCTTGGATTGCGTTAAAAAATACCTGTATTACAGATCGAAGTGATTGCACAAGAGAAGATAATCGCCCGCAAACGGAGGAATCGTGGAGCCTCGCGTCGGAAAGAGGAAATTGTTTACTTATTTTTTCTTTGCAAATGATATTCAACAGGAAGTTCAACCTCTAGTGTGTATTGAGTTCCATTTTTAAACGTCTCATTATGATATCAAATAGATAACCAATGATAATTTAGATTCATCTCTCTTATTAAAAAAAATGTTACCGCCGCCGCAGGATTGAAGACTGTGTTGTTTAGCTAGATTCTTAGACAGTTTCCCGAGAAAGTACTGATCGGAAAAAAACGAAATTGACATGGTTTGTTCTTCATCGTATTCCCTGGACAATTATTAAGATTTTTTTCCGATGCGGCTATTAGTTAAGGGTTTATTAAGTGTCGAAATTGTAAAAGCGAAATTTCTTCCGCAAATGAGCAAAACACATACAAATTTTCAATTTTTGCAGCTCGTCGAGTTTTTTTTTTTTTTTTTTTTTTTTTTTTTGAAATTTCAATTTGGTTCTTGATAATATATTTTTGAAATTCGGGAAAAATCGGGACATTTTTGTTACTTTTTTTTAAAACTGCCGTATCTATATCTTATTACTATTAGTTTTTAATTTTTTAAATATCGCGGTATACCTCAGAATGTACTCTTTCTTACGGTACTATTATTTTTGAAATCGGTTAATAATGCAATTGGATGCGATCAAATGGATGCGGGGGTTGGCAAGCGTAAGCGAGCAAGAAGGAGCGGAGCCCCCTAGTGTTAGAAAAAAAAGAAAGAGAAATATTGAATCGCGTTGCTAACACAGCCATATTTTTGTTAGTATTAATTCGAAGTCGATAACTTAACTATGATTGCTGCGCAGAATTCGGAGAGTTATCATTATGTTTTGTTGTATTATTTACTTGTGTTGGTTGTCAGAATTTGTATTAGTTTTGCCCATTGTTAAATTATCATTTTTCGTGTTTAAGTTAAAATAATATTAATAGTAACCTATAATAAGAAGGGATGAATCGTGCAAAAATTTCTATAACGAAATTAAAGACATCCACAAGCTGCTGCGTGACGTTATGGGCTCAAACAAATATGATAATGAAGATGTTTAATGATATGTATATGCTTTATTTCTAATAACAATATATGTATATAATATTGTTTTGTTGTTATATGTTTGTTGTTTTAAAATTGGATTCTTATTTTTTGCAATGCTTTGAAAAAAAACTTAAATAAATGGTCAGTGTTTTCATTTGTTAATTTGTTCTCGCATTTACTAATTCTTTTCAAAACACTTAAGTAATATGTGTTGTGTGTTCTGTAGATATACTTTCCGTTTGTGGTTAATATACTATCCAAAGATGAGTCAAATGTGATTTTTTATATTAGATACCTAACAACTATACACTAATAATAATTGCTTTTCGTGTCCTCTTTTTTAAAAATAATTTTAGAAATATTCTCTTTTCTGATAATCATCTTCTGGCAACCCTACTTGTGACCAGTGTTACACATCCCCCCCCCCCTTCTTTGAGTCATCAGTCGCCTTAACCAGTGATTAACAGCAGAGTTAATTAGGACACCAAAAACTCTAGTCATGAAATCCAAATTCTTTTTGGAAATTAAAATTATCTTTGTTTTGCAAGAGTATATAAATGGGTTTATAAAAGCGTGAAAGGCAAAACAAAATGCTTAGTTCCATAATAATCGAATTTCCACAGAGGCGTCTCAACCAGACGTAATCCGAAAGCCAACTGTTTTTAGTTCAATATACAGGCGCAAACATCAAGGATACTCGGGAGACAAGAAGCTTCCCAGGCACTAGCTCGTTATTCTAGACACTCGGACGATACAGTGGCAACATTTTTTATCTTTGTTTGGAAAAGACAATTTTAAATCCTTATTTTGGGTACAAAGAAAACCAACTTACTATCTCACATCACAGTCTGCAGAGGAAGGATCCCGCTTGAGAGCAGTACAAAAATTTCGGGACTTCCTTCAAAATTCCATTCTAACGACAATTATAAGTGCCTCATGTGGTTCCATAGGAGCCCTTAAATTCTTTAAGAACTGACTGAATGTGTTAGAATTACTTAAATTCTTCACTAATATAGCCCTTAAATTCTTTTACAATATGGAAGCCACTGATAACCCTACGATTCAGCAAATTCTCAGTTATGACTTTCGTCACAGAATCAATAGTAAACTGTGGTGACATCCTAAATCACCAAACACCCTGCAACCCTTTCCCTCCAAAGTTACACTCTGCAATTTTTCCACTTAATGTTGACACTTATCTGTTTACCTTTTAGGAAACTCTCATAATTCACTCCCCTCCCCACACTTATCTGTTTACATCCTTCTATGGAGCAACTGTTAAATTGACTACACCTAATAATTTTAAGCAATGGTCAGATGCCCACTGTTAGTTGATACCAATGGTACTTGATTTACGGAGGATTGGAACAACACAATCTACTATGTGACGATCCATGATCAATCCCCAAGCGAAAGATTCCAGGATTATACTACGTAATGTTGAACCACTGTCAAATGACGGGGTTAACACCTGAGCTGGCACCCAAATTCCGAACTTCTATTGCAAGTTGAAGAGATAGTTATAAAACTGAATTGTTGTCACTAATCTACCCAGTGGGAAGGGGGCGCAGTAGCCCAGTTGGAAGGGTAAAGGATTAGCAATCAGAATTTCTAATTGATCCAGATAAAGGCCGTCGTGTACACGGGGGCTGGTGCAAGTTAAATCCGTCGTGGCATCAAATATTCTTAGACTCTTGGAGTGAGGAAGTTTGGTTCAGCTCAGGTGTTGATCTCGTCATCTGATCAGGGCTTAAAATTAAGTGTAACATAACATGCTATTAGAGAAAGTCTGGG
Source organism: Metellina segmentata (assembly GCA_947359465.1). Classification (NCBI taxonomy): domain Eukaryota; kingdom Metazoa; phylum Arthropoda; class Arachnida; order Araneae; family Tetragnathidae; genus Metellina; species Metellina segmentata. Next base: position 19,810,430 of record OX375872.1, read on the forward strand.
ATACAATTCCGAAGGGTAAAATTCGAAGATTATACAATGAAATTTTAAACCACGGTCAGATAACAAGATCACACCTGAGCTGCCACCCCACTCTCCAAATTTCCACATCAGGACGATGTGAGGATATTTGAGACCACGACAGATTTAACCTGCACCCTTTGTACACAACGGTCTTTGGCTGAATTCGAACTCGCAACCCTCCGGTGGCTATTCCGTCGCTCTCCCAACCGGGCTATTTAGATCGATCAAAAATAGGAGGTAATTAATTAACGTTACACTGGAGCAACACGGCGGGTTATTTGTGACGGTTCGGGATCAATCTCAAAGGGAAAGAATCGATTTCAACACCACGTAATTTTAAGCAACAGTCAGATGACGAGGCACAACTGAGTTGGTACCCCACTCTCCAAACTTCCACACCACAGCTATGTGAGGACATTTAAAGTAACGGCAGATTCAACGTGTATACACGCCGACCAACCGTTATAGTGGTTAAGTTGTTAGCCTCTAGATCGGAAGGTTCCCGGTTCGAATCCGGGTGCGGGCATGGATGTTTGTAAGCGTATGGTGTAGAGGCGGCTGGTGCACCTTAAATCTGTCGCGGCCGAAAGTCCTCACGTTGGGTTGGCGTGGAAGTTTGGAGAGTGGGGTGCCAGCTCAGGTGTTGCTTCGTCATCTGACCGTGGTTCAAAATTACGAAGTGTTGTCCTCGGATCTTTCCCTCAAGGGACTGATCCCGGACCGTCGTCAATAGCCCGTTGTGTTGCTCTAGTACGACGTTATCTAAAATTACCATTACCATCAACGTGTATACGAGTACTTTGTATACGAGGGTCTTTGGTTGGATTCAAACTCGCATCCCATAGGTTGCTAACTCGTTTCCATGACACTAGTAACTACCGCAGCCCTAAATTTATAATTGTTTCCTAATCTAAATTTAGGTAAACAATATTATTATCATTTGAAATTGAAGGATTCATTTTATCTCCCATACATTTTTTCCAATAGCCCGTCGTGTTTCTTCAGAGCGACGATAATTACAAATATCTATCTACCCACACAAAAGACGACTACGTAAACAGATATAATAGAGCGAGCACGAAAAGTAAAAAAAAAAAAAAAAAAAAGTTTATATACACATAAACAGTATTGCCTAACCTCAAGATTCGTTGGCTCCAATATCCAAGTTGGCGTGGTGTAAAGAGTGTTGTGCTAGCTCATGTGTTGACCTCGTCATCTGAGCATCATTAAAAATGAGGTGATGCTTTCCTTGTATCTTTTCTTCAGAATTGATCTCGGACTGTCGACAGCAGTCTGTTGTGCTGCTCCAGTGCGGCTTTAATAAAAAACATACCTTGGATCTTTTCCTTCGGGTGTGATCCCGGAACGTCACCAACAGCCCTTTGTGTTGCTCGAATGATACGTTAATTAATTACCTACCTACGGAAGGATACTTATTTAAAAAATAATATTAATTTTTAATTTATCAAAATTACAATTATTTGTATTAATTTTGATGAGTTATAATAAAGTGTAAAACTAAATGTTTACATTGAAATTTTTTTCTAAGAAGAGGTCCGTCCAAAAATTTTCATCCCAAATATTGGAAGGCAATGAGCCTGTGCTTGTGAATTATGAAATTGAGTGCAATTTTGTTTTAAAAAATAGCAAAAAGCATTTCTAAAACAGTAGAATCTAACAAGACCACTAGAAAAGGGAAGATATCCAAGACACTGCATTTAGAGAATAGAAAGTAAGGCTTATTCAAGACCAATACAATCAAATACAGACGAGTTAACTTTATTTACAACAAATCTGCTCTCTTATACTTTGAAATCAAGAGAAATTGATTGGGTATTTCCCCAATTAACTGTTCTTCATGGAGATCAAGACCCGAATGGGAAAAATTGGGGAAAATGTAGGCCATTTAATAACTTTATTGTTTGGCGACATTATTCTTGTTTTGAGAGTTACATAAACTTCGATTCGCCCATATAATGAAGAATATGCAGCAGAACTATTTCAAGAAAGTAGAAGCCTTTAAGAGTTGTATCCGAGAATTCAGCATACTTAATTTTACCGGAGCAGATATTTATCATGAATTCGCTGTCTATTGTGCTTTCATGATTCATTTGTCACTTCGTTGCTGCGAGCCGAGTGCCAAATTCCTCCTCTCCGGTATCGTTTGGGCTTCAAAGTATGTTTACTACAACTATTTGATAAAGCTTCAGGAATTTTTACAAAATCTGCAATGTCATTGTCACTAAGTGTTTTGAATGAGGAATTCTTAATTATGGTAGAAATGAACATTTGTTTGGATTCTTTCAGATTACTCAGATCCTACGATTTGTTGTTCTAAATGTGTATTGTTCTATCATGTTTTTCATTACTAAATGAATGTTTCTTTGTAACAAGTATATTTTATGAACTGTCATTACAGAAAGCACTGACTCTTGGGTTTCATTGAAACTTCAATCTCAAATTAACATTGAGATTTTTTTTAAAGTATATTCACATTCTAAATTAACATTGAAGATTTTTGTGTGTACTCTACCCTCAATAATAAAATCTGATCATTTGTCCTCAATTGGTGTAATAATGAATTTGCATACTTATATTTCTGTAAGATTTAATGTTCAATAATTTGATGCTCTCTGATTTTTTCTTTTTTACATTTATTATATATTATGTAATCTCTTATCAAATGTAAACATTTGTTTGGATTCTTTTACATTACTCACTACCTATGATACGTTTTGAGTTTCTAAATGTGTTTTGTACTAGCATGTTTTTTATTAATAAATGAATGTTTCTATGTGAAAAGTTTTTTTATGAAATGTCATTACAAAGCAGCTTTGACTCCAGTTTCGTTGAAACTCCAATCTAAAACTAACATTAAGTTTTTTTTTTTAAATATATCCATATTGTAAATTAACCAGATTTAATATTTATTTATTATACACTAAGAATAAAAATAATGAAACCTGATCAACTGCCCTCAATTAGTGTAAACACAATTTGCATACCTATGTTTTGGTAAAATTTAGTTTTCAGTAATTTCTTGCTCTGATTTTTCTTTTCTCAAATTTATTGGAAATTGTGCAATCCCTTATAAACTATATGATATATGAATGTCCATATACGATTTAAGCTACTTTAATAATTGATTATATGGTTCCAAAATAAGTTTATGGCATAATCACAATAACACAACTTTACCATTTAGGATTTGGACCGAAAATGCCTATCGTATTTACGCTGCATGGTTTCAAGTTTCCATTAAATATTCCTTTAAGAAATGTATATCAGGTATTCCCAAAGATGGAAAGTTCAATTCAGACACAGTCTGCCTGTGATTATGTGATGGTTAATTCGATATATGGGATAGAAATTAGGATGAAATATGAAAAAACTGTTGGAACTTATTCATATGGAAAATCTAGAAAATTGAACACACTGTTATTTATTGTTTTGCTATAGATGAATCACAAAAAATAATTGTGATACACTTTTTTCAACTTCTTTAATTAAAAATAGAATCGAAAGTAAAACAATTCGAATGCCCTAAAATTATGAAGACAAAGAGTGTGTTTTATTTCCATATTTATTTTTTAAAAACTGAAAAGCGTGATAATCTCACAAAACTCAAAATTGCGTTCAGTACTAACTAACAATATACAAAAATTTTAATTCTACGCTTTTCTGCTTCATTAAATCCTTTAAGACTGTAACCATTGAAAACTTTATACCATTGCGTTAGGAGGGTAAATGCCCTTCTTTGGTAGAGAAATTTCTCAATTTTTTTTCAAATAATAAATAGTGGATGTATATATATATATATATATATATATATTTATAGATAGATAGATATATTTAACACTAAAATCTAAGGCAAAAGAAAAAATATATTGTCATCAGCATTTGGCTGGTTGAAAGGTGGTGACGAAATTGGAATTCCTAATCAAGTGACGGAAAAACAAAACAAAATACCTGTCAATACATTTTTTTATATACTGTTCTTTTCTTATATATGAATTTATTAGGATTACCAAATACCAAGGAAGGCCCATTTATCAAGTACTATACTGGACATTGAGGACCCTTCGGGATTCAGATAGGTTCTCCATGACCTCACCACCACCTAGAAATCCAAATTACTTTAGCATTTTAAAATTACTTTTATTTTTTGCAAAAGAGTACGTACACAGGTATAATAAAGAGAACGTGTAAAGCAAAATAAGAAGATACTCTATCAATAAAATCCGTATTGCCTTCCCTCAAGATTCGTTGCCCCTAATATCCACGTTGGCGTGATGTTAAGAATGTTGTGCTAGTTCAGATGCTGACCTCGTCATCTGAGCATCATTAAAAATGACGTGAGGCTTTCCTTGCATCTTTTCTTCAATATGGATCTCGGCCCGTCGACAGCAGTCTGTTGTGCTGCTCCTGGGCGGCATTAATTAAATACTTAACTGCCTTGGATCTTTTCCTTCCGGTTTGATCCCGGAACGTCGCCAACAGCCCGTTGTGTTGCTCGAATGATACGTTAATTAATTACCTTCCTACGGTAGGAACATATTTTAAAAATAATATTAATATTTAATGTATCCAAATTACAATTTTTTTTTGTTAATTTTGATGAGATATAATAAAGTGTAAAACAAAATGTTTTCATTAAAAAAAATTTCTAAGAGGTCCGTCCAAAAATTTTCTTCCCAAATATTGGAAGTGAATGAGCCTGTGCTTGTGAATTACGAAATTGAGTGCAATTTAGTTTTAAAAAATAGCAAAAGGCATTTCTGAAACAGTAGAATCTACCAAGATCTCTAGAAAAGGGAAGATATCCAAGACTGCTTTTAGAGTTAAAAAAGTATGGCTTATTCAAGACCAATACAATCAAATGCAGACGAGTTAATTTTATTTACAAAAGATCTGCTGTCTAATGCTTTGAAATCAAGAGAAATTGATTGGGTATTCCCCAATGAACCGTTCTTCATGCAGATCAAGACCCGAATGGGAAAAATCGGCGAAAATGTAGCCCCTTTAATAATTTTATTGTTTGGTGTCATTATTCTTTTTTTGAGAGATGAAAATAAACTTGGATTCGCCCGAATGAAGACTATGCAGCAGCCAATTTTCAAGAACGTAGAAGCCTTTAAGAATTGTATCCGAGAATTCAGCATACTTAATTTTACCGGAGCAGTTATTTATCATGAATTCGGTATCTATTGTGCTTTCATGATTCATTTGTCACTTAGGTGCTGCGAGCCAAGTGCCATATGCCTCCTCGCCGGTATAGTTTGGGCTTCAAAGCATGTTTACTACTGCTATTTGGTAAAGTTTCAGGAATTTAAAAACTTTAACTCTTACAAAATCTTCAATGTCACAGTGAATAAGTATTTTAATAAGGAAAGGTTTCTTTGTACCAAGTTTAATTTATGAACTGTCATCACAGAAATCACTGACTTGTGTTTTATTGAAACTCCAATCTCAAACTAACATTGAAATTATTTAAAAAGTATATCCATATTATATATTAACCAGATTTAATATTTGTGTGTGTACTCTACCCTCAATAATAAAATCTCATCATCAATCCTCAAGTAGAGTTGTAAACAATTTACATACTTATATTTCTGTAAGATTTAGTTTTCAATATTATCATGTTCTTATTTTTCTTTTCTCACATTTATTGGATTTTATGTAATCCCTTATAAAATGTAAACATGTGTTTGGATTCTCTCAGATTACTCACTTCCAATGATAAGATTTGTTGTTCTTAAATGTGCATTGTTCTATCATGTTTTTCATTAATAAATGAATGTTTCTTTGTAAGAAGTATATTTTATGAACTGTCATTACAGAATTTATTTTTATTTTTTAAAAACTGAAAGACTTGATATGCTTACAAAACTGTAAATTAATTCTGTACTATATACTTTTATACCATTGCTTTATGAGGGTAAACAAAATACCTGTCAATACATTTTTAAATATACAGTTCTCTTCTTATACCTCAATTTATTAGGATTAGCATATATCAAGGAAGGCCCTGGAGATTGAGGCACCTTCGGGGCCAGAGAGGTCCTCCATAATCTCACCACCACCTAAAAAAGACTACATATAAAGGTATAATAAAGAGAGCGTATATATATATATATATATATATACACTGCTGGCCACCCAAATTGCAACACCAAGAAAGACAAGAGATATCAAAACAAAATTTATTTTGTAGATAACATGTTGACCAAGTATCAAATGATTAAATTTATAGACATCTGTGAAGTGTGGTTCCTGCCAAAATCAGTAGCCAGAGTAGCCGCCATTGTTGGAGATCACCGCTGCCACACGCCTCGGCATTGATTCAAAGAGACTTTGGATGTGTTCTTGGGGTACAGCAGACCAAGCAGCTTACACACGTTGCCAAAGTTGGTCTGGTGTGGCAGCTGGGGATGTAATCAGGGTCAAACGTTGAGTAACCATTGACCACGTGTTTTCTATCGGCGAAAGATCTGGAGAGCGAGCTGGCTAGGGAAGCAATTCAATCTGACGATTGACGAAGAACCCTTGGACAATGCGTGCCACGTGTGGTCGCGCATTATCCTGTTGAAATATGGCTATGGGCGAGCCCTGAAGGTAAGGAAGGACAACTGGCTCCAACACCTCGGAGATGTAGCGCTGGCTGTTTAAAGTGCCGGCAATGCGTACTAGAGGAGTGCGAGAGTGATATCCAATACCGCCCCATACCATAACACCCGGTGCAGGACCAGTGTGGCGGTGCATAACGCAGCTGTTCAGCATCCTCTCTCTACGGTGTCTCCAGACTCAAATCCGACCATCGTGGTGTTGCAGACAGAAGCGTGACTCGTCAGTAAAGACAATTTCATTCCATTCTGCCGTCCACATCCTTCTTTCATTGCACCATTGGCGGTGGAGACGTCTGTGGTTCTGTGTCAAGGGTAGACGAAGCAATGGACGTTTGCGGACAGACCACTCTGCTGTAAACGGCGTCGAATGGTACGCGCAGACACTGGATGATGCGTTACAGACTGAATGTGCCGTGCTATGGTTCGTGATGTAGCTGAGCGATCCATCACTGCCATACGCACAATATACCTGTCATCACTGAGGTGGATGCGATCGAACACGTCGGTCCGTCGTATCCTCCTGCATCCAACGATCACATATCCGCAGTACAGTTGTTTGGTTTCGTCCAACACGACTACCGATTTCCCTGAAAGATAATCCACAGTCTCGGTAGGCCACTATCTTTCCTCTGTGGAACTCGGATACTTGATCAAAAGATGATCGCTGTTTTCTACGAGGCATAATTGATAGTTTTTCTGAAAAAACCACAAGAAAAACACAATTGTCGTACTTGAAATCGTCGAAATCTCCAAGCCCTAAATAGCGCTTTGAAGTGGCGCCACAGGCGCGCGTGATGTGCGTCTGAGCTGAAATTATAATCATTTGCATATCTCACCTCCGCTAATGCATGTTGTAAATTTCATATTATTTGCAGGCTTCCTTCAGGGTGTTGCATTTACGGTGGCCAGCAGTGTATATATGTAGGGGTGAAACTACTAACCTCCCCAGTCCTCACCAACAGCGCCCTCTACCTCCAATGGGCTGCGCGAGCAGCGAGCGACACGAGAAGGAAGTCAAACATTAAAAAAGGAAGGTTATTCCTCCGATGTTCTGAAAGGACTTCAATACGAATGAGCAAGACGTGCTCACCGATGTTTGTGGTTTGTGCCAAACGGGCATTGTTATTGTATATTTACCATTTGAACATTCACCTGTATATTTATTCATCAGCTTCACCGCAATCATTAATTAAATATTAGTTTACCGGAACTGTGTGTGAACTCGATTATTACATATATATATATATATATATATATAACGTCTATAAATAAAAACAGTTTTGCCTCCCCTCAAGATTCGTTGCCCCAAATATCCACGCTGGCGTGGTTTGAAGAGTGTTGTGCTAGCTCAGGTGTTGACCTCGTCATCTGAGCATCATTAAAAATGACGTGATGCTTTACTTGTATATTTTCTTCAATTTGGATCTCGGACGCGCTGCTGCGCTGCGCTGCTCCAGTGCGGCATTAATTAAATACTTAAGTACCTTGGATTTTTTCCTTCGGGTTTGATCCCGGAACGTCGCCTACACGCCGTTCTGTTGCTCCAATGATACATTAATTAATTTCCTACCTACGATAGGAAAAAATTTAAAAAATAATACTAAAATTTGATTGATCCAAATTACAATTTTTTAAATTAATTTTGATGAGTTAGAGTAAAGTGTAAAATAAAATGTTTTCATTAAAAATTTTTGTTAAGAAGAGGTCCGTCCAAAAATGTTCCGCTCAAATATTGGAAGTCAATGAGCCTGTGCTTGTGAATTATGAAATTGAGTGCAATTTAGTTTTAAAAAATAGCAAAAAGCACTTCAGAAGCAGTTGAATCTACTGTAACGTCGTGATAAAAGAAATAACATTTTTTAAAGAATTAAAGAAATATTTATTTACATATTGGTAGCGATATCACAGTTTCAACTACATCTCATCATACGCGAAAACATAACGGCAGAAACATGCCGCTCTAACACCGCACCGTGTGCACACTTCAAAGAAGCATCCAATCGACTACCCGCAGTTTACAAAAAATATCTTTTCACCAACGTTATACATAAAAGAAAAAATGAACTTCCGGGAAAACCATTTAAGCTGACATAAACATGCCAAAGGAAATTATATCCTTTCCAAGAGTATTCAGAAATATAAATAAACACAGGAAGTATCACAATATCTTGGAATAAGGAAAAAGGAATACTATCATAACATTTAAAAGATATTCCGGAAGTGTACGTTACAACTCTCCCCCCCCCCTTAGAATAACTTTTTACCCTGTAAAAAGTTACTATAACTTTAAAAAAAAATCTAAATTCTACACAAAATTTCATACAAATATTTACAAACATACATACAACTGCCAAGTTACCTAAAAAACTATAAAAATAAACTCAAAGGACATTTTGGTAACTTATAACAGTCGGCTAAGGCTGTCAGCATTCTGGTGTTTTCTGCCCTGTGACGATGGATTACCTCATAGTTCCAGGGCTGCAGTGCAAGAGCCCATCTCATGAGACGCGGATTTACCCCAGAGTTCTTTTTTAACCATACTAGAGGATTATGATCAGTTTGGATAAAGAACTTGGTAGGTCCATCCAGGTAGCATCGTAGCTTCTTGATAGCAAACACAATAGCGGCACATTCCTTTTCGGTAGTTCCGTATTTTCGCTCGGCGGTTGAGAACTTCTTGCTGAGGAACAGAATAGGATGCTCCTCCCCCTTTTCTGTCTTCTGGGATAACACTATACCCATGCCTAAATCTGAGGCATCAGATTGAACATAAAACGGGGCATTAAAGTTAGGAGCATACAGAATAGGGTTCTGGGTTAGCCTCTTCTTTAGTTCTTGAAAAGACCGTTGGCATTCATTGGTCCACTGAATTTCGGACTTCTTGACTTTTCCCTTCATGAGTTCGGTCAAAGGAGCAATAATAACAGAAAAGTTTGGGATGTATTGGCGGTAATACCCGGCTAATCCAAGGAATGCTCGAATGTCTGTCTTGGTGGTTGGAATAGAAAATTTTTGGATAGCCTGAATTTTCAACTCATTAGGAGACCTCTCCCCCTGTCCCACATAATGTCCCAAATACATCACTTTCTCTTGGGCAAATTTGCATTTGCTACTTTTCAGACGAAGGCCCGCTTTACTTATTATCTCCAAGACACAATTTAGATGTTTAAGGTGAGAACTCCAATCCAAGGAGAATATGGCCACGTCATCCAGATAGGGTACTGCGAACATGTCATACCCTTTCAAGAGCTCAGACATCATTTTGCTGAAGTAATAAGGAGCATTTTTCAGTCCATACGGCATCCTTAATGGTCGAAACGACCCGAAACTTGTCACGAAAGTGGCATACCGTTGATCACCTTTCCCTGGTACTTCAACTAAAATCATAGGCGAAGTGAAATCACTCTCACCCACTTCAATAATTTTCATTTGGAGCATCTTTTCAATTTCGGCTTTCAAGATCTGCGATTGTCGGACCGACATTCGATATGGCTTCGCACAGATGGGCTTTATTTCAGAAAGTTCTATATCAAACTGGATACGATCTGTGAGGCCAGGCACGTTTGAGAAACACTTGGAATATTTACATACAACACAACTGAGCTGGTCAATCTGGTCGTCATCCAGTCTTCCTTCCACTTCACTGTTTCTCAATATCTCCTATCGAGATAAAAAATATTGGGATTGTTTTCCACAGGCGGGAATTCTTCTTCCAACTCTGATTCTTCATCCTCGCAAGTAGTGACCAGATTTATGAATTCAGGCCTCTGGTAGTAAGGCTTCAATAAATTTACATGATAGATTTGTGACGAATTTTTCCGGTTAGGCAGGGCAACAAAGTAGTTCGTCTCCGAAATCTTGCGTTCAATGGTCCCAGGACCATGCCATTGAACCGCTAACGTATTTACAGGTGAGGGTGCCAGTACCAGTACTTTATCTTCAACATTGAATTCACGTTTCACGGTATTTTTGTCGTACCATTTTTTTCTTTTCTTGGCAGCTTCCTCCATATTATCAATGGCTAGGCTGCGACATTTTTCCAATCTTCTCAGAAGATTGAGGATATATTCAACAACTGAAGCATTTCCTTCTTCCGGTTGTAACCAGTTGACATACAGAAGAGTGACGGGAGTCCGTAAGTTTTTTCCATGAACCAATTCAGCTGGACTGAATCCGGTGGATTCATGAGTAACTGTCCTTAAGTCGAACAAGACCGCATGGACATGCTGTGATATGACAATCACATCAGATATTGTTTTGCCCTAAAAGCAGGGAAGCACAACCTACAAGCTATTTGTATCAGTGTTCAGTCCCTTAACGAATCCCTGAAGAAACCAAGTTCATCACCCCTCGATTCCGAGAAAATGGAACGGGTGCGGTTTCTCCCTTCACGCATGTATACCCCATGCTTCACTTCAACCTGATGGTCACCATATATAAAGGTATGTTCATATTTTTATCCGATACCGATTGAGAACTCCATTTATTTCCGATCGAATCTGAGGTCAAAACTGGATATTGGTATCCAGAACAAAATTGGGTACAATAACCAGTACAGAATTGGTGCCATTTGACCTGTGGAAATGGGTGGATTTTTCAATGCGGTATGCACATCTGGGTTGTATCACGTAAAATTTATTTAAGTTGAAATTGAAATTTATGCGTGTAAGATATTATTTCGGTCTTTCTGAGTTAAATAGTCAGGGTAATTTTGACATATCTCAGATGTGCATTTAGTGTTGCAAACTAGCACAAGAAATTTTTGTTGTATTGTTTATGATTTTTAAAAAGTGTGAATTTTAAGGTATATGATTTTTTAAGGTGTTTGATTTTTTTTAAATGTATGATATGTATTAGAATGCCGCCAACATTGAGATCATAGTCTAGTAATTCTTCCACCGAAATGTACAACGACAATCAGGGTTTAAATAGTAACCAGCTAGTAAATGTAATGGCGGCAGTTCCAACGAGCCAATTAACAGACAATGAGCAGGTTGACGCGGTGCCATATAATAATAGTGCTATATTAACTCAAAATGCGGATCTAGCTTTGTCGAGAACCAGTAGTGTACCTCACAAAGATTTTAATTTTATGATCGAACCCTTTCATGGAGACCCTAATAAATTTAATGGTTCATCCACCAAGTATCAGAACTCAAAGAGTTGAATCGATGGCCGGAGGAAGCCGCAACCCTGTTCCTTAAATCAAAGCTTTCGGGTGCAGCGGCGGACTTATTTGCAAACTCACCAGCCTGTTTTAAGCAGCTTACATTTTAGACCAAGAGATAGACCACTTTTATTTACCCCAAATTTACCATAAACTTTGTTGTGTGCTTAAGAATACCCATAACCCACAGTCTTCAAAAAGGTATTTCTTAAGGTTGGCGAGTGGTGGGGGGCCGAGTAATGACGTCATCAATATGGCTGCCGCACAAACTTGTGACACTTTACTTAAACGAACCTAGCTCCTCAACGAAGCGTCGTAGAGCATTGTACTTTTTTTTAAATTACTCGTAATTAAATAACCATTGTTTTATGTAATAACAATATAGGTCGTAAGTGTAATAGTTTTCCTGATATTTAGCCCCAAACGTACATTTTACGAGTTTTTCTGTTTCATAGTGAATGTTGAAAGCCCAACAACGCTTAAACCGATAAGACAATAAAAAATAGGCAAGATTTAAAATGTTTGCTAAGACTGTGGGGATTTAAAAAATACCATAAACATGGCTATGGTTGCATTACGAGATAGTAAATGGCGGTTATTGTCTTACACTTGAAGCCAAGAACTGCTTGACCAGCCCGCTGTGACGGGGATCTTGAGAGTTAACACCTCTCTGATATATTAGTATACAGTTGTAATGTATTATAATCACAAACAAAGACTAAATAACAAGCAAATAAAATAAATAATTTTTATGTATATTTCGTCGATTGTATTGTGCGTGTCTTCACAGTAGTACTTATGGACCTCTAAAATATGTTTTTATAATTACTGTAACGTTTTATTTATCTGCTAATTAACTAAATCTAAAACTAATGCTAAATCTTACAATAGATGTCAAATTTGAAAAAATGCTTTAAACAAAACCAATTTAAAATTAGCACTTGCGTTCTTGTTAAAGAAGTTTTTTTAATCTTCTGGCCTTATAACTCATCATCGGAGTCTGTGTCACTATCACTGCTTTTTAAAGCAACTTGATCCTGTGCATAAGTATCGTCATTTTCAGGCGGAATAATGCCAGGTGGCATAGGCTCTTCATACCACTTAACCTGTTATTTCCTAAGTTCCATCCATGACAGGTTGGGTCAATGTTTTCCAGAAGGTTACAGATGTTTACACGCTTCCACATCCAAGATACAGCATTGCTCCGCTTAACTTTTTGTTTCAAAGCTGCTTTTGAAGGAGGAAGAGTAGGATTAACAGGCCTAATTTTTGTCAATGGCTTACTTGTTAGCAGAGCTTATTTTAAAAACACTGTATCGCACTTCTGATACATACCACACACAAATGTCTCTACACCAATCAGCAATGATTCATCCACCAAGACGGATTCTCCTAATTTAGCCAGAATTTTTTGATGAGCTATGCTTTTTGTGAGAATATTAAAAGGTTTTATTTTACCTTGTCTGGTAAACGCTGCAATGTAATCTGAACCAGTCAAGGCGTGAAAGCCTAGCAGGCCGTCAGCTATTTCATTTGCTATTTTTGAGACGTTAATATATCTTCTAGAGTTGTTTGAAGATACACCACATTCCAACCATAAGTGTGCATTCTTTAAGTTCTTTTGGTGTTATATCATTGACACAAAAATAACCGAATCGTTTGCTCGCACCAAAACATTTTTCTCTTCACCATTTAGAGTCGTGTGTGTAATATACCAAATTATCCTCGTATCTGCTTCATTGTGTTGGCCGGCAAGTTCTTTCGAATCATTTACGTTCATGTTGGTGCCTATACATGAGTACATATAACAAGTCTGTTCTACAGCAACATATAACTTTTTATTGCCTAGCAAGTGACGATATTTGGAAGATCTCCATTCTTTGCATAGAAACTTTGTTAACGATGTCTTGAACGATTCACTTCTTAGAGCCACTGAAGACTTTTTTGGAGTTTTTGTTCAGGTCCAAACACTTTTATTTCAGTCACTAGTGTTTTAGCATTACGTATGTCATGTTCCGTATCCTTGATAGTTGGGGTGCCATAGACGTCAAACACTAAGTGAATTTCTCTATCTTCTATCCTTTGCAGATTAATACCAGAATGTTGTTGGAAAAGAGCTCCATAGTTATCCGGGAATTGAATTGTGTGCATAATGAACATAGCATCAAAGACTACTGTGCCCACAGTAAGTGGAGCAGATACGATATCTTCTTTTTGAAGCTCTTCCAATTTATGCATCAGTTTTGATTTGCATGTTTTATTCAGTGAGCCATCTATTTGTCCAAGAGCTAGGGGAACTGAGGTAAGAGGATAGGCCAAAACATCCCTCATATCACACTTCTGTTCAGAGGCAATATTGGTCTTGCAAAAAGATCACGCGACCATTTTACGACATGGAGCTTTTAATCTGATCCTTGGATAGTTTTAGAAGCACACACAAAAGCACAGTTCAAAGCAATATTTATTGGTATTGGAAGAGAGTTTAACATTTCTTGGATCACTAACATACAACGTCTAAAAATTTTCAAAGGCCTCTGTGCCTTTGAAGTATGCACTAAGTAGATCTTTACTTACTTTATCGTCCACAACATGCCCATTGGATATGTTTCTAAAAGAAGTTTCTCTGTCCATTTCTTCAAAAGGATCTGAAAAGCTCTTGAGTGAAGATATTACACACTCAACATCTTTGTTGTCTTTTTCGGTCCGACTTTCTTGAAGGTCCTGTTGAGAGTCTGGTTTCCTGGATACATCACTGCCTTCTTCCAAACTTGTTACTATTTTGCTCCGTATCTAATTTTCATTCACCTAGCCCTAGCTGAATCAGAGTTGGCAAACGCTGTAATATTAATCATGCATCCATCCATACAAAATTAAAATTTTTAAGCAGATTATTACCCTTAACAAGATAAAAATTTCTTATTGCAATATTTTCCTAACATACTACAGATACAGAATGTTTCTTTCGATTCGACTAATTTCGGTAATACGTATATTGCCAGTGCAACAATTTTAAATTTTCTTAGATTGCAAAAAAAGTAAACATATATTAGATACAATAGCCACCTCTCATTTATCTTAAATTTAGAAGTGCAATGTTTCCCCAGTACCACTATTCATCTAAATACACATGAATAGACATATAAATTTGAAAATAATATTGGCATATAACATTTTTATATCTAATCAGATTTAATCGTCAACGATGTATGGCAAAACACAATTCTTACAAATAGACTATTTAAATAGTAGTATGAAATATATTAAAGTAAGTAAAGCTTACCTTTTAACCCGCAATAAATAATGTAGAACCAATAAGCTCGAACTGTTACAAAGAGAAACATCCAATAGTGAGAAAGTGAAATTGAACTTGCTGAGAACAGACTCCAGTTATGGTACAAACCAGGGCATATATAAAAGAACAAACGCACTTGAATTAATAGGATAGGTTTGACAAATCAACGGGATAATGACAAAGTATTTGTGAGGATAAATCATTTGAGGTTCGTAGTATATTTTTCGATACTGATAACTTTGTTGATTAACTTCAATGACTATAAGGGTTCATTCTAGGTCTTCAGATGTACTAATCATTAGTACAGCTTTTAGATGGAATTCTCCTTTACAATCTATTTGTTACGAATGAGTATTATCTTTGCACTTGTGTGGTTATAAATTCACACGGCCATTAACACAGTAGAGATCTTTGAAATGGAAAACGAAACGATCCTTCCATTTTATATTGAAATAGTTAAGATCATCGGGCAATGCGCTCCCCTAATCACTGCTCGGAGGGCTTGAGAGACATTTCCTCTTTAAAATGTTCTTTCTCTATTCAAACACTTATATAGATAGCATGTGATCTTCCGTATCATTTATACTTACTACATTAAGATTTAGCATTAGTTAATTATCTGGTAAATATTACAATAGAGTAATTATTAAAACATATTTTATAAATCCATAGATACTACTATGAAGACACTTACAATACAATAGACACAATATACATAAACATTTGTTATTTAGTCTTTGTTTGTGATTATAATACATTATAACTCCATGCTAATACATCAGAGAGGTCAGTGTTAACTCTCAAGATCCCCACCACAGCGGGCTGGTCAAGCAGTTCTTGGGTTCAAGTGTAAGACAATAACCGCCATTTACTATCTCGTTATGCATCCATAGCCATGTTTATGGTATTTTTTAAATCCCCACAGTCTTAGCAAACATTTTAAATCTTGCCTATTTTTTATTGTCTTATCGGTTTAAGCGTTGTTGGGCTTTCAACCTTCACTATGAAACAGAAAAACTCGTAAAATGTACGTTTGGGGTTAAATATCAGGAAAACTATTACACTTACGACCTATATTTTTGTTACATAAAACAATGGTTATTTAATTACGAGTAATTTAAAAAAAAGTACAATGCTCTACGACGCTTCGTTGAGGAGCTAGGTTCGTTTAAGTACAGTGTCACAAGTTTGCGCGGCAGCCACATTGATGACGTCATTACTCGGCCCCCCCACCACTCGCCAACCTTAAGAAATACCTTTTTGTAGACTGAGGGTTATGAGTATTCTTAAGCACACAACAAAGTTTATGGTAAACTCGGGTAAATAAAACGTGTCCTATCTCTTGGTCTATTTGCTGAGGCTTGCGATAAGTTGACTGAATTTTTTGAGGAACAATCCACTCCAGGACATAAGGTTACGGTTTTTCAGGGAATCAAGTTAAAGGAAGGGGAATGAATTAGAAATCTCGCGTATAGAATTGAGGTAGCGGCACAGAGAGCATATGCGTTCGTAAAAGATGACAAGGCGATGGCGCAATTAATGTCATTACAATTTATGACAGCGATTCCTTCATGTTTAAAGGAAAAATTGCTCGACTGTGACCTCACCAATTTTTCTGCGCTTGTAAAAAAGGCAGCAATGTTTTACATGGATAATGAAACACCACAATTTCAAGTGAATACACTTAATGCACATAATGTGTCATCTGAAATGGATTCCCTTAAGGCACAAGTAGAACAACTCAGTATAGCTGTAGCTCAGTGTCTCACGAGATGCAATTTATGTGGCGGGAACGACCACCCACTATCTCAATGTGAGATTTTTACACAGATCAGTGCTCCACATAGAGAAAATATCAGATCGACGTGGCGTTATCCTCAAGGATTCTCTAATCAGAGATCAAACAGAAATAATTTTAATACACAAACATGTTCTTTTTGTGGCAAATTGAACCACAGCTAGTCAAATTGTCGATTTTTAATAGCACAAACGCCCGAACAAAATAGAGCTCCACCAAACCCCTCGTATAACAGAAATTATCACCGGGGCGGTAGCAGCCAATACCAGTCACCTAGAGCGCAAAGTCATTTAAACTACAGAAGGAGGGATGCATAGACGGCGCTCACCCTCTCTCCTGTTACCAGCCGTCTGTCAATGTTACGTCTGAACTTAGAAATTATTTTAACACAAAGATGCAGAGTTCAAATGAAAGTGTGTTTAATTATTTGCAGACCTTTTCAAAGCACACTGAAACAGAAGATTATTATGTATTTAATGTATATGAGAATGTTCCGGAATTACCCCTGATTAATGTAAATTTTGTGGGAATAATTTAAGAATGCTGCTAGACTCAGGGTCTTCAATTTCGTTACTGCCAGCGACAACTCTTGAGATTGTAAAACATGTCGCTAAAGTTAAATATCTTTCAAGAAAGGTGCAGATAAAAACAGTTAATTCAAAACTGGATTTTTCATGTTGCGCTCAGATTTATTTCAAAATAGACAAACATCAGTTTAAAAATACCTTCTATGTTTCCCAAATTGATAATTTGAACTTTGATGGGATTCTAGGCTTTGACTTTATAGCAAGGCATAATATGATGATTGATTCTAAATTACGTGTCGCTAGGTTTGACAACTTTAGTTCCAATCTATTGTCAAGTTATGACAATGCTGATTCAGATTTGTACCGTAATCAGGAATGCCATGTAACTATTCTGTCTAAAACTTTTCTTCCACCACGAGAGATTACACAAGTATCTGTTAAGATTGAAGACGATCAATTTCCATCTGATACATGCTTCCTTTTTATTCCTAATGGTTCAAAGGACTTTGTAATTGACACCTCCATACATGAGAAATGTAATGGGAACATATTTACATCGAAAATAATAATGAATCTACGATTCATTTAAACAAAGGGTATAAAATGGGAATGATTACACATGAGTTTGCGTTTGTTCAGGGCAAAGAATTTAGTGAGAAAGAGCCATCACTTCAATGCAATTTAATTACGGCATCCGATGAAATTTTGCGATTGCGCCAATCGGAATTATCGCCCAACGATTTTCAACTGGATCATCTAAATTGTCAGCAAATATCACAATTAAGGACAATTTTGCTTACCAGTTTTGCTGCTTTCAGTAAATCTTTGAAAACACCATTTGAAATTCCACAATCTCTCCAGCAGAATGTCAGAGATCAACTTAATGAGTTAATTGAAGGGGGTTTAATTTACAGGAATGTCTCACATTGGGCTTGTCCTAAGCTGCTAGTAAAAAAAAAAAGGCTGACCCTTCTCAACCGAATGCGCCTCCCAAATATAGAATGGCGTTAGATTTACGTCTCCTAAATTCAGTTATTGAATGTTCATCTTACCCTTTACCCAAAATATCTTCCTTAATCAATGAAATTTCTGTGTATCAATGGTATACTATCTTAGATTTGAAGTCTGCTTACTGGCAGATAATGCTTCCAGATCATTTAAAAGATATCATGACATTTACCACACCCTTTGGCTCTTTTGGAAACACACGATTGCAATTCGGCCTAAAAAGTGCAAGTTCAACTTTTCAGTCGTTGGTTGACAAACTTATTGATGAATTGCGTGAACAACAAAACACAGGTATTTTTGCCTATCAGGATGACTTCTTGATTGAAGCAAACACTTTTCTGGAAATGACCCAAAAACTCGAAGCTCTACTTCAAATTTTAATTAAATATAATATCACACTAAGTCCGGAAAAATGCGTCTTCTTTAAACAATCCATTGATTATTTAGGTTTTCATATATCACATCAAACCATTACCCCTGTCGAATCCAACATAGCTAAAATTACAAAATTTGCCACTCCAAAAAATGTCAGACAGGTTAAGAAATTCTTGGGGTTATGCGGATTTTATAGGAACCTCATTCCTAATTATGCTCAATTAACTTCCATTTTGAATCAACTTACCATCAAAAACAGTCGTTTTAAATGGACTGAAATACAAGATCAAGCTTTTCAAGATTTACAGAAAATCTTTTTCTCTACGCCATTCGTCAAACTTCCTAATTGGGATAAATCGTTTGTTTTGAACACAGATGCTAGTAAAGAGGGTATTTTAGCAGTTCTATTACAAGAATACAGTGGTACATTACATCCCGTATCATATTTCAGCAAATCGCTTTCAATTTCCGAAAAGAACTATCCAGCCATTAAGCTTGAACTCTTTGCAATTTATAAGGGAATTACTTCCTTCAAAACATACCTTTACAATAGGAAATTCGTGATTCTCAGTGATAGGGATCCTTTGATGCATTACCGGAAAACTAGTTCTCCGGCCGATATCATAACACGTTGGTTGTTGGCAATTAGTGAATACACATTTGAGTTTGTTCACATTCCTGGCACTTTAAATATTCTGGCCGATTACTTGTCACGAAGTCCTGATCCCAATCTCAGAGAAAATGTCACACCAGTGACGAATGATAATCAATTAATTTTACTTTTCGAAGACTTCAATGAAACAAAAGAGATAAACAACATTACACTTGCGAGTGATCCCGCATTAGAAATATCTCATGACACATGGATCAGAGAGCAAATGTTGTTATAAATGTCGTTAAAAAAGAATCCTGACCAACAGTACGATTTAAGTATATCACTTAAAACCATGCTTGTATGGTATTATAGATTACTAGGGGGCTCCGCCACCTGCTCGCCTACGCTAGCCAACCCACGGGGATTGCTACGCAATCCCGTTTGGTTTGCTTCACAAATCAACATTCCTTTCGCAGAGTGAAACTATCTGAATAATTTGTATTATCCTGATTTCACTTTACGGTCCATGACGTCACAGCGAGGGCTTCGCCCCCTGCTCGCTTACGCTCGCCGACCACAGGGGATTGCTACGCAATCCCGTTTGGTTTGCTTCGCAAACCAATACCTTTTTCGCAAGTGATTTCACTTTTTTTTTTACTTTAACACTTAATGCACCCTAAACTAATTGCCGCATGAGTAAAAAGTGTTTTGCATCTTGTTCCCTGTACAATTTTAAGTAAACCGTGTTAATCTCCAAACTTTACGATATGTACTTTGTACTTTCTCGGTAAACCGTCTGAGAACAGAGGGAAAAAAGCAAGCCTTTTTCCTCGCCAAATAAAAAGAAATCGTTTTTATGGCAATTGTTGCTACGATAAATTTGATATCTGGCAAACCCGATAGTCAAAAATACAAACCTCATATGCTCCGCGAAATAAAAAATACAAAATTTGTGTCACCAACTTTTGATTGCATCGAATTTATTTATGAACCAATTTTAAAAATAATTGTACCGTAAGAAAGAGTACATTCTGAGGTATACTGCGATATTTTCAAAATTAAAAACTAATAGTAATACGATATAGATATGACAGTTTTAGTTTTGTATCGGAAATTACGACCTGAAAGTTCCGAAAATTGTATGACCAACTTTTAATTGCATCGATTTTATTTATTAACCAATTTGAAAAAATAATTGTACCATAAGAAAGAGTGTAATGTAATGTATTCAGTGATGTTCTCAAATTTAAAAAATAATGGTTTTTGCAATAGATATAACTGTTGTAACAAAAAGTAGCGAAAATATCCAAAGATTCCGAATTTTGTATGACCAACTTTTGATCGCATCCAATTTAATTATTAACCGATTTCAAAAATAATAGTACCGTAAGAAAGAGTACATTCTGAGGTATACTGCGATATTTTAAAAATTAAAAACTAATAGTAATAAGATATAGATACGGCAGTTTTAAAAAAAAGTAGCAAAAATGTCCCGATTTTTTCCAAATTTCAAAAAAATATTATCAACAACCAAATTGAAATTTCAAAAACAAACTCGACGAGCTGCAAAAATTTACGTTGAGAGGTACTCTTTAAAAAAAAACTCACGGCTGAAGACTGAAAATTTGTATGTGTTTTGCTCACTCGCGGAAGAAATTTCGCTTCTTCAATTTTGACACTTAATAAACCCTAAACTAATAGCCGCATAGGAAAAAAATCTTAATAATTGTCCAGGGAATACGATGAAAGACAAACCATGTTAATTTCGTTTTTTTCCGATCAGTACTTTCTCTGGAAATTATCTCAAAATCGAGCTAAACAACACAGCTTTCAATCCTGCGGCGGCGGTAACTTTTTTTTAATATAGAGAGATATATACATATATGCCTGAAATCAGGAAGGAAACAGTCAATGCTGTTAAAAATTTATCAGTTTTTCTCAATTGCTGTTGAGAATTTTCAAATTGAAAAAAATAATAATATTAAAAAATAATAATAATAATAATCAATCCGGAATTTTTCGATTCAACTGTCAAAAAAATCCGAATTTCCGGATAAAATCGTGGTTGTTATCACCCCTAGTGTGGTCTAGTCCGTGAGCATGCGCAGGCCGCGTCCACACCGGAGAAGCAGAGCAAAACATGGATGATTGATTAACCCCGGAGACAGGTTTGGTGAATCAATCTCTCTGGTTTTTCTGGTTTGACAGCTCGGACACAAAATGTTCCATGTGCTCGCGATCAATCTGGTTGGTTGTGTGTTGAAGTTAAACTGCAAACTTATTGTTTGAAGCAAATTGTTTTAAGGTCCCGTTCTTTACGAAGTCGGCGTATAATCGCGAGTGCAGCGTATATTATCATTAAAGATTTATTAAAGAGGAATACGAGGAAAAGTTCCCAAAAAAGGCGACATTGGTGATGGAAAATATTCTCAGGAGCCATAAGACTGAAAAGGTATACGTCTTTTGCTCACACGCGGTAGAAATTACGCTTTTCCTACTGGGACACTTAATAAACCCTAAACTAATAGCCGCCTCGGAAAATAATCCACTTCATCGTTAACCCTGTACAATTTTGAACAAACCGTGTTTTCAATCCTGCGACGGCGGCTGCGGCAACCACTTTATTAATATATATATATATATATTTATTTATTTATATCCATACGTACTTGCAAAATTGATATTAGCAGATTATTTCCCTACAAAATAAAAATTTCTTACTGAATATTTCACTCATATGTTCCAACATATTGAATGTCTCTTTCAATTCGGCATTTTTCGGTAAAACGTATTAATATTGCAGTGCAACAATTTTAAATTTTCTTTAATTGCAAAAAAGTTTAAATACATTTTAAATATCCACCTCTTATTTATCTTAAACTAGCCACTGCGTGGTGATTGCAAAGAATTCCCATTTGGTTAGCGAAGCCTATTGGACAACAGCAATCGTGGCATTGGTTTGCCTCACAAACCAAATGGAAATTCGTAGTCTATTGGAATGGATTCCCAGCAAATTCTAATTTGATTTGCTTCGCAAACTAAATTATGAATATTATGAACTATGATTTGCTTCGCAAACAAACACCTCGGGCAACGCCGTAATGACCTCGTCATTGCCAAATTCGAGTTGCGAAGAGATCCAATCGGCGTGACGTCAGAAAATCAAATGGAAGGTAGAGATTTAGGGGTTTAGATTTTATTCAGATTGAAATCTGTTGAAATTTTCATCTGTCTTTAACGATCCCGATTTTACAAAAAAGTACTTAACAATGCCAGTCAATATATATTTTTTTATTTGTTTTGCTTTTCTTCGCTGTGAAATGGTTTGAGCGTAGGAAATTAAATCTGTGATATCTCGAATCAAACGAAAGTCATTCTTCACAGAAAGTGGCGTTCGTGTTGGAAAAAATATAAGTTTCAATTTAAAGTTATTCATTTATCGAAAATCATATTTTTAGGTATAGATCTAATGTGAAATTTTCCGCAGATTTCATATCCGTTGAAAATTGTACTCTATCTTTTACGATCAAGGAGATAATAAAAAAGAACTACATAACTATAGTTAAAACTTTAGTCTGCTGACAAATCTTTCTCCGCAAAATGAAATCGGAAGCGGAAAAAATACATTTAGAATCTGCTAACTTTTTATGCAACTTTTATTCCAAAGAAGACAATAATAATTAAATTCCAATAAATTATTTTTTAAATGTTTTAGATTGAATTTTAAAATTCAGGCTGGACACAAAAATTGCAAAAACTTCGGACTACCCGTGTGCCAAATTTCATTATTGTAAGTGTAATAGATTCGTCCGGACATTGCGTAGTGGAGGTCGGACACTTCATTTTATAATAGCAGAGATTTGACGTGCAAAGTTCCCCAAGACCACTAATATAGACCATCTAAATACACATGGATGGACACATCAATTTTGACACTAATATGGGCTGATTACATTTTCACAACTAAGTTTTAATCGTCAACTATGTATAGCAAAACACACAATGCTTACAAATAGACGACTTAAATAATAGAATCACTTTACAATCCGAAGAAATATAAATATTTCTATGTTCCGATCCCCGACCCGTTTCTTAACGATGACCCCGGTGATTGATTGAACGTCGAGCAAGGGAACGAAAAAACGCCGTCCAAATAGAGCGAGCACGAGCACTTGCTTTCCTTTGATGTACCGACTAGAAGCGGATCATTTTGCTCGTGCTCAAAATGTTCGTTCACCGTCTACACTGAGAAGCAGAGCAAAACATGGATGATTGATTAACCCCGGAGACAGGTTTGGTGAATCAATCTCTCTGGTTTTTCTGGTTTGACAGCTCGGACACAAAATGTTCCATGTGCTCGCGATCAATCTGGTTGGTTGTGTGTTGAAGTTAAACTGCAAACTTATTGTTTGAAGCAAATTGTTTTAAGGTCTCGTTCTTTACGAAGTCGGCGCATAATCGCGAGTGCAGCGTATATTATCATTAAAGATTTATTAAAGAGAAATAGGAAGAAAAGTTCCCAAAAAAGGCGACATTTGGTGACACCCGTAATGGAAAATATTCTCAGCAGCCAAAAGACTGAAAATGTATGTATTTTGCTCACACGCAGTAGAAATTACGCTTTTCCTACTGGGACACTTAATAAACCCTAAATTAATAGCCGCCTCGGAAAATAATCCACTTTATCGTTAACCCTGTACAATTTTGAACAAACCGTATTTTCAATCCTGCGACGGCGGCTGCGGCAACCACTTTTTTAATATATATATATATATATATATATATATATATATATATATATATATATATATATATATATATATATATATATATATATATATATATATATATATATATATATATATATGTGTGTGTGTGTGTGTGTGTGTGCTTGCAAAATTGATATTAGCAGATTATTTCCCTACAAAATAAAAATTTCTTACTGAATATTTCACTCATATGTTCCAACATATTGAATGTCTCTTTCAATTCGGCATTTTTCGGTAAAACGTATTAATATTGCAGTGCAACAATTTTAAATTTTCTTTAATTGCAAAAAAGTTTAAATACATTTTAAATATCCACCTCTTATTTATCTTAAACTAGCCACTGCGTGGTGATTGCTAAGAATTCCCATTTGGTTTGCGAAGCCTATTGGATAACAGTAATCATATCATTGGTTTGCCTCACAAACGAAATGGAAATTCGTATCCTATTGGAATGGATTCCCAGCAAATTTTAATTTGATTTGCTTCGCAAACTAAATTATGAATATTATGAACTATGATTTGCTTCGCAAACAAACACCTCGGGCAACGCCGACCTCGTCATTGCCAAATTCAAATTGCGAAGAGATCCAATCGGCGTGACGTCACAATCTCTTGCGAAAATATAAATATTTAATTGAAAAATTATTTATTAAAAGAAAATCAAATGGAAGGTAGAGATTTAGGGGTTTAGATTTTATTCAGATTTCAAATCTGTTGAAATTTTCATCTGTCTTTAACGATCCCGATTTTACAAAAAAGTACTTAACAATGCCAGTCAATATGTTTTTCTTTATTTGTTTTGCTTTTCTTCGCTGTGAAATGGTTTGAGCGTAGGAAATGAAATCTGTGATATCTCGAATCAAACGAAAGTCATTCTTCACAGAAAGTGGCGTTCGTGTTGGAAAAAATATGAGTTTCAATTTAAAATTATTCATTTATCGAAAATCATATTTTTAGGTATAGATCTAATGTGAAATTTTCCGCAGATTTCATATCCGTTGAAAATTGTACTCTATCTTTTACGATCAAGGAGATAAAAAAAAACTACGTAACTAAAGTTTAAACTAACTTTATTTTTTTTTAGTCTGGTGACAAATCTTTCTCCGCAAAATGAAAACGGAAGCGGAAAAAATACATTTAGAATCTGCTAACTTTTTTTGCAACTGTTATTCCAAAGAAGACAATAATAATTAAATTCCAATAAATTATTTTTTAAATGTTTTATATTGAATTTTAAAATTCAGGCTGGACACAAAAATTGCAAAAACTTCGGACTACCCGTGTGCCAAATTTCATCATTGTAAGTGCAATAGATTCGTCCGGACATTGCGGAGGTCGGACACTTCATTTTATAATAGCAGAGATTTAGACGTGCAAAGTTCCCCAAGACCACTAATATAGACCATCTAAATACACATGGATGAACGCATCAATTTTGACACTAATATGGGCAGATTACATTTTCACAACTGAGTTTTAATCGTCAACTATGTATAGCAAAACACACAATGCTTACAAATAGACTACTTAAATAATAGTATCACTTTAAAATCCGAAGAAATATAAATATTTCTTTGTTCCGATCCCCGACCCGTTTCTTAGCGATGACCCCGGTGATTGATTGAACGTCGAGCAAGGGAACGAAAAAACGCCGTCCAAATAGAGCGAGCACGAGCACTTGCTTTCCTTTGATGTACCGACTAGAAGCGGATCATTTTGCTCGTGCTCAAAATGTTCGTTCACCGTCTACACTGAACGCTACACGATCCCCAACCGAAGACAGCACGAGCAGTTGAACATACACTACCTTTAAAGAAACATGTTGCTTTTCTAAGCTTAAAATATATAAAAAAAAGTAATTTTTAGTTTTACATTAGAACTCCGTTAATCCGTCACTAGTGGGACTGGTTGCATGGTCAGAACACAAAAACGGCCGGAATACTAGTGAAACCAGTACAGTACTCATTTCCAAATTGATACACAATAAAATGTCACGACTTTAACAATAAACACACGATAAGCAAGGAAACAAAATGCATTTGTCAAGTGTCACCAACTATCTGACTCAAAAACTGTGTATTACTGTTTCAAAACGCATTTTGATTATAGATTCTGACTACCGGGTTATTTAGATATTCCAGCGACTGCGGTTCGAGTCATGGTCGAACCATCATTAATGGGGTTCTACTGCACCTTGAACAACCAAAGCAATTTTACAGTTTGCGGGCTGCTTAAAAAAGAGCATAGGCACTTACCATGAACAAATGATGCAATCCAGAAGTAAACTTTTTACACTGTTCCTTTTAGACACACTTTAATATAACCACTTCCAAAACTACACTGCTTATTATCTAGAACATTTTTCAATGAATTCAATGGAAATTTAATTTTTTTTTTTGGAATGGCAACAGCATGAAAGATCACATATTCTAAATTTATTTTTTCCGCTTCCGTTTGGTTTTGCGGGGGAACAATTTTAGCAGACACACAAAACAAATAAGTTTTAACTTTAATTATGTAGTTCTTTTTTCTACCTCCTAGACCGTAAAAGACATAGTAAAAATTTTGAACAGATTTGAAATCTGCGGAAAATTTCACATTACATCGATATCTAAAAACATGATTTTCACCAAATAAATAATTTTTAAATTGTAATTTTATACTTTTTCCAATACGAACGCCGCTGCGCAGAATAACCTTCATTTAATTCGAGATTACATAAATCAGATTTCATTTCTTGCACTCAGCAAAACAAATAAAAAACACTTTGACTGGCATTGCTTTGTTCTTTTTTGTAAAATCGGTATCGTTAGATAGATTTCAACTGATTTGAAATCCGCGGAAAATTTTACAACAGATCGATACCTTGCATTTGATTTTCTTTTTAGTAATAATTTTTTCAATCAAATATTCATATTTTTGCAAGAGATTGTGACGTCACGCCGATTGGATCTCTTCGCAATTGGAATTTGGTTTGCGAAGCAAACCAACACCACGTGCAACGCCATGATGGCTGTTATCCAATAGCCTCGAATTCCCATATGGTTTGGGAAGGAATTCGTAGCAATTACCGGGGGTTAGCGAGCAGTGGTCACACCTTACCCCACAAAAAGAACTCTCACAAAATATCGCAGAAAATAATAGTAAAAATCGATTGTCCGTATTATATCGATTTGCTCTAATATCAGGGGTGAAAACAGTCAAAATGTAAAAAAGAGGAAAATATAAGCAGCGTTATTTTGAACTACAAAAATAGAGAATAAGAATACTATGTTTGTGTACTAATGTGTGTACAGAACAGTGGTGCAGACAGAAATTTTTTCTGAGGGGGTAGGCAAATTTTTAGTCTGATAAAACCCTATAAAGTCCACTAAAAACAATAAAATTTGTCTTTGGAAGTAGGGAAGTTAAACCATAACCTCCCATGGCTGCGCAACTAGTACAGAATATGTGTTTATGATAAGCATGTATTTTCCCCTATTATTTAGCTTAAAAAAGCTCTACAAAGTCCAGTATAAAAAATGAAATTTGTCTTCGGAAAAGGGGGAGGGGGCACATTACGCATAAACTCAAATTTTTTTAAAGTTAAAAAATACCTTGGCAACTCTGTAAACAATATAAATAAGTTACATGAAGTTGAAAATGTTATTTGTATGAATATTTTTGAGTTTTTTTAAGAGTTGCTTTTTTGACGCACTTCTAGTAGCGAGTAATGATAGGTTAAGGTAACCCATCTGCACAACGGTTATTGCGGATTTTAATATAATCTGGGCAAATGGAAAGAAATTTTATTTCGAATATTCCAGAAAATTCTTTCAAATTCCGTTAAACTGTCGTTTTATTTCATTGGTTCATTTGAAATTATTCTTTCCTTGGCGACTTAAGTGCGCCAAGGGCGGGCCGTTGCCACCGCTATAAAAGTAGACTGAAGCTGAAAAAAATATATTACTTAATTCAGTTTAAATTATCAACCTATTTTCGAATATAAAATAACTTTTTTTTTCTTCAAAATCTCTAACTATCTATATTTTTCCGTAAATATTCTTATTTTCTAATTAAATCAACTTTAAATCAAATAAAACTTAAAATTAATAACTCGTTTTATCTAAGAAACAATTTAATTTATTAAAACAATCATAAATATTGCCCTCAAAAGAAGCATCATTTTGAACATTTACTTTGCAAAAAATAGCTGCAGTCTATGTTTACGGTGGCCACCGCCTTGGCGCACTTCTAAAGTCGTCAAAGAAAGAAGTTTTAACAAATTTTGAAAGTACCTTTCTAGAATATTCAAAAAAAAAAAAAATTCTAATGGCGGGCACATTTTGACCGAAGTCATTGGCCACTACAAGGCCGGAAGTGATGGCCACTTGAGAAGGAGCACCCAGTGGGAGGGCCATCATTGCTCCTAACAATTACATCGTAATTTTGAACCATGTTCAGATGACGAAGCAACACCTAAGCTGGTATACGCTTACAAACATCCATGCCCGAACCCGGATTCGAACCGAGGACCTTCCGATCTAGAGGCTAATACCTTAACCACTATACCGGTTGGTCGGCAGGATATTCAAAATGAAAATTTAAAGTTTCCGCTTGCCGAGGTTGCCATAAAAGACGAAATAACCGAGCATCTTATTTTCTAGTTGAAAGAAAAGTCACAAAAGCTGATCAACTTTAAAATATTTCATTTATACCTTTTCTGGCGCATCATGACGTTTCACGGCCGCTAGATAACAGCTCCCTTTTTTTTAGGAAACCGTAGCTTAACCTACGAAATATACAACAACGTACGCTAACTAGTTAAAAATCCAAGTTCTCCAGGTTTGCCAAAAAACTGCACAAGTCGGAACTTTTTCGTAAAAAAAAGGTAAAAATAGGTCATTTTCTCAAAAATTTACGAAAAGTCGGAAGAATCTCATCCCTGAAGTAAGGATATATTCACACTTTCCTTATTTCTTTTTACATTTATTCTTTGACTGTAATTTGATGATATAATTTAATTCTAAAGAAAAAATTGTAGAAAAAGCGGAAATTCTCGGGGGAAAAAAAAGCGGAAATCCGCGAAAACGCGGAAGATTTTCGCCCCTGTAATATTCATGCACTGCTATAATCGATTATTATGCCTCGATGATACTGAACGATCATAAATTGATAAATGTAGCGCAAATATCGAGTTTCTAAGAAAAAGTCGCCTTGCGATGAAAATAGTTGCCTTCTTTTTCTAAAATAGTTGCTTTTGACGTTTTTCAATGTTAATATTCTGAAAAAATTCACCATAGTCGCCTTGCCTTGATGGTAATGGTAATTTTTAGTTAACGTCGTACTAGAGCAACACAACGGGCTATTGACGACGGTCCGGGATATCAGTCCCTTAAGGCAGTGCTCCCAAACCTTTTTATCGCCGCGGACCGGATCAACGTTTGATAATTTTAACGCGGCCCGCTGGGGGGGGGGAGATACGTTGATTGTTTATATTTTAGATTGTTTTGATTTAATAATTTTAATTTAATTGGATTTAAACATGCCTTCAAAATAAAATACAGTTACACCAAAAAATTAATATAATGTGATTTAACATTTTAACTCACTAGAACGCTAAATCAATAAAATAGTTTCCCAACCACAAAAAACCCACGAAGCGCTCGAACTCTTTTAAAAGCAAAGACAGGTGATCGTGCACCAACTAGGAGAATGAATGCTTAGGCTCAGTCTCGCCTAAAATCCCCATTAATGTCTGAAACATGTCCAAAATGCCTCTGTTCACGCGCCGTCCCCACAACTTCAGTTTGGATTTAAATGCAGCTACTTTGTCTGCCAACTTGAAAACATTTGTCAAAATTAGAAAATAGAGACATACAGAAATCATAATTGAAGCTTTAGTAACAGAACAAATTTCAAGTTCTGATTTACCGCCTCCTAATTTGAGTGGACATTTCATAGTTAAGAACCGCACAAACCCGAGATAAATACAACAAAGTAAATAAAATGGAAATAATTTAATATTTCTTGGACGGCCCGGTACCATTTGATCCACGGACCGGTACCGGTCCGCGGCCTGGGGGTTGGGGACCACTGCCTTAAGGGAAAGATCCGAGGACAACACCTCGTAATTTTGAACCACGGTCAGGTGACGAAGCAACA
This sequence comes from Metellina segmentata, assembly GCA_947359465.1. Classification (NCBI taxonomy): domain Eukaryota; kingdom Metazoa; phylum Arthropoda; class Arachnida; order Araneae; family Tetragnathidae; genus Metellina; species Metellina segmentata. The sequence continues at coordinate 19,840,755 of OX375872.1, forward strand.
CCTGAGCTGGCACCCCACTCTCCAAACTTCCACGCCAACCCAACGTGAGGACTTTCGGCCACGACAGATTTAAGGTACACCAGCCGCCTCTACACCATACGTTTACAAACATCCATGCCCGGACCCGAATTCGAACCGGGAACCTTCCGATCTAGAGGCTAACACCTTAACCACTATACCGGTTGGTCGGCTCGCCTTGCCTTGAAAATAGTTTTTTTTTTAGTCGCCTCTGGGAGGCCTGCCCATCGTCATCTAGGAGAGAGTACGACCAATTGCAACTCATGCTGTTCTCCTTTTTTTCTGTTCATCCTATTTTAACGGTCTATCCTGTTTTTAATCATCAAACCTTTTTGCGTCTTTACGTTTAGTTGGTTTTTATGTATCATCTCTAATTTTTTTTCCAAATTCAAAATGACTCATAAATCTAGTCTATCAAATTCTTTTATAATCCAATCCTTTGAATTTCACACTTTTGTGCATACATAGGTACATTAAATTCTACTGTTCTATTAATTATGCTTCAGAAGAAGATGGTCTTGTTTTATCATCTGGTTATTGTTTGAATATTTTAATTACATATCTGCATTTTTCATGTTTTATATCTACCATTTATGATTGTTTTGAATCATAATTTTTTTTAATATTTTAGACTTTTATTGGGTTATATATTCGGTTTTGTTTTTGGCGCAGCTTTGTGTTTGGATCTTGCACCATAAAACCCAAACATCAATCCCAATCCTTCTCGTTCACGATTTCCAGACACCGAAACCTTTTGTACCAATTCAATCGAGGACAACTGTTTTTGAAGCAAGCCATTCAAACTCCCAATTTTAAAGACAGATAGGAATTTCCTTCGATGTCCGCGAAGCGAAAATTTATTGGGGGCAAGTAAAAGAGAGCGATGCATCTTACGAACGAAGGGATGCTCTATTTCACAATTTAATGTTGCATTGATTGTTCTATTTTCACTGTCTAGTTTGCTTTTACACACTTTCTGAGAACAACAACGCAGTGTCCTTGCCATTACGACGGTACCAACCATACCCAACTCTAAGTACAATACTTCCACAATCATGGTTCAAAATCGCCTGCTTTCAACAGGAGGGAATGGATAACGTCACCCCCTAAAAAGGGCGAAAGAGGAACCACTGATACGGGTGTTTACACGATGCCCGGGTGAGCTTGAGTTCCGAAGACCACCAGGTAAATCATTCCAGCAAAAAAAAGAAGCAAAATATCCCCTCTTCGGGTCTCAAATAAACAAAGCAAACGCCCTTCGCGTTAGGCCGTGCCTCCCCCTGATAGGCACCGAGAAGAGGACGGGAATTCATCAACAGGTGGGCCCCATGTATATAACCTCGCAGAAGAAATCGTTATTCTCCACGCACGATGTGGGGAGCTGTTGACAGGTGACGTAAGAAGCGGGTGCTTTTGTTAATCCACAGAAGAATCACACTGAATCACTCAGTTCAGAGCACACGCACACAAAGTTCAGCATTTGAGTTTGGTGTCAGGTTTAATTCACCTGTTTTAAAACTATCATCAAAGCACCTACTTCACACCGGAATGTCCGTGCATCCCTTCCGAGCCCCCATTTTGTAATAAATGAGTTCACACACAGTTCCGGTATTCTTAAGATTTAATTAATGATTGAGGTGCAGCTGATGAATATTTACACTATGAGAATATACAGAAAAATATACACTATGCCCATCTGGCACAAACCACAAACATCGGTGAGCACGTCTTGCTCATTCGTATTGAAGTCCTTTCAGAACCCCCCATCGGAGGAATAACCTTCCTCTAATGTTTGACTTCCTTCTTCTGTCGCTCGCTGCTCGCGCAGCCCATAGGAGGTAGAGGGCGCTGTTGGTGAGGACTGGGGAGGTTAGAAGTTTCACCCCATCATGTATATAAATAATAATTTAAACAAATCGTAATTGCTTTTAGCGTATGGCTGCTCTAAATGTTTACTTCATTAATTTAGCGCAAAAATATTAATAGTTCCAAGAAGCAGCGTAATTTATATTGGTTTCAATAAGGTACCTAACATATTAATTTAAATAAATTGTAATTGCTTTTAATGAATGCCTGTTCTAATTGTTTAATTTTAAATCTTATTAGTTTGAAGACCGAGCGTGATGCATTGGTTAACTAAGTACTACACAACTAGTCTGTATGAAGCCATAATTTAAATAAACCGTAATAGCTTTAACATGACAGATGTAATTAATTTTTTTTTACTAATCTAGCATTAAAAAATTTAATAGTTTCAAAGCCAGCTTAATTGGATTGACTAATGTGAATGAAATATTAATTTATTCGAACCGCATAGCAGTTGGGTTTCATAACTGAAAGGAAATATTTCGTCAAGCTAAGGGAAACAACGTCCAGTAAATGGACTAACACAGTGAAGGAAGGTCACTTCCACAGATAGACAAATAAACTCAAGGAGGAATTGAAACTACACCGCCTACAACTCGCATGTTGCTAACGCAGTGGGCTAACACAATGAGACACTGAGACCCCTTCGACCTACAGAATCAGATTCATTTTACACACCATATTAGGCCTTGCTGCCCCAAACACAAGACATACAATATCAAGTAAAGGACATACACCCATGAAGGAATCAAACCTGTACAGCTTACAACTCGCAAGTTGCTTTTTTTAGGTCAATCGATCAATCCCAAAGTAAACGATCCCAGGACAACACCGCGTAAATCTGAACCATGGACAGATGACGAGGCAACACCTGAGCTAGCACTCCACTCTCCATACTTCCACACGACGCAATGTGAGGACATTTGAGGCCACGACATATTTAACGTGCCCCAGCCTCCTTTGTACACGATCTTGGATTGGATTCAAACTCGCAACCCTCAGGTTGCTAATCCATTACCCTTACGACCGGGCAACCGCTGCCCCGCAGGTTGCTAGTGCAGCGAGCACACCCACTGATTCGATTCAGGTCATGTCATCCTGTGTATGTGACTACTCATACTGTATTTGTGTATTGGAAATATCAATACCTTGCTGTATGGGGGAGTGCTGCAACTTTATAAATATTGTATTTGGAAACTGTCTCAGGTAGACGCCCTTCTACATCTCCTAGAAATGCGTCGCTAGCTGTGAATAAATATTGGGCAGATGGTTTTTTTTGACAAAAATTGAGGAAAATTTATTTTATATCCTAAAAATTACATTTTATCAATACAGGGTGGTCCCGAATTCATGGTACAAACTTTAATGGTAGGTACAGGACATTGTAACAATGATTTATTGTATAGGAATGTATAGTCGCAAGTGACGCGGTGAGGCGAAAACAGGGGAAATAACGGCCGAAAGGAAAAACAAAGATTTTATTGAAAGCGTTGTTGACAAGTGTCATGTTTACAGTAATTGTTCAAAATTGCGTCCACCAGTATCGATACATGCTTGACAGCGTCGGTGGAGCGATTGGCGTACACGTTCAAAGATGCCTGGTATTTCACGCACACCTGCAGCAGCTACAGATAAGCGAGCGACGAGATCCTCATCTGAGTCAACTGGAGTCTCATAAACAAGATGCTTTAGATGTCCCCATAAAAAGTAATCGAGGCTCGATAAATCGGGAGATCGGGGTGGCCAAGGGACTGGTCCACCACGCCCAATCCATCGAGTACCAAACGTGGCATTCAGGTAATTCCGTACATCAATGCTGAAGTGTGCTGGCGCCCCATCGTGCTGAAACCACATGCGGTTACGAATGGCGATCGGAACATCATGCAGCAGTTGTGGTAACACTTCTTTCAGAAAAATAAGATAGCTTCCGCCAGTGAGCCGCGTGGGTAGTAAGTATGGGCCAATCAAAAAGTCGTTCACAATACCAGCCCACACATTAATACTGAAACGTTGTTGAAACGCATGTCGACGCGTTGCATGTGGATTATCGGTTGCCCACACATGGGAATTGTGCGCATTAAAGACACCCTCGCGTGAAAATGTCGCTTCATCTGTAAATAGCACATAATCTACGAAATCCGGCTGCAACGCACATTGCTGCATCACCCACAGGCAGAAGTTCACGCGGCGAGGATAATCTGCCGGATTCAATGCTTGTACTTTCTGAAAATGGAAGGGGTGTAAGCGATTTTCGTTTAACACTCTGCATACAGTCTGATGACTCACACCTACGTCACGCGCAACAGTTCTTGTGCTTGACTCGGGTCTATCAGCCACAATGTTCAAGATGCTTTCTTCCAGCCTTGGAGTGCGTACAGCTCTTACTCGACCAGCGCCATGTCTGTTGACGTCGAACGCACCTGTTTCACAAAGTTGACGATGTAACCGTTGAAAAATTCTATGATCCGGCATTCGTCGATCAGGATACTCCGCGCGATACATTCGTAACGCAGCTCTGCCGTTACCATTTGCACGGCCGTACATGTAATGCATGTCTGCTTTTTCTGCATACGTAAAGTCACCCATCGTCTACGGCAGCACAATTGTGAATGGCGCTTTTCCCTACTGCGATGCATCATGTTCAACAGCGGCTAGACATCTACTGCCCTCTACCGGCAATGATACCAACCGATCACTCCATTTCTCTTTCCTTTTATTTCCCCTGTTTACGCCTCACCGCATCACTTGCGACTATACATTCCTATACAATAAATCATTGTTACAATGTCCTGTACCTACCATTAAAGTTTGTACCATGAATTTGGGACCACCCTGTATAGTATGAACCGTTATGTTCGATGACATTTCTCCATCTCTCTTCTACCTGCATAATCCCGTGCTTATCGAAGTTTCGTGGTTTCTGGCTAAATAACTGATCCAGGTGACGAAACTTTCGAACCAGTTTACGACAGGTGGAATCGTCTCAAAGGCATCCTCACCATACACTAAACATATCTTATTTTGCGTCTGCAAAGCATTCTTGCCGGAAATAAAAAGGCATAATATATCGAAAATGCTCCGTATTTTATGCCATTCGTAATGCTTAATAAAATTTAATAAACATAATTTTTTCCCAAGTTCTCGCTGAAATTCTTTCTTTTAAACACCATCCAAACACAATGAATCAATCCAAACACAATCCAATTTTACACGTGTGAAGTAGGTAACACTTTGGCGATGCAATGCCATATACGGAACGACATCATAGCGCCCAAAACGGGACGAAATTTTGCATCAACCCAATAGAATAGGACTTGAATAGGAATAGAATAGCCTTGGGATGGGAGAATTGTTGAAGAACAGAAGGGATTTACGAATAAGGGAAGCGTTTTAATTCTACTATGGATTAGGCATTGGAAACACGTATTTCAGATGGTGTGTAAACTTTAAATGAGATTGACGAAAGTGTCTACACTACGAAATTCTGGTGCCAACATTCATTAATAGTGTTTGCTTCCTAGGATGTCGTGGAAAGTTTATTCATCAATATGTTTAAGAGTTTAAAAGAGTAATACGTAAACTTCATGAATTAACCTCTTATTAACCTTCTGAGGAGTATAGATTAAGCATTGGAAACACGTATTTCAGATGGTGTGTGAACTTTAAATGAGGGAAACTACGAAATTCTGGTGCCAATATTCATTAATAGTGTTTGCTTCCTAGGATGTCTTGTAAAGTGGATTCATCAATATGTTTAAGAGTTTCAAAGAGTAATACGTAAACTTCATGAATTAACCTCTTATTAACCTTCTGAGGGGTTACACGTACAATTCCCTGCATGACTTCTAAACAATTTTGACTCTCATGGCCAATAGACTTTCCAACAAAATCAGTTCAAAGGATTATATTCTAATTATTTGCATTATTTTTCAATTTTAATTATCTAGATTATTTTCCAATTCTAAATATCTAGACTATTTTCCAATTATAAATATCTAGATTCTTTTCCAATTCTAAATATCTTGATTCTTTACCAATTCTAAATATCTTGATTCTTTTCCAATTCTAACTATCTAGATTCATTTCCACTCAAAAGACCAATATAACCTTTCCAAAGGAAATGACCAACAGAATCGTTCCAAAGGATTTTATTCTAAGGAAATGACCAGAAGTATGTTATAAAAATATTTTTTATAATGAAAGGACCAAAAAAACCTTTCCAAAGGATTCTATTCCATTGAAATGACCATCATAATCTTTACAAAACGATTCTATTCCACGGAAATGACCATCATAATCTTTACAAAACGATTCTATTCTAAGGGAGATGACCAATAGTATCGTTCCAAATGATTCTTTTCTAATGAAAGGAACTATAGAATCTGTCGAAATAATTCTAAAGAAAGGATCGATATTATACATTTCCAAAGCTTGATAGGATCCTTGGATTATTTCAACCAATGAGTTGGGTTATTTAGCCATAGGTGTGTTGTAGAAAAAAAAAAACAATACTGCACTATTCGGAAATCTTAAGATGTTTAGAAGGTTAAATACAATTCGGCGCACAAGTTATGAATAGTTTCCAGCAACATTTACGGCCGTATTCACACGTCCGAGTGAACTCCTCCAAAATCGGCGAGTTAACTCGCGATTTAGATTTAACGCATGCGCAGTACTATCTTTTTGCGAAGAAAACGAGCGAACAAAATAGATGACACATTTCATTCTATGCGCAGTTACAGTATTTTTGCGACGACTGGACTGGACTGGACCAATCATTACGGAGCACATACTACATAGTAGCTCATCTCCTCATCATAATATTGCTTAAATGGAAGTATTTAAAACATAATTTTATTGAAATTCAAAAGAAAATAAAGGTAGCTGCTTAAACGTAAACAAGCAGCTTGGCGAATAGATAGATGGCGGCACCTCCATCCACTAAACCGGAGGGAGCGAACGGTAGAATACGACCATGGCAGATACAAATTCGTCGTATAATAAAAATTATTCTGTTGATTTGTTACGAATGAAAGAAAATTGAAAATACAAGTTACTTTTCACACCACCAACACACAAGTACTGACAAGTACAAAGATAACTGTCAAGACATTGTGTACAATTCTTTCTTTCAAAATTTAGGTTTCCATAAAAATCCAATTTGAAATTAAATACCTTTGCATTTCTTTTCCCAAACCCAAATTAAAAAGGCGTATGCGCTCTATTTAATCACAATTTGGATTCAATCCTACGGCCAAGTACGTGCTTGATCAGTATGGTGATGGGAGTATTCGAATACAAAAGTACTTGTGTATTCGATTTTTAAAAGTAACCGTTGTTCTCTATTCTTTTCCAAGGTATTCGAATACAAGTATTCAAGTAGTTACCCGAAGAAGTATTCGAATACCGGAAGTATTCATATGAATACAGGAAGATCTCGGATTCGGTCTCGTAAAAAATACTCGTCCTAGGTATTCGAATACCGGATGTATTCATATGAATACAGGAAGTTCTCGGACTCTGTATTCAAGTATTCATTCAAAGTACTCGGTCTCGGTCATTCAAAGTACTCATCCTGGTTATTCATATGAATACAGGAAGATCTCGGATTCGGTCTCGTACAAAAGTACTCATCCTAGGTATTCGAATACCGGATATATTCATATGAATACAGGAAGTTCACGGACTCTGTATTCAAGTATTCATTCAAAGTACTCGGTCTCGGTCATTCAAAGTACTCATCCTAGTTGTTCGAATACAAGAATCCACCAAGTATGCCCCTGCGTATTCGAACTCCTGACTTCCTGAGTATTCCTATTTATCTTATTCTTAAGTAGCAGTTATGTTTCTTGTCTTGATTTTCCTTTTCCCAATTTTATAAATCTTGAAAATGCACGTGATGAATGAAGCGTCGAAAAATTCCATCGATTACGAGATTGGATTTCTTTGCTAAACACATCGAAGCAATTTCTCGAATAGACAGGCAGCAATTCGCTGTCGGTTTGGAAAATCACTTAAGTATTACGTTTCTTTAATTTCTGGATTACTTCTCTTAAGTGATAGCATTAACTGTTTCATTTCTTGTTTGTTTTCATAGATGTTAAAAATGACTAGGGCTTCAAAAATTTAATTGATTCTAAAATCTAGAAAATTCTGTAAAACTTTTCAATTAGTTTCAAGTGGCTTTATCATTTGTATGTTGGGTTCTTTCTTGCATTTGAGTAACTGTTGTGTTGCTTTCATTTCATGTTTGTTTTCACTTATGTTTAAAATAAATGTTTCTAATATTTATAGATTCTAATATCTAGTATAATTCTGTAAAACCTTTGGATTAGTTTCAAGTGCTTTATCTTTATCATTTGTATATTGTTTTCGAAATGTTTCCCTGTTCTGTATGTCATCGTGTGTATGAATCTCCCATATCTCAAGAGATACTTGAAACTGAGTCATCCAGATAAGGTTTGAAAGAATAAGATTAGTAAACATAAGTGTTCATAATACGACAAAACTTGTGAGAAAAATTTCCACATTTGAGACAACATAAGCATGATGTACATCACATCGCTGGAAGAAAAGTGATATTCTATTCCTAAAATGCTCGTATTTATGCAGTAATGAGTTAAAGCCAATGTTCGAAAAATGCAGCACAAAAGCTTAATGGAATCTTGACAAAATATGCTTCTAGCATAACATTTGCTACTCCTAAACAGTTATGGGACAGAGTTCAGAAGGCAATGGGGTTATATTCGATCTCATTTGTTGAAGTAACTGGGCAACATATATCGGAGCCTGTCGATAGCTAATGCCATTGCACATGCTTTTTCTGCAGTTTCCTGTTCTAACACCTATCGAGACATTTCAACACACAGAACAACATGCAAAATCCCATTGCATTAATTTCCATTCTTGATCCGAACTCTTGTATAACTCAATTCAGAGAAAAAGGGTTGATGTGATGCCTTAAAAAGAACCAGAATAATAGTGGCTGTCCTGATTGTACTAATGATACATCTTCCTGTCACTCCCTTTATAACCTATTACATCTGTATCATCACATATATGGGAGTAAAGAGTCTTCCCTTTGGCTTGGACACACTCCTTTCTTATACCTTTTCAAAAACCTGTAAAGGCTCCAACAAATCCATATAACTATAGGCCAATCACACTCACCAGCTGCATGTGCTAACTTTTTGAAAAAATGGTTAATTCTAGTCTCCCTTGAATCTTAGAGACAACTCAGGCTCTTAAATTAGAAATGAGATTAGATGTGTCCACCATCGAGGCCAAGAAGATACATGGTTTCATTTACGTCCTGACAATCAGTCATTAAATTGCTTGAAGATTCTCGATAGTGAACTGTACTCAAACATTATATGTTTAGCAGCTTGTATCTACCAAAAGTACTTAAAAGTAAAGACTGGTTACACTGCTAGTTATATATACTAGTAAACATAAGTTAATTTTTGTAGTGGTGGCTAAGTTCGACACACATGTTTTTGTTTGCTTTCTCTTTTCTTTTAGGCATTTGGAATCTGAAGAAGAGCAGTAGCATTCCTCTCTAGCTTGATCTTTGCTGTGTTTTTCCCCTCCTTAAAGTTTGTAAAGTAATTTAAATGTTTGCAGTTTTCCTAATTTTAAATTTAATTTTTCATGCATTCTATATCTAGGGTTCCTTTGGGAAAAATCAGTTTACAACGTAAACTGGTTATTAAATTTTGAGGCGAGAACCTCTGCTAAAGAGGATTAGAAATCTTGGCGATACCTCTATAAAAAAAAGTGCATCATGATTCCTACCCCGTGGGTGATGTGGAAATGGAGTCGTTCATTTTAGGACATGTTATAAGTTACAGAATATAATTGTAATAACTTTCAAAACATCAAATTGGTGTATTCAGTACTGAAATATACTTATTATAAATGTAGATAGTGTTGCCTGTAAACGGTGCCCTGTTATGTAATATTAGTGCGTATCGTTAGTAACAGTAAAATTCTCGAACAAGACAATTGTGTCCAAAGTGCCTTCCTTGGAAGAGAGAGAAATGAGACACCAGAAGAAACAGCCCCTGAACAATACTTACTCAGTCGTGTTGGGTCGTTGATGACATGGTCTTGAGATCAGTGAGTTTAACAAAAAATTACTAATTTATGGGTCTTTACACTTAAGCAAATCCAATTAAAACATATAGATTTTACAAGCTTGGGTGTTTTTATTTAAATGATTGGAATAAAAATATTTACTCAAAATTATATTCATAGAAAGGAAGGAAAATAAAGCCATTATGAGAACTTGTCGGAGAGGACTAGAAATAAAGTCCTATTTTAGTTGAATTTTCAACGTCTCACCGAACAGGTTTCTGAACTATGAAATAAGTTTATGAAACGATGATAAATGCCCTCCTCTTGTCATTGTAAGAGCCCTATATTGCTCAGTATGTGAAGGAAAAATCCTGAAATGTTAAAAATTTTATATGTATATCGTTATCAATATTACTACCTAATTATTGGAATTACAAATTTATACTAGTTCAGTGCAAGTGTAGTATGTATTAATTTAATAGTCTGAACTTCAACAAGCAGATTTTAATCTTATTAAATGTAAGTATACCATATTAAAAAAAATTAAGAATTGAAATAAGGGCTAAGTTTACAGAAATATTTTTAAAGTTTCAAATCCTGGTATTGAAAATAACACTCATACATCTTTTAAAATATTTTTAGAGTTTTGTAGAAAAATAATTTTTATTCTTATATTTGGATTCCCTTCAAAATAAAATTCCGTCTTGTTTCCTGTTGAGTGATTATTTCCTCAAATTATGGTAGAAAACCAAATCCATAAAATGCAAAAACATAAATTTAAAAAAAATTTCTAAAATCGAGATAAAAATTTAAAAATTCGGCAATTTGTAAATTGTATTTTTGTTTTTCAAAATAGAGTTGTGTTTTAACAAGTTCAAAAAGAGAAATGATAGTAATTTTCATACTTACAAAATTTAAAAAAATTTATATTAATAATTCGGAAGAAAAAAAAAGTTGAAACATATAATTTAGAAAACCTTTAGAGTTTTGTGAGAAAAAAAAACCCAATCCTTTTATAAAGCAAAACAAAATCAAACTAATTTGATTTATTATAAAATTTTGTTCAACAGTCCTCGATCTGGATTCGAACCCAGGTACCATTTTACTCCAATTCCGTGCTTCTAACCACTATACCAACCAGTTCATAACAAATCAGGTTTTTTTACAATAAGCCATATATCGTAATTCTCAGATCCTTATATCGATTCATCGTTTTTTTCGTGTATTCGAATACTAAGTATTCGATACTCAAAAGTACTCGATTTTGCCCATCACTAGTATGAATGCAGACACGCCGTTTGAGAATACCGTTCTAAATAAAGTTAACTCTTACTCGCGGATCAACTGATCCTCCAGTTAACTCGAGACTAGTGAATATGGCCGTTACCCGCGAATCAACTGATCTTCGAGTTAACACTCGAGGGTTGTACACTCGTTTGAGTGTATTCGTAATTTTCCTTCAATTCTGTTTTCTATCAAACTTTTCCTTTACCTTTTGCCAATGGCTTGAACTAACCAAACGAAGAATAATAAGCATGCGTAATCATAGCATCCATAGAACCGTGGTGTGGAAGTTTAGAGAGTGGGGTGCCAGCTCAGGCGTTACCGCCGTCATCTGCCCGTACTTCAAAAATAAGTCGCCAATAACCCGCTGTGTTGCTACAATGCGACCTTAGTTTGAAAAAATACCCAACCTACCCCATGCTTCTTACTGATAATACGCACTGTTTGTCCATGCGCTTGATCTATTGCTATCTTCATATTTTCTCTCATTTTCCCGACTTAGTAAAAGGCAGCCTCAAATTCTGAGACAAGCAAATCTGATTTTTAAATTCATGTGTATTAAAACTTTATCTCATTTAAAGTGTTCACTTATTAAAATAAAACTTTACTCTTGGAGTTTTTGTAATGAATAAATAAAATAACTAGAGATAAAAAATTAAAAAAAATTAGCGTTTAAATAACTTAAATCATTCTTTTTGTCGGTGAGGTTTTTTTTATACCAATACGTAAAAAAAAAGGGGGGAGGGGAGCTCAGATGATATACAAAAGTTCTTAGTAATTCCAATTGTTTTCTTCGCACTTTTTTTCTCACATTGTCGAGATAAAACGCCAAATTGGTGGTAATCTCTGCGCAAATAAGGTTATAATGTTACGCTTCCTCTACTGATAACGTTTAAAGTGGACATAAAAGTAATAAACCTTCTTCTCCTCTAGTTCTCATTATTGATCAGATATTTATTTAAACTAAAAACATATGTCCGTTATTGGAATGAACTCACTAATATATTCACACACTTTACAATATGCCATTGATATTATTTATTATAGCTATTTATTTATTTGTTCCAAGTGTTTTCCACTTTAAAAACAGGTGGAATGAATAAGTAAATTATTTCGAAGTCAGAAAAGGGCAATTTAAAATGCTATTGTACCGCAAACGCAGCAGTAATTCTAAAAGGGCTGGTACTCTTACTGAATTTTAAACAGTGTACGTGATCTACCGAAGTGCTGATAGCAACTTCAATGAATCACACGCACTATAATTTTCTATAACTATAATTGGATTAACTAGATAACTATATATAAATATAATTCTCCACGCACTATAATTTCAGACAAGTATTATTGATTTCTCGACCTGATATATTCGAGTAAATTAATAAGTGGATGAATTTAAAGATATAATTGGAAAGAATAAAGCTCATCTATATTCATCGTGTTTGATGACAGAGTTGAGTTGATACTGATTATGGAATTTCTGTCTCTCTTTTCAACAGTAACTTAAACAATGGAGCCCAAGAGAGGCATAAGTAACAAAGGACTAACCCCAAAAGCATTTTAAGCGATAATTGTTATGAAAGTTCAATTTTCATTTTCCAGTCGGTTTAAGCAAACAATAAATATAAGTGGCTTTTATTGTTTACTCTTTATCGTTATTATTTTCCTAATTGTGCTGTATATCGTTAGTATATTTTGCATAACCTGTTATTAAATGTTAGCAAAACAAGATTTTGTCTGAAGCATTACCCTCTGGTAGTTGCGAGATTTCTGAGAAGTGGTGTGTTGCTTTTTATCACACAAACCAATGAATGACTAAATAATCCATGTATTATTTCAACCTTTATCAAACGTCTATTGTTCCTTTCCTTGAAATGAGAATCTTTCTTTACAACTGTTCCATCGATCCTTTCATTAAAAGAAAATATTTTAAAGACTCGATAGCTCATTTTCTTAGAATAAATCGTTTGGAACGATTTTAGTCCTCCTTTCTTTAAAATAGAATTATTTTGGAAAAGTTTTATCGTTTCTTTCCTTATAATGGAATCATTTAGAAATATTCTATCCTTTCCCCACCCTTAAAATAGAGTACCTTGGAACATAGGCGTAACTAGGGTTGTTGAATGGGGGGTGGGAGTGAGGGGGCCTCCCAAAAAGTATGGATTGTACCCCAGTAAAAAGGGGAATATTAAATTAATTGTATTAATATAATTAACACCTATTAATTATTTATAATTAATTATATTAATATGGTTAATATCTATTACTTATTAAAAATTAATTAAATAATTATATTGTCCAATTAATTATTATATTATTCATTAATTAACACTTGATTTTAAAAAATCACAATTTTTTAAACACAGGGTTGAAAACTCGTTTTTTTTTTGGCTCGATTCTTAGACAGTTTGCCAAGAAAGCACGGATCAGAAAATTGCGAAATTAACATGGTTTGTTCAAAACAGCTGTGCAGGGAACACAAAAAATATTTTTTTTTCCCCCGATGCGGCTATTAGCTTAGGATTTATTGTGTCTAAGCGAAAAAGCGAAATTTCAAACGCGAGTGAGCAAAAGACGAACAAATTTTCAGTCTTCAGTCGTGATTTTTTAGAGTGCTTCTAAACGTGAAATTTTGCAGCTCGTCGATCTATTTTAGAAATTTCAATTTGGTTCCTGGTAATATTTCTTTAAAATTTGCGAAAAACCGGTACATCGCACAAAACCTTAGAATATACTCTTTTTTACGGTACAATTATTTTTGAAATTGGTTAATAAATAAATTTGATGCGATCAAAAGTTGGTCATACACATTTTGGAATATTGGTAAATTTCCGTCAATTTTTATTAACTGTCATATCTATAGCTTATGCCATTATTTTATAATTTGAAAGCATCACTGAAAACCTTAGAATGTACTCTTTCGTATGGTACAATTATTTTTGAAATTGGTTAATAAATAAATTTTCGATGCGATTATATGTTGGTCATATAAAATTTTCGGGGACGTTAAGATCGTAAGTTCGGATACACAAAACTAAAACTGTCATATGAGTAGCTTAATACTATTAGTTAAAATTTGAAAATACCACGTGTGGAAATTATTCGAATCTTAGATGGCGCTGGCGTCATTGACGTTATGCGCCTTTCCTGCTCTCCTACACCTGCAGCTTTGGTCAGTTGAAGTTCGACTCGATTTCGTTTGTGTTAATAGTAATTAAACTTTAATTTAACTGAAAGAATCTCTAATCGTCATTTTGTATAGATCTAAAAATTACCACTGAACCACTCGATATTAGAAATCCTGCCATTTTGCGTCATGGTGCATCTGTCGACGAAAGTGTAATATGTTTGAAATTACACCAATTGAAAACGATTTGGATTAGCATTTATGCGAAGACTGCTAAAGGTAGGATTGATTTGAATATTTGTAAAAATGACGGAAGAGATTATTACCAAATTGAAATCAAAACGGAAAGTTACTAGAATCGCGGTGACTAAAGTTTTGAAACAGATTAAAACAGATTTAGAGAAAGACGAAATTAATTTTACCCAAGTAGTAAGGTGACGTGATTTATCACGTGAAAAACAGGTCATCTTTTTCAACATGACGTCTTAGAAAAAATCACGTCAACTGCGACGTCATTTTCGTGTCACCTAAAATGACGTCATTTAGTAACTAAAAATATACGTCATTTTTTGGTCACTAAAAATGACGTGATTTTTAAGACCTCCTAATCTTGGTCATATTCGCGTCATGTGGAATGACGTGATATTTTAGACGTCATTAATTTGGGTATTTTTGCGTCATCATAAATGACGTCTTTGAATCACCACATTTAAATTTCATCTACGTCCTTTTTCATAATTGATTACTTATTGTTGGAGACCGTTTTTTTGTCCTTTTTCGTGCCTTATTAGTACGGAAACGAAGGTCCGAGTTCAAAAACGCCGTGGAAGCTTTTTGTAGAAAAAGTACAAATTCTTCAACATCGTTCGGCATCGGAACACCTGGCCCTGGCGCCAGTTTCAGTTTGATTTGATTCAGTGTCGTGGAGTTGGTGGTCATAAATTTGGAATCCAGCAGACCTGGTGTCAAGAGGAGCTAATGTGTGCGCGAGCTAAAAGATAAAACTAGTTGGTTACAAGGACCAGAATGGCTTTGAATGCCATTTGAAAATTGAGAATATTAATTAATTTCAATATACAGTTGCCGAAGAAAGGCTATTAGACATTTCAAAATGTAGCAATTTCCAGAGGCTGCTAAGAATTACGGGTTGGGTGAAGCGACTCATTAGTAGTGTTTGGTTTTGGGTTGGTGGTCACTAGATGGCAGCAGAGCGGTCATCGAGGGATCAGTCGCCCAATCCCTATCGTTCTCCCTTGGGGGTCAGGAGGACTGGTTTTAGGACGCGTGCGTCCGCGTTGTAAGAGGTTGTGTCCCCTTTCGCGGCGTCAAAATAATGCTTGTATAAAAATACTTAGTCCAGAAAATAAATATATATACCGAACATCTACCTTTGATAATCTTAGCCTTACAAGCATTTGGAGGAGAAACCAACGATAGAAACAGCTACCCTGTATCCCGAGGTAAGTGACTCATGCATACTTCTCTTAAGCAGTGTTGCCTCTGCGATCACTCGAGATTTTGAAAAAAGCAATTTAGGGTATAATTAATTGTACTTGGCCCCGGATGGTATCCGGCTATACCAAGATCCTTGTGCCCTACGCGACACAAGTAGAATTAGGAAAGGGAATTTTACGGGTATTTTGACAGCCGAAGAATTAAAAGATGCCGAAAATTATTCTGATGAAATCGAATCTTTGAAAAAGGGAAACAACGTTGGGAAGAATTCGTCAATTTTTCATTTCAGTCCTTTTCTGGACGACAATGGAATTTTAAGAACAGGAGGAAGATTAGACCGCTCCAATTTGTCTTATGATGAGAAAACACATCCAATAGTTCTCCCAAGAAATTCTTTGTTTACTCATTTGATTATTGAAAATACACATGTCAAGATGATGCATGGAGGAGTAGCAACAACTTTGGCGGAAGTTCGCAGTTATTTTTGGATTCCAAAGGGTCGCCAAATTGTGAAAAGGTTGATAAATAGATGCCTCATTTGTGTAAGAAATATTCGGCTAAGCCTGCTGAACAGACTACTTCACAATTGCCAGAAGATAGGATCAATGAGATGCCTCCATTTTACGTATGCGGGATTGACTTTGCAGGACCAATTTACGTAAAAGATTCTGAAGGAAACCAGAAATCCTACATTGCACTGTTTACTTGCGCAACCACCAGAGCCATACATCTTGAACTTGTACCAAATCTCTCAACGGAGTCTTTCATTATGGCTTTTAAGAGATTTGTTTCTAGAAGAGGGAATTGTCGTATAATTTACTCTGATAATGCTAAGACCTTTAAAAAAGGGAAAAAGGAGCTTGAAGGTTTCTCAAAAATCTAGTCGCACGATACCTTCCATGACTTTCTCGCCAATGAAAGAGTTATATGGAAATTTATAATTGAACGAGGCCCATGGTAGGGAGGGTTTTAAGAAAGACTGGTAAAGTCTGTGAAAGAATGCCTGAGAAAAATTCTCGGAAACTATGGGTGAAATGGAAAAATCAAATACTTGATGGACCTTCGAACAGCTCATCAACTAAAGAATCCCGACTCTTATGACAATTTGAAAATATACGATCTTGTTCTTATAGAAGGCAACACTACATGGTTCCCACACCTTTATGCAAAAAAAAAATTCAAGCACTTTTCAAAACCAAAAAAATATTTTTCAAGGACCTAAAATTTTTTATAACGACCTAAAACAAGGCATCTCCCGTGTGGTGTCCGGGTTAGAATAGCACCAACGTACCCCCTTGCGTGTCGTAAGAGGCGTACTAAATGGGGGTTGAGCGCAAGGCCAATCCCCTTGCCTCATAAAAAACAATGATTCAGAAAACTCAAGGAAAAACTTCCGGACTGACTCTTTGGAAACGACCTGGCACGAAATCGGACATGTTTTTTGGAACTTGGAATGTTAGAACATTGTATAGAGGTGGTGCACTGAAAAAACTCATTGACGTTTTCATGGAGTACAGGCTAGATGTACTTGCTGTCCAGGAAATGAGGTGGACAGGAAATGGAGTAATTGACAAGCAAAATTGCAGCCTTTACTATAGCTGCCATGATAGATTACATCAATTTGGAACTGGTTTCATTGTCAACAAGAGAATCAGAGACAAAGTTATTGAATTCAAACCAGTGAATGAAAGAATTTGCAGAATACGGATCAAAGGAAGAACACATAATATTTCCATTATTTGTGCCCATGCCCCCACAGAGGACAAAGGGAATGAAGTTAAAGATGAATTCTATGACCTTCTTGAAAAGACACACAGTGAATGCTGTTCAAATGACTTGAAACTGATCATGGGCGACTTCAATGCGAAGATTGGTCACGATACAAACATGAACAGATTTGCTGGAAACGAAAGTCTACACAAAGAGACAAGCATGAATGGTATCAGACTTCTCAACTTTGCCATTTCTACAAACATGGTAATTGGGAGTACAATTTTTAAACACAAAAACATACATAAAGTTACCTGGAGATCACCAGATGGACAGACCCAAAATCAAATAGATCACATACTTATCGATCTAAGACATAGAAGCAGTCTTCAAGACGTTCGGACATATCGCGGTGCAAATGTGGACTCGGATCACTTTTTAGTGGCTTCAAAATTACGTCACAAGATAAATAGATATTATCATAAAAGAAGAGATAATAATAGCAAAAAGATTGACATCGAACAGCTCAAGAAGACAAAGATTTTGAAAGAGTACCGAAAAGAACTAAAAAACAAGATAGAACTGAAAGATGAAACTCCAACAGTGGAGATTGCGTGGCAGAATCTTAAACAAACCATAATTACTGCTTCTGAAAAAACAATACCAGAAATGCAAGGAAAGAAAACAACCCCCTGGTTTGATGAAGAGTGCAGTGCTATCACGAAGAAGAAGAATGAAGCATATAAATTTATGATTCAGAAACACTACACTAGGAGCGCTGAGGAAAGGTATAAAGAACTGCGAAGAGAGGAGAAAAGAATTCATAAGATGAAAAAACGAGAATATATGGAAGACTTGTATAAAGACATTGAAAACTTGAAAACTCAAAAGGAAGCAAGAAAATTTTATCAACTTGTAAACAATGTCAGAGCAGATTTCAACCCCAGAACAATAATTTGCAAGAAGAAAAATGGTGAACTTACTCGAGACCCAGAGGAAGTTTTAGTCCGTTGGCGTGAGCATTTCGTAGATCTACTAATGGGCAGAGATAGAGAGGAAGATCTAAACACCCGTAACATGCTACCAACCATAAGTACGGAGGGTGAAACCATCGAACATAATACACCTACTCTTTATGACGTTGAAACAGCAATGAGGAGGCTAAACAACAACAAATCAGCAGGACCTGATGGCATAAAAGCCGAGCTCTTTAAAATTAACGAAACGAAACTAAGCAAATCTATTCATGGCCTGATCTGTAGTATATGGACACAAGAACAAATGCCCACTGAATGGGATGAAGGCTCTGTTTGTCCTATATACAAGAAAGGAGAGAAGCTAGATTGTGGTAACTACAGGGGAATTACCCTTCTAAATATAGCGTACAAGATCTTCTCCATAATTTTATTCAAACGATTGGAGACCTACACTTCAAAAATCATTGGAAGTTACCAATGCGGATTACAGAAAGGGAAAACAACGACTGATCAATTACACACAATTAGGCAGATTTTGGAGAAGACCAAGGAGTATAACATTGACACCTACCACTTATTTATTGACTTTAAAGCTGCTTACGACAGCGTCAACCGAGAAAAACTACTCGAGGCCATGTTGGAATTTAACATCCCAAAGAAGCTGATCAGCCTCACAAGAATGACTCTCAAAAGAGTTTTGTGTAGAGTAAAAATCTCGTCAAGTCTCTCTGATCCATTCTTCACCGAAAAAGGCCTGAGACAAGGTGATTCTCTTTCTTGTCTGTTATTTAACATAGCTCTGGAAAAGGCCGTTAGAGACTCTGGTATCTACACAAATGGAACGATCCTGCAAAGAACTATCCAACTACTCGCTTTTGCCGATGATATTGACATAATTGGAAGAGCGAAACGCTCAGTTATCGATGCTTTTGTAGCGCTTGAGAGTGCGGCAAAGGAGATGGGGCTCTTGATAAACGCAGACAAAACAAAGTTTTTGATAGCAACAAATAAAACTCCCGATCTATCCCCTTTTAAGATAATGACCTACTCCTTTGAAACTGTAACCCGCTTCAAGTATTTAGGAACCTTAATCTCAAGCCACAACGACCTGAAAATTGAAATAAATAGCAGAATTTTCATGGCTAACAGAAGTTTTTACGGCCTCAGAAACCAACTAAAATCCAGGTTCATCAGCGTAAAGACTAAACTAACCATTTATAAGACTTTAATCAGACCCATAGTCATGTATGGGAGTGAATGTTGGACCCTCAATAAAACCGAGGAGGAAAAACTACTAATTTTTGAAAGGAAGATCTTAAGAAAAATATTTGGACCAACTCAAGAGAACAACGTGAGAAGGATCCTTTACAACCACGAAATTTACAAAAAATATGATAAATTCGGCGGGACCGACGTAGTGAGAACAATTAAAGCGTCACGCATCAGATGGCTGGGCCATCTCCTTAGAAATCCCGATGCTGACCCTACCAAAAAAGTGACTTTTTCCAAAATTGAAGGGACTAGAAGAAAGGGACGACCACCTACAAGATGGATTGATAACGTAGAGAGAGATCTCAAGTTTTTGGGAGTCAACCGATGGCGGGCGGTCGCACCAGACAGAGCCAGATGGAGGAGGATCTGCGAGTCGGCCTTGGCCTGTAAAAGGCTGTTGTGCTCCTGAAGAAGAAGAAGAAGAAAACAAGGCATACACAAAAGTTGTCAATTAAAAAGAAAAAATGTGAAAAATATTTAAAAAAAAAAAAAAAAAAATTTTAACTGCTGATAGTAAAAAAAAGTAAGGTATCATCAATTTTGGTGAAATTTGGATTTTCTTCTCGCAGAACCTGTGATTTTTTTTTGTTACAAAATGGGCTTCTTGTCTTAATGACTTCTATCAGGCTACTTGCACCCATAGTGATTTCGGCCAAACGATAAAATATTGTATGATAAATTCTTTTGGTGGCAGAGTATGAAGCTTGCACACGGTTCGATCTACAAGACACAATCTCCATTTTGCTGTCGTCCACTGCCTACAACAGACAGCTGTCATGGTTTATTTTGTTTGAGAAACAAAAGAAATAAAAAGTTTTGACTAGTATTAGGGCTTTTTTATTCTCTAGTCTAGATTTCTATCTTTGCGATCGTCACGGATAGAGTAAAAATTTCAACGGATTTGAAATCTGCAGAAAATTTTTCAACAAAAGTATATCTTAAATGTGATTTTCTTGAAATTTCTTTTTTTCAATTGTAACTTTTATATTTTTGCAATAAGAATGTGGCTTAATTTCTTTGGATGCGCGCCAGGTTTCCAATGATATACTGACTGCAAAAGCTACGGTTTCCTAATAAAGCGGTGCTGTTATTTAACGGTTGTGATACGTCATGATGTGGCGGGCATAACAAGCCGTCCGTCTTTTACAGAGACTATAGGTGTCAAATTAGACCGACAGAATACTGTGGAAAATGGACGATCTAGAAGTGGCATTATTAATATATCAAGTAGTGTTAAGGGGGTCCGGGACACATCAGAAAAATATTTTTATTAATTAATTTAGAATTTTGAATTTTTTTGTACTGATTACCCATCCAACTAATAAACAAAATCAAAACACAAAATTTTTCCAAAATTTTTTTAAAAATTTTAAATTAAAATTTTTTGAAAAAAAGAGGGGTCATTTTAAATTGCTAAGGCTCAAAATATTCTTGGTCGATTTTCAAAATTCTTGCAGTAAATTATTCACAAATTTATAAACTTTAATTTTGATTCAGCAATTTAAAAATTATTAATTTAATAAAAAATAAAAAATATTTGAATGAAAATTTTTGAAAATTGTAAGGTACTTGTTTTTTAAAAAGTCATATTTTTAAAAGTAAATATTTGTTTCAAATTTGCTGAATCATAATTAAAGTATAATGTTTGAAAAATATATATTCCAAATTTCAACCCTTAAACTTTATCGGTTTTCGACTTATAGCAATTTGAATACAGGAAAATCTTGAAAAATGTATCATGGAGAAAAACGCATTTAAAGTTTTAAAGACAGATGTTGTTGCCATGACAACAACTGTCAAGAGTGTTAGATTTTCAAAACAACGCACCACAAAAATTATTACATCTCTAGTTCTAATTAAGATAGAAACATGATTTAGACGTCATTTTAAGCAGAAAAACACAGAGAGAATTTCTTAAAATAATAAAAAAAAAATCGAAAATTTGACGATTTTTGTGTCCCGGACCCCCTTAAGGCGGGAAATAATGGTTTCATTCAGAATGATGCTCAAATGGCGCACCTGCTGTGGAGCAACCTAGTCTGGACAAGTTCCAATGCAAGACGAAATTACACAGCTATTTACTAGTTAAAAAAATCAAGTACTTTCAAGGACTTTTCACCAAGTTCTGTCATTTTCAACTACTTTCAAGGGCCCCTAGTTAGGAAAAATAAATTCAAGGACTTTTCAAGGACCGTGGGAACCATGCACTAAGTGCAAACTTTTATGGAAATGCGGTAGAGTGATACAAGTCTTTCCTGGTCGCGATGGCAAAGTTCGTTCTTGCGAGCTAAAAACTGTAGACGGAACAATTAAAAGACCAGTCCAATTACTTTACCCTTTAGAACTTTAATCTTTGTATTTTCTTTAGGGTATCCTATTCCTTTCTTTATGCTATAATGTTTTATGGATACTTGATATAGTAATTTTTGTGTGTGTATTGTGTTTGATATTAGTATTCGTTTCAGTATCTGTTATACTCTTTTAGTAAAAATATATTTTAAATTCAACATTGAAATAATATTTGATTATATTTTTATATTTTTAATTTAAAAAAACTGTTTTTTAAATAGTTACTTTATGTTTGTTAATATTTGATAAAATCCGTCTTTGATAAATGATTGATAATTGATATGAACTCTTGGAAGAGTTCAGGTGGGGAGTGTGTGGAAATTATTTGAATCTTAGATGGCGCTGGCGTCATTGACGTCATGCGCCTTTCCTGCTCTCCCACACCTGCAGCTTTGGTCAGTTGAAGTTCGACTCGATTCGATTTCGAAAGAACCTCCGTGTTCTTAATTTGATTAATCTCGATTTGCATTATGTATTATTTATCTATGTCTGTAAATAGTGTGTTAATAGTAATTAAACTTTAATTTAACTGAAAGAATCTCTAATCGTCATTTTGTATAGATCTAAAAATTACCACTGAACCACTCGATATTAGAAATCCTGCCATTTTGCGACAACCACGTGAAAGCTTAGAATACACTCCTTCTTACGGTAAAATTACTTTTAAAATTGGTTCATAAATAAATTCGATACAATCAAAAGTTGGTCATACAAATTTCGTAATTTTTAGATCGCGGAGCGATAGCATTCACTCTCCTTCCCGGGGGTTCGCGAGCAGGGGGCGGAGACAATATTTACCAGATGTTTTTATGGTGAATTTTAAAATTTACAATACATTTAAATTAGAAATTAAAACGTCGATTTTTTCGTAACTTCTTAGATTTAAACTTGATTTGCTTGAAGCACATCGATAAAAATTCTCTCGATTCTATTCTGATTCTGTCGTCTATAAGTGCTCACAATTTTTTAATAAGTGTATTAATTATATACTTGTGAATAACTAGATGCAACTGTAATATTTATGATGAAATCATTCATCAGTATTGGAAGAAATATCACTTGCAATATAAACGAGAGGAAAAATAACTTATACTTATCACATTAACGTTTCTATTGAATTTTTTTAGTAAAAAAGTCATCTCCCGAAAGTATTATTTAAATTCTAACATAATTGCATCAAATATGCCTTACCTTAAAACTGAAATTTTTTCGCACTGTTATTTTTTGTTATGTCTTGTAATAAAGGAAAAAGAGTGTACTTTCAAGTCCAACAAAATAATTAATAATTATAAAGGGACATCACAATAGACAGGGATAAGTACGAAACGAGCTGCGTAATGACTCAGAGGCAATTGGGTCAATTACTGCGTACTATAAAAGATTACATCTGCCTGTTGTAACTGATTAGAATATATATTTACTAGAAACAGTAATGTTTAACTCTGACATCATAAATCTAAATACCGGGAAAAGTAATGTATAAAAAAACACTTAAAGGAAGTATGCAACATTTTTAATACTGAAACATTTTACAGCAGAAGTACAGAAGATGTGCTATGGATAAGGTTCGCCACAACATCTCTGTAAAGACAATATGTCCGCTCCCCCTTAAGGAATTTAAGACTTTTAATAACATGCAGGAGGTTAAGAATCCATGATTATAAAGTGAAACTAGTAGAGCTTAATGAGTAATATATAAATGTATGTCGAAAAGGAATTGAACCACCAAAAATCTCTATTCATTGGCGAGTGTAGTATCGAGAATTCCTTTGCGCGGACCCTTGTAGCACTCAGAAGCATAGGCGTGACTAGGGTTGATGACTGAGGGGGGGGGAG
This sequence comes from Metellina segmentata, assembly GCA_947359465.1. Classification (NCBI taxonomy): domain Eukaryota; kingdom Metazoa; phylum Arthropoda; class Arachnida; order Araneae; family Tetragnathidae; genus Metellina; species Metellina segmentata. The sequence goes on from OX375872.1 coordinate 19,864,722, forward strand.
TTTAGTCCCGAGAAGTATGAACTGTACACTTTTTTTTAAAAGGTGAAGCATCTGGAGACCTTCTCAGGGAAATTTTCGTATTTTTATGTTAAAAATCACACGATATATTGATACTTTTTTTCGTAGAACATTGATAAAATTATTAAAAAATTTGCGCCTAGCAAATGTTACTCACTATATCAAATGTACTATAGCAAATGTTTCAAATAAAGTCGTTTTAAACAATGTTGTTTTGTAGTATCATACATGAGAAACACATTGTTTGGTTTTACAACAAATTGTTTAAGGATTGTCTTGAATTACACTAAAACCTTGCTAATTCAAACCCCCCGTTCATCCGAGTTTGGTTAATCCGAACCATCTGTTTTTAAAATTTGTGAAACAAAATACAGTAAATCAGTGACAACATATATTACAACTATTGAAATGAAAAACATCATCGGTAAGAATGCAAAAGACGTTCAGGGCAGCTTGATCCATCAGAAGCGGCTCAATCCCATGATAGTACTTTACGCAAGTTCAACTGGATTGGCTAGTTTCACGGGCTTGGCTTCACTTGGATATCTCGCCAATCTGATTGTTGCAGTAACCATTTTATTTTGAATATGCGCGTTGTTTCGTAGAAATACAATACATACACTAGCGCCTCAGCGTACAGCGTAAGTGTCCGACAAGTTGTCTCTGATTTGCTCCTCATATATATGTTGGATGGTAGTTGTTAGTAGTATTTCTTGCCAACTTATATTAAGGGTACTTATACTTTAAAGAGCTTCTTTTCGTGAAGCAACGTTGGCCTAATGGCTAAAGTCACCCACCTTCGGATTAGCGTCGGCAGCGGAGGATGAATTCCCGCGTTCGAACCCAGCTGTCGGAAAAATTTTTAGATCCTCCAAATTATTTTTAAAAAATTCCAATTTAATTCCTTTTCATTCTAATTTACTTTTCCCAATTTTTAATACCCTTTTCATGTTTTTCCAAGCTTCCGTTGATTTTACATAAATAATCTAAGAACCACTCCTGAACTCACTACCAGCTGATATTTTTCCGCCCCTCTGCCGTCCCCTTTGCTTTAGGATGATGGTGTCGTATCCACCGCTGGCTTAGGACCATTCTGATGTAACAAAAAGCATACATAAAACACTAACTTATATAATTATTAACTTATATAATAAAAGGATACAATTTTCGGCTCCCACCTCTACCCACCCATAGCCATGGATCTGAAAAGAAAAGAAGAAAGCAGAAAGGAAGAGATAAATCGCCAACAACTATAAACCTTGATGACATACGTATCTAGGTCATGTGATCCGATTAGCCAATCAAGTTGGACTTGCGTAAAGTACTATCATGGGATTGAGGCGCCTGTGATCCATCGAGCCAACCTCATCTCATTGGTTGAAAAAAGTTACGTCACTTAGCCTCCACTTTGGGTTTGAGAGTATATAAGTAAAATAAGTAACTACGGATGTAAATAAACAAGACAAGCGGATGGAGACACGGTTAACCGATAGTACATGCAAGTTCGAGAGTGTATGAGTCAAACTGTTATTTATTATATCAGTTTAAAAGTTTTCCCGAGTTCCCCTAATATATTAGCTCTTTATTTTTTTTTTAGATTTAGCTTTATCACATTTAGTATAGTTTGTTTCGAGCACGATTGTATTTGGTGATTTTTCCAAACAACGTTTTGTGATGGATTCCGATCACATCTGTTCGATTTGCTGCAAGTCTTTCAAGACAAGTTCTGGAATGTTTCAGCATCAAGGGCAATTTCACGTTGCATCATCTGCAGTCACCAAAGCTGGTAAAAATAGTCTGACGTGCCCAATTTGCAGTCTGACACAAGCTTTGAAGAATGAAATGGAACAAGCCACAAATTCTCTCTAAGTTTACTCAAGAACAGTTCACATTTCAAAACCGGCCTGCATCCAAGTACGTGATCACAGTCAGGGCCGGCCCTAGACATTTTGGCGCTCCGGGCAAAACCTTAATTTTTCGCCCCCCCCCCCCCTCCCCGTTTTTTTTTTTTAAGTAAATCTTATGCGACCATATCAGAAAGTCAAAAAAACAGTGGAAAAAAATGGGGGAAAAAAAAAAAACTTTTATTAAAAACTTAGTCATCAGATAACAAGGTAAGCAATTTAGCACTTAAGGCAAAATAACAAAAATTAAAATGTAGTAATGCTAACTGAACTAATATCCCATATTATAAATAAATTATAACTAACCAAAGTAATTAAAATGCCCTTTTTCTAACTTTTCTTTCGGCAAACTCACGAACCAGTGATTTCAAGTCTAATTTGTCACTAATTTGGTGTTCTATAGCTATCATTGCCAATCCATTGAGACGATTTTGCGTCTGCATCGTTCTGAGATAATTTTTTATTATTTTTAGTTTTGAAAACCTTCTTTCCCCTGAAGCCACAGTGACTGGCAATGTAAGTAGGATTCTTAATGCTATGCTGAGGTTTGGTGCGAATTTAAGTGTAGCGATAAACTTGAGAACTTCAACAGGGGTTTCCTTTTTTGTTAATAATGACGAAACAATGCTTATTTCATCGGCTAGTTCCAGGGCGTTAAGATCGCTTGAATTTCCATCAGTTAAAACTACTTCCAAATCTTTGCAATGAGCCAGTAGCTCATTTCTGGGCATGTCTTTTAGACCAAAAATATTATACAAAAAGCTGAAATAATTACTGTGAGTATTTAGCAAATTATATCTGGTTTCCAAAGCATTTATTGCTTGATCTAGTGTGAAAAAAAAATCTATTTTATATTTTTGTTTGAGGTCTTGAACGGGTTCATCCGGGCCCTCATACAAAAACGTTCTTGTTTTGCTTCTGACTCGATGACGTGGTGTGGTGGTTTCGAAATTAGCTTCCACGTCAATCTCTGAAGCAAGCTCGGTTGCTTCTAAAATGATGCTTTCAAAAGCTTCATCTGATCTCAGGTTTTCAAAGAAGAGTTTGCAGTTGCTAAGCATATCAATAGCTTGTGACATATTAAAACTTACAGTTTGCAAAAGTTTGCTGATGGGGTTAATATGACTCAAAATTTTGGGTGGAGTGGTAGCATCCGATACGTTAGGCCGCCAAAGCGATTGTTTACGCCAAATCAAGATGGCGGCCGATGTAAGCAATTCCAAGATGGCCGCCATATACAACGTGAACCTTTGCATACAGTGCATAAATAATAATAATAATTTGTTTAAAAATTAAGAAAAAAGCAATATAAATTTCACTTGAAAATTTTCTAATATTTCAGTCTGGTTTTCTCCAAACATGTACGCAATTTTGCGTCAATTTCATCCTAGTTTTGTCACTTAAAAAAAATTTTAAATAAAAAAAAATAATTTATAAATGTTTAAAAAAAAATAATTTATAAAAAAAAAATCGCGATTTTTTTAAAACGTCCGGATTTTTATCAATTTTGAATTAGAAACTTTGCAATGCATAGAAAATTCAAAACAAGAAATCTTTTTTTAATAAGGTAGTTCTTTTTTGTGATCATAATCCACACAAAGGTTTTTGATGAGAAAAAAAAATCTAAAAATTCTTCTGCTATCTATAAGGGTGAAAAAATATTTTTCCACAATTTTTCTAGCAATTAGCATTATGTGAGCAACTCAATGGGGATATTCCAGGTTATAGAGCCATATATGGAAAAGCAAGACAAATATTTTTATTGTAACGACTTTACAAGAGGAAATTGTTTTTTAGAGAAGTCAAAGCGTAGTGCGCTTAAGGTTTCAATGCGGTTAAACCAGTATACCGGGAGAAATTTGTTTGTAGATAAGTCACAGCGTATAACGCGCGATCCCCGCCTGCCGGCTACCTCGCCGTCCCTCCGGGGCCGGCGAGGACCTTTCACCGTTGGCTTCCATGCGTATAAGTCACCGTATTGGGTGCCCACTCAAGCATAGTCCAGTGTTTGTAATATAACCAAAAGCTAAACAAAAGTCAAACTTACCCTCATAGCCGGGTCCTTGAAATTCTGACTATGGTTAACAGTCATATGCTCGAATCGATAACCCTTGAACTCTTTGTCCTTCGGGTTTTGATACCAGCATATGACTTCCAATAGTCAGAAAATTTTGTAGTTCCTTGCAAAATTCAGCTCTGAATTACCTCAGCCAAAACTTTCTGGTTCCTATTTTTCACCTCGACCATAAAACATTTATCCGTCCCTCGTTCAAGTCCTACAAACACCCATTTACCCTCCAATTTCTTACTCCTGCTATACTTTCTTTTGCCAAACTTTTGTCCTATCTTTCTACATTTCCACTCCTACCTATCACCAGCATCCATTCTCAATGTTAAAATCATATCATTCTCACATGAAAGACATTTCACCCTCTTCCCAATCAAGCTACTACATGTTTGCAAAAAAAAAAAAAAAAATAAAAATAAAAAAAAAAAAAACTTTTTTTAACGTTCAATAACACTATCCACTGCTATATCAAATCAATTAAGGGGAAATGAGCAACCAAAAGGGGAAAAAAATTCTAAATTCCAATCTGCAATTTCAAAAACCAAATTTAATCCAAATTTTTTTTCGAAATTTTAATTTTAATTTAAATAAAGTGACAAATTTAAAAAATTGTAACTTACAATCTGCTTTCCAAACTTATCCTAAAAATTTTGAAAATTAATAAAACAAGTCGATTTTATAAATCAAGAGCAAAATTCATATGCACCCAACAATTTCAAAGACTGTCTAAATTTTAATTCCGTTCTACATTAAAAATAAAAGTGGAAAAGCGTATTTTCTTCCTTAACCAATCATGAGACCCGTTTATTATCGTCAGGAGAAAATATCTAGGGTTGCCTTAAAACTAAGAAAAGCGCGAAAACGGGAAGGTTACCACAATTGGCAATGCATCGCTCGAAAGTTGTAACGTATCGGATACTACATACCATCCAAATTTTGTACCAGATCACAACAGAGCATATAAATTTGAACTGCTTCAAATTATTTAATAATCCGCTAGCCTCGTCTCTGATCATATCGATTTCTGAATCTTCATATATGCTGTACAAAGCATCGTGAATTGGACCAATTTGAAACCGCAGAGCTTTTAATGAGTCGACTCGACTTTCCCATCGCGTATTACTCAATGGTTTTAGGGTGTAAGTATCAATATATTTCAGTAATATTGCCCAACGAAAAGAAGAGGAAGAAAAAAATGTATATACCTTTTGAACAATATTGAAGAAGTTGGCTGCCTCAAACGAGGATTTTGCCATATCGTTTACAACCAACTTTAGCGAATGGCTGCTGCATGAAACATAAAATGCTCTGGGGTTTATATTTCTGATTCTTGTTTGTACTCCCGATTTTTCTCCTCTCATATTGGAATATGCAGTTAAAAAGGGATGTTAGATATTAGCAGTTAAAAAGGGCTGTACAGTCGTGTTGCCACTTGCCGAAAAACTTGTCAATTCTTGAAAGGCGGTGGCTGAGTGGTTTTGTCATGTTGAATTGAATTCAACTAGATTTTGCCTTAATGTTTAAAAATATTATATTATTTGAATTATGTGCTTAGAAATAAAAATGCTAAATTCCGCCTGCCGCCTCTTAATTTTGTCAACTATCAGTCAAATCTTGCAACGCGTTTTTGAGAAAATTCCCGTGAACCGATTTCAATGAAATTTGCGATGACAATGCAATATTATGAAAAATAATTTATTGATATATCAGAATGATAAAAAAATATTCTTTACTTTTCAGTTTTAGTGTGCATTTTATAAAAGCCTGTAAACTTAATTTTTTTTATAAGTTTATTTTCATTTTCCATGATTTTGGCGCCCCTAGATCATTGCGCTCCGGGCGGCCGCCCGGATCGCCCTACCCTGGGGCCGGCCCTGTCACAGTTTATCCCTACTTTCCCTCCATCATGCTTTTCAAGAACTGTTTACAATTCAAAATCCACCTGCATCATATGTTCATGGTCAGTTTATCCATGCTTTTCAAGGATTGTTTGAATTTCAAAACCTGCCTGCATCACATGTTTGTGGTCACAGTTTATTCCTGCTTTCCTTCCATCATGCTTTTTAAGAGTTGTTTATATAACTGTTGCAACACATGTTCATGGTCAGTTTATCCATGCTTTTCAAGAACTGTTTACATTTCAAAACCTGCCTGCATCCCATGTTCGAGGTCACAGTTTAGCTCTGATTTCCTTCCATCATGCATTTTAAGAGCTCTTTGTATATCTGCTGTATCACATATTCAAGGTCAATTTATCCATGCTTTCCAAGAACTGTTTACATTTCATAACCTGCCAGCATGCCATAAACTCTGCCTCTGTCGTTAAATTGGATATGGTCTCCTGTAGCTTGCTTCACACGCAATTGCACTTCCACCGTAGAAAGAAACTACACCTCTGCGAGACCCGAGTGTTTCTGCACAGCTGTTATCTGCATCACTAAACAAGATCGGGCTTCTGTCATCTTTATTATTGTACACAATGCCCATATCCAATGATCTTGCAAAGGCATCTTAATGTCTGCATGATTTCCCAATTAGTCTCTGTGGGGTTGTCCAACTTATGAAATACCAAACTCACTGCATAAGAAATATCTGGTCGAGTCCCCATTGCCAAATAAAGCAAACAGGCAACTGCTGATCGTTATGCAATTTCCCTTCTTGGCCGGGCATGAATAAAAATATTACTGAATGTACCAAAGTGTGCGATAAAAAGAAAAGCTATTGGTACACAGTCGTCTACACACAGTCCAGAAGAAATGGTGAACTGAAATATGTCGTCAGAGCCATCGTTACTTTATCTGTGCAGTTAAACGTCGCTAAAATCCATAACCTGTTGCAATATTAATGAAATAAAGTGATACCTAGTTGAATTCGGGATTTAATGAATAGAAAGTAAGATGATAAGAACAGCATGTCTTACTGTTAGCATAAATTTTGCTGGAATACAAAAGAAAAGGTGATGCCAGATACATATAATAACACTAAATTGCACAAAATATTAATCGGTATTCTGTTCAAAAAAGGGATCCATAAATCCTTTGCATCATTAAATAGGGATCATAAAAATTATATTATGTCTTATTGTGTTAATTCACAAATTGTGTTATTTTAGTGCTAATGATATATTATGTACAAAATTTATGTTTTGTAGCAATAAATGTACCTATGTACATGAAAAGGCACTTCCCAAGATACAATGTCACATGAAAAAAATATACTTTGTGTTTCTAACCTATTTTAATTGGGCTTATAAAGTGATAATAATAGAGCATTGTACAAAAACATGAGTTCTTCAGCAATATCTTATCATTTAAAAATTATTAGGCTTTCAGCATAGTTGAGACCCGAGGTGCGAGACAATTGCTTTATTATTATTGTATATAATTTTAGTGTTGTAATGTATCTTTGAGCACCTCACTTATTGTAATCAAGTATTTGTGTTGTTAATTAAGTAATTAATGTTTAATTTCAATTGGCAATTACTTGAATGTTTTTTCATACATTGCAAGGCCCGGCGCTATGTTGAAGCGAGTAAATCTCATGTTGTAATGCGCCAGCGCCATTTATGTATAACAGTGGAAATGTACATTCTGGCACCCAGCCAGTGGAGTTAGAGCATGTACCGCGAGGAGGTGTATGAGAGCATCTTCCTCAATCTAGAGTTTGTTATGAGCAATAAAGATACAGTCCACTAGAGCCTTGGGAAATAATTATGAGCTATTGATAGACCCAACAGCTACAAAATGACGAAAGGTGACACTAAGGTTACTACTATAAAAGACGATTTTGAGGGAGATTTAGAATTCCCTTTTTAAAGTTATTTTCATGTTCAGCTCAATTTATTAAAATTACAATTTACGGCGAGTGCTCTCGCACTCATAGTCAATAAAACATTTTTACTTGTGGCACTCTTGCATCTGGTTTGCGACATTGTGAAATTTTGCAATCTTCTCCTGTCATTATTACAAGGAATTTTTTTAATGTTTGAAAAGTTCTAGTTCGGATTTTTAAACATTATTATTCTTTCAATAACGGCATTATTCTTTAAATAAAGACATTATTCTTTAAGTAACAGCATTATTCTTTCAATAATGGCGTAACTACACTTAAAATTTACTGAAAATTTATTCTGACTTACCTGCCATTTTTAAGTCGAATACTTTGTGGTGCTGTTGCGTGTGATAAGAAGGAAAACACATTTATTAAAATAATAAATATTTAAAACAGAAAACAGCGAAATAAAACAAAATAAAAGATGTCGGAAAAATTGTTCTAAAAATATTAATTTGCGATTCATTTTTATCTCTTGATCTCGCGCAGTTGCCACAGTTTACCACTAAAAGTGCACAAAATTTAGAAATGTGAAATTAATTCAGAGTGAAAGAAACAGAAAATATCACCGCTCGCGATCGTTTCGTTGAAAAATATCGTCTTTCCCAAATATTCGGAAATTGTTTGTGACTAATCGAGCAAAAAAAAAGTGACAAATAACAATAATGCTAACTATATTCAAGTATAAAGATAGAAAATAAAAAGATCCTCCCATATCCTTTCGTTTTCTTTCTTTGGAAGGATATTTTCATTTTCTTCATTTAAAAAGTACATCATTTTAAAATATTAACATATAAATAAAAAAATCGATTTGATGATTTTTTCATTTTTGACACGGCTTCAAGAATTTCTTCCTTTTCTTTGAAAGATTATGTCTCATTTTTTTTTGTTGAAAAAGTCTGAAATTATTTTTGTCTTTTTCTTCAATAGAAGAATGTGCATTTTTTAAAGTCTGTCTTTTGCCGCTCCTTCAATCATTGCCTGAGCAAGTGCTACTTCCTTAAAAACTGTATTTTTCATCGCCTTTGAGCCTATCATTGGCATCCTTTAATAATTTTGAAGCACAGTCCAATATCTCATTCTCTTCCTTACGCATAATTTTAAGTTTTCATTCGTCTTCTTCTATCACCTTTCTGTTCTTTGCCAGCTGCTTTAAATTTTTTTTTCTCTGCTCCAAGTCTATCTTTTTCTTTCCTGTCCTTCTCTAATTTTTCTTGTGCCTCATGTTTTCTATCTTACTAGGGGGCTCCGCCCCCTGCTCACTTAAGCTCACAAACCAACATTACTTTCGCTGATTTGACTTTCCGGTCCATGACGTCACAGTGAGGGCTTCGTCCTCTGCTCACAAAACCCCCAGGGATTGCCACGTAATCCCGTTAGGTTTGCGAAGCAAACCAATACTTTTGCAAGTGATTTCACTCTTTTTTACTTTAACACTTAATGCACCCTAAACTAATAGCCGCATCAGTAAAAAACCTTCTGCATCTTGTTCCCTGTACAATTTTTAGTAATCTGTGTTAATCTCCTAACTTTACGTTCTGTACTTCGTACTTTCTCCGTAGACCTTCTGAGAACGAAGTGAAAAAAGCGAGCCCTTTTCCTCGCCAAATAAAAAGAAATAATTTTATGGCAGTTGTTGCTACGATAAATTACATATCTGGCAAACCCGTATGAACCAATTTTTTAAATAATTGTACCATAAGAAAGAGTGTAATGTAATGCATTCAGTGCTGTTCTCAAATTTAAAACTCAAATTTTCAACAACAAATTTTCATGACAAACAAATTTTCAACTTTGTATCATTTTTGGCTTCTTTATCGGAATGTAGTCAAGGAAATACTTTCGCTCTGCAATTCAATGTTCAAGCAACCTTTCAGCAGTTGGCTTTAGGCTTAGCCACCTGCTTGAACAATGACTTGATGAAATGGTGAGTGGGAAGTTTTGTCTTCTTGAATTTGTTTGGCCTTGATTGAACGCTTAGGCCACTGATTAAAAAATCTGTGAATACCAAAAACTAGTTAAGACACATCTTACCCTAACTCTTGTATACCTTTAAGAAAAGCATTATGTATTGTGTGAATATTACATGTCTCAATGTTAATTAGTTCTTTTTTTTCGGGTAGAAAGTAATGAGTCATTAATCTTTCTAATAACTGACTTTCACTAAAGAAAACCCTCAAGAATTTGTAATAATCAACTTCGATGATAACAGAGAATGATTTTCAATTCGTTCGTAACGCTCCTTCAATATTTAACCCTCTAGATACAGAGACGGACGAAATTTTTGCAATCTCTGGTTACGAAGGGGTATGGAATCTTTCAGATCTCAAGCTCTTGGCTGAAGAAACGGCTGAAGTCCATTAATGCCCTCATTTCATCCATGCCCTCATTTCGGTGCCACAAAGAGAGCAGAGCAGGAATAGCCTCTGTTCCGTAGACAGGAATGTCGGGGTTCTCGATGGGGAGCTTCGAGCACTTAGAATGTGTAAGAGGTTGATGATCTATCCCCTTTAAAACTTTGCCGAAGACACCTTCGAGTGTAAATTATCATACATATTGAAGATTCCACCATCATTTCAGTGTTTACCCTGACGTATATATACCTTCTAGCAGTGCTGTAGTCGTAAAAAATGCAGAGGGTATACCATGATTGCCCGAAGAATATTTCCATAGGGAGTTGAAACATGTACACACACGCACATACATGTAAATGTATAGGAAATCCATAAGCCAGGGGTTTGACAGCCTCACTTGCACCCTCCTCCTCCTGGCAACCATGGGGTATACTTAAAGGACCAGAGAATATGCTCGAATTAATCGAAGTTCAATAGAGAGAAACACCCTACATTAATTTTATATTTCAGGAAAGAAATTGTGGAACTTTGAAGAAACTTCGATTTAAGCAGAAATTTGATTTCGAGTTATTGGGAGTTTACTGTATTTATGCAAAGCAAAATATGCAGACTAGCATCGAGTGATATTCTAATTTGAAAATATATCACTACATTATGATTTAACTATGATATAAAATAATTACAGGAAAATGTTATGAAAAATATTTAAACACATACACTGAAGAGCCAAAACTATCTGACCACCTACTCAATAACGCGTTGCGCCTCCTTTGGCCTGCAAAACAGCTGCAACTCGCCCATGATGCCACAAGTTCTTGGTACATGACTGGAGACAAGTTGTACCAAATGTCTAAACAGCGGTCACGCAAAGTCGAGGTATTCGGACATGGTGATGTTTGAGCTCTGACCTGCCGCTCCATGACACCCCAAATGTGCTCTATCGGATTTAGATCCGGCTAGTTAGGTGGCCAGGACATTAAGTGGAATTCATCAGTATGCTCCTCGAACCACTCCAACACAATCCGAGCCTAGTGACATTGAGCGTTGTCCTGCTGGAAGATTCCATTTCCAGTTGGGAAGACAGACGCCATGTAAGGGTGCAACTGATCCGCAATGATGTTCAGATAGTTCGCAGCGTTTATGGTCTGTTCTACCACAACTACGGGTCCCAGAGTCGTCCATGAGAACGTCCCCAAAGCATAATACCGCCACCACCAGCCTGTGTATGACCAGCTGTACAAGAGGGGAGCAACTGTTCGCCTGGCAGACGGTGTACCATGACACGACCATCGACGTGATGAATGAAAAATCGGGATTCATCTTACCAGGAAAATCTCATCCATGGTCCAGTCTCGATGTTCCCGGGTCATTGTAGGCGTAGTTGACTATGACGCTTGGTCAACAGAGGCACATGAGTGGGACGTCTGCTGCACAGTTCCATATCCAACAGTGTCCGCTGAACTGTGTGTTCCGAAACACTTGCACTTGGACCTGCATTGTATTGGGCTGTCAGGTGAGCCACTGTCTCGCGCCAATTTTGATTTACCAAGCAGAACAGTCTCCGACGTCCTTTTCTTTGATAACGCATGGACGACCAACACCTTGGCGTCTACTGCTGGTGTCACCGTCATTTATTCACTTTGAAAGTGTTCTATAGGTGGTCCATTTGCATTAATAAACATTAGATTAGAGACGTTTGAAATCAATAAAGATGATCTAAAATATGTTACACTATGTTATTTATTAAACTAAACCCGCTCTTGCTACACTGTAAACGCCGTGGAACATAATATTTCATTTGTCCTTGAAAGAGGCTTTAGTTTTGCTGGAACTATACTTAAACGTCGACAGATCCTTTTTACCTCCTTTTCTCCATGGTGAATGTCACCTGTACTTATATTTTCTATATCAAGCATGGTTATATCCTTCAAATGTTGACAATTTTCTTCATTAACATTAGAACAGTCTGGATATCATTCTATCGACAAAACTTTGAATGAATTGCTTTTGATTAATAGGTACGATTTTAAGATTATGTACCGAGGTGATATCTTACAAAAAAATAAATTTTCTTTTGCTTCTATAGAGATCTGCATTTTACGTGATGTTTCGCGATGTTTTCTAGGAAAATCTAAGCGTGTAAGTAGTTTTTAAGAAAAAGCAGACGGTATACGGAATTTGCTAGAAAAACCAGAGGGTATACGGCGTATACCCTCCACTTCAGCCCTGCCTTCTAGACATAATCAGACCCACAATAGAAACTGCAACATGTGATGACAAAGGTACTAAACGTATTACCTCTCCTCCTGGGTTAACGTTGAGTTAATATCAGCTTCATCCGTCCGGTCTCTTGACCTCTCCATTCTCGTTTTATTCCAGAATCTGAAAATAAAACGGGTCTGTTGAGACCGCCCTCAGATCTGTGTAAGGAGGATGTTATCCCCCCCTTTTAAGTGACCACTGGCATCGATCACCATTTACGTGCTGTCAACGTCTGACCTCCTAGAGGGTTACTCCTATTGTTCGACCCTGTCGACCGGTGATATCTATCTTGCGCCAAATGATACGCCACACAATACTATGAAAAGAAAACGTTAGTCGTAAATACCACTCAAGTTAGGAAATTAGGTAAGAGGGGTCGGACATGCAGGTGGCCCTGCTTCCCTTAAACTTCGCCGCTTCGATTTACTGATAGCCTTTTCCTGTGGGAAAATTTCCAGAACTTGCTGCTAATACACCGCGGGCAATGTGAAGTATCCTTTTACAATTGAAACGGTACACTTTTGAATCCATTCTTGCAGTGGAATGTAGCGCATTTCGAAATTGAATTCGTACAAACCCTGTTTTTTTTTTAAAGAAAAAGAATTTTTTTTACTGTGCATCAAACATTTTTTTCTTCTCTAAATAAAATTTAAGAACTTAAAACCCATGAAAAGGTGACAAATTGTCAAAAAGGTGACAAAAAATAAAAAGGTGACGTGTTAGGAGCCCTGAAAATAAGACTCGAAATAAATGAAATATTATAGCTGAAATTCCATAAAAAAATAATTATTTGAAGAATAATTACCTTTTCAGCAGTACTGGTAAAGCAATCGAAGTAATCGTAATATTCAATATACATTCCAATTTTTCCAAAACTACTAAATTATGGTTGATTTAAGTATACTTACTCAGGTGTTTTAGCATGAAACTCAACTAAATATAACATTAAAGAAATGTTTAATATTGCATTCACTAAACTAATAAATAACGTATAAAATAAAACACATTGAAATCAAATATCTATATAAATAAGAATGGAGTGTTTGTTTGTACATTCAATATTTTCGACGCATTTCAAGTTTTCTATCCGTTTTGGACCCTTCTGATGCCGAATCCGCCTTTTTCTCGTTTGGTGTCTGTCTGTCTGTCTGTCTGTATGTTGTGCCCTATACACGTCCACGCGGTTTAAGATATTTTCATGGAAATTTGCATACAGAGAGTACTTATCTTGATTTAGTGAGTGGAATTGGTTGCGAAAGTCTGTCTGTCCGTCTTTCTGTTCTATGCTCGATTTTGTGTTTGTGTGTTGGTGTAGACATCACATGAATTGTATTCCAGATATTTGATTGCATTGTATTTTATTTTATACATTATCTAATAATTTAGAGAATGCAATATTAAACATTTCTTTATTGTTATATTTAGACGAGTTTCATGCTAAAACACCTGAGTAAGTATACTTAAATCAACCATAATTTGGTAGTTTTGGAAAAATTGGAATGTCTATTGAATATTACGATTAATTCGATTGCTTTACCAGTACTGCTGAAAAAGTAATTATTCTTCAAAAAATTATTTTTTTTATGGAATTTCATTTCTGATACGTCATTTATTTCGAGTCTTATTTTTATTCTTTGCGCAATGAAAACGATTTCCGAAAATTTGGGACAGACGATATTTTTCAATGAAACGAGAATGAACACCATCGCTCGAGCAGTGATATTTTTCTGGTTCTTTCGCTCTGAATTAATTTCACATTTCTAAATTTTGTACACTTTTAGTTGTAAGTTGTGGCAACTGTGCGAGATCAAGAGATAAAATTGAATCACAAATTAATATCTTTGGAACAATTTTTTACGACATCTTTTATTTTGTTTTACTTCGCTGTTTCCTGTTTCAAATATTTATTATTTTAATAAATGTGTTTTCCTTCTCATCACACCCAACAGCACCACAAAGTATTAGACTTGAAAATGTTAGGTAAGTCAGTATAAATTTTCAGTAAATTTTAAGTGTAGTTATGCCGTTTTTTAAAGAATAATGCCGTTATTTAAAGAATAATGCCGTTATTTAAAGAATAATGCCGTTATTTAAAGAATAATGTCGTTATTGAAATAATAATAATGTTTAAAAATCCAAACTAGAACTTTTTCCAACATTAAAAAATTCGTTGTAGTAATGACAGGAGAAGATTGCAAAGTTTCACAATGTCGCATACCGGAGGCAAGAGTGCCACAGGTAAAAAAATATTGTTTTGTTGACTATGAGTGCGGGAGCACTCGCCGTAAATCGTAATTTTAATTAATTGAGTTGCACATGAAAACAACTTAAGAAAGGGAATTCCAAATCTTCCTATAAATCGTCTTTTATAGTAGTAACCTTAGTATCACCTTTCGTCTTTTTGAGCTTTGTCATACAGCAATTGTGCGATGTATGTGAAATGTATTACATGAATGGATATGCATGTGTAGGATTTGTGTCCAAAGTAAGTTGTAGAAAATATAAAGATGGCGAAAGGTGTTAAAATAAATTTTTACTCTACAAAAAACGTAAGTCATTATATAATTTGATTATCTCTTCAATCTAGAGTAAACGAATTCAAACCGAGTAAGGTCGGGTATTTTGCTAGTCTATATAAATAAGAATGGAGTGTTTGTTTGTACATTCAATATTTTCGACCCATTTCAAGTTTTCTATCCGTTTTGGACCCTTCTGATGCCGAATCCGCCTTTTTCTCGTTTGGTGTCTGTCTGTCTGTCCGTCTGTCTGTATGTCTGTCTGTCTGTCTGTATGTTGTGCCCTATACACGTCCACGCGGTTTAAGATATTTCCATGGAAATTTGCATACAGTGAGTACTTATCTTCATTTAGTGAGTGGCATTGGTTGCGAAAGTCTGTCTGTCCGTCTTTCTGTTCTATGCTCGATTTTGTGTTTGTGTAGACATCACATGAATTGTATTCCAGATATTTGATTGCATTGTATTTTATTTTATACATTATCTAATAATTTAGAGAATGCAATATTCAACATTTCTTTATTGTTATATTTAGTTGAGTTTCATGCTAAAACACCTGAGTAAGTATACTTAAATCAACCATAATTTGGTAGTTTTGGAAAAATTGGAATGTCTATTGAATATTACGATTACTTCGATTGCTTTACCAGTACTGCTGAAAAAGTAATTATTCTTCAGAAATTTTTTTTATGGAATTTCATATATGATACTTCATTTATTTCGAGTCTTATTTTTATTCTTTGCGCATTGAAAACGATTTCCTAATATTTGGGACAGACGATATTTTTCAATGAAACGAGAATGAACAAGATCGCGCGGTCAGTGATATTTTTTCTAATTCTTTCGCTCTGAATTAATTTCACATTTCTAAATTTTGTACACTTTTAGTTGTAAGTTGTGGCAACTGTGCGGGATCAAGAGATAAAATTGAATCACAAATTAATATCTTTAGAACAATTTTTTGCGACATCTTTTATTTTGTTTTACTTCGCTGTTTCCTGTTTTAAATATTTATTATTTTAATAAATGTGTTTTTCTTCTCATCACACGCAACAGCACCACAAAGTATTAGACCTAAAAATGTTAACGTTACTTTCCTTCCAATTTGTTTATGATATCTTCTGCAGAAGGAAATGCATGATAAATTTAAATTTCATGATTTCTGGGATCTAGACATATTCTTAATTTGCCATTAGGTTTATCGACCACAACTAAACTATTTACCTAGTCTGTGGGTTTGTTTACCTGAGAAACAATACCTTTTTGTTCTAATTCCTCAATGGTAGTTCTTAACTCTTTATGTAAAGATTGGGGTACTCTTCTAGGAGCATTAATAACAGGTGGTACATCTGGCTTCAATATGATGAGGCTCCCCAGGAAATTTTCCCAATCCCTCAAATACATTTTGGTAACTATAGATAACATTTATTTTCGATTCAAGAGAAATTATATCAATAAGTTGAATTAACTGCAGTTTTTCACAAGCTTGCAAATCTAAAATTGGCTTGGCTTTTACATCTACGACAATAAATTTAAGAATAACATCATGGTGTTTATCAGTACAAGCTAGATCTATAGACCCAATAGTTTTCAACTTATTATTACCATACGGCATTAAAATCACATCAGTTGAGTTTAATTGGTCCTTTTGTTTTAAATTTAAAGTTTCAAGAACATGGAGTGGTAACACATTGACTTGGGCTCCCGTGTCCAGTTTAAAAGAAACTTGTTGACCCTCAACTGATATTACTTTAAGCCATTCATTGCAAATATTAGATTGAACATTACGTACAATATCAACAAATAGACTAACATCCGAATTATTTGTTTGCCCTTCATTCACTTTCCGGTGAATACTTCTAGCAATTGATTGATGTAGCTGTGCCATAAGCACTTAAACAGGTACTTTCAGCAAGATGCAGGGTTTATTCGTAACACTACGCAGTTACAAGATTGCATAAAAAGAAGAAATCAAGTTAGTTATAGGCTCATTCGCTTGATGCAAAGGTGTAGTCAGTTCTTCTCTTCCTTTCCTCCCCTCTTTTTGCGGGGAAAGACGCAAAAACAAACAAGTCCTGATTTAGAAGGTCCAGTCTTTGAAGCACCTTTCTGACTCGCCCATACTTAGAAGCACTGGCTGTTGGGAATCGTTCCATTTTATTTGGCTCCAAGGGAGACGATACCATGCACTCTGAAAGCCCCTCGGCAGTCGCACTGAACGGCAAAGAGGCTTGGCCACTATCAGCATCTTGGGCTGGAAAAGCACTCTGGTTTGGCATATCATCCTGGTCTCTGGAAGATCCTGCATCTGCAACGAAATCTAAAGAATTATCTTTCATTTCCAGAGGAAAAACTCTTTGAATAGGTCGTAGAACTGTCCCCGTTTGAGTTCTCACTCGGAACTGTTCTGACCACTCCATCCTTTCCAGGAATTAATTCAATAACTTTGGCTAAAGGCCAGGCTCCTCTCTTTCTTATATCATCCCCTAGAAGGACGATTTCTCCCAATTTTAAGTTAACTGAAGAGTTTTTACACTGAGATTTTTGTACCAAAAGTCCAAGGTACTCATTCCTGAATCGCTGTCTAAGGTCTTTAAATAGCTTCCAACGTTATCTAATTCTTTTTCTCAAAGAGGAAGAATCGCGAGTGTCCATATCCGGAACTCGGGCATCATAGTTCTCGCTTAAAAACATAGCCGGAGTTAGAGGTACCAAGTCCTCCGGATTCTCTGACAGGTAGGTAAGGGGTCTTGAATTCACAACCGACTCGCAGTCCCATATAATTGTATGCAGTTCTTCAAAGTTCAAAATTGAATTTCCAAGAGTTCTTCGTAGCAATTCCTTGACGGTGCGCACTAACCGTTCCCAAAATCCTCCCCACCATGCGGCCGGAGGAGGATTAAATCTCCAAATAATTCTGTGTGCCTGAGTTTCTTTTTGTATCTTCTGCCAATCAAGTGCACAGAGCTCATTGTGGGTGCCCCTAAAGTTGGTGCCGTTATCCGAATAGATAATTCTGGGTCGTCCCCGTCTGACGATGAATCTCCTCAAGCTCAAAATAAATGTGTCGGCATATAGAGGTGTAACCAATTCTAAATGAAGTGCCCTATAGGTTGCACACGTAAACAAAGCCAACCATACCGTTTCACCTTCTTTTAGAAACAAGGGTCCGGCAAAATCGATACCGACGACTTCAAAAACAGCACAATCACTTACACGATACGCCGGCAATGCCACTGGCATGCTGTTTATAGATTTGGCACTGTAACGCTTGCATTTTACACAACGTCTCACAGTTCTCCGTCATCTTAGAATCCAATATTGTTCTCTCAATATATTGAGGAGCATCTGAGTGCCAGCGTGACAATTTAGTTTATGAAAATGTTCAATAAGTAGAGAAGTGAACATACACCTATCCGGAAGAAGTATAGGAAATTTGAACACATGTTCATCTTCGCGCTGTAAGAGTCTGTCTTAACTCGGATTATGCCGTCTTCATCGAAAAAAGTTCCAACCACCACTTTAGTACACGGTTCGGAAAAATACTGATTTTGGATCATTCGTATCAGTGTCTTTTCTGCAAAACAAATCTCAAGCGGCGACAGATCCCCGGATCTTCTGTTTTCTCTGTTCTTTCGACTATTATGTGCGAATTGAAGAATCCAACACACACACCTAATTATGGATAGGTAACTGGAGAATCTAACAGCATACCAAGGTATCGTATCCTCGACTAACCCAATGTTACATAATTGAACCTTTCTACGTTCTATATTAATATTTGACTCCTGACAAACTAACTCATTCTTAGGCCAGCTATCACACAGTTCATAGAGCCATCTGGGTCCCTCCCACCAACGTAACTCTCCAAGTTGCTGTGGCGAGCACCCTCTCGAAAGCAAGTCAGCTGGGTTTTGTGTACCCGGTACATGACGCCATACCTCATCAGGAAATAACTGTTTCACTTCTTTACGCCGGTTTTCCACAAATACTGACCACAATCCTTTTTTAGCAACCACCATAAAGCTATCATAGAATCGCTCCAGAAAACTAAATTTAAACTGGGCAACTCTAGTGCATTTTTTACTGCATGGGCAAGTCTAGCTCCAATGCTACAAGCCATTAGTTCAAGCCGGGGAATTGTCAATTCTTTTATGGGCGCTACTCTAGTTTTTGCTCTAATTAACTGTACCCTTACTCCTAAAGAAGTCTCGGTTCTCACAAATATACATGCGGCGTACGACGTCTTACAGGCATCAACAAAAACATGAAGTTCCGAATTTTCATTATTGTTTGAAATTTGTCAGGTAACAAAGCGTCCCAAGCTACCCTAGCTTTTCACATTTCTTGCAACATGATCTTAGGGACCAATGTAGAAGGGCGTAAAATACCTATCGGGTGAAAAATGCGTTGAACAGCAGCTAACACTTTACGTTTAGTGGGTTCTTCGTCCAGAGATATGTTAGCACTACACTTCAGGGTATCCTTTTCTAAATCCCACAATATACCAAGAAGGTGCGTAATTCCCGAGCTTCTGACGAGTTTTGAAGGAACATTGCTCTCCCAACCTCTCAGATTAAAACGCCTGTCAGCCAAAATTTCCTTTGCTTTCAAAATAAAGCCTTCCTGTTCCAACACATTTGACACTCCTGTGACACAATTATCAACATAAAATGAGTGTCTTAATTTCTGGACAACAGGTTCAAATTCCGAAGATGCGTTATCCAAAAGGTGCGATAATGATGCGGCCAACAAGAAAGGGCTCAGCGACAACCCAAACACCAACCTACAATGACGATACACTATCTCCTCGTCAAAAGTCGGCAAAAGAAATCTTGTTTTTATATAGATAACCAAGAGGGCACGTTAGGCTTTGTTCAATAAAGTTATGTTTGTGAATTGTGGCTTTCATTTAAATACGATTATGAAACTTGCTGAATAATTGACACAACCACAAGAGACTGAAACAAAAACAAATTATTTAATTCAAGAAGCTGTTGAATTAAATATAAGTAAACTTGATGAAAATAAACATGGAAAGACTAAATACCTATTGGGCGTAAATTTTGAATACATTAATGATTGTTTATGTATGCATCAACTAACATATATTGAAAGGCTAATTACTAAGTTTTCTGAACTATCAAAGTCATTGGTAAAGTTTTTTTTCAAAGTAGGCTGTATGTTGCCTGACAAAATTCAAGAAAGTGATGTTATTGAAAATGATTTGATGAAAAAATAAGAACACTTATTGGTTGTTGATCATTTTTAGCTGACCGTAACAGACCTGGCATTTCAGATTCTGTAATTTTAATGTCAATTCTGCAACAGATATACTTTTTAACACTAGAAAATTGTTGCGAATATTTTAATCTGGTTTTATGACCAAAACTTGCAGGAGCAATTTTTCCAATATTTCAGGATCTGAATTGGATTGTTACTCTGATGCTAACTGGAGATCAGATTTAACATACAGTCACTTGACAAGCAGTTATACACAGTCCAGTCACATTAATGTGACCACCACCTACTTTCGACGTCAACGTGAAATAACCAATCACAAAAGGCAGGTAGCAGCACATTGCAGTGGAGTGTCTATAAAGGATGTCCTAGGACATCAGGAAGCATGTCAATCATTGGCGTAATGCAGAAGCATAGCGATTTATCCGACGTCCAAAAGGGCATGATTATTGGCTTTCGGGCCAAGGGTGGAAGCATTTTGGAAACAGCTAATTTTGTGAACTGTTCGCGTGCCGCCGTGGTAAAAGTATACCGTGCATGGCAAAATGTCACTATCCAAAATCAGCGGCGTGGCACATGTGGTGCACCACGGGCTGTAGATGGCACAGGCGAACGAAGGCTACGGTGATGCATTCGGGCGAATAGACGTGCAACTGTTGAGCAACTGACCGCCCAGATGAACCAAGGGGCTACCAAGAGTGTATCCTCAACAACGGTTCAGCGAACGTTGCTGCGCATGGGCCTCTGCAGTAGACGCCTGGTTAATGCACCTATGCTGACTGCTGTTCATCAGCGACGAAGACTGGAATTTGCACGCCAGTACCGCAACTGAACGTCCAGAATGGCGACAGGTGGCTTTTTCCAATGAATCGTGTTTTATGCTCCATCGGACAGATGGACGTTGGCGTATACGGCGTGAAACGTCTGAAAGCAAACACCCTGCAACAATTGCCAGAAGGATCCAGGCTGGAGGAGGGAGGTAATCTAGCACAGCTGGCCATGGCACTGGAGTCGGCATGCCTCAACATCCCAGTGAACACCTTCAGAAACCTAATTGACTCTCTTCCTGCACGTCTCGCAGCGATCCGCCTTGCCAAAGGTGGTTATTCTGGCTTTTGATAGGTGGTCACATTAATGTGACTGGACTGTGTATATTATATCGATATTGTAGCGTTTGCATGGAGATCAAGCAAACAGAAGAGTTGCTCTGTCATCCATGGAATCTGAATTTGTGGCTCTGTGTGAGAGCGTTAAATAATCAATCTGGTTTTCCAGAGTTATAAATGAACTAAATCTTATTCCCAATACGATCGTACCAAATCATTGGATCAGTGGCAATTTGTCCCAATGTGCATCGCTAAATGTGCCATATGGGGTGTGCTTTTCTCTAATTTTGTATCTGATTTAGACAGTTTGTAACATAACTGATATGTTTTTCTGGTAACAATCCCACTCGGATTGAGCCTTCTCGAAAGTAAAGTGATAAAGTTTTATCTAAAGGAGATTTTCTTGCTATGCAAAAAACGTACACCAGACAGTTTTGCTTCCCTTCGCTCGAACTGTTTGTGCACAGGAAAGGATGAATCTGATCTCTCGATCGCGAAGGTCAAATTCGTATTGGACAAAAATATAACTCACAATTTAAAAATTATTTATTCAAAGAATTATCATATTTTTAGGCATAGTTCTGATGTAAAATTTTCTGCAGATGTTATATCCGTTGAAATTTTTACTTTGTTTTTAATGATCTAGGAGATAGAAAAAAGAACTATGGGGTCATCCTTTTCGGACGTCACGTCACAGGGCCTACTTCTAATGTTTCTCATTAGAGGCGTTCCCTAGCTTCAAATAATCTGCTGTGGGTTTTAAATAACTCGGTACGGAGGGGTCTGCTTCCATTCGAAGAAGAAGGTGGCTCCTGTAACAATGTTGAACAACTGGGGTGTATAAGTTTTGGCAGGAAGGATATTGTAAGAAAACTGAATATTGTATAGAAAACAAATATTCTTTATTTCTCGGTTATTTATTATATACAGTGCTGTTCTGTTAAAACATAAACAGAGTCTCCACCGGAGACTTAACTCCCAAAATCTAGGGCGTCGCTAGTACGCCCTCGAAACAACGACCAAACTCTTCTCGAGTCAGTCAGAGAATCTCCTCGCAGACCCAGCACTCTCTGCTCCAAGCCTCGAAGCTCCGGTCCGTGGGAAAAACCCTTGGGCAGTTTTCCACCGCCTCAAAACTCAACTCCAAGATAGGAGCTCCCCTGCCTTTTCAGTTCTATCCCCACAGAGGGGCTGGCCATTGTCCCACAAGGAACGATTTCAGCCAGCCAGGCGACTGGTGAAACAAGAGGTCCTTGTATCACTACGCCACAGCCCTTCCCCCATAAAAAAATTTCCTTGTTTCCTTGTAAACGAGGAAATTCAAGTAAGGTACAAGTGAGCCTATCCAGAAAAATCGTCCGAGAGGCAGATCCTTAAATTCCTCACAGTTCCTTTACAATAGTGATACACTATCACATAGCAATAGGAAATTTAACTAATTTTTTTTTTAACAAAAGGCCCACCTGTGTGCTCAGTAAAGGAATCTCTCTAGAAAATAGTTTTAGGCTCAAACCATTTAAACGAAAACTCTAACACTCCACGAGACAGCTAAATTACTCTGCTCTCCTACTTTTCGGTAAAGGGTTTTATCAATCCACTGCAGAGATTAATTACTTAACTTTATCTACATTTGAAACAAATCACTCTGCACAGAATGCTAACCCAAGAAAATATATTTACATTGGCTTTACAAAGCTATTTTCTGAACCAAAAACAAACATTAACTGACACAAAACAAAAATTTACACAATTTAAAATTCATCTTATACACTAACCCATTATAATTTCATCAAAAAAAAAAAAAAATTTAAGGAGGCTGTCTACTCAGACCATCGGCATTTCCGTTGTTTTTCCCGGCTCTGTGAACAATTGTGAAATTGTATTGCTGCAAACATAGAGCCCATCGGGTCAGCCGCGAATTGCTCCCCATCATTTTATTTAGGAAAGTCAGTGGGTTGTGGTCCGTTTCAATTTTAAATTTTTGTCCGTCCAAATAGTAATTTAATTTTTTTAAACCATATACAATAGCAGCCAACTCTCGCTCTACTGTACTGTAGTTCTGCTCTGCTCTCGAGAATTTTTTACTCAAAAACAAAATAGGGTGCTCCTCCCCTTCTAGGTTCTGGGACAGTACAATTCCCGCACCTGTTGCGCTCGCATCCGTTTGTACTATAAATTCCTTAGTATAATCCGGAGCATATAATACCGGATTTTGGACAAGCTTCGATTTTAGGTTCTTAAATGCCTGATCACATTCGTCTGTCCAAATCACCTTTTCTTTTGTCACCCTTCCTTTCAAAGCACTTGTCAAAGGGGCGGCAATAACCGAGTAATTCGGGATATATCTGGAGTAATAACCCACCACTCCTAAAAATGACCGAATTTGGGTTTTAGAGGTAGGAGTGGAAAATTCTTGGATCGCCTTAATTTTCGCCTCGTTTGGCGACCTTTTCCCGGATCCAACTTCATGCCCCAGAAACTTGACATGGTCCTGTGCAAAACGGCACTTGGCCGGTTTGACCGTTAACTTAGCTTCTCCCAATTTGCGCAATACCCTGCCAACATCCTTAAGGTGTTCTTCCCAAGTTGGGGAAAATACCGCGATATCGTCTATATAAGGGGCCGCAAATTTTTCCAGTCCGCCTAACACCTGGGCCATCAATTTGCAGAAATAAAAGGGGGCATTAACCAGGCCAAACATCATTTTCTTAGGGATAAACATCCCAAAAGGCGTCACGAATGCTGCATATCTTTGCGCTCTTTCAGTAAGAGGTATTTGAAAGTATCCCTTTGTCAAATCCATGACGGTGATGAAAGGGGCGGCACTTACTTTTTCCACTACCTCTTCGATATGAGGTAAAGGGAAAAATTGGGTTCGGGTGATTGCGTTTAGCTTTCGATAATCCACACATGGTCTAGGGTCCCTACCTGGGCTCTCAACTAAGATCATTGGAGAGGCATAATCCGATTGACCTACCTCGATCACCCCCAGAGCCAACAGTCTCTGAATCTCATTTCGCAAGATGTTTACTTGTCTAGGAGACATGCGATATGGCCTGGTGCGCACCGGAACCTCACTGGTCAATTCGATGTCCATTGTTATCAATGCGGTATTACCCGGGTCCGAAGAGAACACCTTTCTATGAGTTTTTAGCATTTCCCCGAATCTTTCGATCTGGATATCAGACGCGCGCTCGTCAAGTCGGCTCTCCATTACAATTTCTTGCAAATCGAAATGAGTGGGGTCTTGTAGCGGATAGGGGATCTCAGCTTCATGCTCTACCTCTTCGTGCTCTTCATCGATAATCAGATTAACACACTCGGCCCTGCTATGATAGGGTTTCATTAAGTTAACGTGATAAATCGTGCTTTTGTCACGTTTTTCGGGCAAATCTATCAAATAATTTGTGTCCGAAATTTTGCTCGTAATTTTACCAGGCCCCATCCAGTTTACTGCCATTTTATTCGGTTTAGATGTAGCTAAAACTAAGACCTGATCTCCCACTTTAAAATTTCTCGTAACCGCATTCTTGTCATACCACAATTTCCTTTTTAGTTGGCATTCGCCCATTCTTTCGGTAGCCAACTCTTGGCACCTCTTTAACCGATTTGTCAGGTTTAAAATGTACTCTACCACATTAGAGTCTGAATCCTCAGGTTCAAGCCAATTCTCGTACACAATAGTCTGGGGGGTCCTTAAATTCTTTCCCAGTACCAGTTCCGCAGGACTGGAACCTAAACTTTCATGGGTCACCGTTCGTAATGCAAATAGTGCGGATGGTAAATTCTTTTCCCAATCCTCACCTGTTTCTACGCAGAGTACTTTGAGAACGCGTTTAAGACTCGAGTGCCATCTCTCCACCGGGTTACTCTGAGGATGGCAGACCGAACTGTGCACCACTCTGATGCCAAATTTTTCGAAAAATTCAGACGTCAATACACTTGTAAACGAGCTACCTAGGTCGCACTGAATTTCCCTGGGGAACCCTGTCCTTGAAAAGACTGAGAGCAACGCGTCTATTACTTTTACCGAGGTAATATTTTCCACCGGAATAGCATCTGGGTATCTGGATGCTAAACAAATGGAAGTGATCAGATATTTGTTGTTATTTGAGCTAATTGGTAGGGGTCCTACAGCGTCTATATTGATTTTAGAGAATACTTCTGAAATTATAGGAACTATTTTCATAGGGGCCTTTGTCTATCTCCACTTTTCCCCACCCGCTGACAAGAGTCACATGATCTCACATATTGCTCAATTTCTTGGTAACAATTCGGCCAGAAGTAATGACGTAATACCCGATCTTTTGTCTTAGTAGCACCCAGATGTCCAGCTATTTCCTCGTGACAAAAAGCTTTTATTTTGTCCCTAAATTTCATTGGTATAATAAGTTGAACTCGCTGTTCGCCTCTCTTTGAGTACGCAATGCGAACTAGTTTCCCTTTTACAATTTTAAACTCACTTTCTCCATTCACTGAACTCCGAGCCCATAGCGCAGCGAGAGACTCGCAATTCCTTTGTGCGACTTCGAACACCGCTGAAGAGATCTGAGAAAAGCCATTCTCTTCCTCTGGCAATGTTAACGGCAAAAAGGAACGATCGCTTTCGTCAATTACGGGGGGTTTTTCGTCCTCCTCTACCGCCTTCGGGGTTTTGACTACGGGGGTCTCGTTCGTATGGCTCGCGCCGGAATTATCTACCCTTGTTTTTGTTTGGCTCAGCGTGACTACTACATTTAGAGGCACAGGGCCTTTCAGATGCTCTTCGATAAGCTGGGCAGTCTTATTTCCCAGAAGATAAAAACCCTGATCCAAAACATCTGGCTTAATAGCGGCTTTGGTGACTATGGAACCAAACTTCCCCTGGAGCGTAACCTTTGCCAAAGGCAAACATTTGCATTCATTATCCAGGGGCTGCCTAATCCAGGTCACTTCGCCCAACAAATCTTCGATTTTTATCCAACTTCTTGCGCATAAGTCGATCCCTGACCCTGTATCACGCAAGCAACTCCGTTCTATACCGTTTACCAGTACTGTATTCAAAAAAGGGGCAAAACTCGCGTCGAAATCAGTTCGAGTTCCTATATTATTACACATTACATCCTCTGTCTTTCTTTTTAGAAACGGGCATTCCGGCCTTATGTGGCCTGGCTTTCTACATTGAAAGCAAATTACCTCCTTTTTTCTGTCGAAATTTTTATTTAAGTCCGGTTTAAGGGTATCCGAGCTCCCTCCTCTTCCCGCCTTGTCTTTAAACTCAAAGTTTTTTCTAGGATATGATTCTGACTTCCCTTTCCCGTGCAAACTCTTTTCCCCATATTTGATCTCAGTTCTCCTGAACGTTCTCTTCACACTTTCATAATGATCTAATTTTTCGGCCAGATCTGAGGCCTTTCGAAAATCCTCCCAATTTTCTAAATATCTCTCTTTGAGATCTTGGGGTACTCTTTTTTTTAATTGCTCCGTGAGCATAAGCTGTTTTAGCGTTTGAAAGTCATTCACTTCCGCCGACTCCAACCAATTATCTAAATAACCTTTTAATTCGTAAACCAGATCGGACCACAACGCCCCTGGTTTCCTGTGGTGCTCCTCAAATTTTAGTCTTAAAGCAACCGTGCTTAATCTGAAGCGTTTCATGAGCATTCGCTTCATGTGGTAGTAGTCGTCTCCATTCTCTACAGGTTCTTTTACTACTAGCTCTGCCACGTCTGCTGGCAACAAGGGAATTAATTGGGATACCCACCTATCCTCCTCCACTTTTTCTTTCTGAGCTTGCCGCTCGAATATCATTAAAAACAGTGCTATATCAACTGTTCTCGGATCAAATTTGGGAACTAGATCTTTTAGACAAATTCTTTTATTAGAAACCTCACTGGGTAAGGAAACCATAGAATTTGCACTTGCCGTTTCTAGAGTATTTCCCATTCGCAATTTTTCTAGTTCAAACTCCCGTTCTTCTCTAACTATCTTATCTGATCTTTCCTGTTCGGTACGTTTCTGTTCCCTTTCCTCCTCAATCTCTTCCATTATTCTGTCTAAGAAACATTCCGTGGTTTCCTCCGTGAAATCTGGTGCCTCCAGAATATCTTTGATTATGTTTTTCACTAGGTCTGAGTCAGACACCTCAACCTCAAATTCCGCTGCTAACTGCTTTAACGTGCTCTTTTTCTGCCTGTTTAGGCGTTTTATGAAAGACGACATGGCTTCTTGAATAAACCAAAATTAAATCTATGAAAATTCTATTCTGGTGTAACAAGAAAAAAATAGTAAACACCAACGTTTCACAAGCACTACAGAGATTCCAACTGAGTCAAAGGGGTACAATATAAAGACTCACTATAAATAACCATAAATCAAACGCAAATAACCTTATGCACTTATACAACCCCAACACATAAAAACAAAATTCTTAAGAACTAAGTATATTTCATATCAGAATGACCGACCAATCACTAACCCAATTTTATACCCTAACTAACTGCCTCTCGGAATGAAGTTTTCCAAAATAGGACTCACCTCTCTCTTCCGTCCGGACAGCAGGGCTCCTTTTTCGGGGTCGTGGTGCTTTTTCTCTGGGCTTCCAGAACCCGTCGATCGTATCCCTCCGACGATATTTTGGTCCACCGCTAAATTCCAGCAATTCAGCTTCCGAAGCGGTTACTCGTATCCCTCGTCGTAAAAGACGGGATTTCGGTCCACTGATGACGTCCGGCAATTCAACTTCCGGAACTGTCACTCGTATCCCTCGTCGTAAAAGACGGGATTTCGGTCCACTGATGATGTCCGGCAATTCAACTTCCGGAACTGTCACTCGTATCCCTCGTCGTAAAAGACGGGATTTCGGTCCACTGATGATGTCCGGCAATTCAACTTCCGGAACTGTCACTCGTATCCCTCGTCGTAACAGACGGGATTTCAGACTTAAAGTTCTCAAGCAATGGTCGATCCTGACCAGGTTCGTAGCTCATTAACTCGAGCTGATAATCCAATACCGCTGCCACCAGTTGTAACAATGTTGAACAACTGGGGTGTATAAGTTTTGGCAGGAAGGATATTGTAAGAAAACTGAATATTGTATAGAAAACAAATATTCTTTATTTCTCGGTTATTTATTATATACAGTGCTGTTCTGTTAAAACATAAACAGAGTCTCCACCGGAGACTTAACTCCCAAAATCTAGGGCGTCGCTAGTACGCCCTCGAAACAACGACCAAACTCTTCTCGAGTCAGTCAGAGAATCTCCTCGCAGACCCAGCACTCTCTGCTCCAAGCCTCGAAGCTCCGGTCCGTGGGAAAAACCCTTGGGCAGTTTTCCACCGCCTCAAAACTCAACTCCAAGATAGGAGCTCCCCTGCCTTTTCAGTTCTATCCCCACAGAGGGGCTGGCCATTGTCCCACAAGGAACGATTTCAGTCAGCCAGGCGACTGGTGAAACAAGAGGTCCTTGTATCACTACGCCACACTCCCCTCGAATCACATCAGAATCTTAGGTCAGTAATCGATTATTGGGCTCAAATTAAAGAGTTTAAATAGCTGGTCAAACCGGTATGGCAACATTCATTTTAATACAGAACAATCGCTAAAAAAAGCAATTAGCAGAGACAGGAGTAGATGGGAGCAGAGTCCATTCCAGTAACAGAAGAACGTATCTCCTCGAGAATCCGCACGATCAAACGATATGTCATATCCCATACTTATCAAAAGGAGAAGGGAGAATGATTTCTCGGCAGGTTGAGATGCTGGGTGAATGTCCTCAACGAAAAAAACTTACTGGCATCTCCAGACGGGGATCCGCAAACTGAAGACCGCTCGTCAGCAATGTGTAGGGCTCACAGACTTGGGCTCTGAATCTCAAACATGAGTGGCGATATTTTCCCTTGCAAACAATTCCGATGCGTGGGTAAAAACTAAATGATTCCACCAATTACTAAAGCCTATAGTTTCCATGCATCCCAGAAACGTTGGTCCCCCTCGTTGACGAGTTAGTAGGGAAAACACCAGAAAGCAACCCCCTTTGCTTTCCTTTCAAGGCTAAAAAGGGACAAATTAAATGAAACGGGCTATTAAATATTTGGTAGTTTGTAAAAGCCTGAAATCACCCTCAATATTAATTTCTGGCCTTGACGAGTATTTCAAAAGTAAGTTCCAGTTTAATTTAGCTTAGATGGACGACGATCTTTGCTGATAAAAACTTTTCCCCGAAAGAACGGATGCGCTAGGGTTCTTTGACCGCTGGAATGTCAGTATTGGCAATAGAAACTCCCCCCTAGAATTTGGTATCTTGAGTTTGTTAAGGTGTGAATTTTTCGAGTGGGGGTTATCTTTAGTTGTCTTTTCGATGTTTGAAGCATGTTTGATATTACAGAAATGTAACGCTTAATATTGGAGTTACATCATGCACAAGACACGGAAAGAGACAAAAAATTGTAGGTGGGTGGTAATGCAAGGAAAGTGGACCTGATCTGTGATGCGGAGGTGAGTCACACGAGTTTATGCATGGGTTTACATGCCAAGGCGACAGGCGCATCGCCAAAAATTTAATGTGGTAACATGAATGCATAAAGTGGAGCAAAAAATGTGGCAATATAAATGGCAGGCATTAGAAGAGTTAAGAAATATGTGGCAATTCTCTGTGATAGTATGGCAATAATGTGGAGTGAAAAAAACAGAATTATGAATACAATATTTTGAATTGACACATGACTCATTATGTGACAAGTCAGCTTGAAAGAAAATATTAGATTTTATGTTATTGTAAAAAAAAAACTCACAATTTCAAAGCGAGAGGACATTTAATGTAAGCAATAAAAACGGTGTGCAATTCCATGAAGAAAGTGTACCTTTTCCTTCACAAAACTTTTATACGACCAGCGTGTACACAAACACAACTAGCATAGCATGCCAATTAACAGAAATTAAATTTAAAAGTTAGTTGTTTTTAAATGCAGAAAAACATTAGAGTTTAAGTAAATTGCAAGACTGTCAAGTGGGAGAAATGTACAACTGGACACATAATGTTGTAATTGTATTGAATGCAAAATCTGAACTGTAACAATTACATAAAACATTTGTGAATGTCAGTAATAAATTGTAGATAGTAAAATAATCCATAGCCATATTGTAAATAATAAATTGAGAATGGCTAATATTTCTCTGTACCCATAAATCTCAAATATAAAATTACTTCAGCGCGCTTTCATATAAGAAAACAAAAACATTTTGGCATATCAAAACTTTCGTAACCCAATTTTTCCTCAGTGCTCAGGTAATCGAATCAAAAACTAACTTTCGGCATATGAAAACATTCTTTATTCCATGCCAAATTCTAAACAAAAAAAAATGCCATTTCTCGATATAAAAATTCACTGATGCTATTTAAAAATGTTTTCCATTCCTTGCCATTAAAAACTATGCCCATGCCAATCATACAGAATAAAACTACAGCCTCTTTCTAATACCAAATAAAATAAAATAAATCCTGCCGTAACAATTTGCTACTTAAAATTTAAAGATGCCATTTCTCAAAATTGCAGGGAAAAAACTGATACAACAAAATATGATACAATTTTTTTTAAGTATAAAAATAAGTGTCATATACATATATGCCATACAAAATAAAAGGTAATATCAAAAGTGAATACATTAGATTCATGATATTTCACCATAACATTAAGCCAAACTAAAAATTAGTGCCAAAATCGAAAATTGTTTGGTGTGGTGGCATTAAACCAATACCAAAATGTTGTCCAAAACGACATTCGAAATCATTGTATGCAATCGCACTATAATGAATAAACTGAAGATATGCTAATGCATTACCCTACATGTCATAACCAAATCCATAAAAATATCTGCAAAATTGAACATTTCTGGCATAACCATAACGAAAATTTCAATAATCAAATAATTAATATTAGTTCAATGTCATGCTGACAAAACATTGGGACATCCTTATAAAAATGATTCTGGCAAAATGATCCTCCAAAAACGTGAGAATTTGTTTTAAATACGATTATACCAGTCATAATTATATCGCAAGAAAATTTTGCAGAGCCCAATTACAAAAGAATTGGTCATAATCATGTTCTAAAACCATTTAGGCATAACCCTGTAAATAATTTTTGCAATCAGTTGGGATGACTCTTTTGTTTACATAGACCAAACAAATAAACGTTGCATTAGCATGTCAGGATTTACAATCACCAAGTGTCAATCAACATGATAGTGAAAAATGTGTTATCATTAGTATATGTTAGGATTGTCTTAATACCAATTACAACTAATGTTAATGTTTAATGAATTGTACAAAATATTCAAGACATCCACCCTTTTTTTAATCTAAAAAGAGTTCGCATAATCATTTTTGATTGTGAAAAAAAATAGTTTTTCAGTCATTAAGAGGTAATTTAAAAAACATTAATTCAGTAGGACTTGTTTCGTGTGTCTCCTACGAATTCGAAGTGGTAAAATAATAACTGGTATGACTGATCATAGTAATTCTGTGTGTGGATTGTGTGTGTGTGTGTGTGTGTGTGTGTGTGTGTGTGTGTGGGTACATTAAAAATCTATATCATACTCTTATAAAATGTTGAAACACAATCCAAACCAATACGTTTCATCAACCAGTTGTCAATGAAACATGAAGAAAAGGTAAACATAGATATAGTAAAAATGGAATAGTAATCACAGGTAAAATTTATGTTTAAACAAGCAGTTATGTTGTTGTACATATGGAACTCTGGCATTTTGGCACTTTAGTAAACAATTAATTGTCAAAGATTTGTCTCTCAGATAGAACTTATTTTTTAATCATCTCTCAAAAAGTTTCTGAAAAATTGTGAATATCTGATTCGAAATTGTCTTACAAAAAATTCCCAGACATTATGAAATTTAAGGACTATTTATCAGATAACAACATTTTAAAACTCTGTTTGAAAACAGCAGTTGCGAAGAACGTTAATTATCTACAAAAGGATCTTGCAAATTGATCAAATAGCTACCAAGAAAATAAAACATGTAAACATACCTTCATGAACAAATGGAAACTACTTTCTGATGCAATGGAGGACATCCATCTGTTCTCACCATGTTAGTGGAACGTACTTGAAAACTGAGGCACCATTTGAAACCACTTTTTACCATGATGGGGAAAACTTCCATTTGCACTTGCCAGCTTAGTTAAGACTGTCTGAAGAATGGTAAATGATGATGAGAAAACTTTTTCAGCTGCAACGGGGAATAGTTCTCTGGCCATCCTGGTGAAAAAATGTCTGAAGTGTGATGTGAAAGTACTTTCCGTCCTGATGGGGAACAGTTCAATTGTTTTTACCACATTGGCGGAACGCATCTGCTATACGAGGCACTATGAGAAATTACTTTCTGTTGCAATGGGAAACAGTTCTCTCTCATACATTCCTATCACCTTGGCTGAAAGTGCTTGACAAAGGATGAAGTACGATGAAAGACCACTTTTGGAAGCAATGGGGAAAAGCTCAATCATGTTTTTGTATTTTTCTAGTTTTTCCAAACACGTTTATCAAGACAGAATAAAGCAGTTAATGAAAATTATGACATGTACAAATATATTAATATCCCACTGACATTTCTTTGTGTATACACTATTTAAAGATGCAAAGCATTCAGATTTATTATATACAAGACTACTTCATACACATGAATATATGTACGCAATACCTAAACAATATAGATATCAAATAGCCAGACTATTAAGTCAATACAAGTCAAATACAATGAAATTTCAAAACTGGTTTTCATATACAAGGAAAATCAATTTCTCAATTATATTCATCGTAATACAGAAGGACCATACTTTTTATATACTAAACACCAATTAAGACTGTTTATAATAATAAGTTATATAATTATATAACAATAATAGCATTCCACAAAATTGTTACCTTAAAGTCAAGTATCTGTACTCCACAATATATAGAACAAAAGATTTCAACCATAACTTATCCAAAAGTTTTAAAAAAAAAGACTTCAAGAATTACGGAGTATATGAAAACTGTGACAAATACACTAGATCTTACCCTTTGGGATTGAAAACAATACTTCAGGTGGATGTTTTCAACAAAAGTAACAATTGGGTCTCACTGTCCCATGCATGTATGTATATATGTATGTGACTGTGTCATAACTAAAATAGTGTCCTAAATGGCCTCTACTTCTTTGGACAGCATTAAAAAATGGCAATGTCCTAAAAAAAATTTTTGTTCTTTCACTGGCCTGGTCATATCAAAAAGATGTGGAATAGTAATCACAGGTAAAATTGACGTTTAAACAAGCAGTTATGTTGTTGTATACATGGAAATCTGGCATTTTGGTATTTTTTGTAAACAATTACGATGAAAGAACCCTTTCGGAAGCAATAGGGAATAGCAAAATCATGGTTTTGCCCTTTTTTAGTTTTTCCAAATACTTTAATCAAGAAAGAATAAAGCAGTTAATGAAAATTATGACATGTACAAATATATTAATATCCCACTGACATTTCTTTCTGTATACTCTATTTAAAGTTGCATAGTATTTAGATTGATAAACAAGACTACTTCACACACATGAATATATGTACACAATATTTAAACAATATAGACATGAAATAGCCAGACTTTTAAGTCAATACAAAAGCCAAATACAATAAAATTTGAAAACTGGTTTTTATATACAAGGAAAATTAATTCCTCAATTATATACACACAAATTATTTTCATATTAATACAGAAGGACCATTTTTTTTATATACTAAACATCAATTAAGACTTTATATCGTAATTACTTTTTATCACCTATACGATTTGATCAAGGAATGAAACTTCCAATAGAAATTGTTCTATGTTGTATACAACTGATATTGCTCTGTGAAATCTTTTGCATTTCAGAGTTTCTAGTTTATGAATGGATGTTTTTCTTTTTCACAAACCCTAATATGCTTGTAAATAGAAAAATATTGATAGAATTTCAATTTTATGCATTTTTGCTTTCCATGAGAAAACATAAATGTATACACTAGTAATATGGATAAACAGATAAAATGTTTGAATATATATATATATATATATATATATATATATATATATATAGAGAGAGAGAGAGAGAGAGAGATATTTATATATTTAAATAGATGTGGATTGCTGCTAATAAAGACAATTCAGTAGAGAAAATGACATAATCACACCATAACTAGTTTTCTCAGCTATTGTCACATTTAGAAATTTTTATGCCAATAAGAGCATTCCACAAAATTGTTACCTAAAGTCAAGTATCTGTACTCCATAATATATAGTTTAAAAGATTTCAGCCATAACTTATACAAAAGTTTTCAAAAAAGACTTCAAGTATTACGGAATATATGAAAACTGTGACTAATACACTAGATCTAACCAAATTCAATCACAAATGTCCTCTTTTTACATGTACTATCAGAAGAATTGGATAAGGAATTGTTATTTAAAAGCATCAGTCTTCTAATAATTGCATGTACATATAGTGAGTGCTGGTGGCATAGTAATATAATTTCTAAGATTTAAAGTGCTTTCCTTTAAACTATACCAGTGGTTTGGTTTAGGTATAGGTTAAATATAATAGTGCAATTATATAGGTGGAAATCCTTATTTTCACATGGGTAGAGCAGCATTCTATAATATCATACTTGCAGTGCCCAGTCAGTAATCTATCACATTGCTTTATATGGCTGCATTTGAATGCATTGGAATGACAGATTTGAGTAAAAATTAAGCCTTTAACCATATTTTAACCATAACCCAGTTTTTAAAAAAATTAATAAACGTATAAATTGAAATTAAATAACTAATTTTTTATTGTACTTGACCTCGAACAAGTAGTTTTTGAATTAAAATAAATAAACTGTGTTTTTAAATTTTTAAGACAACTAAGAAACCTTAGAACTTGAAAGAAAACTCGCTCTTTATTCAGACCAATGGGAACTTTGTAACTACATAAGGGAAAGCTAACATCTGAAACTTAAGAAGGCTTGTGGTCCTAAGAATAATATATCATCTTATAATACTGCATCAGCTAGGCTGGAATCCTTTGCATTTTCATAAAATAATTGCATTGTTCTAATTTGAGTTGAAACAGTGCATTCATCTACTGTTTACATGGAGATTAGTTTTAAACTTCAGTGAAAAATTTAGTTTATAAAACAACTATAATTAAATTATCATAAAACCAATCATTATTGCTAGTGTGTCTAGTGTCCATTAAAAGCATTCAAATATATGTAGAGTATGAAAAATTCCTTATCAACTCATTTGAACAAGAAGTGCAATAAAGTTTTACATCCATAACTTATTTTCTTTTTTGCAGCGATGATCAACAACACATTAATTGCCTTATCCTGAGAGCATGTCTACCAGAGATGGCAGTGGTGATTGGAAAATTTCTTAAGCCTCAGTGTTTGAAAAATTGCAAATCTTTGCCTCTCTTCTACGATGCTAAAGCATGGATGACGGTGGACAGCTGGGAATAAACGAGGCAACTGATTTATCAGGGCTGTCATTTAATGTGAAAGATAGACAAACTCTCAGACAACAAATGAGAAAAAATGTTTTTTCATGAAAACAAAGGAATCGGACATGAATTTACAATAAGAGAAAATTTCATAGT
This sequence comes from Metellina segmentata, assembly GCA_947359465.1. Classification (NCBI taxonomy): domain Eukaryota; kingdom Metazoa; phylum Arthropoda; class Arachnida; order Araneae; family Tetragnathidae; genus Metellina; species Metellina segmentata. The sequence goes on from OX375872.1 coordinate 19,900,672, forward strand.
CAATGAATTCCTTTTATGTCATATGCGATAACACCAAGGCAGAATTATCTCAAATAACTCAGACGTATGAAGTAACATGAGAAAGGTTTCCTGTTTAAAAGCGTGTTTAAGGAGCTCTATGAGAGAAGAAAGATTAACTAATATGGCCAATCTGTCTATAAAGCAAGGAATCGTAAACCAAATTGACACTTCCAAAATAATTGAAGAATTTGCAAAAAATAAAGCAAGACGGAAATTCATTTTAAAATGTTTTTTCTTTAATAAATTTATTAAATGGGCTGTGATATGAAAATATTTTGATTACTTTTCTTTTTTGTTAATAATTTTATGAGATTTTTCTTGAAACATTTTTTTCTAACGAGATCGAGGACCCCCACTTGACTTGATACGCCACTGTGGTCACCCTGCTTAGATGGTCCGATTTTTCTGGACCACTGAGGTGCCCATATAACCATACCGACTGTGTATGTATACATATTATATTACATATACAAGCGGAACCATCCCTAGGTCAAACAGCACCCAGTTAAAAGCTTTAGTAGCATACCATACAATAAAATACTAAAAAAAAATACGTGTAAAATATTATTTTTCTTCTGATAAATTTTTTAAAGTCATATTATGCATTTACGAAGTGTTTGGGGGAAGAGGACTTTTTACTTGCTTTCCTCTCTACTGAGCTTTCAGTATATTTCAAGGGAATTTTGGTCAAGATATATAACTTTTCTTGTTTAAATTTTTATCACTGAGTCCATTTTCTTAAGAATTTAAGGTAACTATACGTTGAGAACGAATATTAATTCCAACCTGTAGTAAGCAGTCAAGTCAGCATTCCATGTACAGGGGAAAGTTGGACAAAACCGATACCCGGCAGTTTTGGCTAGATTATTACTGTCATCTGTCGGATAACGCATGAAACTAGTTCAAGACAGACGCCATGTTATTTGGAGTTGAATGAAAGGCAGTGTACATTATATGTTTTTGTCAACGGCAATGTTTTAAAATCGAGTAGAAAAGGTTAGATTTTTACTCCACTGATTTTACGCTATAGTTTCTAATTCCTTGAAGATTTATTTTATGCAAATACAACATCTGATAACACCTCTCTCAGTTATCATTATAAATTATTAATCCACATTTTGCATCATGCTAGAAATATGTTAATCCTTCCTTTTCTGATTAATGGCCTTGTTGGATAAAACTGGTACCTTGGCAGTCGGACATAACCGGATAGAAATTAGAGCTTGGAAAACAAGAAAAATCAAAAAGCAGATAAGAAAAACTTAAAGCAGAAACTGTTTAAAGCCCCTAAGGCAAATTTTGGAACCAGCAGGTCTAGAAATTCGAATACAATACCAAGTGTTTGAGATTTTTCCTTGAAATTGAATTACAAACCTTTACGACCAGGAGTTGCAAATAGGCATGGTACACATCACGAAACATTCAAGATAAAATAGAAAATTTACATCTGTTAAAGGGAAATAGATTCAAAATTCTTCTCGAATGAAGTCAGCTGTAAAAGTAGAATTTCCTCTGGAGAATATGGACCTTAATTTTTGTGGGTTTTAGTTTTTAAAAGGGTTTTGATCCTTTATTTAATTATACCGATCAGCATCATGCAGTTCCCTCTTCTAATATGTTGATAACCTCATGTACGAGTACTCCCAGAATTAAAGGTAAAACACAGGTTTGTTAAATTTAAACTATTACACTCATTTTTAAACAAGTTCACCTTGGATAAAATTTAAAAAAATATTCCGTAAATGTGAAAAAAAATTTTTGATCCAAAATAAAGTCATTGTCCTCAAACATACATGTCAAGTGCAACTGAATAAGAAAACAGTTGCAATCAATAGCTAACGTAATTGAATGAATGGAATCCATACTTCGTTGCATCAAAAACAAACAGTATTGGTATTTCAATTTAGCGATCAATAAGTTAATGTTCAAACTTTAGTTACTTGAGTAATATTGGTAATTATATTATTGTTTAATCAGAACAGCGGGATTTCATGAATAAAACAAATTAAAAATAAAGATCTTCACTATTTAGCTTTCAAACAGTGCCTTTATAGGAAATAGAAATAGCACTATCATATAATTACAGTATTAGCTTTTCAAAATGTAGCAATCAAACAATTTAATGTTCATACTTCAGTTGATATTTGGGTAATTTTGGTTATTATTAAATTTTCCAATCAGAACAATGGGATGTCAATATAACAAAATTAAAAATAAAGCTCTTCACTCTTTGTCTTTCAAAGTGCCTTTTGGAAGCAATAGCACAATCGTAAGTTATGGAAACGAATTACAATCCTCGAAAAACAAACTTCTAGCTTTTAAATATTTTGGGATTTCATTTGTTGAAACTTTTTTTATTTTCAACAGTTTGAAAACCAAACAATTTAATTACAAGCATATTCGGAAAAATTGCTAACTGTCTTTCTATATTAAATTTTTATTTTTTTACAGTTTGAAAAAATTTAATATCTAAAATATTTCAACAAAATACTTTCTCAATTTAAAAGTGTATTTGGTAACAAACATACAATTTTGTTACGTGAATGTTAAGTTTAATTCACTTCACTTTTATTTCAGGTACAACAAAAAATTTAGTATAATTTTCATACATTAATTTGATGAAAATTAAAGTTTGATTATTAAAAGTTGGTGTGAATAATTTTGCATCTTTTACATTCATAAATGATTTTGATTGGGAATCTATATTTTTCAGATGCAATTTTTTTTAACTCTTGTTTCTATCTCTGAAGTTATCTGGTTCTGGCACCAGCATCCAAAATACTGGTCATTTTAGCCAATATTATTTTGCTAATAAAAGTAAAATGAAGACGTTTAAGAGTGAAAAGCTAATTCTTGAAATAACAAAACAATATTGTAGCAAAAAGATAATATGAATTTATGTAATTAGTCACATGTGCATAAATAAATTTATGAATGCCAATTTTCGAGTTCATGTGCCAGTTTCAAACTTTACACAATGTAGGAAAAAGTCACAACTCAAAGTGAAAATTTCAGTTCATTAAATAGCAATACATTTTGATTAACTCAAACATACCAAAGGTTTAAAAAAATGAGCTTAATTTTTGATAAAGATGCCTAGTTCAATTCGAAAGCCAATTTTTCTAGTAAAATTCTTTTTTTGAGTTGTCACTTTTCTAAAGGAGCGATTTTTAATAAAGTATCTTTATTACAATCTTACAGTCAAGTTTAATACATTTTTAAGTAACTAATATAAATTTGAAATTGCTAGTCTCCATTACATATGTAGCAACAATATTTTATTTAATTAGGAACAGTTTCAATTTATACAAGTTCTACACTTTATGCAACCCAGCTTCCAAGTTGTCAACAGCAGTACATAAAGTATAACATATGCAATATTTTTCAATAAAAAGTTGGATTGAGCATACATCTCGAAATTGAAAGGTGTCATGAACAGCTGCCTCAAAGAGCTCTTCAAACATGCACCTGACTCGCATAGATGGAAAATTTCGGTGATTTAAATTTATGTACTTCTAGAACACAGGTCACTACCTATCAACTTTACCCAGAGACAACCCACCTAGAAATCAGAAGTGTCCAAGTACTCCATTTGTTAAGGTTTGAAAATCAAGCCACTGGGTTGGGTGGTATACTAAAAAGTATTTGCACGTTCAAAAATTTTCATTTATTTGAAATTTTAATAGCGTAACAGATGGGGTTTTATGTCTTTCATTCGTTGAATTTCAAGAATACTGTCTACAATCCATTATAAATGTATTGTTTTAATTAATATTTGTTTGATTTCAAACTTAGCTTTTTGATAAATTTGGAATCCAACAAATTTGGTATTTTTAAAATAATTCAATTTTAGTAAAAAGTTGTTATAGAAAGAATTTTGTAAGAAGGGGTATTCCTTAAAATATATAAGAAATTTTGAGAAAAATATTTAAAAACACAGTAATATTATCATAATTTACTCATTTTCACGTAACTTTTTACATTTCAACCATCTGAAGTATTTTAAAAATAGTGCGAAGCAATTTTAATATTCAACAAATGAAACATTGTAGTGACTAGCGTTCATGAATTAAGCATTTTGTTTCTTTTTTCCACACAAAACTGCATTAACATCAACTCATCCATGATCTAAAAGATTGTATGAGTAATATTCTTAAAGGTCAGTAGTTCGTATCAGTACTTAGGTTTCAACATTACTCATGAAAATTTTATATAAATTAAGTTTACAACACATAAAATGGGCAAAATTGAAAATCAAACAAAAGTCACCATTAAATTAAGTTAAACATTTTGGGAGTTATAATAAAAATTATTCAAAAGTTGTAACTTTTTGGAATGAGTTTTGTACATTCTTCCATCCATATAAATGAAGGTATTATTAATTTAAGAATGCATAGGATAAGAAATAAAGCAAATTTTGGTTGAATGCATTTTAGGAGCACAAAATAGTATAAAAGAGTTTATACATTTTATGAAAAGTATTTTAGCGATGTGTATAAATGCTCATGAACATTTATCTGAATTAAAATAAAAATTTAGAAATTAATAACAAGATTAATAAAAAAAATTAAGGAACACAATTGATTTTTAAAAATACCATTTTATTCTTTAAAATATGTATAAATTTTTATAGAATAAAACAGTTTTTTATACATTTTTATGGAATAAATATTTTAGCTTCAAAATAGGTTGTTTTTAAATTGAAATTCTTCAGAATGGATGATATATTTGTAACATTTTTAATTTTAAACTTTTAACTTTAATTATTCAGGTGCATTCTTAAAAGTTTTGCATTTACACTGATACAAAAAAGGATTTAAAATACAGGTACATGTTATCATAAAACTGATTGAATTAGAAACATTACATGAAGTTCAAGGAACATTAAATTGTAATACACTTCAACCAATTGTTATACCATCTATCTGCACAGTAATTATTAATTGTTCTAGGATTGTGACTACTATCCTTGCATAAATCATAATCAGAGTTGGAAATCAATACTCGTGAAAAAGTTTATATCCCATCTGACAAGTCATAGGAATGGAATTGGAAGAGATTGCCATGAACCCGAGACAAGATGGAATTCCATAGCGTATATTGCAATGAGTTACAAGGTTCAGTCCAGGCAGATGTGTGTATGTGCTTATTGCATTGTGAAATATTTACATATTTAACCCAGGATATTTTTAAAAACCAGGTTAAATTCTATATCTATAGCATAAGCTACATTAACTTCAGATATTTAAGCAGAGTTATGTAATGAGCAGTCTGTACAAGACGTCATTTCTGAAGCCACAAATTCAATTTCATCCATTGGAAGCATGTAATCATGATCCAACTGGAACTGGTTTCAGCAGCCATTGTCGGGAATGTTTGCCACTGTTACTTGTCATAGCAATGAATGTCAGTGGAGTGTTCAGCTGGTGGTACTCAGTTGTAGAGCTGCATCACACTCACTTGTCATGTTCATAAGCAATATACACTACTGTTTGTGAAAATCCCAACATCATGAACAAATCATCGGAAATAATTGGAATTTATTCCACGTATTACTTATAGTAGTTTAAATAAACGATCAAATCATTTATCGTGTGCAGCCACCATGCACAGCGATGAGAGCCTGTGTGTACACGTCGTAGCATCAAATCATACAGATTCATAATGTCATGCTGAGGAATGACATTCCAAATGGCCTCTACCTGATGCCAAAGTTCAGCCGTACTCACTACCTGACGAGCGAGTCGCCGACCGATGTAATCCCAGACAGGCTCAATGGGCGATATATCTTTGGAATGTGCAGGCAATGGAAGAAGCGTAACCTATCGTGTACATTCCAACCAACATGTGGACGGGCATTGTCTTGATGAAATACAGCTCTTGGAATGTGTTGGAGGGGTAGGACCTCGGGCTACACAACTGCCCTGATGTAGTACCCGCTCTTAAGGGTCCCTACAATTTGGAGCAGACCGGATTGTCCACGATATCCAATAACGCTTCAAACCATAACGTCAGGAGTTCGTCCAGTATGATGCTGAATAAGATACTCCGGGAGAATGCGTTAACCTCTGTAGCGTCTGGCAAGTTTGCGTCCATCGCTAGTCCAAATTGTAGAGGGACTCATCCGAGAAGACTACTTGTTGCCAATCGGCACTCCATTGGCTGTGTTGGCGAGACCATTGTAGCCGGAGGTGTCAGTGTTTCAGTGTTAAGAATCCTGTGCAGGAGTCCATGCATGTAGCCCGTGGCACAATAGACGTCGGCGAACCGTGGGGGCAAACGATGATACACCTCTAATGTTGCGCCAATGCACGAGAGCAACGCTGTGCAGTCAGTCACTTCCAAGCGAATAACGTCTGTCCTGTGGCGACATATTGTGTGGCCGCCCACTGCTGGGGTTTCGACTTGTCAGGTCCTCCATAGTTCATCTTTTTCACACAAGCATCACTGTTGTGGCATTACGCCTCATGCTAGAGGCGATTTCACGATTCGAAAGTCCACCCTCACTTAGGCTGATCATGTGGCAGACTCTTATTATTTTCTCATATGGCACTCCACATATTTGGTGACGCATATTGACTTCTAATCAATCCTTTACAGAAGTCAAACGATGATACCCACATTTCAATGCACCTTTAGAGTGCTTTTTATACATGGCTCACTTGGAAATTTAGAGGGTATTTCTCGGCCCACACATGCGTGATCGTTTTGAAATTCTAATCATTTGCATTTCCTAACCTGTTTTGCATTTCCTGCAAGTTTCCGTTAATTTGTACGATTCCTCCATGGTGTAGCAATTTTCACAAACAGTAGTGTAGTAATATGTTGTAGTTCAAATAACGTTCATGTATTCTACTGATAATCATTTGGCAACAATAATAAACAATGTCAAAATAAACACATCTTTATTTAAAAGCAAGTTCCTGAATACTTGATGTGATTTAATGCACATTAACTTTATAATTCCCACTCTTTTTACAGTTGCTTTTAAGCAATGAGGCATTGAATGGTGAACCCATGCAAGTGCTTTGATTCAAAAGCAGACAAATCCACTTCATTTACTTGGCAAAATGAAACAATAACTATTAAGCAGCAAAAATAAAAATTGGAGAAAACAGGAATGTTAATTAGCCATGCTTTCTTTATAATTCAAAAGCTTTCGACAGTGAAAGGATTTGTATGTTTTTAAATTCAAGATCTTCATGTTAAGGTGCAAAATGTGCGACGAGTGAATGAAGAAAAGTGGCAGGTATTTTCTGGTCGATTATATTTCTCCTCTAACTTTGTAACAGAGAGAGGTTAATTGTGTTTCTAGAACCACTTAATTATTTATGCTTTAGTTAATAATTTTTAAACGTTATAATTCAAGTATTTTACAACACCTGAATTTCTATTTAATTTAAAAATACTTTATGTACAAATGGAACACAGTATTGCAATTTCTTAAACTTAAACATTCCTTAATTTAAATTGAAGGTGGATGCAGTACTTTAATTTTTAATGGGAAATAATATGAATGTTCCAAGATTTAAAGCTTACTGCTTAGCTTTTATCCTATTACTTAAAAAAAATATGCAAGTGCATAACTGTATCACTTAAAATTATATAAGAACAGGCAACTCGTTTCCAATCATTGAGAGTCCAGTGGCTGCTTTAACAAGCCTAGGCAAGAAGCATGGTTGTGTATTGAGCTGAGTGTCTGTTCCTTCAGTTCACATCTTTTAGAATATTGCAGTTCTGATGCTGATGTTAATGGAGGACCCAGCATTGAATTCTAGGGTTACTTAAAGACGCAACCAATGACGTGCATAGGTAGTGTTTCTATGTATTTTGCAAAGTCTCATATGTGGCATTTGTTCTGACCCTTCAGTGTACGTATATATATATAATTTGACAGCACTAATTCAGTTATTTTCAGTTAATAAATCAGGGTTACCGTTTACTTCCTAAATGAAGAACTACATTGGTATGGTTAAGACTGAATCCTAAATTACAAAATACAATACAGAAAAAATGACTAGTAATTTCAGAATTCAAATACAATCTTATACAAATTATCGAGTCTTCTTTAAAAATCACATTTTACAGAAAGAACAAGATGAATTACAGTTCAAAAGATTCATAAATTATACATTGATTGCTACATTTTGATTTACAAAAGGGGAATACTTATCCCCTTTCCATCATTGTGGCACCCAATACGGTGACTTATACGCATGGAAGCCAACGGTGAAAGGTCCTCGCCGGCCCCGGAGGGGCGGCGAGGTAGCCGGCAGGCGGGGATCGCGCGTTATACGCTGTGACTTATCTATAAACACATTTCTCCCGGTATACTGGTTTAAACGCATTGAAACCTTAAGCGCAATACGCTTTGACTTCTCTAAAAAACAATTTCTTCTTGTAAAGTCGTTACAATAAAAATAGTTGTCTTGCTTTTCCATATATGGCTCTATAACCTGGAATATCCCCAGAGTTGCTCACATAATGCTAATTGCTAGAAAAATTGTGGACAAATATTTTTTCACACTTATAGATAGCAGAAGAATTTTGAGATTTTTTTTTCTCATCAAAAACCTTTGTGTGGATTATGATCACAGAAAAGAACTACCTTATTAAAAAAATATTTCTTGTTTTGAATTTTCTATGCATTGCAAAGTTTCTAATTCAAAATTGATGAAAATCCGGATGTTTTAAAAAAAATCGCGTTTTTTTTTTTTATTAATTTTTTTTAACAATTATAAATTATTTTTTTTTATTTAAATTTTTTTTTTCAAGTGACAAAACTAGGATGAAATAACGCAAAATTGCGTACATGTTCGGAGAAAACCAGACTGAAATATTAGAAAATTTTCAAGTGAAATTTATATTGCTTTTTTCTTAATTTTTAAACAAATTATTATTATTATTTATGCACTGTATGCAAAGGTTCACGTTGTATATGGCGGCCATCTTTGAATTGCTTACATCGGCCGCCATCTTGATTTGGCGTAAACAATCGCTTTGGCGGCCTAACGTATCGGATGCTACCACTCCACCGAATGCTGTATTGCCTTTATGCCAACTGTGAGCGCTTGGAAATTTTCTCCCGGTAGCTGTGAAAAAAACATTTAAGTTATCAGCCAAACCCTGTGGATGAGGAATTCTATTATAAAACATTGCATTTTGTAGTGTTTTAAAAAGAGGTAAACAGAAATGTGTGAAATTCATTACGAGAAACAAAAGTTTTCACACTTAAAGGTTTGTCTATATTAGTGTTTTTAGGTAAACCTGCATATTTTAAAAAGTTCTCACAAACCAGTAAAACTTCCATTTCAAGGACATAATTTCTGCGAAATTCTAGTAATGCGTACTTCAGTGATGTGTATCAAGATATATGCTTTAGGTCTACAATTTTAAAAGAAACCATAAAAAAAATCATGTTGCTTGGAGATCTTATTTATAAAGAAGAATTATTGAAAAATAACCATTTTTATCACTTTGTATTATATTTCCGAAAACCTTTTTTAAACATCAATTTCAAAGTAAAAAATATATTACTTCAAAAATGTCACGAATTTCTTTATATTTTGCTTTATAAATAAGGTAAAAAATTGCAAATTAATTGCCGAGATATAACAACAGAAAATATAACTTATATATTCCAGTTGCAAGATATTTGAAATAGAGATAAGAGGGAAATAAGGGGAAATATATATAAATTGCTGTTTTAAAACAATTAATGAGCAAATATGTATTTAAAATTATACGTAGAGCACAATGTGTTTGTTTTAGAATTGAAAATTTTTTCTTTGTTTTATTAAAAATAATTTCCTTTATTGTTTTACACTTCCGCTTTATTTCACCAAAAGAAAAGTATTCTTATGAATACAAAAATTAATAGTCCTTTCTAACAATTTCGCAATTTTTGATCCTTCTTTTCTTTGCGAGATTAAAAGATGTGTAATGGTCGCTGAACGTCAGCAAACATCATGTCCAATTCTAAGATCGACTTATAAGTTGAAAAGAGCACTTTCCGTACGACCCCCTCATCAAAACAAGCGGGGGGGGGGTTCGGATCTGGTGTACGGTCTTCTGACGATGAGTAAATGGGATAAAGAAATAGTTATATATCAATACTACTGATGCTCGGGCGTTTTGGGTTTCTGAAGACGTGATCTTCAGACCCGTATGGCTGGCTGTTAAGAGGGTAAATCAGAACTGTAATGGATCAATCTCCCAAGGAAAAGATCAGAGGACAACACATAATTGTGAACCATGGTCAAATAACGATCGTTGATTTGAATTTAAGTCAAAACAGCGTGATAACACACAAAATGTAAAATCGATTAGGTAAAAAAAATGGACCTTTAAAAATATATGACCACGAGCATGACAAAATATAGACGAGGTTATCCCCATCCTCCAGAAGCTACGCCATTTACATTTTACAAAATGATAAACTAAATTCACGTTCAATATTGATAATTATATATACTGTCCTTTTTATTTAGTATGCTGTTTGTTTCAATTTAAATTAAATCTCAGGACATTAATCTTTAACGCTCACGACAGGCACGAGTTTGAAAACCCCACGCCATCGTCTCGTCTTCGGATGTTCAAAGATTCAGATTCTTTCATTTTACACGTCATGCATTCAAGATAAATTTTTGAATTACTTACCTTGCCCCTTAGCTGACTTCTAGTTTTCATGAAATACATTCTGGACGAAGAGAAAAAATGCAGAAATAAAGAGTTCTGGCTTTGCACTACAACTCCGTAAGTCTAAGTACAAACACAAAATTACTCAGACAAAAAAATTAAATTATATTTGCAAAAATTACTTTATGGATATATAGATATAGTAAAATTAAAATATTATGAACTTGAAAACGGGAAAAAAAAGTCGATAAGACATAAAACGGCGATAAGGCATCAGAATGAGCAAGTGACGATGAATACGATGAAAACATTTTTCTTCAACAAACAAATATTTTGGATAAAGGTTATTTAGTGAAACGGATTTAAAGATAAAAAATAGGTTTGTCAATTATATATATTTATTTAAAGATTAAAAATCCATAATTTGAATTCAATTAGAAGTAAAATGATCACGCATTCTAATGTATATCTCTTGATTTTAATGTTTAATTAATTATAAAGTTTAATTTATATACAAATTTCGATATAGTTGAAACCATTTTAGTCACCAATATTAATTTATTGAGGAGAAAAAGTACCTTTAAAAAATGAATTACAGGCTAAAAATAAAAAACGGCTCATAGTGGCAGAATAAAAATGAAAATTTCATTTTATAATTGAAGGTTCATTGAGTGGCAGTTGTGTTTTTTATTAAATATATTCCAGTTGATCTGGATGAAAAAAAAATACTGGGGTTCGAACTGTCAACTAGAGCACTGTAAGGCCACGACGTTACCGACTTAGCTATGCATTCCTTCGACGAAATCGTATTATTGAAAATATTCAACACACAAATAAAAGCATTCCGTTGCTACGAGTGACTAGAGATACTTTGCAGTCAACCAATCAGATTCATTCACAGTTTGAATCACAATCACAGTTTTGAATCACAGATATTCGTCAGTAGCAGTCACAGTTAGAACTGTTACTGTCAAATCACTGTTAGTAACATCCCTACTGGAAACTAAAGTTGAACTCTAGGTTGCAGTGATGTCACAAGAATTTTACAAACCCAAACGAATCAAGCCAATTGCTATTGGTCAAGAGTCGCTATAACCGTCATTCAAACCACGCCCTACACTAGGAATACTCTAGCGAATATGCGCCAACTCGCCAAGAATACGTGCAGCATGAGCGAGATGCGTAAATAATTTACAAATAGAGAGTTTGCGGTTCAAAATTAAGTTTAGTGATTCCCAGAAGTATTAAAATGCTTTAAAAAATTTGTAGAAAAAGCGCTGTAGCCTAGAATTGAATTCAAATATTAAGTCCAATATTTTTTCATATTATCTCCAAGTGATTTCTGAATAAAATCTAACATTTTTGTTTAAATATTGACTTATTTTCTTTTTACGAAAAGGGAACTGCAAGAAGGCAAAGGAAGAACGCGTCACAAAAGTGACGGCGCATCGAAAATTATTCAGATAAGTTCATAAATAAAATTATCGTATATCGTTTTTTCTTACTTTAGTATGGTGCTGACATATAAAATTCGTTTGGCTTTAATTTCTGCTTGCTTACTTTGTAATATTCTTTTTATTATTTAAAAGTGGTTCGTAGTAGTAAGGAAACAACAAACAGCATTCCAAAATTTATTATTTTTCATCTTAGAGGTAAATCCGATCGGAATATCGTTAAATTAGTAAATTTATCCCATTTTATGGTGCAGGATGTGATAAAACGCTTTAAAGAAGAAAATCGGATCGTAAACAAGGTAAGAAAAGGTAGTTGGGAAAAGTTAACAACGTTGTCAGAGATCAGGGGCATACACAGACTTTTTACGGAGGAGAGTAGACGAGGCCGTGCGCAAAAGAACAGTCGCACACCAGGCCTGAATGTTGGAATTCCTGGGCTTTTTCATTAGTTCTTTGAGAATTCAAAACACTGACTTCAATTATAATATTTATGTTATACTTCAAGGGCATATCCAGGATCTAAACTAGAGGGCAGCCCCAGAGACGTGCGGTGACCCAACTTATTACCCATGAAGTCAAGTTTTTATTTTTGTACTATATTTTTAAAAACACTGTCAAAATTTTAAGGATCACTGTAACTATCCAATTCTTCAAAATAACGCTAAATAAAAAATAATACTAAGAAAAAAACTTCTAAAATTGTCCAACTTTCCTATAGGCCAATTGTTTTCGGAAACAAATAAATTTAAGGGAAAGGGGAGCATTCAAATTTACGTCGAACTAGAGCTACACAACGAGTTATTGACGACGGTCCGGAATCAATCACGAAGGAAAGACCGATGACAGTACCACGTAATTCAGAACCATGGTCAGATAACGAAGCAACACCTGAGATAGCACCCCACTCTTCAAACTTCCACACCACGCCAACGTGGGGACATTTGAGCCATGACAGATTTGACGTGCATCAGCCTCCTTCCTCTACACGGCGGCGTTTTAGTTGGCAAGTTTCGGAGTGTCTCCAAAATTTGAAGCTGTTTCTTCGTATACCCTTTAAAAGCGGTTTTTTAAAGATTCCACTGTAATTTTTTTCTATTTTTGTATTGCTTCCACAGTAGGAAACATGAAATGAAGAATTCTGAAGCACATTGAACAAAATATCAGTTATATAATATACTGTAGAAAATTGCAAGAAAGCAACATCAAAGTTTTCTAAATTTGCCAAATGCTCTTGAATAGCTAAAAGATTAGCATGTTTCATATCTGATATTTTAACATGGCTAAAAAACTAGACGAAGTTCAGACTTTTTTCGTAAACAGCACTAGCGATTTTGGACGAATAATTCCATCTTGTTTTACAAATAAGTGGTAATCGTCTTCCACTAAATTTATAGACAAATTTTGCACGCTTTGGCAATTTTGGAGAAAAAAAAACTACAAGACGATCTATAGAAGCAAATGAGCTACGAGACATTCGGGTACGTTTGAACCACTATCCTCTTCGCTCCCTGGGTCCACATACGTAGACCTCTACTCTTTCGCCTTAAAAATAATCTTTCTGAAAAAATTGGTAGTTAAGAACTCGGGTATATATGCGTGGGCGTCTAGGCTTCCGATTGACACCAATAAATTGCTGTATAAATCTGTAATTCCTGTGGAATATTTATTATTCAAAAGCGATTTAGAAGAAATGGCATCGCCTCAACGTTCTTGTAAAAATAAGTAAATGTAATTTGTTTCTAATGAATTTGAAATCCTTTAGTTAATGTGTTTTAGTTGATAATTTCTTTAAATATGTGGTGAAATAGTTTATCTGATTTAAATCTGTATTTTGTGCATTTGAGCGCGATTCTTATATAGGTCCACGTAAGTGGACGTGAGTATTTGGCGGCTAAAATTGGCATTGTTATCCTGTATGTTTCGTCCTTTCACAAATTTAACGAACAGTCTGTTTTTGAACCGTTTAAGATATTTTATGAGATTTTTATCATTTTTAAATTCGAAGTATAACGTTTTTCTATTATCTAAAAATTTTATTTTGATAATATTGATTCGATTTTTAGGCAAAAGACTATTTTATATATATTGGAAAGGGTTGTGTTTCCTCTGAGGATATGAAAGTTTTGGGCCTTGGAGGAAGTGTTGTAAAAATACTGTCAGAAATTATCCCCTCAAACTGGTAACATCTAATAGACGACTGGTACTTTACTGGCCTGAAATGTGCTAAGTATCTCCTCGAGAAAGAAATTTTTACAGCTGGTACGATTAGGACAAACAAAATTGGTAATGCCCAAAATAAATTAAAATTGGACAAAACATTAAAAAAAGGAGAGTGGGAGGAACTTGTAAATAATGATGAAAAACTATGCATTTTAAAGTGGAGAAAGACAATAAAAGTCTTATATTTTTATCGTCATATTTGGACAGTGAACTTGTGTCAAGCTGCATGAGGTGGTCAAAGGAGGAGAAAAAAATATTATTGTACCACAGCCAGCAGTTGTTCAGGCCTATAATAGTTCAATGGATGGAACTGATTTATGTGACCGCTATTTGGCCAATTATAGGTGTACCATGTGAACAAAGAAATTCATTTTGTGGATCTGGTTATTTCCAACTGCTGGGTTGGTAGGTGCGCTATTATAAAACAAATAAAGTTAAATTATTATCCATCATTGACTACCGAATGCAGGTGGCATAAGCCCTCATTAAACATGAAGGGAACATTACAAAAAAAAACGAAAGAAAACAAACATATTCAGAGGAAGAAACTCCAAAAAAGCAGAGGAAGGTTTTCTATCAACCAATCAAAGAAGTTAGACTTGATAGTGGCTATGTGCTAAAATGTATGGATGATAAAAAAGTGATAAAAGTGTAGGTTAGCTGGATTCAAATCCAGGACAAGAGTTATGTGTACAAAATGTCAAATGTTCCTTTGCATCATGAAAAATAACTGTTTCATAAAATACCACACACAATAAAAATTGCATAAAAAATTGTTTTTGTCTTATTTCCTAAAAATATTGTGTTACTTTAAAGTGATAGTGATATAGCATGTACAAAATTTATGTTTTGTAGCAATAAAATGTGCCTATATAAGTCAACACTTCCCAAGACAAAATATTACATGAAAAAAATATTTTGTGGTTCTAGCATTCTAATAATGTTATTGTACTCATAAAGTGATAAATAATGCAGCAATGTACAAAAAAATGCGTTCTTAAGCAAATTCTTAGCATTTTAAAATTATTAGGTTTTCAGCTTTGAGACCCGAGGTGTGTACCTAAAAGTTTTAGCCCCCTCTCATGCCAGCATCTAAAAGAAGAATTGAAGTGAGAACTTTGAAGTATTTCATAATATTTATCAGAAAAAAAAAACTGATATTTAAACAATTTTTATATGGCTGGTAGCGAAGAGGCTATAGGACAATGTTAAACTTAGCAGTGAACATTAGGGACTTGCGGAAAGACTCCTTAATATATTGACTTGTACTCTATAACGAAGAGACCACCATTGCACTTCTGTCGCATGTGAGACGATTTTTTTCACCGCAATTCGTAAAGTCATTAATATGCTTCAAAATAAGATTTGAAAGTGCTGTTGCTGCCTTGTATTCACTTTAATCTTGGAAAAAAAACTTATACTATTCTTAATACTTCAATTGTAAAGAAATATACAAGCATAAATTGTGATTAATTCGAGACATCAGTTGTCTCATCAGCTAATGAGGCAAAAAAAAAATTAGAATTGTTTAATATTTTAAGTAAGTGTACTGGAAACAGATTAAATGAAACCATTTTGATGCCACCTTTAAATATTGTAAAAGTCTCCAAATGATTTTTTAGTACGCCGTTCTAAGAAGGGGATCATACTGTGCGGAGTAATTTAAAAGCTCCAAATAATCACCTGGGTTGTTCGACATTTTTGTTTGATTTGCGGCCCGAAGGTTGCAACTTCGACACTCGATCCAACCAAACATCGCCGTGTAGATGGGACTGGTGCACGTTAAATCCGTCGTGGCCCAAATGTCCTCACGTTGGTGTGGTATAGAAGTTTGAAAACTGGGGTTCCGAATCCGGTACGTCATCTTACCGCGGTTAAAAATTATGAGATTGTGTCCTTGGTTCTCTCATATGGCATTGATTCTGAACAGTCGTCAATAGCCCATTTTGTAGCTCTAGTGCAACGTACATTGAAACTTCCTTTCTTTTCTTTCTTTCCTTCTTCAAGCGGTGGTAAAGTGAAGGAAGCATGGCGATTTCTTACAAAATAAAACTAAAGACTATTAAAAAACAGCTTTTGCTGACAGCTTTTTTTTTTTTAAGAATATAGATCAATGAACACATTTAGGTTCTGTCACTCATCTAATGAAAACTATATTTTTTCCTTCACTTTGTGACTATGGTCGCGTTTTAACAAATCCAATGTCGCCTCGTTATTCGATTCCACTTGAAATATTATATAAGAATCAATCGAAAAAGATATTTTTCCAATTTTAGCATTTGTTCCCTTTAGTAAAAACGTGTCTCAATTAAATCTATTTGTTAACAGCACAACTTTATCATCTCTTAGAATACTGTCAACGGGGCTTCCCCGTGGAGCTGGTCAAGAATCAACCAAAAACATAGAGATGGAAAAAAATATGACGTTAATTTAGTTTCAAAAAGTTTACTTCAGAAGACCATTACATAATCATGAATTGCTTTCCCCTTTAAAAGTTTGTTGAAGCATTAAAATTTGCATGCACATAAAACAAACCCTAGTTTATAAGACCCTGTAAAGTTACCCCAGAAACCTCTAACTCAATTACAATAAATCTGCAGAAAATGAGAAATATTTCGTTTTATATTAGCTTATATTTCTGCTTTAATTCTAAACAAATATTATGGGTTAGGACTTTCGCAATAGCTTAAAGTTTTAGATGTAATTTAAACTTTATAAGCACAGCATAATATTAAAGAAAGCAGCTACATAAAGAGATATAATCAATAGAATCGAAAAGGAATGAAAAAACAATAAAATTTAATACACATTTATACTTACCCGAAAAACCTGTTTAAAAATCAACCTGCAAAACAAAAAACTATTTTTGCGCCGTCCAAATGTGATGGTCAAGTTAAACTGAGAGTGAGCACTGAGAAGAAAACAAAATACCCCCAAACAAAATAGTGGAATAGTTTTCTAAGAAATCCTATCCCCCAACCTCATCCAATTAGAAGAATTTCCTGTTGATTCCAGTTAGAGCAAATATATCTTTCTTCTTCTCCTCCTTGGACCTGTCAAGACTTGACCGGAGAGGGAAACAGTCCGCAACGTCTTTGTTTCAACTTTATGGCCCCTTATTTATTTCCTATACCCTTGAGAGGAGGGGGGGCTCTCCGAAAGAACGGTCGTAACGGGACACCAAGGTCAGCCAGGCTACGCTGAGCGCTGAGTCATGGACATTTCGGAAGTACGCCTTTTAACTGCTTCAATTCACTCTCTTTTCCTATCGTTTCCATTCCTATTACGACTTGAGGAAAGAGATAACTGCCACCAAAATCCAATACGGTTGACTCACTCCTGAATCGGGAATTTCAATGCTAATTGAAATTAAAAATTTCGGCCTTTTTTTTAGTCTATGGGTCATTCCGCCCCCCCCCCCTCCCTCTTTGTGTACGCCACTGTCAGAGATTTATATAGTTAGAAAATTTGTGAAGAATCCACGTTGAGTGCTGTAATAATTTCTCCAGAATTTACTGAAGAATTTTCTATTTCAATTTCATCTGCAACGGTTCGACGAGTGCTCAGATCATGTGGATTAAATGGCCGTTCTGCTCGAAGATAATTTTTTGTTAGAGCGAAAAATAGAAGTCTAGAAGTAGTGGATTTCAGGAAGGGCGATCGCCCCTCCCAAAAGCCTGACAAACGCCGATGTTTTTTCAAATAAATTATAAAATTTAAAAAATCATTAGTGGTTGACTTTGGTCTTGCCCTCCCTCCCTCAGTTTATCCACTGTAGCGTTTTTGATTAGTCTGAGTTCGATAGTAGTCTGGTTACACTACAGTAAACTATATTTTAAAGATAAATTGGAAAATTATTTACAAGTTAAGATTCATTAAAAAGTACGGGGCGCAGCATTATTATGGATCGAATCTGCCACGGAGACATAAGGCTCGTCAAATCAAAGTATCTTAAGCAGCCCCGACCGCTTCCTTCCGATGTTCAAGTCTCTCCTCTTACTTGGAGGTGGTGAGCCCTCGGTATCACTATCATAAGCAATCATTGGAGGCAGCCTCAAACTTTATTAAAGCGTAAAAAAATCCTTCTCGAGATGTTGCTAATCAAGTATGTACTTTTCACAAAGACTTAATCGATTGGAATCGAAAAATTATGCGATCAATTACTGAAACGGTTCAGCTGTGTGGCAGGCAAAACCTAGCTTTGCAGGGTCATCGAGATGATGGTTACATTGGACTTGTATTGGCATCAACGGCAAACGAAGGAAATTTTCGTGCTTTGTTGCGGTTCAGAATGTTTGCTTGAGACTAACTAAACCATTAAAAGCTAAACCATTCAAAATGACATAATTCAATGTTATGCTATGGAAATACAGTCTCATATCGTTGTACAAGGTCGTGAAATAGGTGTCTATAGCACAGTGTTTGATGAAACTACAGATGCTTCGTATATTTCCCAATTGACATTTGTACTAAGATACGTGACTGGTGAAGCAAGAAGAATGGAAGTTCATAAAAATTTCTTGACTTTTTTAGACATGTTTGCTGCTTTACCAAAATAAAATAGTAGCACTCCCAAAGAAGCCAACCGTGTCAACTTCGGCTGAATTAAAAGCGACTGGAGTTGCCAGGGCCGGATTTAGACTTGATAAGGCCCTAAGCTATTTGAGATATAGGGGGCCCTTTATAAGTCCAGATATTTTATGTCAGTGCCAAATATGATTTTCGGATACCTACAGGGTTAAACAGAAATACAATTAAGAAGTATATATAGATAGTGAAATAATGAATTTTTAACTTAAAATCATTTTTATTCATTACAAACTTAAAAATGCAAACTCTGGTAAAAAGAAACAAAAATTCTTTTAAAAGGCACACTTTACAAAGGCCTATTATCTAATCTCCTTAAACATGTTATAAGGATCAGGGAATTATATTAAACTAAAATATTTTCTTTCTTGCCTTTGCCAGAGCAAAGTCACTAATGACATTATCAAATGAGACTGAGGGAACATAATTTATTCATAAATTATTTCATTGTTGTTCTAAATTCATTTTTTTACCTCTTCAGCTGAGAAAAAGATCTTAGATCTTTCTCCAGAGCAATTTGCAACCATCATAATAAGAAACAATCTCAAAATTGCTTCTACATTAGGGAATGCTGATTGGACACGATAGTTAAATATTACCCTATACAGATCCTGATGTGTCAGACTATCATGTTCCGCTGAACCATAGGCTTGACTATGTCTAACATATTGATGAAAATGCTTGACTTCTCCCACAAGATTCATGTCCACATCTTAAGGATATGTTTGGCATAAAGCACTAACTCCTTCACGAATCTCTTCTTCTGTAGCTTCTAATTTTGTTAAGAATGAAAACTTTTTTCTAGCGTCATTGTATGCTAAGGCCTTCTGTGCCAGACTTGACTTTAATGCATACATCACAGATATAAATGTTTTGATTCTAAACTTGTTTCTTGGCTCAATGTTCTCTAAAGCATCATCTTCATCATCATTGATATGCTTTCTTCTATATTTGCTTTTCTTGTAATCAACATCAGGCAATTTTTCCTTTGCTTGTTCTTCAAAATAATCGAACATATCCCTGGAACCTTTAACAAAATTCGAAAGAGAATCACACAATTTCCTACATACATCTAGACTAATTTGGGGGTCTTATAGGGATTGACTAGTCTTGTGAAATTCATCCAACAAGTAACTCCACAAACATAACATTACCATAAATTCAAACTTTTCCATTACAGTGATCTCTCACTTATGCGCGGGCGTTGGGGACAGCGAAAAAAACGCGTATAAGTGAAAAACGCGCATAAGTGAAAAACCACAAAAGGGAGCTTAAAAGTGAAAAATCAATACAGTGTATTGTTAATACTATGTATATACTTCCGGAATTGAACTGAAAATAGTCACGCAGAGTTTCCAAAGCTTCAAACGCTACTGAGTGAGTTGGGAGAACTTTTGCAACATCTTCATCATCGTCGTCCTCTTCATCTTCGTCACCACCATTTATTTCGGCTGCAATGTCTCCTATTTCTCGCAATTGAGCTATGATTAAATTTTCATCTGCATCAACGAAATCGTTGAAAGTAGTCCACCAGATACAATATGCCAATCTTCTTCGTTTATGTCATTTTCACAGTTTTCACTTTCATTTTCTAGCTCCTCACATTCATTTTCGGCTGGAAACGAAAATCCTGCTTTCTTAAAGCAGCTTTTAATGCACTTGTCAGTAACGTTTCTCCGTGATGAACACAACGTATGAATTGTATCAAGGACGGTAATTTGCTTCAATTCGTCTTTTAATGCACGTTTTGTTTCTCGGAGGTATCTAGTGCTATTTCGATGACATTTTGCTGCAAATAATCTTGAAAAACAGCTTGATAGGAACTGAACAGTTCATGGTTGACCTGAAATCGTTTTCTAAGCCTTAAAAATCGTTGCAGTGTAACTTGTCTATTGTTATGTAATATATCTCTTGTCGGGTTTCCATGGCAGCCGAATTTTGTAACGAGAATTTTCGTATGTAACTTCCAATTCAAATGTCTGTATAACATTATCTTCTAACGGGTCAGAAGATTCACTTTCAGGTTCTATTTCTAAACCTTTCAGTTTCCAAAATTTCGTAATTTCATCTGATATAAAAGTTTTCTTAACTACGACATTAAATGCTGCAGAAGTGTGGGGTGTAATTCCACCATAGGGAACACCTTGTAAACACCATCCGAAAATCGTTTCCACATTTGTTCCGTTACCTAAGAGCTTTAACAATTTCCCATTACTTTGTTATAATAATAATAATTAGCCCCCACAAGAAGCGTTACTTCGTCCGTTCAATCATAAGAGTCTACGAGTTGTAAACCCTTCAGGTTCACATCTACGAAATGTTCACTCAAATTGAGAAGCGGTAAATCAGAACTTGAAATGTGTTCTGTTACTACAACTTCAATTATGATTTTTGAGTTCTGTATATGTGTCTCCATTTCCTAATTTTATTTTAACCACATCATGTCTTGCTAATGGGAGTGTCATTTCCGAAAGTAAATACTGAAAGTGTTTAATTTATCTGCAATTTCTTCTTTTAAAAATGTTCTCATGGAACCATTGTCTAATAACAATCTTATTGGAACTGTCTGCATTTAACACCACACAACGGGTGTGAAGCAAAATGCCATTACGTATGTCAAGAGAAAGTGCGGAAAGAACATCTTTCGATGCCTCTCCACTATTCTTTTTTCCATTTTGTTTTCTATTAGCCCGAAAAAAAAAATAGAACGATTATGCCTACCCTTGCATTCTGTGCAAACCACATTCTTTCGTTTCTCTTCCACAGTAAATACTCACGAAGTTCTGAATCCTGCTTCGATTTGCAACAGCGTCAACTATCGTCATTGACGCCCTTTTTGTTTATATTATTCACAAGCGACTTCAAATTCACTGACGCAGCTCAACAGCTGACACATGTTCTTCTTTGACACGTCGGGGGGGGGGGGGGGGGTTGCTGCTGTTGTGGGTAGTTTCAGATCGCAAACCGGACAAGAAATATTTTTTTTTCATGTAGTTGATCTCCTTTGGAATGAACTCAAGTTTATCGAAACAAAAATGATATTTCATTCGTTTCACGATTAAAGACTAAACTTATATCGGGAGGCAATATTTTCATTAAGATAGGAATTAATATGTGACTGTATGGTTCCGGTTTGACATCTAATGACCGTAGGCTACGTACTTGTGTTTCTATGATATCACACAATTTTTGAAGTTTTAATGTCACTAGATTTAGTTACTAGAGTACGGTTAGTTTGCGAAGTTTTAATGTCACTAGATTTACGTACTGGAATACGGTTAGTTAGTGAAGTTTAATATGTCACTATAGATTTAGTTCGTGGAGTACGGTTAATAAGAGATTTTACATATGTGAATTTATCATGTCCTTTTTTCCCAACCGATTTTCAAGAATTTGATCAACTTGATTATATAGTTTGCTTCCGAAATACAAAACCCTTCTATTGCGTTCGCTGCGTTGCCGCTCTGGTATAATTTCAAATATTAAATTTTTCGATCTTAGATTCATTACCATGAATTGCAACTTTAAAAGCGTTCCAAGAACTTGTCCTGGGTATAATCGCTATAATATTTATTGATGGTCAATTTATGAAAACGATTTTGTTTCGTTTCGATTTTAGAGTCAATGGATTCGTTAAGAACAACAGTTTTTACTTTATCCGAATTTATGCTTTTATTCAGTTCTTTCAATTTTATTTTTGCTCTAAATTTCCAAAGTTAAATTTTCTATGCATACTCTTGTGCGGGTGCGATTTCAGTTTCGTCCGAATCAACATTTAAATTGCAGTCGATGATTTCGTCTAATTCTTTTAGTACGTTTGCTTTTGCGAGTAATAAATCCAAACTTTCTTTTAACAAGCTTACATTAATTTCCTCTTTCTCTAAATCTGTTTCTATCTTTTTCACTACTTTTGACACCGCGGTTCTAGTAACATTTCGTTTCGATTTCAATTTGGTGGTAATCTCTTCTGTCATTTTTACAATTATTAAAATTAATCCTAGCACCTGTAACATTCTTTGCACATAAAAGCTAATCCAACAAGTAAGTTTTTAAACATATCACACATTACCGGCCGATGCACCATGACGCAGAATGTCGGGATTTCTATAATCAATTGATTCAATGCTATTTTTAGAAACATACAAAAATGACGATTGGAGAGATTCTTCAGTTAAATTAAAGTTTAATTACTATTTTTACACAATTTACAGATATAAAAAGATTACATATTATCGCACGGAGGAAAAAATCAGACCGGCACGAAATTACTATTTTCTTTTATATTACTAGGGGGCTCCGCCATGACAAGACTGTCGGAAGCTAACGATGATCCCTGTGATTGATTGAACGTCGAGCAAGGCTATATAGGGGAGGCTCATGTGACTTCCATTACGCAGTAACGATCTTGGAATTCATCAACGGATGGCTGGAGGACAGCATCCGGCAATAGTGGATTGAGCCACACAACGATGTGGACGAGGTATTGAAGCCAACCATCGTGGCCGATACCTCTAATGACATCGAATTAAAACGATCAGAATCCTGGGGCTCTCTCTAGATGCACTAGTCATTTGAAGAGAGTATCCAGTATTGAACTGTGGACACTTGAATACGACAACAGATTGACTGA
This sequence comes from Metellina segmentata, assembly GCA_947359465.1. Lineage (NCBI taxonomy): Eukaryota > Metazoa > Arthropoda > Arachnida > Araneae > Tetragnathidae > Metellina > Metellina segmentata. The sequence goes on from OX375872.1 coordinate 19,924,222, forward strand.
CGAATATGAATACCGATTACGACTCACGAACATGACCCACGAATATGACTCACAAAGATGACTCACAAATTTGACTAAAAAATATGACTCACGAACATGACTTACTAATATGACTCACGAATTTGACCCACGACTACGACGATCCATGACTATGATGACTCTTTGAGACTGACCGTTGTATCCATAGTTTCTACCCATAAGGCTTTTGAAAGGAGCTTTAGCTGAGGAAGCTCCTGACAAAAGTCTAATGGGTCTCCTTTTTTTTTTGGCTACAGTTCTAAAACTAAGATTGAAATAAGCACATCTGAATCACTGTACCATAGAACTGAAACATTCAATAGATTTATATTTGATTTCGTTATCCATTACAATACATTTTTGGCTTACTCACCACCATGTCGTTTGTTTCAATTTACATAATGAGCTACGTTTTTTAACATTTGCGATTTAATTTTAAGGTTTGAAAAGTGGTACGTGTTAGTTTTATTTAAATACTAACCACTGCGTGATCAGCACGGCGTTGCCCACAGGTAGTTCTTTCCGTGGGGTCATTTGTGACCACTGACGCCAATCCCCTGTTATTTCTACATATTCTCATTTGGTTTGCTTCGCAAATGAACTCCACAGGCATCGAAGCGTGATGGCCTCGAAGCGGCGACTATCAACAGCGTAAATCGAAAAACGTCGCATGGTTCCAAAAGCATTAAGACGAAAAACGCTTGTGACGTCAGCTACCGAAAATCGCAAAATCCCCTTCTTCATTCGAGGTAGTATGACGTCACATTCCGGAAAGAAAGATGAAAGAAAAGCTAATAAATTAATTTTAATATGTTCTAGATTAAATTTTTAAATTCGGGTGCTACATAAAAATCGCAAAAAATGAGGACTACCTGTGTGCCAAATTTCATTATTGTAAGTGCCATATATTCGTCAGGACACTGAGTACAGAGACACAGACAGAGAAATACTTCCTTTTATAATACTAATAGAGGTCTATTGTGAATGTTGTGGTTGGAAAACCTACCACATCTGGCCTCAACTTGCGTGGTGGGCTACATACGTTTCGGAAGAAATTTTTTCTTCTATTACCTGCTACCTAGATCGGAAGGTTCTTGGAGTCGAATCGCGGTCAGAGCATGGATGTTTGTAAGCGTATGGTGTAGAGGCGGCAGGTGCACCTTAAATATGTCGTGGCCGAAAGTCCTCACGTTGGGTTGGCGGGGAAGTTTGGAGAGTGGGGTGCCAGCTCAGGTGTTGCTTCGTCATCTGACCGTGGTTCAAAATTATGTGGTCATCACCGAATAGCTTAGGCTGGGACGGGAGTAACTAGTTGAAATAGCCTGCAACCTTGCGAGTCCAATAATCGTATATTTAAAAACACTTTTATTAATTTTATGCATCTCCCATAACAGTGTTATCGAATTGTTGGATCTGGTGAATGAGTTCTCTTATTTTGAGTGCGGGTAAAACGTCTCGATTGAATAGGGAGGTGTCATAGTATGAGATGGAGATATCAAGACTGTTTTTCCACTACTCTGATCTTTTTCTTATATTTCCTTCCTGAAGGATCACCATAAAGTCATTGAGCCGTAGTTTGTCTCAGATCAAAAATAACCCAATTTTCGTGAATTTAAGCAATATGAGTGGTCAAATGATTGCCATTCTTAGTACACGGGTCACCCTAGCTGAAAGGTTTTTCCCACTGCGTTAGCAACCTGCATGTGGTAGGTGGTGTAGGTTCGATTCATGTAACATACCCGGGGAGCATTTATTTTTTCTGGTTGGTTAGTTGAGGTTTTTCAGTGGTCCTCTGATTTGCCAATCAACGTCCAGTAAATATACATGTCCACAAGTAAAGTTTTTTTGTATGGAGGTATTTTAATTAATTAATAATCGCACAGGAGCAACACAACGGGCTATTGCCGACGGTCCGGGATTAATCCTAAAATGAAAGATCCAAGCACAACACCACGTCATTTTGAAGCATGGTCAGATCACGAGGCAACCCACTCTCCAAACTTCCACCCCACTCCAACGAGAAGACACTTAAGGCCACTGCGGATTTCAAGTGCACCAGTCACCGTTGTACACAACGGTGTTTTGTGGATTCGAACTCGCAACCCTCCTGTTGCTAAACCGATGCTCTTCCATCCGGACTACCGCGTCCAAAGATAGTTTAACTGACACAGCAGAGAGAAATACACCCAGGTCATCAAACCTCTGCTACCTGTTGCTCGAGGGTTGCTAGCGCAGTGTCCAAATCCTGTTGTTGTTGTTTTTACTGATCCTCCAGTGTCTGACTAAGTCAGACAAAGTCCATATGCCCATTGACTCCCAGAAAATTAAGCACAATAAGTCTGACCCCCTTATTTCTACCCTATCTTATAATATCTACTCTGACCGTCAGAGTAGATATCCTCTCTAGAGAGGCCCATACAGTCCAAGATGTGCTCATCAGTGGCCGGCAGGACGAGACACTGACTGCATGTGGCGAAAACCTTTTCTCCCTCATTGAACGAAAGGCTCTTGAGCTGACCACTGGAAAGACCAGAGAGCGCAGACTTGGAGACTGTCACAAGCAAGGGACAGCCCCCAAAAAGCAACAAAAAAAAATCACCCCATTAAATGGCGTTATCAACTGATTTAGCGATGGCCATTTTTCGGAAGTCTTCTCACTTTGAGTGTAAATGGAGCCACGTCCGAGAGGAAGGTTTAAATGCGGCAAATATAAGCTCATGAAGAGAAATAAAATTACCTCATGCCACAATAGAGTGGGTATTAGTACTCAGGAATTTTCAATCAGCGTCACATTGTGACGCCAGAATAAAACTCCTTAATTTTATCTGATATATAAACACAAGAAAGCTTAGCTGAGGAATACAATATTAATCAACACAATTAATAATCAGATTGTTAGCTCAGCAATTAATTGTTGAACTATTTTTAGTTTGTACAAGTTGCACGAAATTAGATCTAATTATGAATTGCTTTAATTATATAAATTTGATTTGTGTTAGTATTTTGGAATTTTTAATCAACGCCACATTGGGACAGCAGAATAGACAAAACACCTATTTAACTGGGTTTCAGTTTTTGTTTAGTTCCGACAGCATCATAAACTTCATAAACAACCCCATTGGATAATTATAAAAATAATCATTACTTTAAACTTTTTATTTCTATCCAGTATTTTTTATAAATATAATTTTTGACAAAAATTTAATTCGATTTAAATTATTTAACTGTTATCTCAACATTTACCAGCAAGCAGGCCCTGATTTACCATTAGACCCGTGAGGCACGGGCCTAGGGCCCCCATAATTTAGAGGGCCCCTAAATTTCAAAAGTATCTAAAAATTTTAAAAAGTTTTTAAGTAGTTACATAAATTATTGGGTATTTACGTAAATGTCCGTCGACCGTTTCCCCCACTATCACATTCTTGTAATTACATTAATTATCTAATTATTATGTTTTTGATTTTCATCTGCTTTATTTTGTTTTGCCAAGAGTTATAAGTGATGCCACGATTTTCTCAAACTTTTTGGTGACATCTGTGAAACGGTCAACAGACAAGTACGTAAGTACCAATTATTGTTATAAAATTAGTTTTTGTGATGAACAAATAACATGGGGGGGGGCCTTCCTGCGTGTTGTGCCTACTATACCAAATTTTCTAAATCGGGCCCTGCCAGCAAGTCCTAATATTTTAGGGGGTGCTTTAACCCCGTTGATAGAGTCATGAATTAATAACCGGAGGATTGTGAGTTCGAGACTAGATCCAACCTAAGACTGTTGTGTAAGTGGAAGTTACCTGGACCGGAGGTAAGTGGATGTGGAAGTTATCCAACGTTACCTTCCAAGTAGCCAGGAGGAGAGAGCAGACCCTCGTTGGGGGGAGGGGTAGCGTCATTGTCTTCGGCCGGACGTCCGGTGTCGAGTTATTGGACATTGCCGAGAAGACACAGCTTTTGCTGCAGAGTAGCCTTTCTTCCTAATCCTATTCCAACAGTGCGAGCACTGTACCATCAGTCCTGTCAAGACACTTTAAAATATATGGGTGCAGGTGGATTCCTTGGACATTTAATGAGCAGTGGGGGTGGTTACGCCTGGAACATTTAATCCCAGGGAATATGGGTCCCCTGCTGACAAAGAGAGAGTCTGAAGAGGGGGGGGGATGCAAAAGCCCTTACAATATACCCTTTTCCCGCTCCCCTTTTTTTCACTTGGTGGAGATTTTGACTGTGTCCCCTTAAAACGAGTCTTGTGAGAAATTTCTTATCTTCTTTCCATTTGTTGTTCCTGTTTATTGCCCCTCATTAAAGTAGCAATTTTTCTGGAACAAGAGAGATTTGAGGCCCAATAAACCATAAAAACTTCTTTAAGGAGATCTTTCAGATAGATACGTTGATAGATTTATGACCCGCGGTCAGTGGACCTCCGAGCGCCTCCCCAGCTTTTGCTGGGAGAGACCCCCTTTCAACTTGTCATTGTCACCGAAACACTTCTTTCCATCTATTACAAAACCATTCCAAACAACAAACCATTCCAGAAAGATAAACGCCGACCCAGCAGCGGAAGAAAAAACAGAATAGATCCTTTTTTCCTCCCCTTTTTAAAGTTAAAACAATCAAGTTCAAGGGCTGGGATATTGGTATATTACAAAGCACCTGCTACAAGTAGCTTATCTCCACGTCGTTATAAGTAGGGCAACTTTTTGCAACAAATGCAACTTTTTTTCACACATTCTATGCTGTATGTAAAGTACTAAAACCAAAATTCCTCCTTCATGGGGTGTATTGTTAGTGAATTATAACCACAACATAAATGCAACTTTTTGCATAAATGAAAACACTTGGAACTTTTTAAAATTCAGCTTTAAATGAATTAATATGAAATAAATATTAATTTTTTTCCCTCTAAATCAATCCTTTGATCACGTGTGTCTGATCTTGCGAACGCCGAAGTATTGTGGATCAAACAAGAAGCTCATGGAAAGAAAGTGTTCATCCTAACAGACGAAAGTGAAATAAATAAATGGCAAGAAGTACTTTAACACATTGGTTATCCATCATCAATATGTGTTCGCCTAGTAGATGACATTTTAAAATCTCTGAATGTTGAGTGAAAGGATTTTGCGCCTCTGCTATCTGATACAGCATATTTTATGACTGCGGCTGAAAACACACTCAAGGAGCTTTGTTCACGATTTCTCCAAGCTACTTGCGTGGCACACTTGTTTCACAACTGCAGAAAAAAAGCCTGCGGATTTTACACAAATGTGGAAATCTCATCGATTGTAGAAAAGCAGTCACTGTACAAAACAAACTCAGAAAAGTTGCTTCGGACAGCATTTGTACTCGTACTACGCCGACCACCTTCCCACTGTAAATTACAGTGCGGGCGGTTTCTGTAACGACGGCATTTTAGTGCGTCGCGTAAAAAAAGTGTGTGACCCAGAGCTGCCAAAAAGTTTGTTAAAGATTAAAAGCAGCTACGAATGTTTGATTCGTCTCGTAGAAAAATCGGAATCAAAAGCGTACAGCATCGAGACAGCGTATGAAGATATCAGATCGATGGATTTTAAAGAAGATCCTTGCAACCCTAAAATGTATCTTAAAAAACGGAAAAGAATAATGACCTGGCGGTTATTGCTACACTTTCCCGAGAAGATTTTAGATTATGTCAGTATTTGCTACTGCAGCAATATCAGGCAACATCGGTCTCTGGTGAGTGCAAATTTCAATATTAAAGAAATTAATAGTTAAGAATCGGCCATTCAATGAAATCAACGTTCTTCTGTGAAAAATAAAACTGTTGTACGCGACTAAAATTATCAATAAATTTTGAATTTTTTCATTTTTTACCTATAATTAATTTTAGATTTTAATGTTTCAAATATAATTGCAACTTTATTTCCATAAATGCAACTTTATTTCCATAAATGCAACTTTAGAGAAGTATAATATTTTCCCATTTTTACTGCAACAAAAAAGTCGCCCTAGTTATAAGGTTTGATCCTGGACCGTTGCCAATAGCTTGCTGTGTTGATCCAGTGCGACGTTAATTAAAATACCTACCTATCTACTTGACGAGCCAAAGGCTCAAGAGACTAAATTGTCAATTCATGCTTTTTGTAAAAAAAATAATTACAATTTTCGTAAAAATAAAATTTTTGGTTCATCTGTGTGTGCGGTGGAAAATTTTCTTTTCTCACATGTACAAGAGTTGAAATAAATTGAAATTACTCTGTCTTCTCAATAACACTATCAAATATTTTGAATGCTATAAAAGTTGGACCGACTAGATTCTCCATCGAAAAGTAAAATGCGTTTGTAATAGGCAGGTGTTCCAAATATCGCCCCTGTGCTTAATATCGCCTACTTGTGTTTGCAAGCTACTATAGCTATATAATCAGTTATATCAACAACACTGTTGCATATGAAGTATTTGAGGCTGTGATCACACTTATACACACACAACGTATTTTTTTGTCTCCAACCCATTCAGAGAATATCCACGTGAATGTTTCCAAATCATAATTTCGTTTATATGACTTGAAAGTACGTTGAATACTAAAGGTAGGTATTCACTAGTTACCACCGTGTCCCAGCCTAAGCCATTCGGTGTATTGCTATATTATATATAAAATACCTACCTATTGTTTCGGTGTATTGCCACGTAATTTTGAACCACGGTCAGATGACGAGTCAATATCTGAGCTGGCACCCCACTCTCCAAACTTCCACATCAATCCAACTTTCGGCCATGACAGATTTAAGGTGTACCAGCCACCTCTACACCATAAGCTTACAAACATCCATGCCTTGACCCAGATTCGAACCAGTAACCTTCCACTAAAAGTAGGTATGTATGCTCTACTAGCAACTCGTTTTTAATAGTAGCTCCTCATTTCGCCTGGTGGGTGGTAATAGGAACAGGGGTAGGCGATATTAGGAACCGACTCTTGAAAATTCTCTTGGGAAACTTTTTAAAGTTTGACTAGTTAACTTAAAATTGACATAAGTAAAGAAGGTATGCTGGAAACCAAATGAGAATACTTAATAGTGATATTCATTTAGTTTCCAGCTTGATGTCCCAATCCAGGAGACTGAGATACAGAGAAATAGTTAGGATAGGCGATATTTGGAACACCTACCCTAATCTTAGGATGTAAGTTCAGAAGAAAATATTACAAAGAGATTTCATCTGAATGTGTAAAATGTTCCCAGCAGATTGATCCTCTTCACTGCCCCAAATGCGCCCCAGCAAGGGAAGAAAACTGTCGAACAGCCCTGACGGAAAACGTTCGAAGAGCCCTTCGGAAACGTTGCATTGTCAGACGGAAACGATTTCCGTCAAAGCGTTTGAAGGTAAGTCATCCACTTTCATTAAATGTAAAGACAAGCGTGAAAATATTGTAACTTCAATGTTCTAAATGGGAGTTACAAAAATTCAAAAGTATCAACTTCAAGGCAACATGATTAACACAAAGTCCCGAGTAAAATTTGGTCCCGAAAAATGAAGCAGAATAATATTAAATCCTGCTTTTTTTTACGCAAATTATTTTTCTACGTTTTACATTAAATTAAATGTTTTAGAGGTTCAAAGGTAACCTATTACCATTTTTTAAAAATGGTAATAGGTTACCTTTGTAGTTTTGTACTTAAGACATTGAATTTTAAAACATTATTTTTTTAGACGTGCCACAAAATGTAATTTTCAAAAAAATTATATTCGACCCAAAAAAAAAACCTATAGTGATGAATATCTTATCAAATTAATTTGTCATCCTTCTCTTAACGATGGTGAAATTCGACAAAATCGCAAGATTGCCACAAGTAAAAAAATATTATTTTGTTGACTATTAGAGTGCGATAGTACTCGACGTAACTACGTCATTTTTATAAATGGAGTTGAGCTTGAAAAGAACTTGAGAAAGGGAATTCCAAATCCCCTCAAAATCGTCTTTAGCAGTAGTAACCTCAGTGGCTCAGTGTCACCATTCGTCATTTTGTAATTGTCTGTCATACAGCAATGGTGGGGTGTATGTGCAATGTATATTACATAGATGGATATGCATGTGTAAGATTTGTGTCCAAAGTAATTTGTACAAATTATAAAGATGACCCACCCCGAAAAGGTGTTAAAGTAGTATTAATAAAAATATTATGTCATTAATGACATACTTTATGTAAATAATATGACATAATATAAAAATTATTATTATGAGATATTATCTATTAATATATACTGTATAACAACAACAACAAAAAAAAATCGACGCACCAAAAGGAGTTGTCCGATTGCGATAAAAATGGGTGGATGTGAAGAACATACATAGAAAAACAAGCGATTAAAATTTCAGAACAAGTTCCTGAACAAGTTTCCGCATGGTGTCCTGCGGAATTTCTTGCCAAATTGTCTCCAACAGTCGGTCTAAATGGTCAACGTTCCGGTATGGTAGCAATCGCCTTCCCATGACGTCCCAAATGTGCTCTATGGGAGAGAGATCTGTCAGACCTAGCTGGCCAAGGAAGTGTTGGGAAAGCTTGAAGACAATTCATAGCAACACGTGCCGGGTGCGGCCGGGCAATATCTTGTTGAAAAGTAAGTCCGGGGTGTCGCAAAAGGAACGGTAATGCAACCGGTCCTAGAATGTTGTCTACGTACCGGTGTGCTGTAAGTGTGCCAGAAATGACTACTAAAAAGGGTCCGGCTATCAAAGGAGATAGCACCCAGATCAACGCCCTGTATTGCGATCGAAGGGATGATTCAGAGGGACAAAAATGAAATAGTAATTGCATATTAATTAATTTTAAGCTAAATTTTAAAAAGTTGCATGTGGGGTTGCATTTAGTAAAAAGTTTCTTTGATGCAGAAAGTTGCATTTATGTTGCGGTTATAACTCACTTACATTACATACACCCCATGAAGGAGGAAATGGTAATGGTAATTTTAGTTAACGTCGTACTAGAGCAACACAACTGGCTATTGACGACGGTCCGGGATCAGTCCCTTAAGAGAAAGATCAGAGGACAATACCTCGTAATTTTGAACCACCCCCATGAAGGAGGAATTTTGATTTTATTACTTTACATGCAGCGTAGGACGTGTGAAAAAAAGTTGCATTTGTTATAGAGATTTTGTTATAGAGTGTATTATGATAACAACACAACTGGCTATTGGTGACGGTCCAGGATCAACCCTCGATTACAGATTGATAGGAAAAATGTCTTCAATGGAGAAGTTATCAAAAGGAAATCGATTGAATCCTTGTATTATTCTAGTTTCGGTAGCCCCATTGAGAACGTAACGAGACTAGCAACCGGAGTGTTGCGAGTTCGAATCCAATCTTAGACCGTCGTGTACAAAAGACACTGCTACACGTTAAATCTGTCTTGTCCTCACGTTGGCGTGGTGTGGAAGTTTGGAGAGTGGGGTACCAGATCAGGTGTTAAATCGTCAGCAAACCAAGGTTAAAAAAGACGTGGTGTTGTCTTAGAATCTTTCCCTTGGAGATTGATCCCCACGGTCGTCAATAGCTCGTTGTATTTCTGCAGTACGTCATTAATTAAAAATACAAAATGTCCTCACGTTGGCGCGGTGTGAAAGTTCGAAGAGTGGGAGTCCTAGCTCAAGTGCTGACCTCGTCATCTGAGCGTAGTTCAGTATGACGCGGTGTTGTCATCGGATCTTTCCCTTGGGGGTTAATTAGTAAACGGTCGCCAATAGATCGTTGCGTTGCCCCATTGCCATGCTTATTGAAATTACCTCCTTGTGGGTCAACTTCGCATCGAACGTTTCTCTAGTGCAAATAGTCAACGATTCTGGACAATTCGTTTTTCTACTTGGATCTGCTACAGCGAAGGCAATTTTTCTCGACGAGATGGCAAAATCGTCTTTATCGTGGACGAGACTCAAACAAGCTTTCTTCATCCGACACCACTCAGTTCGTCCTGCAGATGTGCAGTCAGAAAGAGTTGGTTACCTCTTGATGAAAAAACACAGACCGGGTTATGTCTGTGCAATATGTTCCAATGTGCTGCAGTTGAGAAGTACACTACCCTACAATAATGGACCGGACGCCAGCGGATTTGGATAAAATCCGATAACTTGTTTGGGGGTGTTTTTCGTAGTATGGCCTGGGACCTTTGAGTGTTGTTCCTGGTCAATTGAACGCCGGCGCATGCATGAACATTTTGGACAATCAGGTGCTTCCTACGCTCTGGCAACTTTATGGAATGAATGTTACTTCCAAGACGACAACGCTCCATGTCCCGTTGCAGTCTCTGTCGAGCAGTGGTATCATGATATGGATGTAAAACGTCTTCCCTGGCTGCTCAGAGTCCTGACCTAAGCCCCATAGACCATATGTGGGACGCGTTAGAGCAACGCTTACGGACCAGGGAACCCCGTGCGAAATCTACAGCTGAGCTGGCGATATTCTTGCAGCAGGAACTCACACCAATTCTTATATCCAGGGCCCGATTTAGAAAATTTGGTATAGTAGGCTCTACACGCAAGAAGCTCCCCCCCCCATGTTATTTGTTCATCACAAAAACTAATTTTATAACAATAATTGGTACTTACGTATTTGACTGTTGACCGTTTCACAGATGGCACCAAAAAGTTTGAGAAAATCGTGACATCACTTATAACTCTCTTGGCAAAACAAAATAAGGCAGATGAAAATCAAAAACATAATAGTTATATAATTAATGTAATTAGAAGAATGTGATAGTGGGGGAAACGGTCGACGGACATTTACGTAAATACCCAATAATTTATGTACCTACTTAAAAACTTTTTAAAATTTTTAGATACCTTTGAAACTTAGAGGCCCTCTAAATTATGGGGGCCCTAGGCCCGTGCCTCACGGGCCTAATGGTAAATCAGGGCCTGCTTATATCTGTGTATCAAAACCTTGTTGAAAGTATTCCCAGAAGGGTTGCTAGTGTCATTGCAACACTTGGGGGACCATCCCATGTTTAAAGCATGTATTCTTTCCCTTATACCATAACATCTTGTTGTCCTGTCCATTATTGTGTGATAATGTATGTACGGGAGCAGGTTGCGAGAGATGGGGATCGAATGAGCTAATCCTTTACAAGGGTACTCAAATTTACAAATCCTCGTCATTTCGAACCACAGCCATGTAACGAGATCAACACCGATCAACATTTGACGCCGCTACAGATTTAACGTTCACCAATCCTAGTAGCTACACACAATGGTCTTTAGATGAACCTAGTTTCGAACTCGCAAGTTATCCATGTCGTGGCACCCTTAAGAGAATTAGAATTTTCTTACGGCACCCTCGTCGCCTAGCAACCGATCTGGTGGTTAACGTGTTAGCCTCTAGATTGGAAGGTTCCTGGTTCGAATCCGGGTGGGTCAGTGCATGTATGTTTGTAAGCGTATGGTGTAGAGGTGGCTGGTGCACCTTTAATCTGTCGTGGCCGAAAGTCCTTACGTCGTGTTGGTGTGGAGGTTTGGAGAGTAGGATGCCAGCTCAGATGTTGCCTCGTCATCTGATCGTGGTTCAAAATGACGTGGTGTTGTCCTCGGTTCTATCCCTTAGGAGATTGATCCCGGACTGTCGTCAATAGCCCGCTGTGTTGCTCTAGTACGACGTTAATTCAAATAACCACGGCACCCTCGTCATAAAATATCTGTTTGGTAAATATTAGTTTACTATTCTAGAGCAACACAATGGGCTATTGACGACGGTCCGGAATCAATCCCTTAAGGGAAAGATCCGAGGACAACACCTCGTAATTTTTAACCACGGTCAGATGATAAGGCATCCCACTCTCCAAACTTCCACACCAACCCAACGTGAGGACTTCCGGCAACGACATATTTAAGGTACACCAGCCGTCTCTACACCATACGATTACAAACATCCATGTCCGGATTCGAACAATTAACCTTCCGATCTAGAGGTTAACACCTTAATCACTATACCGGTTCGTCGACCATATAATATCTATCTGTGGTACACGTTAAATCTGTCGTGGCCGAAAGTCCTCACTTTGGGTTGGTGTGGAATTTTGGAGAGTGGGGTGCCATGTCAGGTGTTGCTTTATCATCTGATCGTGGTTCAAAATTACGAAGTGTCCTTGGATCTTTCCCTTAAGGCAGTGCCCCCCAACCTTTTTATCGCTGCGGACCGCTGAGGAGAAGGGGGGGGACGTTGATTGTTTATATTTTAGATTGTTTTTTATTTAATAATTTTAATTTAATTGTATTTAAACATGCCTTCAAAATAAAATACAGTTACACCAAAAAATGAATATAAAGTGATTTAACATTTTATAACTCACTAGAACGCTAAATCAATGAGAACCCTGATCTTGTTTCTTTGCAACGAGACGGTTTCATCTGGTGGTAATAGGAGACAATGACACCCGAAGTGTGTTGCTTACGTCCAGTTTATTCCGTTGTTTTGTTTAGGTTGCTGTCACTGCAGAAAACCCCACTTCACACAGATAGGTTGTCGGAAATGGCAATAGGGATGTAAATGCTGTGGTGGCAGTCTCAGAGTATTCTACCATGACTTTAATCCAGAACACCTACAGAGTTGTTGTCTCGAATGTAGTTTTAAGGCCGCCTTCATTTGCAATTTCCAGCTGTTGATCTTCTTTTTGCACAGACATGCTAGATTCGTCTGATTTGTTGACAAATGGGTCGCGGATCCATTCTTTAACACTTCGTGGGTCTTTTGTGGTTGGGAAGTAGCGTTCGAACTCTTTTAAAAGCAAAGACAGCTGATCGTGCACCAACTGGGAGAATGAATGCTTAGGCTCAGTCTCGCCTAAAATCCCTGCTAATGTCTGAAACATGTACAAAATGCCTCTGTTCACGCGCTGTCCCCACAACTTCAGTTTGGCTTTAAATGCAGTTACTTTGTCTGCCAACTTGAAAAAAGTTGTCACATTTGTCAAAATTGGAAAATAGAGACATACAGAATTCAGATATCATAATTGAAGCTATAGTAACAGAACAAATTTCAAGTTCTGATTTACCGTCTCCTAATTTGAGTGGACATTTCATAGATAAGAACCGCACAAACCCGAGAGAAATACACCACAATAAATAAAATGGAAATAATTTAATGTTCCTTGGGCGGCCCGGTGCCATTTTATCCACGGACCGGTACCGGCCCGGGGGTTGGGGACCACTGCCTTAAGGGATTGATCCCGAACCGTCGTTAATAGCCCGTTGTGTTGCTCTAGTACGACGTTAATTACAAAATTAGCTATCTGTGGTACATTATTTGCTTAGCAAAATGTATATTAAGTCTTTTGCTTAGCAAAAAATTTGATTAAAGATTATGGGCGCTTCGCGGCACTCCTCATCCGCCTACATGACACCGCAGTTTTCCTACCAAAATGACTGCAAAAATTTGCTTCACTGTTTCGGAAGATCTGTTGTCATCCTTCGCTCTTACAGCAGGTGTAAGATGAGATCCACCCTCCCTTATCTCGAAATGACCAGCTGAGTCACACTTTTCATCTCCGCGCGCCCCTTCAGCTTCCTTGCATCCTTTAGGATTCTCCTGCACCCAACCAAGCCTATCCGATATGACAGCCTCGTCATCTGACCGTGGTTCAAAATTATGTAGTGCTGTCGTCGGATATTTGCCATCAGGCTTGATCCTGGATCGTCGCTTTTGGATTGCTCCAGTGCGACGTTTATTGTAAATACCATAACCGTACCGATAAGACACAAGTGAATTTGACACTAGGCACTTTAGGGGGAGATTTCCAGCTCAACCCCAAGGACATAAAAAAAAACCGAGAGGGGAACAAACTTTAAACCCCTTTGGTCATCGGACTGGAGGCATTAAAGAAGGAATCGATCGGGTCTTTCTAAATGAGTATTTCTTATCTCTCCGGCAGACATAAGGACAGAGGGCTCCATTCTTGAGAACTCGCCATAAATCTGTCTCTTTCCCACCTTATCTCCGTATCAAGTGACTCGACTTCCTCCTTTCATTTCTACCGGCGCAGTAACTGGACAAAGGGCAGAAAAATCCAAACTGGCATCCATGTGTCATGTGTAGACATAACAGCGACCTTCCGGTCATGGGGTCACCCATCCACCATCTGTACTTGATGGCACTGTTGTTAGCAGGTGGCCGCCTCATATTTTTACCTTAGTGGCAGAAAGTTTTGTAGCTGTCTGGGACAAACTTTTATAATTTTATAATCTGCAAAATGTGCGTGTAATTTTAGTGGATAAACCAACATTAAACCAGCAATTTTTTATCATTTTATTTGAAACATGGTAAGCATGATGCGTTCCCGTTTATTTTGCTTTAGACTTTTGATGTTACAAATCGTTTCATCAGCTCACATCTTGTAGGATTTCTAAAGTGGGAAGGATAATCAGAACCATACATAGTTAATAAATCTGCTTTTTAAGAACCTTCGTGTTCCTTTATAACCAGAAGCGGTTTATTCAAGTTGAATCAAAACCCTCTTATCGTTAGTGCCCACTTGTTCATCTGTCCCATCTCTCGATCTGAGCCTACGTTTCCTATGACATCAATTACAGCCCCCCCCCCCCTCCAAAGTTTCGCATACAGCTTCAGGGACTGGCATTGATATAACAAAAACAAGAAACTTTAGAAATGTGGGAAGGCTCAGAGTCGGAGCCCCACCATACATACATTCATATATTACGAACCCACGTTTTACGTTTTAGCGCCTTCGAGTCATCGTTACTCAGGTGTGGGGTTTATTCCCCAGCAGGACGGGGGAAGGGTTCCGGGGAAGATCCCCGGAAAAATTGGAACAAAATATTACAAAATGGCGAATTTTGACCCTGTCTGAGAACAGAAATCAAGTGTTTCCATAGGCGTAACCAGGGGGGGGGGTTCAACCCCCCCCTCTTAATCTCTTGTTAATAACTACACAAACTATTCATAACTTAATTTTAATTAATTTAATTTTAATTAAAGTTTTACCTGTGTAACATAGCCGTCAGGGAGGGTGGGGGACTTCAACCCTTTCCCCCATTCAGTTGAGAAAAATTTTGCTTATATATATATTTTATGAGTTTTTCACAAATTAATCCCTTGTTAATAACTACTTAAACTATTCATAACTTAATTTTAATTAATGTTTTACTTGTGTAATAACCATAGCCGTCAGGGTGGGGGTTGGGGGTTCAACTCTCATCCATTCAGTTGAGAAAAATTTTGCTAATATATATATTTTATGAGTTTTTCACATATTAATCCTTGTTAATAACTACTCCAACTGTTCGTAACTTAATTTTAATTAATGTTTTACTTGTGTAATAAACATAGCCGTCAGGGTGGGGGTTCAACCCCTCCCCCATTCAGTTGAGAAAAATTTTGCTAATAAAGATATAATGAGTTTTTCACAAATTAATCCCTTGTTAATATTACACAAGCTATTCATAACTTAATTTTAAATAATGTTTTTCTTGTGGAATAAATAAATGTAATCGATGAAACAATGGTACAATAGTTCATAGGCGTAGCCAGGGGGAGTTGGGGGTTTAACCCCCCATTCAGTTCGTTATAAAAGGTAGTCAAATTTGTTAATGAAGAGCAATCGGAGTATTAAGCTTTATGGCTATTTAAACTAGATTATATCAAAATAAAAATTATTTTTAAACTCATAATATAAATGCCGTATATAGCCGATCCATGTATAAGCCGAGAGTGCGTGTTTTCTTCAAAAATTTACCCAAAATTCAAAACCTTTATGTAAAGCGAAACAAAGAGTAAAAAAAAAAAAAAAATTGTGACGTTCAAACCATACGTCCTAAAGCCATGAGGGCGTAATGTCGCCAAGAAGGTAAAACTGGTGGAATATTTTCCCATCAAATCGTTGTAAAGAAACCCTAGCTTTAACCTGCTAATGATTTTCCAGTGTCTAGACGATCCAGCTCCTGATATCCGACCTCTGGCGGGGTGATTGACAGGTGATGATGTACTGGACATTACGATTCAAAAGGGGGAGGGGATTCATTATGGCTCTTAAAAGAAACTCGGGTAGGTTCTAAATGAGATTTAACTCTCCAACTGTTCGCCACGATTTAACTTGTCTGTAAAGATGTGCAATGATGAGCGTACTGAGCTTTAAGCCGCAGGTTTCACTGCGAGGTTGTCTATTCGCTCCCTTTCCAAAGGTGACCGCTAATGATCTTAAATTAAACTCGGGTAGGGTCTAAATGACCACTAATGATATTTCCCAGTTTCCCGCACCTGATACCGGACCTCTGACTGGGTGATTGACAGATGATCAGTTCAACAATGGTCAAGGGAAGCGGCTGGGGCTTGGGAATTTTTTTTTATCAGTGCCACTAATCTTCGCCATGCATCTTAAAACATGTGCGGTACATAAAGTTATCGCTTGCGCCCGGCTAACGGAAATGTACCTTAGTTTTTTGCGAAATTAGTGGATCCGTATATAAGCCGACCCCCCACCCCCACTTTAGCTTTAGAAAAAGTTCCAAACATTCTCGGCTTACTCGTAAATATACGTAAATGCACGACAAAAGTGAAATTTTTATTCACTTGATTTTTTTTTTATGTTTAACTTATAATATTTTTTTGAAGAACCAACTAGAAAAATGTTTATATGTATTTATCACAGCAAAAACTAATTAATTTTATCCAAATGTTTACAGTTCATGAAGTTCTAGTGATTATTTTTCGATTCTTTCTAATTTTATGATAATCTAAAAATCTGAATGTATGTGCATTCTTACCAATGATGTTTTTTATTTCAATAGTTGTAATATATGTTGTCACTGATTTACTGTATTTTGTTTCACAAGTTTTAAAAACAGATGGTTCGGATTAAACAAACTCGGATGAATGGGGGGTTTGAATTAGCAAGGTTTTAGTGTAATTCAAGATTATCCTTAAATAATTTGTTGTTAAACCAAACAATGTGTTTCTTATGTATGATACTATAAAATAACATTGTTTAAAACGACTTTATTTGAAATGAAAGTGACTAACATTTGTTAGACGCAAAATTTTTAATAATTTATCAATGTTCTATGAAAAAAAATATCAATATATCGTGTGATTTTTAACATAAAAATAAGAAAAAAAAACTGAAAAGTCTCCAGATGCTTCACCTTTTAATTGGTGTACAGTTCATACTTCTCGGGACTGAACTCCTCCCCCCTCAGTCATCAACCCTAGTCACACCTATGCTTCTGTGATGTTTCTTCCAATACTGATGAATGATTTCCTGTCTTAATCTCATCATAAATATTACAGTTGCATGTAGTTATTCACAAGTATATAATTAATACATTTATTAAAAATTTGTGAGCACTCATAGACGAAAGAATCAGAATCGAGAGAATTTTTACCGATGTACTTCAAACAAATCAAGTTTAAATCTGAGAAATTACGAAAAAATCGACGTTTTAATTTCTAATTTAAATGTATTGTAAATTTTAAAATTCACCATAAAAACATCTGGTAAATATTGTATAAACTAGGGGGCTCCGCCCCCAACTCGCGAACCCCCGGGGAATTGCTACGCAATCCTTTTTGGTTTGCTTTGCAAACCAACATTCTTTTTGCAAGTGATTTCTCTTTTATTTTAACACTCAATGTCTCAGTAAAAATCTTCTCCATCTTGTTC
This sequence comes from Metellina segmentata, assembly GCA_947359465.1. Taxonomy (NCBI): domain Eukaryota; kingdom Metazoa; phylum Arthropoda; class Arachnida; order Araneae; family Tetragnathidae; genus Metellina; species Metellina segmentata. The sequence goes on from OX375872.1 coordinate 19,941,871, forward strand.
TCTCTACAATTTTAAATAGATCATGTCAATCTCTTAATTTTCTGATCTCTACTTTTACGGGAAGCCGTCTGAAAAAGCGAGCCTTTTTCCTCGACAAATTAAAAAAAAAAAAACGTTGCTATGATAAATTTAATATCTGGAAAATATATAAGTTAGTCAGAAAATGTAACCTTCATTTCCGTGAAGATAAATGTATGAAGAGAATGAATGCTATCGCTCCGCGATCTAAAAATTACGAAATTTGTATGACCAACTTTTGATTGTATCGAATTTATTTATGAACCAGTTTTAAAAGTAATTTTACCATAAGAAGGAGTGTATTCCAAGCTTTCACGTGGTATTTTCAAATTTTAAAACTAATAGTATTAAGCTACACATATGACAGTTTTAGTTTTGTGTATCGGAACTTACGATCTTAAAGTCCCGAAATTTTTATATGAACAACTTATAATCGCATCAAAAATTTATTTAATAACAAATTTCCAAAATAATTGTACGAAACGAAAGAGTGCATTCTAAGGTTTGCAGTGATGCTTTCAAATTTAAAAAGAATAGTATAAGCTATAGATATGACAGTTCACCAAAAAAATAACGAAAATGTACTGATTTTTCCCGAATTTCAAAAACATATTAACATGAACCAAATTGAAATTTTTAAAATAGCTCGACGAACTGCAAAAATTCACATTTAGAAGCATTCTAAAAAATCACGACTGAAGACTGAAAATTTGTACGTCTTTTGCTCACTCGCGTTTGAAATTTCGCTTTTTCACTTAAACACTTAATAAATACTAAACTACTAGCCGCATCGGAAAAAAATCTTCTTTGTCGTGTTCCTTGTACAATTTTGAACAAACCATGTTAATTTCGTAATTTTCTGATCCGTACTTTCTCGGAAAACTGTCTAAGAATCGAGCAAAAAAGCGAGTTTTCAACCATGCGACGGCGGCTGCGGCAACGTTTTTTTAAAAATAAAAGCGATAAATTAAAAAACAAAAAATCAAGTGTTAATTAATGAATATGCATCAATATAATTAATTAATTTGTTAATAATTAATATATATTAACCATACTGATATAGTTAATTTTTAATAATTAATATATATTAACCATATTAATATAATTAATTTTTAATAATTAATAGATATTAACCATATTAATATAATTAATTATAAATAATTAATAGGTGTTTTTTTTTTAATATAATTACTTTAATCTTCCCCTTTTTACTGGGGTACAATCCAAACTTTTTGGGAGGACCCCCCCCCCTTATTTTATACGTAAATTCACTGAATGCAAAAAGAAATACCATCAAGAAGTAAACATAAACTGTGTGACACTTAGTTAGTATTGCTTGTAGAACATCAGTTATAGAATTCTGATCTTCATATCTAGCTCGTTTTACAGCGCGATCATCCGGACAATCTTTTGAGGATATATTTAGGCTTCGGCTGTTGCTTTCAGCAATATTATGACTTTCATTTTTATCATAACTGTTCTTGTTACTTTCGAAGCAAATATTGGTCCCTTGATCTTCCACGGATACATTTTCCTGGTTCTGCTGCTCATCAGCTTCAGAAATGTTTTGTTTTTTCTTGGAATGTTCCGCTTTTAAAATATGTCTTTCAGATCTTTTGTAGCTCAGGTTTGGCTCCATTGATTATATTGATTGGGGTGGTGTCTTAGAAAATGTATGCTCAATTTTTTTTTTTAATTATTGCACATTTACACACACAACTTATAACCTTATCCCGTGACACCATTCTAAGCACGTGTTTTCCACGTAATGAGTTGCTCTCTTTAGCGGGCGCAGAAGGCAGAGGTCGTATTATTTTTTGTGCACTCGGAAAGTGCAGGAAACGAAACGAACGCGGGGTCCGGTGTACGTGATAATCGCCTGCTTTTCTGCACTTTAAAGAAAAACAGCTTTTCAAAGGCGTCGACCGAGAAGAGGCACGTAAGTCTGCGTACTGCAGAGGGGGAAAACAGTGTCCGAAAGTTGCGGACAATTTTTTTAATTGTTTCATTTGTGCAGACAAAAACTGTACGCAAGCGGATTTCATTATCCGCGACAATGTCGCCGTGTTGCGGTGCAGTGTCTTGACGAATCTATGGCACTTAGAGTACACACAGGTAATCCTAATTTTTTGCAATTTTTGTTCAACGAACGAATTTTAAAATTTAATCTTGATAATTTTTTAATTAATTAATTTGGTTTTTTTTTCACCTTTTGTTCTTTTTTCCGGAATGTAACGTCGTTAAAGGAGACGATTTTGCGATTTTCGACCGCTGACGTTACAAACGTTTTTCGTCCTAATGCCTTTGGAACTATGCCAAATTATCCGATTCTAGAGTGTTTTTATTTGCGTTGTTGATAATTTGTCGCTTCGAGGCCATCACATCGCCTGTAGAATTCGTTTGCGAAGCAAACCAAATGGGAATGCGTAGCAATCACTGGGGGTTGGCGAGCGCCAGTGAGCATTGGTCACACCTGACTCCACGTAAAGAACTGTCACGGCAAACGCCGGTCTGGCCACGCATTGACTAGTCAATTAATAAGGCCCTGTTCACATGAGGCGTTTCTAACGCGTTTGGCGAGGCTTTCGAGGTCCGCTTTTCGTAAGCATTGAATTATGAAGACACACCCAGTGTCTTCGAAGAGGATATATCTGGTCAGCATTGCAAGCACGAGTTAAGAAGAAAGCCACTTGAAAATTATTGGCGGACAAAACTAATTTTTGGAGATAAGAATAGGAAATTTTTGGAAAACAATGTAACAAACTCGATAAGATAGTCATTGAGTCACAGATGTCCTTATTTGAAATATTTTTTGAAAATTCCTTGGAATACTGGTGTAGTGTAATATTCTAATTCTTCCTTCGACCCCCTTGTTAGGCAAAACAGAGGTGCAGGTGTCACGTCACACAGAGAAGTGACGCAGTGATCTCACTGGTGGATGTCGGAGTTAAGGATGTTACAAACAGTAACTTCTCAGTAACAGTTTTAACTGTAACTGCGATTGAAGAATATCTGATTCTAAACCGTGATTTTAAACTGTGAATCTGATTGGTAGTGTGAAGCATCCCTTAGCTTCTGGTAGCAACGGGATGGTGTCTCGTAAATTCACACAAAAAAATGCAACTAAATTAATGATCAGAGAACGTTGAAGGACAATTATTAGTTTGTCATTTGAAATAGTGAATTTTAAAGACGTAAACTTTCCTGTGAACTGTCGAGCTTCTTATTTACTTAGCCACATATGCTAGGCAACCTGGTGTGTCATAGACCTAACTTATAGCATCACGTTGAAAATCCTCTAATCCTCCCGAGAAACCCGAATCTGTCAGAACCCCACACTTTATCGAGAAAATCATCGATAAAACAACTGTCACCCCTACCAAATCACAAATACTCAGTCAACAGTTTCCACTGGAATTGATCTCAGTCGAAATCACCGATCGTAGTAGCAGTAGCAGTAGCAGTATCGATATCAACCAAGCGATCAGTCAAGGTATCAGCTAAGGTAGGGTTGCCAGTAGATAAATATCAGAAAAGAGAACTTTTGGTAGAATTATTTTGAAAAAAAAAAGAGGACGGGAAAAGTGAAAATCCAGAGAGATGTTTTTTAATTACTTCCGAATGGGGGGGGGAGAGTTTGATCATTTGAAAAGCTTGCGTGAAAAATTACTGACAAGATTATGTCTCAAAATACATGGATGAACCCTATACCTCCTACACAATTCTATCTGACTATGTTCAGAGCCCTTTTTTAATGTTAAATTTATACTGTTTTTTATAAAACAACTTATAAAAACACATAAAAAAACAAAAAAAATCGTTATAATTTATTAAAAATTGAAATAAATTAGGTAAAAAGAGTTGACGTTAATGAAAATCATTACAATTGTATAACTTACGAGTGCATTTGGGGTAAGGTTGCCAGTACATCTCTTTAAAGAGAACATGTCCTCTTTCCGCTCGTATCTTTTCTTCATTCTCTTTTTTTTTTTTCCTTTTTTGTATTGGACACACTAGGATCACCCATAGACACCTCCTCCTCGGAGAAGATCATCCCATTTGTAATTACTGCATTTGCCCACTAACAGTAAAACACATTTTAATTGAATGTTCTCATTTTAATAGGCAACGACTGATACATTTTAATTCTTATAACTTGACTTTAGAAGACATGATTGGAGAGAATCCTCATCCAAATGTTTTTAACTTTTTACATGACATTGGTTTTATCCATCACATATAATTTTATGTAGTATTCATTCATTACATTTTGACTCACCTCACTTTCTTGCTATATTATATATTTTATTTTTTATCTTGAGTTTGGCATAATATGTCCCAAGAGGACCCAATGCCACAAAATCATATCCAATCCAATCCATTCATTCTCTTTTTTTAAGTCGGTTTTTTTTAATGTCCTCTCTTTTTCGGTTATTCCCTTTTTGTTCTCTTTGTTCATTATTTCGGATAGTGTTAAAAATATATTTCACATTTTAAACTGTATGCGCTAATATATTCACATTGCCTACTATATCGTTTTATGTGTAAACCACAGCTATTCAAATACGTACTAGATCTAGTACAATGCACGAAAATCGTACGTATTATTAAAAACGCATCAACGCGTTTTCAACATCTAGTGTATATTCAGCTCCTTGTTTAAACACCTCATTAGGAGATCAAATAGATAACCAATGAGAATTTAGATTCGTGTTAGAATAATATGAATAAGAAATATTGTTCTTATTATATATATATATATATATAGTAAGACGAGAGATTCGCAGCCGTTATTAGTTTGAAAGGAAATCGTGTTGCTAACTTAGCCACCTTTTAGCATTAAATCTCTGGAAGTCTATAACTCAACTATGATAACTGCGCAGAGTTCGATGAGTTATATATATGTGAAATTATATTTTTCGTGTTTTTATTTATGTGATAAAGTTAAAAGAATATAATATTGGTTTAAGTTAGTTTTTTGATCGAAATTCAAAATTGGCTGTACATTTGGATATAGAATAGTGTAGGAGGTAAAGAGCACAGAGGTATACAGTCTCAGCCATGTATTTTGAGACATAATCTTGTCCGTAATTTTTCTCGCAAGCTTTTCAAATGTTCGAATACTCATTCGGAAGTAATTAAAACCTCTGGATTTTTACTTTTCCTGTCCTTTTTTTTTTTCAAAATAATTTAACCATGTTCTTTTTCTGATATTCATCTCCTGGTAACCCTAATTTGGGGAATAAAATTCTGTGCAATTTCCTGTATATCTAAGCTATGACCAGAACTAAGAGTTATGCGATGCTCCCTTCCATTCATGAAATATTTGGAATAACGCGAAAGAAAGCATGAATTTTTGAAAATTTTCTTTCCGCCGATAACATTTCAAAAAAGTTTTCCTTTTAATATAACTCTTGTAACCAAGTTCAAGCCCTACCTAAACAAATATAAAAATCAGTACATCCATTTCATTCAGTTCAAACTTTTAGTTATTGCGTTTCTCGGGCAAAAATGTTGCTCAAACTCACGATCACAGAAAAATACTTTTAAAGATTTGAAAAACGAATTAAAGAACAGATTGAGCAATATCTCTCGCAATGGCTACCATCTCTGCTCATATTAACCAAACAGACAAAATCTGTGCTCAGATGGCAAAGTATTTTAAGTCACGTTACCCAAAAAATTGAGTAAGTCCCATCCTGGAGTCTGGTTAGTTAATATTTAGAAGGTGGCAAAATGTCGTAAGTCTTTTTCTTTCAGTTTATGAGAAAACAAAGGTGGGAAAATGGTTATAAATCCAAATACACATGTTGAATCTTAAAATTGCTGTCACGATAAATTAAAAACAGTGACTAATAACATTTTTCCATCAGAAATAAAAACAGTTTTGTAAAGAAAACGCTTTAAATATTTAATCAAACGGAGCATGAAGTTTATGTCAAAAATTTACTTTTCGACGTAGTACCTTGTTTGTATTTTTACGTCACGCTGGAGCAACTCAATGGCCCCAACCGTGAAGGGAAAGGTCACAGTAATTTGGAACCACGGTCATATGACAACGCCTAAACTGGCACACCACTCTCCAAACTTCCACACCACGCCAACGTTAGGGCATTTGAGACTACGATAGGTTCAAACTGATGATACCTTTCAGTCCTTGTTTAAGAGAGGGCAGAGCAAGCTGAGGGTTGAGAGTTCGAAACCTACAAAACGCCGTCGTGTACGCGGGGACGTATTAAATCTATCGTGACCTTAAATGTCCACACGTTGGCGTGGTGTGGAAATTTGGAGAGGTGAGGTGTCAGCTCTGGCGACGACCTCGTCATATGACCGTGGTTTAAAATTACGTGGTAGGTTGATATTTTAATTAGTGTCGTACTGGAGCAACACAACGGGCTATGGACGACGGTTCGAGATCAATCCCCAAGGGAAAATTCAAAGGACAACACGCAGGGTTCCCACGGGTCGGGGAAAGCCTGGAACTGTCAGGGAATTTAATTTTTCCAAAAAAAAAATCGGGGAAAAATTAGGGAAAATCGCGCATTTTCGTCCAAAACCTGGAAAATCGCCTCAATAACCTGGAAAATGATTGATTATGGCTTCTTAGACGCTTTGGAGAAAAGTAACGAATGTTATTCATATACAGTTACATGTAGTTTATTTTATGAATAGAAATATTCATCCGATTGTAAAAGATACTGCTAATATTTAACAGGTAAAGCATTTGTTTCGTCCACTGGCTTAAACTGACGAATTTCATGAAGCTTATAATACATTAAATAACAAATTTGCTGTTGAATGCTAAATTAATTCTTGGTTTTTCCTTTAAAATGTTGTGAATTGCTTAAATATGACCAGGAATTTTGTAAAAATTTGTCTGGAAAACCTGGAAAAGTCAGGGAATTCTATTTCTGAATACGTAATTTAGAACTAGGGTCATATGACGAGGCAATACATGAGCTGGTACCCCACTCTCCAAACTTCCACACCATGTCAACGGGAGGACACATCAGCCTCCTTTGTACACGACGGTGTTTGTTGGATTCGAACTCGTAACCGTTGCTAATCCGTTACTTAGTGTTTTCCACGTGAATCTTTCCCTTGCGGATTGATCCCGGACCATCGCCAGTGGATCGTTGTGCTGCTCCCGTGCGAGGTTAATTAAATATCATTACCATTACTACAAATCCGTGTTTACTGAGCTTCAGAAAAAGTACGAAAATAAGTTATTGATCGCATATGTCCGTATAACTGCCCTATTGAATATGAGAAAAATAGCTCATGCTTTGGGAAATGATTTTCCTAGATCAGATAAGAACAGAACGCGGCGAGAGAACAAGTTAACGAGTGGTCATGGGATTTTTCAAGGCCAGGGGGTGATTTTACCAGAGGGTTGTGGTGAGTTATGTCTTTTCGGTTGTCGCTCGAGTCGAGAGTGTTCCCCTTAGTATCGTGACGTACCGGCGGGAAAGTCCGACCCTGGCGCCACGACGTTTCCCGCACATCTAAATCGGATTTCGTCTTGAATTGTTGAACTCACTGAAGATGTATCCGACCCCACACAACGGCGATTTTTGTTTTAATCACTAGCTAATAATATGAAGTATTTACACACGGAGCCTCATTATTGAAATGAGTACCATTTTTGAGAAAAACGCTACTGAAAAGTATGAAAAATAGCAATTCTCAGAGACCATTAACCACTCCCCCCTGCTGTTTTATTGACCTTGTGGATTGGAACTCTCTGGGTTTGCGGTTTCACTAGGGGGGTTAGTGAAAGGGGATTGTAGATCATTCAACAGTGCAATTTCGGAAACATCTTTACGTTTCTCCTGGGGAAGGTCATTTTGACCACTTGTTTGGAATAGCTGAAAAACGCTCAATCTCAAAACGTTCTAAGAATAAAACCCTACTGATTTCGTATACACTTTAATCTACTATCGATACTTTCATCGAACATAATCCATCCTACAAATAAAGAAATTTTATATTTTTGTTCGATTTTTCAAAATAAACGTTTTGCATTTTGAAAATAATGAAAATTCAAGTAAACGTTTTTAAATTCTTTGTGTGTTTGCGTAACCAAGAACTTATCTAGTGTCGACGAGTTCACGGGATGCTAAAACAAATTTCTCTTTGGAAATGCGTAACACGGGTAACCATGCAACTACGAGAAGGTTATAAGAGCATTAGAAAAAATTTCTTTATCATAGCCCACTTTGTAGTGGCCGCGGTAACCTTGTTTTATAAGAGTCGCAGATTAGCAAACGGAGGGTTGCGAATTCCAACGAACTAAAAGACCGTCGTGAAGGTGGGGACTGGTGCACGTTAAATCTGCTTTGGCCTCAAATTTCCGAACTTTGGCGCTGTGTGAAAGTTAGGAGAGTGGGTACCAACTCAGGTGTTGAACTCGTCATCGAACCGTGGTTCAAAATTGCCAAGTATTGCCCTCGAATCTTTCCCTTTGCGATGGATTCCGGACCGTCGCCAATATCCCGTGTGTTTGTTGCTTCCAGTGCGAGGTTAATTTAACAACCTACCCCACACCTTACAGAAAAATATTCGGCGCCTTACAAAGCCTTGTTTATTTATTTTAATTTAAAGATATAAAAATAAGAAACTAATACTCTAAGGAGACTCCCCCCCCCCCTGACAATACTGTAATATGCCGTCTGTTTATATGATTAAAGGAACCTTGGGTCATAATTTAAAAGTTCACCTCCCCTCAGTCCCCTTTCAATAGAAATTTATGGACGGTTTAAACAGCCCCCCCCCCACTAAACCACAGGGTTAGTTAGTAAAGTTTCTCTCGCATTTAATATTTGGAGCTGGAGCTGCTTTAGTTAACGGGTAGATGACTTGAGTACTTGAATAAAAAGACTTGTATACGTCGAGCAGAACGGGCTCAACAACGCAAAGCTAAAAAGTGGGCAGCATCCTCAAAGCTGAAAACCATTGAAGATTCTGCAGAAAAATAGGTAAGTGCTCAGAATGTCTCTAACCATTACTGCATTGAAATTTGGCTATTGCAATATAATTACTATATTGCAAGTTTCTATTCATGGATCCATACTTATATATAATGTTCGAATCTCTCTATATTAAAAAAAAGTTTCCGCCGCCGGAAAGTGAAATCAGATTAATACGAATTATTCAGATAGTTTCACTCTGCGAAGGGAATGTTGGTTTGAGAAGCAAACCAAATGGCATCTGTGAAAGGAGTGTTGGTTTGAGAAGCAAATGGGATTTAAAAAAAATTAAAACACTTTCCTTTATAAGTCACATTAAGTATTCTGTGGAACTTGATAAACCCTTTCAAACTTCAAGTTACTTGTAGAATACTTCTTTCAGGTTTAAGAACTCTTCCTGCAGTTTGATTGAACTAAATTGTCATAAATACTATAGTTTTGTTCCACAGTACTCGTGCACTTTTCAAACAATACTGTAGTTAATTATTTCAAATTTTGTTTAGCTGTCCTCTTATATTTCACAAGGGATCTGCATATGGTGAGTAAATGTTAACAACTACGATGACCCTGATTTTTTTTTTTTAAGAATAAAACTTCTACGTAATCTGCAGATTGCAAACCGGTTATTTTAAATTAAAATAGGGTGTCTTTAATTGAATGTTAATCGCGTTCAATGAATTGAATACATACTCAAATATGTGTAAACATAACTAAATTACTGCGCTAATTAAACGCAAGAACTTAGCTCATACCAATTGTAATCTATTTATATGATGCACAAAATATGCTATATTTTTTATTAAATAGAGCAATAAAATCAAATAAAAAAGAATCTTCTTTGTTTACCAACGATTCTTATTTTCAAATTATATTAAATTTTATCATGACTGAAACGAATACTACACTGTTGAACAGCTAACAATCGCCTTTCATGAAGCAAATCCCTTGAGGATATACAGATGCCTGGTAAAACTGCGAAACGAGGGAACCAGGGAGTCCAATTCACAAGGCCAATAAAACAGCAGGGGGGATGGGTTAATGGACTTGTAGATTTCTGTTTTTCCCACTTTTCAGCAACGTTTTACTCAAAAATGGTACTCATGTGGTAGATGAGCATCCGTGTGTAAATGCTTTAAATTATCAGCTATTGATTAAAACAAAAATCGTCGTTTTGGGGTGTAGGATTCGTCTTCAGCGAGTTTTACAATTTAAGACGAAATCCGATTCAGTTGTGTAGAAAACGTCGTGGCGCCAAGGTTGGACTTCCCCGCCGGTACGTCACTATCACTTTCGCGTTCAGAACGAGTTTCCGCTGTGAAGGAGCAAACCTATTCCCCTTCTATAAACCTTGAGCTAAGCCATTGGTCAATCAATTAAAGGGGTAACAAGGATGGGGGTAGACGCCTCCTCTAGGGCCATCTGTACGAGCGCATCGTCCGTACAAACAAACAGCAAAGCCGTAATTGTAGCCGCTGCCGTTATTTATGACAAGAGCGCGTCGGGATATACCGTTCCATACCGCTGTTGTCTATGCCCTCCCCTCAAAGGACTAAACGCCGACCTTTCCTAAGGACTTCACCTCCCCCTTAAATTAGCTCGATTTCCCTTTCTGCTCCACTTCTGAACACCAATAACTCGGGCTTTTTTAGACACTCGATTGGACCACTCATTTATCACCTTTTAAAACTTAAATTTCAGTCTCTCCTAAGATTAATTGCCTTTTCTTTCTTGTATTGAATGCGAGCGTACAGTAATCCTTAAATTTCCTCTTTAGGGTGCAGAGATGAACAGTGGGTTCTTCTCGAAAGCGAGAGTCCAGTAACCGGGAGCAGAAAGTGCTTAAAACTGCGACGCTAAACAAAGTCATTACAGAACAATTTTTCCTTAATTCATAAAAATTTGGCGATATTTTTTTCAATTGTAAGTTACAATGTTCTGCAGTGCAAAGCGCGCACCTCGCTACACCTTTTCTTTCTGAAAAAAGCTACAGAACAACCTCCCTATACCGCCCAAATAACCACAAACACTTTAGAAATAACACATCTTCTACGTCAATGACAAAATATTTAACTTCAAAAGTTATCGACAGAATTACAAATTCTGAAAGTATGCCTTGATTTTAAATAAAGTAACTTGATTCATTTTGATGTGTGTGTTTTATAACATAAATATGAAAAAACGTATTTAGCCGATAATTGTGTTTTACGTCTGTTTTTTATTTGACTGAAGCTTTCAAAATTCGGACAAAATGCGTGCAGAACTATTATAATTGCTTGGAGTTGTGTTGCAGAACACTGAATATAATTCGACACCTGGGCAGTTAACTTGCGTTTATTTTACAAAAAAAAAAACTATATATACGCTTTATTATGTTAACCTCTAGATCGGAAGGTTCCTGGTTCGAATCCGGGTCCGGATGTTTGTAAGCGTTTGGTGTAGAGGCGGCTGGTGCACCTTAAATCGGTCGTGGCCGAAAGTCCTCACGTTGGGTTGGCGTGGAAGTTTGGAGAGTGGGGTGCCAGCTCAGGTGTTGCTTCGTCATCTGACCGTGGTTCAAAATTACGAGGTGTTGTCCTCGAATCTTTCCCTTAAAGGGACTGATCCCGGACCGTCGTCAATAGCCCGTTGTGTTGCTCTAGTACGACGTTAACAAAAATTACCATTACCATAAACTTACTATAAAGCATCTCAAAATTCTCATCTGATTCAAAGATCCGACGTAGTTCTGACAGCCATTCTCTACCAACCGGTCTGGTGGTTAAGGTGTTAGCCTCTAGATCGGAAGGTTCCTGGTTCGAATCCGGGTCCGGATGTTTGTAAGCGTATGGTGTAGAGGCGGCTGGTGCACCTTAAATCTGTCGTGGCCAAAAGTCCTCACATTGGTTTGGTGTGGAAGTTTGGAGAGTGGGGTGCCAGCTCAGGTATTGCCTCGTCATCTGATCTTGGTTCAAAATTACGAGGTGTTGTCCTCGGATCTTTCTATTAAGGGATTGATCGCGGACCGTGTTGCTCTAGTACGACGTTAATTAAAAATTACCAATTACCTTTCGAATTCAATTCGCCGACCAACCGGTAAAGTGGTTAAGGTGTTAGCCTCTATATCGGAAGGTTCCTGGTTCGAATAGGAATCCGGACATAGATGTTTGAAAGCGTATGGTGTAGAGGCGGCTGGTGCATCTTAAATCTGTCGTGGTCGAAAGTCCTCACGTTTGGTTGGTGTGGAAGTTTGGAAAGTGGGGTTGCTTCGTCATCTGACCGTGTTTCAAAATTACGAGGTGTTGTCCTCGGATCTTTCCCTTAAGGGATTGATCCCGGAACGTCGTCATTAGCCCAATGTTGCTCTAGTACGACGTTAACAAAAATTACCATTACCATTACCTTTAAAATTCGAGTTTAATTCGCCTATAGACTAAGGTTGCTCCTAAAAATGACGTTAATTAAAATACCTACGCCACTCCAATATCTCGTAGATATTTTTTTGTTTGGAGTTTAAGGTTTTCGGGTCAGTACATGGATGTTTGTGGGCGTATGGTGCAGAGGCTGGTGAACCTTAAAACTGTCGTGGCCGAAAGTCCTCTCGTTGGGTTTAAAATACCTACGTGTAATTTGGTAATTTTTAACTAACGTCGTACTAGAGCAACACAACATACTATTGACGATAATCCAGGATTCACGTCCAAGAGAAAGATCCTAGGACAACAGCACGTAATTTAAAAAAACGGTCAGATGACGAGGTCATACACCTGAGCTGGCACCTCACTCTCCAAACGTCTACACAAAACCGACGTGAGGACATTGGAGGCCCTGACAGATTTAACGTGCACCAGCCCTTTTTGTACACGACGGTCTTTGGTTGCATTGGAATTCGCAACCCTCCGTATGCTAGTCCATAACACCGCAAGACATTCAATGCGCAAATACTTCTGGGTAAATTTTTCAACTAACGTCGTACTAGAGCGACACAACGAGCTAATGACAACGGTCCGTGATCAATACCCTAAAGGAAAGATCCGAGGACAACACCGTAATTTGGGACAGCGGTCAGATGACGAGGCAACACCCGAGCTGGCACCCCACTCTCCAAACTTCCGCAGCAACCCAATGTGAGGATTTTCGGCCACAACAGATTTTAGGTGCACCAGCCGCTTATGCACCATACGCTTAAAAACATCCATGCCCTGACCCGGATTCGAACCAGGAATCTTCCGATCTAGAAGTTAACACCTTAATCCACCAGACTGGTAGGTCTTCTCTCTATTACGAGTCAGTAAAAATTTTATTGTGTGTGTATTGCTTGAAATCGTATGTCTTGTTCTTGGAGCAGCATTGCCAAATATGGTCCTAGAGCCATAAATTTGCAAAACTAAACCGTAAGTCACAGTGGAATCAATGTGACCCCTGATCTCAAAAAGTGATGATTCATCACTTTTGAAGGTGTTCGTGTACTTAAACACATTGGTTGGCACTCTTGATAATCCAGAGGAAACTTGCGTAATCGAATGCAGAGTTTGCGAGGCGAGTGTCGATCATCAATATGTCGTTCGCATTGTAGATGACGTTTTAAAATCTCTGAATGTTGAACGAAAGGATTTTGCTCTCTTCTGCTATCCGATACAGCATATTATATGCCTGCTGTTGACGCAATTTTTCAATGTTAAAGAAATTACTCGCCAAGGATCGGCCATTTAACGTTCGGTTGTATTTAATGAGGTATTATAATACTGTTGTACACGACTAAAAATGTCAATATATTTTGAATATTTTACTAATAATTTATTTTAGATTTTAGTGTATTAAAAATAAATGCAACTTTATTTCCATAAATACAACTTTAGGTAATGATAAATGCAACTTTTCCCATTTTTACTGCAACAAATAAGTTGCCCTAGTGATGAAAAAATCAAACCTTAACGAAAAAGCCACTGTTAATTAAATAGTTAATTGTCACAATTTGAGGGACGAAGAGCTTTTTTCCACAGCCATCTTAGAAAATCGGTTGCATCATCCCAGCTGCATTCGAAATGATGATGGAGCAGTTTCGACCTTCTGATCGGGTTGTTCTCTCCGCTGCTGAAGTTGCAGTTGGTCCATGGACATGCTGACGAGGCGTTTCATGTCAACAACACCCCGTGTAGCCAAAACACAGTCGCTGAAAAAAAAACTAAACGAACCTCTTTCTTCCAGCAATTTTAAACAGTAGAAAGAAAATTCAAAGATGGCGTTGGACGGGAACTAACGTATTCTACAAATTGAAATACATGAAATTTGCATGTTTTCATATTAAATTCAGCACCAACATCATAATAACCATTGGAAACTCCTATTTCGAGACACAATTTCAAATTTATATCAAAATTTAACTTGAGATACTAAATCTCATGTCATTAGGTATTATCATTTCGAAGTTATGAGTAGATAAAGATTGGAGCTCCTAATGTTAAACCAGTCCGACTTTTATAGATATACTAGCCACTGCGTCGCCCGTGCAGTACTTTGTGGTGTGGGGTTAGGTGTGTCCATTGTGAACGTCTGCGAACCACCGGGTTGTTTGCTATGCATTCCCATTTGGTTTGCTTCGCTAACCAACATCACGGACAACGCCGTGATGGCCTCATCATTGTGAAATGCGGCAAAATTGGAATTGCAAAGAGATCCAATTGGTGTGACGTCACAATCTCTTGAAGAGTGGGGTGCCAGCTCAGGTGTTATCATTTGACCGCGGTTCAAAATTACGCGATGTTGTCTCCGTATCTTTCCGCTCGAGAAAATTCCTAAATAATATTTCTATAGCGCTTCCGTTAAAAAGAACCCAAACAAAAACCACTTAATATTTTACAGGTGACCCTCTTATAACATGGTATTCTTACAACCCGGATTCCCTACAACACTATACTAAATTTGCAACGAACCTCGTATAACACGGTTTAATTTTTACCTATTGTTGGTCAATTGGACGGTTAAATAGACCTGTCTCTGTTCAGTCTGTCTGTCCTTTTTGTCTGTTCAGTCTGTCTGTTATGCCTATCTGTTTATCTGTCTGTCTGTATGTTGACCCATACACGTCCACACGGTTTAATACACAGTTAAAATGTTTTTAAAACTTATACGAATTTACTTATATTATTTAATGATCCCTTATGTTACTTTATTTAAAACACAAATAAATATTTTAACTTTTTCTATGTTTTAGTACTCCGTATAACCCGTTTTTAGTTTCCTTATTACACGGAACGCAATCTACTTTTACATAATTCCTAAGTTTTGCTTAACACGGTTTATATACAACACGGCTTATCCAATAGAACGATTTCCATATAGCACGGTACCAAATATACAAAATTGTATGATCCTCAATGTTTCGTATAGCACGGTTTCCTTATAACATGGTACCATTTAACCGTGTTATAGGAGGGACATCTGTAGCTTAAATAGTTTTCAGTATGTAATAATTATTATGAATTGGAACCTCATTTTATTTTGATAGGATTCGATTCAGAACTTAAAGGCTGTGCAAAATTTGAGTTCATTCCGATCATAAGTTTTTGCGCTACATTTTCTCCATTATTGCGATTGAATTGGCAACCAAAAGTTCAGAAAACGTCTGACAAACCTCGGTAAGGTAAGGGAAATGTAATTAATATCGTTCTAGAGCAATACAACTGGCTATTGTCGACGGTCCTGATTTAATCCCTTAATGGAAAGATCCAAGGACACTTCGTAATTTTGAACCACATTCAGATGACGAGTCAACACCTGAGCTGGCATCCCACTCTACAAACTTCCACACCAACCCAACGTGAGGACTTCCGCACGCGACAGATTTAAGTTGCACCAGCCGCTTACAAATATCCATGCACTGACCATTCGAAGCAGGAACCTTCCTATCTAGAGGCATTAACCACCAAACCGGTTGGTCGGCTGACAAACCTTGGATAATAATTCTTGAATCGTTTGCACATAATAAATATAACAATGTAAATATCAAATTGTTTACACCTGTCACTTGCCGTATTTGAGGAATATATTCATTACGAACACATCGCGTTTTTACGAACTCGTTAAGTCCGAAAACACAGTTCGTAAAATCGAAAGTTCGTTATTGGGAATGGGATTTACAAAAACTAAAAATGCAGCTTGCATTAAACTCTTTTGTCTAGCGATTCCAAAAAGTCAGCTATCTTCCTTTTCTTCATGATGAGCACTTCGGTGAACATACGGCTCAAAATTCTCATCTGCTTCAAAGAACAGATGTAGTACTAACAGCCATTCTCGACCAACCGGTCTGGTGGTTAAGGTGTTAGCCTCTAGATATTATAAGGTTCCTGGTTCAAATCCGGGTCAGTGCATGGATATTTCTAAGCGTATGGTATAGAGGCGGTTGGTGCACGTTAAATCTGTCGTGGCCGAAAATCCCCATGTTGGGTTGGTGTGGAAGTTTGGACAGAGTGGAGTGCCAGTTGATGTTGCCTCGTCGTCTGACCGTGGTTTAAAATGACGTGATGTTGTCCTCGGATGTCCCTTAGTGGATTGATCCCGAGCCGTCGTCAATAGCCCGTAGTGTTGCTCTAGTACGACGTTAATTAAAATTACCATTACAGTACCATAAAGTTGATGCTGTTAAGCATCTCAAGATTGTCATCTGCTTCGAAGAACCGACATAGTCCTGACAGTCATTCTTCTTTATCAGATTGTTCTTCTCAGGGATCCCACGGTACAGGGAAAACCTGAAATTGTCAGGAAATTTAATTTTGTCCAAAAAAAATCAGTAAAAATTACGAATTTTCGATTAAAACCTGGAAAATTGCCTCAACGAGTTTCCTATCACTTTATTTTATTAATTGAATTTTTCAATCGATTTGAAAAGAAACAGCTAATGTTTAACAAGTACAGAATTTTATTCGCCCACTGGCTTAAATTGAAGAACTTCATCAATTCACAAATTGATTTTTAAGTCAAATGTTGGATTGTTTGAATAAGTTATTTTAATCCAAATTACTTGTGCTTTGTGTATTAATTTTAACAGTGTATAATTCTTAAACATTGGTTTTCATTACTGGCTATTGAATGTTTGTTGCCAAATCATGGCTTGGTTTTTCACCTTACAAATGTCGTTTATTGCTTAAGTATGACCTGGAATTTGTCAAAATTTGTCTGGATAACCTGGAAAAGTCCGGAAATTTTATTTCTGAAAAAGAGTGGGAACTCTGTCTTTGGTATTCCCATTCAACACGTGATAGATGATTTCATCATCTTTTCTGTGCATGCTTGAACATTCTCGTGTTTAATCAGAAAATCATGAAATGTAAGGTTTTCACGAACTTGAGGATCGCTTCGACGAAAATCCTGGATGAAAGGCTTCACCTGCACTGAGATCGAAATCGCTCTTGCGGATTTTTCGCCTCCTCCTCCTCTTTACCAACATGGGAGGCCCGAAGTCTAACCAATCTGAAGAAATTTCACCCTTCCCCGTCATATTTTTCCTGTCTAAAGGAAACAATAAAAATAAAGTGAGGAAACTGAGTTCGCAAAAAAGAAAAAAAGAGAGAATGTAATTTTGGTTTGTAAATAGGAGGGGAAATTAACATTATTTCTATGGGAAACTATTCGGGACCAACGTAGTAGTTCATAAAAAACGAGCAGTTCGTAAATTGGAGTTTCGTAAAACCGCGAGTCCACTGTATTTATTTCGGTTTTTATAGCAAAGATGTTATAACTTGAACGGAACACCATCAAAAATAGTATACAAATTTAATCGTGTTCGATGTTTTGGCCCCGCTTTTACAAAACCTTTGTAAAATTATTATAGTTGATAACAAAAGGGGATAACATATCGCGCCCCGGGAAGAAAAAAGACACAACTCAAAATTGCAGAATTTGAGAACCATCAACTTAAAGGATACTATAAAACTTGTATTGAAATAGTATGAGGCTTTCCGCTATATATATATAGCTGTTTAAACGCCCATGTGCAATACCGATTATGCCGCCCCCTGTTTAACTACGACTACCTACGCTGAGCTTGCCAGAAAGGTTCTTCAGTGTTGCCTTAAAGGTGTGAAAAAAAATAAAAGAAATTTTTTTACAAAGAAAAACTACTTATTTTTATTATTTAGTTAACTTTGTTTACTTAAGTGTAAAACCATATAAATATTGATCTACAGAAATTGAACTCTTCTTGCCTTTATGTTTGCGAAATCTGCTATCAATTTTCTTGCATCCAAGCTGTCTAAGATTTCATGTTCAATTGAAACTATGGCTAAATTACTTAGTCTTTGCTGATGCATTGTTGATCTAAAATAGTTTTTTATAAGTTTTAACTTTTAAAAGGACCTTTCACCAGATGTGTTCGGAAATGTTGAAATTAAGTCATTAGTAAAGAAGATATTGTAACAGGGTTTGTGGATCATTAGATTGGTTTTCTCGAAAATGCAACTTTAAGCATTGATTTCATTAAACAAATCAATACCGTCAATGTCTGTTTCACTACTTGAATCGTCTTTAAGCTTCAGATTTAAATCTTTACAATGTTTCATTAAGTCATCATTGGAGTAATTAAATAAGTTATTGCTGAAAAAGCAAAATACGTCAGTAAATGTTTTTAACTCTTCGAATCTATCCTTTAAAGAAGTTAAAGTCTGATCTAGGATTCCGAAAAAAACTCTACTTTGTATTTGATTTTGGGGTCTAGTAAAACTTCATCGCTATGTTCATATTGAAATTGTGTTGGTTTTCTTCTTGGACGAATTGTGTTTATTGGTGGGTAATGGTAATTTTGGTAATTTTAGTTAACGTCGTACTAGAGCAACACAACGGGCTATTGACGACGGTCCGGAATCAGTCCCTTAAGGGAAAGATTCGAGGACAACAACTCGTAATTTTGAGCCACGGTCAGATGACGAAGCAACACCTGAGCTGGCACCCCACTCTCCAAACTTTCACGCCAACCCAACGTGAGGACTTTCGGCCACGACAGATTTAAGGTGCACCAGCCGCCTCTACACCATACGTTTACAAACATCCATGCCCGGACCCGGATTCGAACCAGGAACCTTCCGATCTAGAGGCTAACACCTTAACCACTATACCGGTTGGTCGGCGTTTATTGGTGGGAAATGTGTTTCTACATTGAGTTCGTGAGCCACCCCATTGGAAGATTCTTCTAACACTTTTTCAAAGTGATCATCCGTACGTCAATCAACTTGTTTAACAAATTTATGCAGATTTGAGTAATTATTGTAGGGCTTTGCATCATTTTACTCAGAGCATTAATTTTGTTTAAAATATCGAACCAAATTATAACCGAGTAAATAAATCTATAAATTTAAATGTTCAAATCAAGCGATTATCAGATATTTCCAGGCCCGCCGCTAGCTGTTTGAACGCCCGTGTGCAATATAGATTATGCCGTCCCCCGTTTAACTACGACTACCTACGCTGACTTAGTTAATTTTGTTTACTTAAGTGTAAAACCATATAAATATTTATCTACAGAAATTGAACTCTTCTTGCTTTTATGTTTGCGAAATCTGCTATCAATTTTCTTGTATCCAAGCTGTCTAAAATTTCATGTTCAATTGAAACTATGGCTAAATTACTTAGTCTTTGCTGGTGCATTGTTGATCTTAAATAGTTTTTTATAATTTTAAACTTTGAAAAGGACCTTTCACCAGATGCAACTGAAACCGGCCATGTAAGTAATATTCTTAGCTCTATTGCTGTGTTCGGAAATGTTAAAATTAAGTCATTAGTAAAAAGATATTTCTTCTATGAAAAAGATACGATATTATTTTATGAAAAAGAATTGATGATGACTTTTCAATCAACATGTTATTAATTCAACCCGAGAAAAGCCGGGTATTTCTGCTAGTTCCGTATGAATGAACTGTAAAATTAACTTTGTAGTTTTAAACACATCCAGTTTTGGCTCAGATGTCTTGAAAGAATTTTGTAGAGCCTGTACTGACTACGGAACTCTACCTTGTGCGTTGTCAGACACGCACTTCGCCGGGTTTTTTATTTTAAATTTCGTAAAGATTTTTAATTGTATATGTGCTGCAAACAGACGATTACAAGGACAGCAATTATTGTGATAAGCCGATAAATAAACGTAGCTACTTACCATAATTACGATTTCTTTGCACTTATATATTTTACACTGACAGATAAAAGATCACCTTTTAAAAATTGCTCATGAATTGGGAATCCAGGGTAATGCCTTGATCTGGATATCTGATTTTCTCAAAAACAGGAAAATCAGGGTGCGCTTTAACGGCGTGTACTCACGTGAAAGAAAGCCATGGGATGGTGTCCCAAAGGGATCAGTCCTTAGCCCCCTCCTGTTCCTTATCTACGTCAACAATACTCACCCACACATACAACAAAGAAACCAAGGTTGCATGTTATGCAGATGACATCGCTATATGGCACACAAATGTAAACCTGGAACAATCCGAGAGATCTCTGAACTGCTCATTAAAAGGGATAACTCCCTAAAACTTAAAATCAATCCACAGAAAACATCGTACAGTATATTCTCTACGGATAGAAAGCATAGACGCCTTTTCTCATTAAATCTGGTCCTAAATGATGACTGATGAATGAGGTAATGATGACTGAAAACCCAGTATACTTAGGACTCACTCTCGACGCAGAACTACGTTTTTCAGAACATATTAAGAAATTTGCCAACAAATCTCTTAAAAAACTAAAGATCTTGAAAAGTCTCTGCGGCACGGACAGGGGCGCAAACCCCAAAACCTTAAAAACCACTTACACCACATTAATCAGACCTATCATGGAATATGCCTCATCGATTTGGTCTCACGCCTCAAAATCGGCACTAGAAAAGATCGATAACATTCAAGCTAGAGCCGCTAAAATAATCACTGTAGCTGTCTCCTCAACAAACAACATCAAGTCACAAAAGGAATACGGTCTGCAGCTTCTCGGAAACAGAAGGAAATACAGTGTCAGTGTCGTGAAACTCAACAACAAGATTAGAAGTTGTGAGAAGGTCCATATTGGCAATCGAGTCTTCCAGAAGAAGAGCGAAAGTGCAAGACTCAAGCGATCCTCTACATTATAGTACGACGAAACGATCAGACATGAAATTGGACTCGAACATCACACACATGAGATCCTACAGGATCCCTTTCCACTCTCTTCTTCCCAAAAATACCAAAATTGTAACTAATCTCCTTGAACCATGCTCCAAAAAAGAACTAACCTCTAACATCAGAGATAAAGGAATTAGAGCCATCGAATGTTATTCGAGCAGAGGTTTTGTCTGTGCCTTTACTGAAGGATCGTCAGACGAAACTTTGGAAAATGGAGGAGCGTGTATCAAGTTTATTTTCCCAGACGGTACTGCTAAACAGTTTAAACTTGGTGCTGGTGAAATTGCATCCAACTACACATGTGAACTCCTAGCCATCCAATAAGCCCTAAATATATATTCCTGTTTCCAGGAATCTGAGAGAACTGGAGGATTAATAATCTTCAGCGATTGTAAAGCTGCCCTCCAGGAGATTCAAAAGGGTTACACCAAGCAAATAATCAACATTCACATAGTCCTGGACAAACAATGTATTCTACAATGGATACCTGCACACGTCGGTATAGAAGGGAATGAGGCAGCCGATGGCAAAGGAAGCGAGAGACCTCAATGAAGATAAATTTCCCCTCGTCACCCTTAATGACATAAATGCAGTGGCAAAATAAAAATTCAAGGACAAGACCATCAAGTTGAAACATCATATCTGTGAACTAACTACAAGCAGATCACTTGCCAAAACCATAGTAAGACTGAGAACTGGACACCTTAGGGGAATGAAAATTCAGCCGGATGGAACAAGAACATATCCCAGCTGTAAAAACTGTGATACAGAATGAAGTCCCGAACACGTCCTCTCTTGCCCGGCCATCTTGGCGAGCATTCAACAAATTAGTGACTCTCCCTTGGAGGACCTGTACTCGGACAATTGCCTTAAAATAGCTGAGATTGTGTGGACCGTGCATGACCCTATTTGAAGTGTTCTATCCATGGACAAGACAACAATAACAACACTAACAGATTATACACTTAATTATAATAACTAACCAATTTAAAATATCATTAATTATACCTAGACTAACATCAGTAGAACTATTAACAAAATAATTGCAACTTGATGTGCGATAGTACTGTTCGAATGCGTACAAGTACAAACTGAGAAGGAAGCTCTGTGGGGTGGGGATTCCTAGCCTTTTCGAGACGGGGAGGTTTCAAACAGATTTCGCCTCAAGACTGGAGAAATAGAAGAATATATTGCCGCCTTTGTTGTGCGCATCTGGTCCTTATCTTTACTATGGTCAAGTCCCCTGAAGTAATTGGACCGTTCGTGTGTTCCTACGTGGAGAGTGGAAAGGGACACCTCTTCCAAATTCTTCTGAGAAATTTCCGTTTTCTTACTCCCAATGTAATCTTTCTCAAGAGCGCTGCAAGCGTTTTTGTACACCCCTCTCCAAGGACTATGGTATTATTGTCCTGGGGGGGGGGGCACATTCTGTCATTTGGAATTTGTAGAATGAATACTTAGAATTTTGGAAAGTCATCGCCAAAAAAGATAAGCGCCGCGCTAAACGAGGGGTGAGAAATGAGCGGCCGAAATATAGGCCAGTCTCGTATTTTTGGAAAAAGTAGTGTGGCCGAAATATCGGCCACCCTTTCTCTAAGGTTCCGTCAGTCTTGTCTTGGCGGAGCCCCCTAGTAATATAAAAGAAAATAGTAATTTCGTGCCGGTCGGATTTTTTCCTCCGTGCGATGACATTTCTAAAACTAAAGGTGGGTATTATGACAATGACTTTGAATGTTACGTGATCGATCGCTAGATTTGCCACCCCCCTTGGACGTGCCGCCCGCGTGCGGTGAACGCCCGCTTACGGCGGTCCTGGATATTTCCAGTAAAGCATCAAATATTTTTTCGAGATGATACCGTAATGGTTTGACTGCATTGATTCTGCTAGTCCATCGTGTGGCACTCAAAGCTTTTAATTTGAAATCCAGTAAGTGTTTGCAAATTATCGACCACCTTTCTGTAGACGATGGAAAGAAAAAGTAAATATCTTGAATTACATTAAGTAATCAGTTTCGTACGTAATATTTGTTGCAGCATTGACTACCAAATTGAAACTATGAGCCGAGCATGGAACGTAAAAGGCACGATTATTGATTTCCAAAATTTTTTTTTGCAATCCATTGTGTTTTCCACTTATATTAGAACCATTATCATAACCTTGACCGCGTAAATTTTGAATGCTAAGATTTAACTGTGAAAAAAAAAATCCAAAACCAAATTTAATAGACCTTCACCTGTAGAGTTGGTAATCGGACAGAAACCAACGAAATTTTCACATATCGCAACATTTTTAGTTTCATTGTTTAAAAGAACATGCCTGAGTACAACTGTAATTTGTTCTGTTTTTCTTCGGGTGTGCAATCTAATATGATGCAGAAATATTTTGATTCTCTGACTTTGTCCAGGATATAATTTTTAATGGTCGTGCCAATGAATGATTTCATTCTGAATTTGATCTCCTAAATAGTAAATCATACTACTTGAATCAGATTTCTAAAATTGAATTCTGCGAATATGTTCCCGCATGACTGAATTAAAGAATGCTATAATTTCGATTGCCTTTATAAAATTACCATTATCATGTTCATATAGTTTTTGACGAGCCCCGAAAAGCCAGACACTGATGAGATAAAAAACTTGATAACGGCTATGATTCTTTCTAATACATCACCATTGTTTCTTTTTTGATTCTAATAATCTCAGTTGCATTTGATTTACAGTAGTTTTATTTTTTAACATATTATTCAATTGTACCCACGACTTCACGTTTTCAGTGTGGGAAACTCTTGTTTCATGTCTTTTCAATGTTTATGATAAATGCTGCCAATCAGAAAAACCTTTCAAAGCAGACAAACTACTTACAGTTTTACCAAATATTTTACAGCGATAACAATAGACTGAATCTTTTGAAATCGAGTAAACAAGCCAATCTCTGTTAATTTTTTCTCCATTGGGAAGATTTCCGCAATAATAATTGTCTGAAAATTTTCTTTCATCGTCATTAGGTGGGAAAATTGTAGTTAAACACCTGTTCGGAACCACGACTAACCAAAATATTAACAAGATTAGTAGACATACAGGCAGGTCACAAACCGGGATCACTACCACAATCTAAACTACATATGACTGACGACGATAAATTCCTTACAGGTTCTTCAGTAGTACCTTCTCTTGTTTTACTGGAGTCTCCTTCTGAAGAAGGACAACAACATACATATTTTTCTTCAGATACCTCCATAGCTTCTGGATTTAAGACTGCTTGTTGAAGCTACGTCAACATTTTCTTGACATTCCGTTTCCGTATTTTTTTCGGCCTTGTTTAAAAGCTTCATTAAAGAACCCGATCCGGAAATTTTTTGTAAACGGTATTTTTTTTAAATTTTTAATACAATAACATGCAAATATAACGAATTTAAAAGGAAGACTATCAGCGATAAGTAGGCTTTTCTAGTTTACGAGTAATAATCGATCAACTTAATCACGTAGTTGAGTCTGTAAAAAGGTTCATAGAAAATCCGTATAAATGAACTGTAAAATTAACTTTGTATTTTAAAAATACATCGAGTTTGGTCTCTCTCTCTCTCAGATGTCTTGTAAGAATTTTGTATAGTACAATATATAAAAATCTTCAAAACAATAACAAAAAACGCAATAAACAAAAAATCTTTTGTTTTGTACAATATACAAAATCAACTGACTACGGAACCCTACCATGTGCGTGGTCAGACACGCACTTGGCCGGTTTTTTATTTTAAATTTCATAAAGATTTACTTGTAAATGTGCTACAAACAGACGATTACTAGGAGCAGCAATTATTGTGATAAGCCGATAAATAAACGTAGGTACATTAAAACCCCGGTAATCCGAGCTTCCGCTTTAAACGAGCTATCAAATATATCTAGGATTTTTTTGGTTCTACATTTTCCATTTTTAAAGCTACCAAAAAACTTCCGAACTTGATCTCACAAACACTCAGGATAACGAAATCCGTGACTGGATAAACGCTGACGAATAACAAGAGATTGCAGATTGAAAAAAAAAACATTGCAGAAACATAGCTGTAGAAAAACGCCAAAGTAACGTTTAAAAAAAACAATTAAGGACTTTTTTTTACGTAAGAACTCTTTAATTATCGTAATAATATGAATTGCATGTGGGGTATCTGTATAACTTATGTATTTGTTAAAATATACATTTAAACTAACACGATTTATTTTATTTCAATTTTCGCTTTAACCGAGTTAGTCTTGGTCCACATTAACTCGGATTATCGGGTCTCTACACTGTACTACCATAATACAATTTTTTTTTTTTTGCACTTATATATTTTGCACTGACAGATGATGATACATTGATTTATAATCACACTCTAAACAAGTTAAAATATCATTAATTATACCTAGACCAACGTCAGAAGAACTATTAACAAAATAATTGCAACTTGATGTGCGATAGTTCGAATGCGTTAGTAAAAACTGAGAAGGAAACTCTGGGGATTCCTAGCCTTTTCGAGACGGGGAGGCTTCAACCAGATTTCGTTTTAAGACTGGAGAAAAGGAAGAATAGCCTTCTTCCTTTGTTGCGCTTATCTGGTCCTTATCTTAACTATGGCCAGGTCCTCTGCGGTAATTGGAACCACCGACGGCCCGTTCTTGTGTTCCTACGTGGAGAGTGGAAAGGGACCCTACACCTCTTCCAAATTCTCTGTCCTTCTGAGATATTTCCGTTTTCATACTGCCAACGCAACGTAATTTTTCTAAAGAGCGCTGCAACACGCACCGGTTTTGTACACCCCTCTCTAAGGACGATGGTTTTATTGTTCTAGGGAGGGGCACACCCCTGTCAATTGGAATTTGGAGATTGAATACTTAGAATTTTGGAAAGTGATCGCGAAACATAATGTATCACGAAACTGCTTAACAGCTGATGCTGCTGAATAGTTTTAAAAATTAGTTCACAAATTATTTGGGAATAATGTGTTGCTGATCTCCTGCAGAGAAGCCAGAGATCCCCGAAAAAGATACGCGCCAAACTAGGGGTTTACTAGATTAGCCCGCTGTGTCACTCCAGTGCGACGTTAATTAAAATACCAATTAATACTACGCTTATATATTTGAATTGACGGGGAAATGTCTATTTTCAAGTATTACAAATATGTTTTCTTTGTGTAAATAAATCATCTTTGTCTTTATATGTTCAAAAGTCTTTTATCGAATTGCCATCTTTCAGAATATATTGAAGAAGTCTTAATGCGACACTTTTGCTCATATTTTTCTATTACCAGAATCTGCACACTGCATCCTCTCAAGGACCAGGATTTCGTTTCTGTTTGTATTTATGTGTTCCAGTATTTTACATACCGTTCATTCAAAGTGCAAAAGGTTTTAAGTCTAAAAGCTGCATTTTTCAAGAAATCAGAAGAAACTCATTTTTCTTAAGATTTGAATTTATTGTTACATACTTTGGGTGTTGTTTTCTTAGTTTATTAAAGCAGCTGATGACATAATTTTGCCACCAGGGGAACATCACAAAATGCCACACTGCAATAACATAAAAATTGGAATTTTCGACCTACGAGCTTTCGCACTTTGAGAGACGATAGTACAGATTTATTATTTAGGAGTTAAATTTTAATGAATATTACTTATTTTCTGCAAATATTAGACATGTGTAATTTCTTGGCGGTACTTATATGTACTTATATTTCGACCAACTTTCCTTAAGTCTGGTTGAATAAGTAATGGTTTGTAGAGTTCTGATTCTTCAAAATAAATTAGAACCTTTGTAAAAATAAATTAGAACTTTTGTTAGTGGTGTAATTTCTTATTTGAAAATGACCAGCAAAGCTGAGATCAAATGATTTAAAAAAGAATACGTTATCGTTCAGATATTTCTAAACTTTGAAATAGATTTCTCCATTCCTAGAGTGGACAACTTGAATAATTCTGCTATTTATCAGTCAAAATCTTTTACCACGTTTTTGCAGAATAGATATACTGATATAAACTTCCATGTGCAGTTGTATGACAATACACTTGATAGCTGAGTAGCAATTTATAAAACAAAGTTTCCATGGTGGAAAAATAGTGGTTCCTCATTTGTTTTTTAATTACTAGATTAGACTATTTTAATTCAAAAATTTTTTTTTTTGAAAGGTGACAGTATGTTATAAATTAATGTATTCAATAGCTATTTTGATATTCATTTTTGCTCAACATGCAACATGGGTTAAATTAACAAGGAGTAGTCCTAAGTAAACAAATATCTTCACATGGCTAGTGTGGACACATGGTGGTGGGGCTACTGTGGACATGTCCACACTAGCTTCATTTAGCTTTCAGTGGTAAAAAATTGATTAAATATTACATTGCAGGCTATTTATTTATTAAATAAGATTGTTTATGTGAAAAATGTATTCACAAATAATTCTATTTTTTACTCTTAAGCTTTTATGTATTAAATTAAATTAATTTTTGTGAAAAGTAAATTAATTTACAAGGAAGTGTATTGTTTAAACACACAAAACAACTCTTCTAATAAGCAGAGTAAATCTTTCTTTTTCCTAGATGTAAAGGACATTTCCCAAATCCCAAGAAATGAAATTGTAGCTAAATTACCATCACCAGATGTTGCTGGTAGAACAATTCGCACTGCATCTCAGTTGACATTTAATGTTGTATACTTTAGTATACGTTTTTGCCAAATTTATAAAAATTATTCACTCTAGCCCCCTTTTCCCCTACTCGGTTGTCAAGTAAACATATGTATCATTCTAAATAGGTACAAGGTTTCTATTTTTTTAGAAAAAGAATATATATATATATATCAATTGAAAAAGTACCATAAGGATTCGATGTAAATCTGAATTTCTGTTGGGTAGCGCGAACTAAAAAAAATATTTTGCTGATCTTGGATTAATATCACAGTTTAGAAGTATTTGAACCAGGACTTTTGAAAATTTTTTTATTCTTGAGTGACAAAAGGTCGAGGTTACTTACTTGAATTTGAAGCTGTTCGTATGCCACTTTCGTACCAGAGAAACATTCGTTGAAAGCAGTGGTTTTGTAGAGGTTGCAATCGACTTTGATCTGTCTACACTGATGACATTAATTTTTTAAATAAGTTCCTTTATTTTACTAACCGCTGAATAGAATTTTCAAGAAAATATGCGTTTGCTTCAAAATACATTAATCAGGAATGCTGCAAGAATTTAAATTTCCATTCTTTCATATTGATGATAAAATTCGGTAGCATCGTATAACAAAGAATGCCAAATATCGAAACTTGCAAGAATGCCAAAACTAAAAAATTCATAGAAAAGCAAAGTGCAAGAGTGCGCCGAAAACTCGTGATTTTTATAGAAAAAAAAAACGTATAGGGATATTCGTAATCACTCCAAAAGTCAAAATCGACTACTGAAGTTGTCACCTTAGAAAACTTTTTGTTTGCCTCGCAGCAGAAGAACGATGAATATGAAATGGATTATATGGATATATCGTGCATGCATATTTTCGCCCGAATTAAATGCAGAGGCTATGAAAAACCTAAAATGACAAAAAAAAAAAAATTCCGTATTCTTAAACGGTGCTTGCATTTTTCTATGAAGTGGAAGTGATTTGTAAGATCGCTTTTAAATTAACAGTTAACAAATTCAACCCGATCAACAGCAGGGTAATTATATTGCTAAATATTTCTCTGAAAAAAAACTATTTACGGCAGTTATAAATAAAAATGCGGGAAAGCGAAATGTCACAGGAAAAAATACATTTCAGGGCATGAGAGTAGGATGTTTGGGAACTGAAACTAGGAGTGGCCGTAAAATTGCAGCGTCAAGTGGTTTGAAAATTCGGTTTTTCGATGACTCGGCTTTTTCTCGAGTTGAGTAATCAGTTCGAAAATCTAGAACAAAGAACGACGCCGTTTAAAAGCGCCAAGACGTTTGCTTATCTCAGGACCAATCCGGGCTCGCACGTGCCAATCGTAACTCCGCCTCTTTCGTCGACTTGAGTGTTTTAAGATGTGAGATAAATGCTTGCCAATGGCACCTCGAAGGTCGCCAATTCTTCTTGGATGACGAAATTCAGGGTGTCCTAAAAGTTCCCGTCCTGACGATTCGTGAATTTAATAAACAAAAACGACAAATTTTTTACAATTAATTTTATGCCAATGATGAAAAGCACTTCAATCCTAATGAAGGAAAAAAAAAAATTTAAACTTACTTTCCCCCCTTTTCTTGAAGGCAAAGCTGAAGTCGTTTGCGCATGTTTTTAGAAACGCGTTCAAAGATGCTGGGAGTGACTTCTTG
This sequence comes from Metellina segmentata, assembly GCA_947359465.1. Lineage (NCBI taxonomy): Eukaryota > Metazoa > Arthropoda > Arachnida > Araneae > Tetragnathidae > Metellina > Metellina segmentata. Next base: position 19,971,280 of record OX375872.1, read on the forward strand.
TATACTTGAGTAATGGAAATTTTCAGATCACCTATTGTTTGGTGATGCAGACCAACCGGTATAGTGGTTAAGGTGTTAGCCTCTAGATCGGAAGGTCCCCGGTTCGAATCCGGGTTCGGGCATGGATGTTTGTAAGCGTATACCAGCTCAGGCGTTGCTTCGTCATCTGAACATGGTTCAAAATTACGAAGTATAAATTGTTAGGAGCAATGATGGTCCTCCCACTGGGTGCTCCTTCACAAGTGGCCATCACTTCCGGCCTTGTAGTGGCCAATGACTTAGGTCAAATGTGCCCGCCATTAAAAGAAAAAAAAATTGTTTGGTGATTATTTTCATTTATTTGTTCTTCGAATATCCCCACAGAATAAAGTCAGGAAAGCTCAGATCAAGGGAAAGAGGTGGATAAAGATTTATTCAGATAAGTCGATCGCAATAATAAGATCGTAATACCATAAAGCCGCATCTCATTGTCCGTTGACTTTAGCTCCTGTCGCATTTATACACGATTATGCAAAGCTCTTAAAGCCTTATGTATTGATTCATGGGATGTGCCCATTTGTTGCGACAAACGCCTCACGGATTGATGAGGGGATTGCAATATCCACCGTTGAGTTTCTTGCACTAAGTCTGGTGTAACGACTTTCGGTCTTCCACTCCTGTGTTTTGTGTTCCACTGAACCTGTCTCACGAAATCACCGAACAAGTTGATATAGCGTATCATTACTCGGTATTGCATCATTTGAATATTTATGTCGCCAAAATTCTTTACGCCTTTCTGATTTACATTCAAAATAAGCCTCAAACAGCACAATTCTCTGAATTCGTGATAAACTCATCTTACATTAAAGAACAAAATGACGTGGAATTTGTATTATATCACAACTTGAGCTCGAAGAAAACCAAACGATAAATATTAAAGACTCGATAAAACTATAAGCAGACAATAAAATTCAATAATTAAAAAAAAAAACACGGGCAATATTTTTCTAAAGTTGGAGTACGGGAACTTTTAGAACACTCTGTACTTTGTCGATATAAAAAATCTTTTAAATCGAAGGCTACAAAGGCAGGTAGGAAAAAAATTAACGTCACACTGTAGCAACGGGTTTCACTTGACAAAGGAGTACAGTTTTCAATAACATCCACACACCTTACTGAAAATGGTATTGATTTAATTTTAAGAAGCAAAATTCTACAAAATCATTACGTATTCAAACAGACTTATGCAAATATGCATATACCGCCAATAAAGCACCCAAGTCTAAGTTTTATAGAAAATAAATCATTAAAAGTTAAAACTCCTAAATAATATATGTGTAGTATGGAAAATACGTTTTTCCCGCAATGGCGGGCACATATGAACTTAATCATCGGCCACAATAAGGCCAGAAGTGGTGGCCACTTGTGAAGGAGCACACAGTGGGAGGACCATCATTGCCCCTAACAAAGGACAGCACAATTTACATTCATACAATGACCCCGGATTCGAACCAGAAACCTTCCGATCCAAGCACAACACCTTAACCACTAGACCTGTTGGTTGGCATACGGAAAATACTGAAACACATAAAAACAAACACAAATGAAATTCCGATCATTGAAAAGAAAAGGAGAGAATTCTCTGAAAAAGAAAGATATGAACAAACGTGTCGAATTTCAACTTCTTGAATATATTCTGGAAGAGCAATTCGAAAAACCTCTATGGAACAATGTTATTGATTAAGACGTTAAGGATTAATTTGCATAAAGAATACATGTTTATAATACTACATGGGAATGGTTAAATATGACTCCGCCGACCGACCGGTCTGGTAGTTAAGGGGTTCGAATCAGGGTCAGTGCTTGGATGTTTGAAAACGTTTGGTGTAGGGGCGGCTGGTACACCTTAAATCTGTCGAAAGTCTTCACGTTGGGTTGGTGTGGAAGTTTGGAGAGTGGGGTGCCAGCTCAGCTGTTGCCTCGTCATCTGACCGTGGTTCAAAATGATGAGGTGTTGACCTCGGATCTTTCCATTAGGGGATTGATCCCGGTCCGTTGTCAATAGCCCGTTGTGTTGCTCTAGTACGACGCGAATCGAAAATTACCAAATTACCTGGTCCATCGCCAATAACCCTCGAGTAGCTCCAGCGAGACGTTAAATAAAAACTTCCTTCCGAAGAAATGTAATTATTTGTAGGTTTCTAGTGTGGTGTTGATAAAGCGTGCATAAAAGCGAGAACCAACGAAAGGAGGGAGCATCTCATACTCAGGAAGGAGTCTCTCATAGAAAGGACGTTGTTTTTTGTTGCTCTGCAATTTCTCAAAATTCAGTGCTGCTCTGATTCTTTCATATTAAAAAAGGTCTTTCTCAAGACCCCACTCAAAAACTATCTTCAGTGTTTGAATTAATTCATTCGAACGTTGAATTGAAACAAACTATTAAAATGGCCACGGCTGATGCCGAATTCCCAATCAGCCAGAAAGAGATACTGTCTCTAGTAGACAAATTTTATCCAAAGACCCCCAGCTCCTCTGGGAATCGAAAACTCCATAACTGCAGCAACTCGACAAACTGCTACAGAGAGTCGCATCATTCAAAGACGTTTTATAAGCCATGCCAACAGAACTGCCACTGCTGGAGATTGCCTATCAGGATGCAACTAGATCCCTCAACGATTTGGAAGGTCAGTGGATAACACTTTAAAAAATTCATTGCCCAGCCATCTGTAGCATTCATAATGCGCGCAAAAATTTTAAACGCTCTAGCACTACTGTCGAGCTTTTGCTGAAGCCAGCACTTCCAATATTTCTACTGCAGAGATCGATTCCGCAAGCAAATTTATTGTCCCACCGAAAAGACACACTGCCAGAGTGAGTCAAATTAATAACCCAAACAAACAGCAGGTTTCCATAGAAACCAAAAATAATTTCGACAATTTAGAGGAGAAAATTGAAATGGACATACTAACAGTCCCAAAAAAGCCCCCAATTTACATCCGTCCAAAAGAAAAACATACGACCATGCTGACTGGAATTAAAGATAAAACAAATATTTCCCCGATTTGCTAGCTATCTGGAGAATTTGTAAAAGCCACAACCGCAATGATACGAAATACAGAACCCTAACAAAACATCTCGCAGAGGAAAAAATTGAGTACTTAAAAACCGTTACGTTATTTTAAAACCTAAAAATGAACGTCCAGCAAAAATTGTTATTAGGGGACTCCCACGTTAATGGAAAAAGCAGATATTCAAAATGAACTTGAAACCTAGGGATGCTGGGTTGAAAGATTAGCTTAGATGACTCAATACGGGACTCGAACACCACTACCACTGTTATTAGACCCTTCAAAAAAAAACCAACTGGGAAACTATCTATAATCTCACTAATTGCCTTTTTATGTCAGTTACAGTGGAACACAATAGAGGAACTAAAGGACCCTCTCAATGTTTCAATTGCAACCTGTTCGGACACAGCAGTGTAAACTGCCATCTCCAAACCAGATGCTTAAAAAGTGGATCACCCCACCGAACTGGTGCATGCAAAGAACCACGTCCGGAAATCCCCACCTGCATTAATTGTCTTCAACCCGGACATGTAGCCTCATGGAGAGGTTGCATAAAATTTCCAAAAAAAAAAATAACCTAACAACCTCAGCAACAACACATTCAACACTAGAAAGACTAACAACGGACTCTCATATGCAAGAGCGATGAATCCCGAACAAGCCGCACCCCCAAAACCAAGTATTCTCATTTGCAGTACGAAAACTGGCAGCCAATCAAACAAAACTCAAAGCTCAGAAGACAAAGTAGACTTTAGAGAAATCTTCAAGCTCATGAAGGAGTTCAAACAAATATTTCAGTTATTTGGAGGACTAACGTCCTTCTTTCAAAAAATCAAACAGATAATACAAAACCTAAACCCAGCAGATGATCCTATAGACAAACTTTTCACCATAATAACATAATTAATTGAAACTAACACCCCCTCCTTTGTTGTTTATCCATAACAAGTCCTCCACTCGTTATGGATAAACAACAACACAGCTTGCGTATTTGCTTTTAGAACGCAAATGGCATATACAATAAAATTGACGATCTGAGAAACTTTGTAAACGAGTACACTCCCGATATCATACTCCTACAAGAAACTCACCTGGGCCCAAATAAAAATATCTATTTTGCTAACTATAATTTCTATCGCAACGACAGACCTCCTATATAAAGCGCACATATCGCCACCAAAGGTGGCACTGCTATTTTCGTAAAATATTCATTTCCTCACCATCACATCCCCACACCTAATCTAAAAGTCATTGAAGCAACACTTATCTCAATTACCCCCAATGCACATAACCAAACCAATATCATCTCCATATACAAACAAGCCAAATGCACAACACTAAACTTAAAAGATGACTTAACCACACTTTTTTCTACCGACAAAAACACAATTGCATGCGGAGACTTCAATGCACATCACACCACCTGGAATTGCAGCAACTCGAACACAACAGGGAACACTTTATTTAATTATGCACTCCAAAACAACATTAACATTATTGCATCAACAACACCAACACGCAGTGGCGGATCAAATCAAATGGGGGCCCCTAAACAGTAAAATTTTCGGGGCCCTCAAACTGAAGTTACAAAAAAGTTTCAAGAAAACTTTCATTAAGTTATTAATAGAGTAACTTTTTTGTTTCAGTAAAAATGGCATTTATTGAAATAAAGTTGCATTTATTTTTGATACACTAAATTCTAAAATAAATTATTCGTAAAAAATGAAAAAAATTCAAAATATATTGACAATTTCAGTCGTGTACAACAGTATTACAATCCATACTGAAATACAGAAGAACGTTGAATGTCCGATCCTTGGTCAGTAATTTCTTAAACATTGAAAACCTGCGCCAGCCGCAGTCATTATGTGCTGTATCGGATAGTAGAAGCGCAAAATCCTTTCGCTCAACATTCAGAGATTTTAAAACGTCATCTACAAGGCGAACAACATATTGATGATCGACACTCGCCTCGCAAACTCTGCAGTCGATTACACAAGTTTCCTCTGGATTATCAAGAGTGCTAACCAATGTGTTAAAGTTTAAAGTACTTCTTGCCATTTATTTCACTTTCGTCTTAGGACGAACACCTTCTTACCATGAACTTGTTTGATCCGCAATATTTCAGAGTTCGCAAGATCAGACACACGTGATCGAAGGGTTGATTCAGAGAGCAAAAAATGAAATAGTAATTTGCTGTTAATTAATTTTAAGCTATATTTAAAAAAATTTCAGGTGGTTGCATTTATGCAAAAGTTGCATTTATGTTGCGGTTATAACTCACTTACTATACACCCCATGAAGGAGGAATTTTGGTTTTAGTACTTTACATGCAGCGTATAACGCGTGAAAAAAAGTTGCATTTGTTGCAAAAAGTTGCCCTAGTTATTAACAAAAAAAGTAATAAAAAATTTCATACCATAACACATAAAAAAATACTAAAAAAAATTAATTAATCTTTCTTTTCCCATAGTACTTTTTAAATAATTTTTAAATTATTTAAAACAGAAAACTATCTTTCTCCTGACGCATAATATAAGGGAATTGTCTTTAAAAAATTTTTTTATTAATATTTCAACTTTCGAAAATGTGCAAGACATTTCTTTGGCGGCTTGATAGATGTCTGGTGTGGTTTTCATGGTGTCCTCGTTTTGTTTTAAAAACAATAAAAAATGGTCAAATTCATCTTCAAAAGTACAAACATCAATGTCATTTTTGTAAATATATTTCAACTTTTTTTTCGTGTTTTTTTTTCTTATATTGATAAATTCCAATAAAAATTTTTTTCGAATAAGCTCCACAACTTCCTATGTCTGAGTTCTTTGAGATAACTTTGTTTTGGTGCTATCACTTGAATGGAGTATAAAATTTTCTCTTACATTGTAATTTCTTGTCCGACTTCTTTGTTTTCATTAAAAAAAATAATAATAATAACATTTTTCTCTTTTGTGGTCTGCGAATTTGTTCATCTTCCACATAAATGATAGGCCTGAAAAATCAGTTGCCCCTTTTTCAAATTCTTCTCAGATATTATTCATAAAATTTTCCAATGACTTTAGTAGGATAGATCCTTTCAATAGTTCGCATTCCACTGATTTACTAGTAGCATTTATTCTTTGTAAAATAGTATTCCAAATAACTGTCATTAGGCGGTTTCATATTTGTCCATTTACTACAGAAGTAAAGTCGCCTCCAAAAGGGTAACTTTTTTGTTCTGAATTACCAATTTCAGTTAAAGCCTTTTTTATATGCGTGAAACCAAGTTTTATAGCAACATCTGCTCTTGCTGACTAACTTGTATTAGAAACTCTTTTCGCAGCACTCAAAAACACACATTGTAAAGACGCTGTCACTACTTTCCTCGAACCCTAATGAAAACACATTTTAAAACCACGGGGCCCCTTCGGTATTCCAGGGCCCTACGTGGCCGCTTAATCCGCCTCTGCCAGCACGATATGGGAATAATTCTACATCTATTATCGATCTGGCCCTAGTTAAGGGAATCGACTATCCGTATGAGATAGACTCTATCCCAAAACTATCGTCAGATCACAACGCGATCATTATAACCTTCAAAATCATCATGAATATCCCATTACACTCAAGGAGCTGTAACACAAATTGGGAAAAATTCTCCCATGCACTCCGGACCATCCCATACATCAAAAATGGAGAGGAATTGAATGAAGCCATCACTCTCTCTCTGACTTCACAAATAAAATCAAAACAGCCCACAAAACTGCCTCAAACTCATAAATAAAACCGAAGAACGTACATCCCGCAAAACATTATTAATCTGATCAAACTCAGAAATAAGCAAAAACGTGTTTGACAATCTCTCAGAGACCTGTTCTAAAAACCCAACTCAACAAGACCCAAGCTCTCTCTCTCTCTCTCTATATATATATATATATAATATCAAAAAAGAAATCAAATTATATAAAAATCAATCTTGGAAAGAACATCTCGAGAGTGTAACAATGTTGAACAACTGGGGTGTATAAGTTTTGGCAGGAAGGATATTTTTAAGAAATCTGAATATTGTATAGAAAACAAATATTCTTTTATTTCTCGGCTATTTATTATATACAGTGCTGTTCTGTTGAACAGACAATTTCAGAACATAACCAGAGTCTCCACCGGAGACTTACTTCCAAAATCTAGGGCGTCGCTAGTACGCCCTCGAAACAACGACCAAACTCTTCTCGAGTCTGTCAGAGAATATCCCTTCGCAGACCCAGCACTCTCTGCTCCAAGCCTCGAAGCTCCGGTCCGTGGGAAAAACCCTTGGGCAGTTTTCCACCGCCTCAAAACTCAACTCCAAGATAGGAGCTCCCCTGCCTTTTCAGTTCACAAGCGGATGGAGAGAGAACGATCAGCAATGTTAAAAACTTAGAAAATTTCAGCGGTTCTCGTGAAGCACCTGGAATGATTAGTCGATAACGAGAGAACGATCATACGTGTTAAATTGGTTATTTTCTTTAAAATAGCTGTTCTTTTTGTGGAAATGGTTTTCTGTACAAAATAACATCCTTATTCACATGTAAACAAACAATACAATCGCATTCATGATCATTCTGTCTATTTTCCTTTCCATTTGGTAACAAGCATTGTAGATTATCTTGAAACTTTTAAAAAAGGGTGATTTCTTTGCAAATTTTCGAGAATTTAAAAACTAATTTGTTTTTGCTGTTAAACATTGCAGATTATCTTGGAACTTCTAAAAAAAGTTTGATACATTTGCCAAATTTTCTGAACGCTCTCGTGATAATTTCGAGAATTGAAACACCAATTTGTTTTTACTGTGATGAATCTCGCATCTTTTAATACCTAAGCATATAGAAATACAGGGTTTTATGTTTAAATTGAGAAATTTTTTCGTTTTGTTTTACTTGTACCGATTGTTCTCAACTTTTTTCCCTGAACTCTTATTTGAAACTACGTTTGAGTTAATTTTCGGCGCTTGCTCTCGCTCAATTTTTACCAGAACTTTAACTTGGAAACAAAACTTTAGTTTATTTTAGTGCGTATTTTTCGAAAATAAAATTTTTATCGGTGATTAATATAAAATGTCAATGACTTGTGTTGTGATATGATGAATGAATACCATATAATTCAGGAACACATTATTTGTGTTGTATGAAATGTCCTTTGCTTTTTATAACCTGCGGATATCAAACATGTTTTACATTTTCAAACGATTTAATTGTTGCATGGCCATGTTTGATTTCTTAGGAATTCACTCAGGAAAAAAGAATCCAATCTGACTATGCTGAAGCACCTCTAGAAAATACAAGACATTTAAATTAGTTTACTTATTGATGCATAGATTTAATAATACATTAAATCCAGATTTTTAAAAATGTGAAATGCAGGAAGTTATAATTACCATTTTTTTTAAACTTAGGGTTCAGAAATACAACTATGCTTCTTAAAAGTATTGAGTTTATTTGCAGATGCCTTTTTCATCAAATCCTTGTCATTTGCAATAAAATTATTTCAGGCTTGCCCTCAACCACTGAAGTCTTGGAAAAAGTCTAAATAAAGTGGCTTATCACAAAATTTCTTTACTATTTACATGAAATAAAATATCAAATTCACTATTTCAATGAATTTTGTTGGTAAAATTACTAAAACCTAATTTTCTTTAATTTAACTTATTAAGTAGCTATGCAAGCTTTAAAGAAGCTAGCTGACTTTAAAAAAGTGCATTTTAGTTATTTTTATAAAAATAAAGAATATATTTGTAGAAATGTTTATTAACACAGAATTTTAAATGTTGTAGACAAAAAAATTTTCAAATGACAATTAATCACACATAATTGAAGTTAAAAAAAAAATAGGTCTAGTTCTAACCTCTTTACTACCAACCATATAAAAATTATTTAAAAATCAGTTTTTTTCTACCAATAAATATGAAATACTTCAAAGTTCTCAAGCAAATTCCTCTTTTAGATGGTGGCATTTTAGGCTAAACCTTTTAGGTACACATACAAGTTCTTCGGGGCTCAATTATACTAAAAACCTAATAATTTTCAAATGATAAGTTATTGCTTAAGAAACTCTAGTTTTTGTACAGTCCTGTATTATTATCATTTTATAAGCCCAATAAAAATATTAGAACCACAATATACAGGGTTATTCAAAAAGATAGACCCAATTTAAGTAATTTGTATTTCACGAAATATAAATTGGATATGAGCAGTTTACATACCGAAGGAAAGATAAAATTCCGAAGTTTTATTTACCACCGCTTGGGCATTGATAGACACAATGTTCACATATGGGGTTCTGTGACAACATTGCAACACGAGAGATTCGGCGAAGCCTTATCACTTGGAACACTTACAAAAACCAACCTCTGTGGGGATAGAACTGTAAGCGGAATAACGCACCTGGACATATTGGAACAGTGGCTTTTTCAGAGGCTCAGTAACACAAGACATGCTTTTTTGTGTGTGGGACGAGTTTGGCTACCGCTTCGATGTTTGCCATGCAGCAAAGGGGGACACATTGAACGTTTATAACCTGTATTAAAAAAACTTTGAAAGTTCCTCTTTTCATTGGTATGTAAAGCGTTCATGTCCAATTTATACTTCATTAAATAAAAATTGGATCCATCTTTTTGAATAACCCTGTATATTTTTTTCATGCTATATAGTATCTTGGGAAGTGCTTTTTCACATATATTCATGGCAAATGCAAAACATAGTGGGAAAAGGCCCCAGATAGTGAGTATCGTACACAGTTATTTTCTCAAAGATCCAGCACACAAAAATACTTTTGTACTTAAAAAAAATATTAATTTATTCACAACAAAAACGGATTACAAGGACTTGTAAAAACAACGATTACACATGCCTCTCCGACAACCAACCTAGCTCGCCGGAGTCAGACTTTAATCTCTTCCTATAGCGCACACTCTAGAGAGTAGGGCTAACGCTACACCCCTATGCAAGATTGACGTATCACCTACGATACACAATCTGACAATCCCAGAAGGAATTGTACAGAAATATTGAAATTCAAATACACATTCCTATTAATAAAACCAAAAAATATCGCTCACATGTATACTACCCAACTCTAAACACAAAATAAGTCTAAACCTTCTTGTATGATATAGCAATACAAGTAAAAAATAATATGCACACTGATAATAAAAATAAATGTACTGTACACAAATATTGTGGCTATGAAATTATCCCAATTATAAAAATTCCCATTTCATAAATTGAAAAAAAAAAAGAAAAAAAAAATCACTTATCAGAAATATAAATAAATTTTAGAATAGAAAAAGTTTAGAACAAAATTCTTAACTAAGCATGTCACTGAAAATCGATCATTACAAAATGAAATTATTTTTCACTTCATCCAAATTTATAATTAAAATGTTTACACTTTTCACAAGAAGTGTAAGAGTGCATCAGCATGAGGCATATTAGCACCGGAGCAATGTTTTATAGTAATATTTTACTTTAGTAGTGCAAAAGTCCATCTTTGCAAACTCGAAGATTAAGAAGCACTTTTAAAGGAACCCTTTAAAATGGTAAAGGGTGTCAAATGCCACCCTTTACCGTTCCATTCAATCGTAGACCAGCCCAGGAGGTTTTGAGAACTGAGAGCGGACTCTGAACTTCTCTGCCATACAGAAGTTGAAAAGATGAATCTCCTGTAGCCGTGTTAATCACTTCTGGATCAGTGAACAGGAGGTGTAGTTGCTGATCCAAACTTCTTGGATCTTTTTTAATTGCGTGATGAAGCATTTCCTTCAACACTATGTTCCATTGCTCCACCCAGCCGTTGCTAGAAGAAAAACTTGGACTCTATCCAATTATTTTCAAAAACTCTTGTGTTAGGGACGATTTAAAGTTTGTTCTCTGGTCATTCGTGACAATTTTGGATATACCAGTTCTAGGGAATACTTGTAGCAAAGCGTTGCATGCTGCCTTGGCTGAAAGTAACCGAAGAGGTACTGCTTCAGACCAACGAGTGTGCTGGTCCATCATACAGAGAATGTCTTTGTGTCATCTACTGGATGGAGGCTCAATGGGTCCAACAATATCAATATTGACAACTTCAAAAGGCAGCTCCGGACGAACTATTGGAGTTCTTCCGACAAGCTTTTCCATTTTCTGAAATTGACAACCCTTCCAAGTCGGGACAAATTTAGTAATATTTTTTTCCATGCCCGGCCAAGCAGTGAAATTCCATACCAATCAGGAGTTTGCAGTTTGCTTTATTTGGCAATGGGGACTCGACCAGATATTCTTTAGGCAGTGAGTTTAGTGTGTAAGTTGGGCAACCCCACAGACACTGATAGGGAAATCGTGCAGACAATATTAAGATACCTTTGCAATACCATTGGCCATGGCATTGTGTAGAATAATGAAGATTACAGAAGTCTGGTGTTGTTTGGTGATGCAGATAACAGCTGTGCAGAAACACGCAGGTCTCACAGAGGCGTAGTTAATTTCTACTCTGGAAATGCAATTACATGGGGAAGCAAGCTACAGGATTATATCCAATTCAAAGACAAAGTTCATGGCATGCTGTCAGGTTTTGAAATGTAAACAGTTCTTGAAAAGCATGGATAAACTGAACATGTGATGCAGCAGATATATAACCAGTTCTTGAAAGGCATGATGGAGTGAAAGCAGGAATAAAATGTGACCATAAACATGGGATGCAGGCAGGTTTTGAACAGTAAAGAGTTCTTGAAAAGCATGGATAAACTGAACATGTGATGCAGCAGATATATAACCAGTTCTTGAAAGGCATGATGGAATAAAATGTTACCATAAACATGTGATGCAGGCAGGTTTTGAACTGTAAAGAGTTCTTGAAAAGCATGGATAAACTGATAACATGTGATGCAGCAGATATATAAAGAGTTCTTGGAAGGCATGATGGAGTGAAAGCAGGGATACTCTGTGATCAGGAACATGTGATGCTGGCAGGTTTTGAAATGTAAACAGTTCTTGAAAAGCATGGATGAAAATGAACATGTGAAGAAGGCAGGTTTTGAAAGGTAAACAGTTCTTGAGTAAACAGAGAGAATTTGTGGCTTGTTCCATTTCATTTTTTAAAGCAACAAATTCAGCCTCAGAATTAAATTGCTCTGTCTATTTGTCAAATTGTATTTCATGCACATATACAAATGACTTTCTAACTGCTTTTTTGAAATTTGAGTCAGGCTGAAAATTGGGCACGCCAGGCTATTTTTACCAGCATTAATGACTACAGATGATACATCGTGAATTTGCCGTTGATGCGGAAACATTCCAGAACTTGTCTTGAAAGACTTGCAGCAAATCGAAAAAATGCGATCGGAATCCATCACAAAACGTTGTTTAGAAAAATCACCAACTAACAACACAATCGTGCTCGATACAAGTAATATTTAATTTGATAAAGCTAAATCTAAATAAAAGTTAAGATCTGACATATAAAGCCAATCGTATCGAACTCGGTGAAAACTTTCAAACTGATATAAAATATAATAAATAACAGTTTGACTTAACCATAAAAGCATGTATTATCGGTTAACTGTGTCAGTCACTTCTGCGCAAGCGCAGAAGGATTGCAAAAAAGGTCGAAAAACGACTAAGTTTTAACATTGCTGATCGTTCTCTCTCCATCCGCTTGTTTTCAGTTCTATCCCCACAGAGGGGCTGGCCATTGTCCCACAAGGAACGATTTCAGCCAGCCAGGCGACTGGTGAAACAAGAGGTCCTTTTATCACTACGCCACAAGAGTTTGAATCCTAAAGACGGGACCCTTTGGTAAAAAAGTCAAATCAGCGAAGAAGAGGATAACACAAATTCCACCCCTCTGCACACGTGACGGAACTGCACTTTCTAACCAAGAAAAGGCCGAAGCAATCGCGAACACTTACAAAAACCAAACTTGGACTTACAAAAACCAACCTCTGTGGGCTGAAAACAACATACACGATCACAATACTGAACTCCTTGTAGACAACACGATTCTTAATTTCATTAACAGACCCCACACCAACAACATCCAACCCTCTTCAAAAGTTTACACACACATACATCAAGGCCCTTAAAATTCAAAAAGCACCCGGCCTTGATTCTATCACAAACAAATCACTCACGAAATTGGAAAAATTTCCAATGAAAATTATCTTCATCTTCACTAAACTCATCAACATCATGCTCACTCTTAGCATTTACCCAGATGTTTGGAAAACTGCATCCATCATCCCAATCCTGAACAACATACACGATCACAATACTGAACTCCTTGTAGACAGCACGATTCTTAATTTCATTAACAGACCCCACACCAACAACATCCAACCCTCTTCAAAAGTTTACACACACATACATCAAGGCCCTTAAAATTCAAAAAGCACCCGGTCTTGACTCTATCACAAACAAATCACTCAAGAAATTGGAAAATTTTCCAATGAAAATTATCTTTATCTTCACTAAATTCATCAACATCATGCTCACTCTTTAGCATTTACCCAGATGTCTGGAAAACTGCATCCATCAGCCCAATCCTGAAACCGGGAAAAGATAACTCAATGTCAGCAAACTATAGACCCATTTCACTCCTATTCACCATGAGTAAGATAGCCGAAGCCATAATTCTCAACAGATACAAAGAATTTATTCAAAGCAAAAACATTATGATGTCGCAGCAATTTTGCTTCACGCCACAATTCCCGACCACCCACCAACTACTTAGAGTTGTGGAATATATTAAAACTGGCAAAGAACAAAATAAAATGACAGGTGCGGTTTTCCTAGACATCGCAAAGGCATTTGATAAAGTCTGAATTAAAGGATTTGTACATAAAATGATCACCTACAAATTCCCAGACCCACTCATCAAACTCATGAATTCATACCTCACTAATAGAACATTTGTCGTTCATGTCAGCAACTCACAATCAACTCCACGAAAAATACTCGCTTCATTTCCCCAAGGTTCTAAACTGGGGCCGTACTTATTTAATCTTTACATAAACGACATCCCACAACAACGAAACACACTCATAGCAATGTATGCAGACGACACAGCAATGCCATTCACAAGCAGTAGAACGTCGCGTTAAATTAGTAACTGAAGCATATAGTACAGTTAAGTTAAACCAATTGCCAGAAACTTAACTTTTTAGGGTAAGCTAGCAATTTAATTAAAATTTTTAGGGGGGGGGGTGGAACTCGATATGCAGCCACCTCCTCGTGCTGAGTCCTGGGTTGTTTTCATAATGCAAAAAACAGCAAATAGCTGCAAGAGAAAGCGCCCGTGTAAACGCGTTTTCGCAATCATGAGTCTATTGAGAGGTAATTGGTAATTTTTAGTTAACGTCGTACTAGAGCAACACAACGGGCTATTGACGACGGTCCGGAATCAGTCCCTTAAGGGAAAGATCCGAGGACAACACTTCGTAATTTTGAACCACGGTCAGATGACGAAGCAACACCTGAGCTGGCACCCCACTCTCCAAACTTCCACGCCAACCCAACGTGAGGAATTTCGGCCACGACAGATTTAAGGTGCACCAGCCGCTTCTACACCATACGTTTACAAACATCCATGCCCGAACCCGGATTCGAACCAGGAACCTTCCGATCTAGAGGCTAACACCTTAACCACTATACCGGTTTCTATTGAGAGGAATGGAGACGCGCGTGATGGCGCTCTAAAAAAAGGGGATTTTTTTTATTTTAAGGGATATAATGTTAGGTGTAAAACCTTTTTTTTACACGCAGGTAAGCTCATTTCACTCACCCATGGCTTTAAATAAGATGTATTAAATTTTTTTAAATGCGTTATTATTATTTTTGTGAAAAAATTGGCAAAATTTCGAATTTTCAAAGTGATTTTGGCACCTGAAGATATTAATTGATTTAGCTCATATTTTGTATTATTAATAAGCATGATAGTCCCCAATTATTCCCACCATTGGCGTTTTCAATTTCCGAAATTCGTGTTTTTCACTCCACCCTATTAAGCACCCTTGGTCGAAGTTAGTACTTGGGAGGTTGACCGACCCACCTGCCGCCGATCAAATAATCTCTCATATTTCATTTCTATAAATTTTTTACTCGGCCTTCATTTAATTGTTATTATTTTTTAGCAAATTCTGGGCAAGTTTTTTTTATTCTGTTTTTCCGCTATAATATTCTACCGCAGGTAAAGGTTCGACAAGCAAGGAGGGAGCATCTGAATCGTGACGTCGAAACGACCGCAGGTTCAAGTCCGTTCTTCGAGATGACACCGACCTCATTAACCTCGGGACCCGAAGCCGTTGAGACCTCCCCAATATTTGTACGCGCGGTTGGGACTCAGTTTCCTTATAAAGCTAATTTTAGTCAACAAATTTGTAGGGGGCAGCTTGACACGTTCATTAGATCCTGTGGTTTGTTTTGTCATAGGAACAATATGAAGGGCTTATTTTGCCGAGACCTACTGCTTAAAGTACATACCGAGCCTTTACGATCATTTTTGTCCAAATCGTGACACAAACCCAGAGTTTTCCATTCAGCCACCAGCATCAGGTAAGTAGTTGGAATTTAAGTTGCATTGGAGCAACATAACGGTTATTGGCGACGGTCCAGGTAATGGTAATCTTTAATTAACGTCGTACTAGTGCAACACAACGTGCTATTGACGACCTTCCGGGATCAATCCCCAAAGGGAAATATTCGAGGACAACAATACGTCATTCTTAACCACGGTCAGATGACAATGTCAACACCTGAGAGCTAGCAACTGTCTTCAAACTCCACACCACGCCAACGTGAGGACATTTGAGGCCACTACCGATTTAACGTAAACCAGGCGCCCCCGCGTACACGATGACTTTTGATAGGGTCGAGTTACGAACTCGCAATCTTCCGATTGCTAATCCGTTGCACTTCCAACCGGACTACTACCCTTTGCACTTCGGACAAACAGGAAAATATTTTAAAATGTCAAAGCATATTTTACTTCTGAATTTGAATTTCGTAGCAGTGTCCATTAGAAATTGGCGGCATGCTGGAGTTAGTTCGGATCGCCCATTCTATAATCCCAACAGAAAAAATAACTTTCTTGTGGTGTTTTCAAATTTATTTCGATGTCATTGCGTTTGCTAGTTTGCTGTGCATCTTTGGCTTATACTGCGGGTTTTGAGTGACGAGTTGGCGCGAATCTACTGAATTGTAATTATGTCGGAGGGCGTGGCTTATATGAGGGTTACAACTGTTCTCGACCAATCATAAAACTGGTTTCGGTTCAGAATTTTGGTGTATGTGACGTCATGGACACGTTCTGCTACAGTTCCTCTCAATTATCAGTTGCTAATTTGATTTCAGACTGTAAACTTATGATCTCAAAGTGCACGCCAAAAAACGTTGATTTTTAATTTTGAAATTTCTCTGTCTTTAATTATAAATTTTTATACTATTTTTGAATATTTTTATACTATTTTTGAATATTTTTATATTATTTTTGAATATTTTTTTTACTATTTTTGAATATTTTAATACTTGTAAAACTTCCGGAGTTTTTGGATAACTCTTCTAATATGTTCGGTATGAAGTTAAGAAGCCATCAAAGATCCAAGGTAAGTCATTGAAACATGCCTCGTCATTTGTATAGCGAGTCGATCAATAATATTGTAAATGTAGCTCTCAGAAGAAACAAACCGTGTAGGAGGTGATTAACGAACAAAGATGGGCGCCATTGTCAATCTTTCAAGCAGTTTCATGGACAACAAACAATTCAACAACCCTGGTTACACCTATGGTTATGCTAGCAGTGTTAAGAATTCCTTAATGCATAAAATATCGCAGCATCTTGGAAAACTTGTGTACTGCAGATTTGCACAATAATTTAAAATTCCCAATTAAAGCTTTTCCAAATATGATCCTTGAACCATAAAAACAATCACAATTAAAAATGTTAATTGAATTTGAAATCACTTGAATATTAATTTAAAAGCATTTTTAAAAGCAAACATTTTCTGACTTGAAATCCCAAAACCAACCTGCTACTGGTCATCAGTAGATTTAAATACATCACCAGATGTGTATTATGATTTAGAGGATGAAATATATTTTTATGTGTCAATTAAAATTTCCCATCATTTGTGGCAATTAGTGCTATAATTTCTAAATTAGCCAATGTCACTGCTCAAGATTGTTTTCAAACGTTATATATCTGAAGTTAAAATGTTTGGTGGTAGTACTGGTTTCATTCAATGCTTGTTTTTTTAATTTTTTTTTGTGTGTGTGTGTAATTGAGTTGCGTGAAATGTCTGACCTTTTCCCATTGTTTTTTCAGCCCAGCCCGAATTTCTCTCTCAAGAAAATCAAGAAAAAGAAAAAGGCTGGCCGAAGGGTTAACGTAGTAAGTAACACTTATTCTTAAAACCTTCTTCAGCAAAAGTTCTGTGCTTTCACTGTAAATTGAGCAGCTTTGACATGGACTTGTTAGCAAAGCCGTGTGCTTTTTGTTAGAGTTATGAAAGGCTAAGTGCTTTATTAATACTATGTCAACCTCAGAAAGAAGTATATAGGTATGGATTTTTTGATTTTTTTATATGATGCCTTACTAGTGAGCCCAAAGCATATGCCTCTGCATGCATGATCATGATGATGTGTTGCTCAGCTGTAAT
The DNA here is from genome assembly GCA_947359465.1 of Metellina segmentata. NCBI lineage: Eukaryota > Metazoa > Arthropoda > Arachnida > Araneae > Tetragnathidae > Metellina > Metellina segmentata. The sequence goes on from OX375872.1 coordinate 19,988,968, forward strand.
AAAACTAGTTGCTTTAGACTGCTAAGACTTTTATGACTTATCTGTCTGAAACAAACTCTTTACCAAAGCTGAAAGCAAGGAACTTGATTCATTCATTCAGATCTGGCGCAAAGTAATGCAAAGTAGAGTTTTGAATTCACATGAAGCAACTTGCATTATTTTCTGCAGTTGGTGCCACTACAATCAAATACAAATATTGACGATCAGCTACAGGCTCAAGCCCAACAAGGCTGGTCCTTTGTTTATGAATACCACAATTCCCACTGACTATCCAATTGTATCTTAAATTCGTACACTCCCTTTGAATTAACTATATTCTCTGGCAATGCGTTCCAACTGTCTGTTACCCTATTAAAGTAGTAGTTTTTCCTTAAATCCCGATTAAAATGTGTCTTATTCAATTTATACCCATGGCCCCTTGTTCTGTTATCCCTATTGAAATTTAAGCCGTCTGTGTCCTTGTTTTACCAACTTGAAAAGCTGAATCAAATCCCCCCTCCTTCTTTCAAGTATATACATGTTTAGTTTACTTAAACGTTCATTGTAGTCGAGATTTGCTATCCCCTTTATTATTTTTGTAGCTCTGTGCTGAACCCTTTCAATTAATTCTATATCCTTTCTCATATATGGAGCCCAGAATTGTACAGCATATTCTAAATGTGGTGTTACTAAACCCTTATATAACGGCAAGATTATATTCTTATCCCTTGAAGTTAGTCTTTTTAATATACCCCAATAACCTATTAGCCTTTTTACCTGCAGCTGAACATTAGTGACCCATTTTAAAATCCCTGTGAATTATCACCCCAATTGGGAACCGTCAAGGATCTTAAGATCCTTGACGGTTTCTCCCTCCTTTACCTTTACTCCCTGCAGACAGTACTCGGCTCCACTGTTCCTGTAACCTATATGCAGAACTTGACATTTCCCTACATTAAATGACATACCCCATTTTACAGCCCATTCGGATATCTTATCAAGATCCCCTTGTAAATTCTCTATCTGTAACTTGGTATTCACTGTCCCCCATATTTTTAAGCATTCATAATCCAGCATACTTAAAAGTTATATTTATTTTCAGGCAGCTGTTCAAGCTGTTGTAGTAGCTGCAACCACTGCTGCTGCAGTACCTGTCCAGGTACAAGCTCCCGCACCAACACCCACCACAGCTGCCCTACCCGCCTGGCAACCAAGGGTAGTTTTGCGTGATGTGCTAGCTGGCACGTTGGTAAGCTTTCTTTTTTCTTCGTAAAATGATTTGCCTTCATTTTGTAAATCACAGCCATTGTAACCCAGTCGGAAGAGCAACGGATTAGCAACCGTAAGGTTGTGAGTTTGAATCCAACCAGAGACTTGTAACCATAAGGGGCTGGTGCCCATTAAATCTGTTGTGGCCAGAAATAACCTTGTGTTGTCGTGGTGCAGAAGTTTTGGGAGAGTGGAGTGATATCTACGACTGTCGGCAATTGCCCATTGTGTTGCTCAAGTGCGATGTTAATTAAATACCTTCCTACTTCACCATACGCTACTAGGGGATGTGGATTATAAATCAAATATTAATTTGAATCACTAGTTTCAACTTTCTCTGTGTTTAAGTAATGCATGATGTTAGAATAACCAGGTTTGCATGTTTTATCCAATTAAGTTCAGAAATTGGGCTTCAAGGAACATCCCTCTTTTCAACTGAGAATCATGTAACCTTTGAAAATACTTATTAGAGAAATAATAGTTTATTGATTGAGAGCAATGACAAGTAACCAACAATTAATGCCCTTTTATCCACTGACCAATAATTGAGTTCTTATGCACCAAAAATCTACTTGAATCGTAAACAGGGTGTCTACTGGTCCTGAAAATATGCCAATAATGGAAAACTGGTCCTGAAAGTCTCCCTAAATCATAAATTTTCTCCCAAAAATTTATCAAATTTTTTAAAGGTGAAAACAAAAGGTGACTGCAGCTGAACTTGGAACAAATGAAAAAAAGAAAATTGCAAATAATACAAACTCAAATGATGAAATTGAACAATTAAAACAAAGAAATTATACAAACTGAAAAAAAATGAAAATGGTGTAGCTCCCCAATCACATTTTGAGACCTTTTGACTGCACAAATTGATGTATAATTATTTACCAACTTCATTTGATGCATAAAACATAAAAATAAAAAAATTACTAGACAAAATGTTTTTAAAGTAATTATTTATTTTTTTCAACTTTTATTGAAGCTTTAAGTTTTCAGAAAACAAAAAATAATGGAATATAATATAGAGTATTTGTTTAATGCTCATCTACTTTGACATGATTTATGGTTTCTATTTTTAAAATTTTAGTAATAAAACTGCTTATTAAAGCTGAAATTTTTGATAGTCCTCTTTTCTCGAGATAAGAACTAAGCAATAAAAAAAGTGTGATTTTAAAGTATAATTGCATCTAACAAGCCTACATAATCATGTAAAATCAGATCATGCATTTATTTTAAAGTCCCTAAAAGGTCCCAAAAAAGTCTCTAAATGGACCAACAGAAATTCAGTAGACACTCTGGTATAGCTGCCAGAATTTTTTCAAACTATTTTAGCTTGCCAAATAGCCAAGTGGTTTATTTCTTTTTCCCCTCTTTTGATCAGGCTCTGGTTTTAAATCCTGGCCTAGGCATAGATGTTTATAATGGTTTGGAATCCACATTCAAGTTATTTGTCTCAAACATATTTAATTAGCTGCAGGAAGTCCAGTTGGAAAAGTATTAAGATTAGTGACCTTCGACCTCCGAGGCTCAACCCAGCCAAGACAATTGAGCATGTGAGGGCTGGTGGATGTTAAATCTGTCATATCCTCACTTTGGCATGGGTTGTCAGCTCTGGTATGGACCTCATCATTTGACTGGTTCGCAGTTAGGTGTCGTCCATGGACCCTTTCCCTTGAAGACGATCCTCTACCATCCCCAATAGTCGTATTGAAGCAATGGATTGATGAGGAAGCATTTTAATAAAACAAATAATTTATTTAGAAGTTATGAGATAATTACGTAGAAAAATAAGCATTTTCATATAGCATCACATTGTTAGAGTAGCAAAAAAACTTATCTATTGTTTATTTAAAGTAACATCACAAGTTGAGTTATAAGTATGCTGGTAAAAATATTCAACACTTATTGTGTTATCCTGGCATAAATTCTACTATCCCTATGTGCTAAGTCTTGCAATCATTTCAGGGCATGACTCTGTGGCAACCCAGAGTAGTGCTGCAAAGGCTCAACGTTGCTCAACAGCACACTGAAGAGAGAGGGAGGAGGATGATGATATGCCTTCTTTCGAAAGCATAGAGGTAAAGATAACTTTTAAGTTTCTATACTCATATTTATGACAAGATGCCCATCATTGCCTGTGGTGTTCGTTGCTTCGCAAACCAACACCACAGGCAACACCGTGATGTAAGGAATTAATCTGGTGTAAAATTTTCCACAGATTTCAAAATCGGTTGAAATTTTTAATCTATCTTTAGCAATTGCCAAATCTCATTGCTGTAAGTGCCATAGATTGTCAGGATTTTGCGGCCACAAAACAGACAAACAATCACTTCCTTTTATAATAGTAGAGATTGATATTATGAATGTATCTCTGATTCCACATTCCGAAAACGAACTTGGGAGAGAAGTAAAAGTGAAAATTAAGAAATTTTGTATGTGGCCATTATATATACACATTATCAAAATAGATTTTCTCCCCCCCGCAAAATACCAGCACTATGGAAATAGTGGTCACATGCACATACAAGTGCTAATCTTCAGCCTTTTAATAGATTGCTTTGTGTTTTCTTGCTTCAAGCTTCTGTTTCCCTAAATTCCAAATACCATTTCCCCATTTTATGTTCCTGTGATTTTTTTTCTTCCTTTAAAAAAAATTTTGTTATGGTCCTCAGAAGAGAAAACGTAAAATCGGAGGTCGACCATTTAAAACTAATGTTTTTATTTTAAGAAGTGTGGTGAATGGCAAAAATTTTCAGTTTCCACTGTCAAACATTTAATTGCCATGTGGCGAGTGGCGACCATTAATTTTCACCTTTAGAGAGGTGTTCCCTTGTTATGTGACCGTGCTTCAAAATAACATGATGATTAAATAACAAATATGATTGAAAAGTACGCCAATACTAGAATAGATTGGGGAAAGCTTAGCCAAGAAATTTGCAATTTCATCATCTGTTAGAGCAGAGGTTCCGCAGACCTTTCTGCAGTTGTAAAACAAGTGTGTCCCAGCAAGTAACTTGGAGCAATCGCGTATAAAGCACCTTGAGTGTGATTCCAGCAGCAGTCATATAGTGTGCTGTATCGGATAGCAGAATCGCAAAATCCTTTTACTCAATATTCAGAGATTTTAATATGTCATCTACAAGGCAAACAACATATTGGTGATCGACACTCACCTCACAAACTCTGCAGTCGATTGCTCAAGTTTCCTCTGGATTATCAAGAGTGTCAACCAATATGTTAAAGTACTTGCCATTTATTTCACTTTCCTCTGTTTGGACGAACATCACGTCTCAGTGAACTTCTTGTTTGATCCGCAATACATCGGCAGATACATGATCAAAGGGTTGATTCAGAAAGCAAAAAATTAAATATTAATTTTTTATTAATTTATTTTAAGCTAAATTTTAAAAAGTTGCATTTATGTTGCAAGTATAACTCACTTACAATACACCCCATGTAGGAGGAATTTTGGTTTTAGTACTTTACATACAGTGTAGAACGTGTGAAAAAAGTTGCTTTTGTTGCAAAAAGTTGCCCTAATGATGAGTTTATTATTAGGTGGTTTCCATATAACAAAGCAGTAGCTTCCATATAATGCAGTATAAATTGATCTGAGTTGTCTTATTTTTGTATTTCTCATAACACAGTTTCCATAGAAAGGTTTTACGGATTTCGATTAATTCTACATTTTATAAAACACTGTTTCCATACAAAGCGGTACGAATTAATCGCAAATAGGAGACTTGAATGTAACATTTTTAAGAAATGTATAGTAGTCCATTAGTTTCTGCATTGGTATCCAGTTTAAAATTAAATCTGTATTGTCATCTATTACAAACTCTAGTTTTATACCGTACTTGCATCAGTTATTTTTCAATACAGCTCACTTGTCCTACAGTGAGGGTTTCCATAGGAAGAACACCTGGGTCTTTGGTGATTTAGACCGCACTTTTTACAGTCATACGTGGAGATGTTAAAATTGTCCCTTTTCCTCTAGAGACTTACAGTACATACTTGACTAGAACTAGTAATGCTCTTAGACTAAAACTGTTCCTTGCTTTCTTCTGCAGCTCAGACGAAATCTGGTACCTTCTTTAGGGTTAACATCTTTTCCAGAGCATCTGTTCCTGCTGGCTTGAATCACTTATTCCAATCAAGATTCATGCTTTCCTCCTGATCGTCGAATTTGCGTGTTCTGACAAACATTTTCAACTGGTTCTAGTAGTTGTCGAATGTTTGCCCTCGTGTTGCTTACTCAAAAGAATTTGAATCGCTCATACACTACATGTTTGCACAGGATACAATGTTCTTCGAAGCTTTTGAGTAGTCTTTTAACCTTTCTGTGGGGATTTCCATGATCGAAGGTGCATACCTGTACACCCTAGTGTAACAAGGGGTTGTGGAAAATGTTTTTAATTGCCATTTGGTGCGTTGTTGCATATTGCAAAGGTAATCCCTTTTCCACCGTACCCATAAATGTTGGAACTAATTTAGTTTTTTTTGCCATCTGGAAAGACTATTGTCATTGTTTAACAATAGAATTGATGGCTCTACCAATTAGAAATTAACCAGGAATCTGCACCCAGGTCATTGATATCATTGACAGCGTGCCTACCTGTTCAATTACTTCCTTTAGACTGGTCAGTACAGCAGGCACATTGACTGCACCATGAAAGAATTAAGCTTTGGTCGGTAAAGTGGCTGTATCTTGAAAGCGACAGTCAAAAGGTTAAATTGTATTTATTTAATCAACAGTTTGTTCAAATATTATTTCTTAAAAGTTATTTTTCAAGCTAGTTTCAATCTAGCTGTGTCGTGGCTCTTTGGGTATGCCCACTTCACAAGCAACCTGCAAGTTTTAACCAGGTTTGATTCCATCCTGGTTTTTTTTGTGTGTCCATAAACTTTGATTGTGTGTATTCCTATTACTTGATATTGTGTATCTTGTGTCAGGCTCAGCATGGCCAAAGATGGCCTTTGTGCCTTAAAACCCCTAAAGAACCAACCTCTGCTCATGTCTGCTTGCCAAAGACTAGTACACAGGGGCTGGTGCATGTTAAATCTATCAATAACCCATTGTGGTGCTCCAGTTTGACCTTAAATAAATACCTTCCTCTGATCATGTCTGTCCAAATAGGTAAAATGTTGAATAGAATTCGGAAATAGAGGTGTGATGTAAAGTTTATCTTCAAGACCCTTTGACTTTTGTTTCTTTTTAGGAAACGAACGTGTGAGGAAATGGAGCCAGAGGAGGAATCGACAGAGCCTCCAATGAAGAGATTTTTTACAGGGTAGGTATGCATTTTGTGCACAATTCTCATTGCTGTGTAGAAGTGTTATTTCTGGAACTTACATTGAAAGTTTTATTACCTTTAAGTTGTGCCATCTTTCTTCTGACAGAGTTTGCAGAATGTTTCGTTTTATTTCTTTGCCAAAATTCTCCAATTACCCCATCTCGATTTCTAGGAAATTTGTAAATAGTTGATCAGGTTGTAATTGGGATTTATTTCCTAAAGTTGGAACTTCTTGAAAAATCATCAATATCATTGGCATAGTGTCCATATAAGCCTAGCATTTCAAGTGGGGAAAAATTGTAAATCATCCATTAAATCAAGATAACCTAATGTTAAAAACAATTTTTGAGAAATTCTGAACCGACAACCAAATTGTTGAAACAGATGCATACAAAATGGTCTTGATGTTGGATGAATTGCAGGGCTGTGGGCAAAAGCACTTGTGGAGTGACATTTGTAGCATGAATTTTTTTAAATAGTTACAGAAAGTCTTAATCGGCTCTTCAAGACATTTTGTAGAAATATTCCCATTTAGTTCTTTGCCAAAATACCCCAAATAACCTTAACTTGACATTTGGGGGAAATTAGAAATTTTTTAATTGGGTTATAATTATAAATCCTTTCCAAAATTGGGAACTTTTTGAAATTTAATAAATATTATTGGCATTGTGTCCATGTAAGCCCAGTTTTTGCTGTGAAAAAAAAAATTGTAACTCATCGATTAAATCAAGATAATCTATTGTTAAAAACAGTTTGGTTGTTGGCACCAATTGTTCTAAAAAAAACTATTGAAACTGATACTTACCACCCAAACATCTTGATGTCAGATGAATTGCAGGGCTGGGGACAAAAGCACATGTGAAGAAACATTGGTAGCATAAATATTGAAAATCGCAGTAAAAAATGTCTTTTAAACCGTCAATGCAATATCAGGTTCTCAAGACATCAAAAGATTAATTCAATTTAAAGATTATTTATTTAAACAAAATCATATTTTTAAATATCGATCTAAAGTGAAACTTTCCACAGATTTCAAATCCGTTGAAATATTTACTCTATCTCTTTTACGATCTACGAGATAGAAAAAAAGAACTAAGCAACTGCAGTTAAAAAGTTTATTTGTTTTTTCATTGTCTAGCTGGAAAATCATTCCTCTGCGCAAAATCAACATGGAAACAAGAATTTTTTTTTTCAGTCATCTTCTATGCCAGGGGTTCCCCACCTTTTAGTAACTGCGTACCACTTGAAATTTTTAGAAATTTTTGCCATACCACCAGTCCTATATTTTTTTAGAAACATATCTAATGTCAGCAAAGTGCCTTATTTTAATTGTTTTACAATGCAAGTGTTTTATTTTAATTAAAATACTAAGAAAGCTTCATATTTTATGATTAATGCACTTGTATTTCGTATTAAGGATGTTTTAATAAAGGAAAAAAAAAACGTTTATTGAAAATTATAGTTTTATTTTTTACTCACAGGTCTAAAAACAACTAATTTTAAATAATTAGTACAAACTAAGCAAACAAAGATTAACATAATCAAAAATCAATTTTTAGTGCGAAACTTATTTGTCTTTCATTAAAATATCAATATCAGGAGCAACGGAGCTTAACTTCGCTCTTAAGTCCTCTTCAACACTTACTGTTTCTATATTTATTTTTTTATATACGAAAGTTTAGAAAAAGCACTCTTACACAAATAACTAGTAACAAATGGCATAAGAAATAGCATAACGTGGTTGTACATGCTAAAAAATTGAACAAACTTCGCAGAATATTTAGGTCACTCATATCATCCTTGCATACCACCTGAAACGTTGCCGCGTACCACCGGTTGAGAATCCCTGTTCTATGCTGTTGTGTTCAATAATGATTAAATTCATTTTAAAATGCTCTAGATAGAATTTTAAAATTCGCAGTGACCCTAAAATTGCAAAAAATTTGGACTACCTGTGTGCCAAATCCCATTACTGTAAGTGCCATAGATTCGTCAGGACTTTGCGTACAAGAAACAAACACTTCCTTTTAAAACATTAAAGATATGTGTGTATCCATACTTTTTTCTTTATTTTTTAAAAACTATTTTATGGTCCTGAGGAAAAATAAACGTAAAATTGGAGGTTCCACCATATAAAATAATGTTTTTAAGAAAGTTTGGCAACTGCAGCACAAATTTTCAGTCTCCACATTCAAACATTCAGTTGCCATGTGGCGAGTGGTTACCATTAATTTTCATCTTTACACAGAACCTTCCTACCCCAAGCCTCCCATAGATTAAGGTCTCAGCCCAGCTGATAGTAGCTCATGATCCATCCAATTTCAACTAAATTATAGCCAATTTCTGTAGGCTGCATTGTGGATGAAATCAATGTTGATCGGCTACGAATTTTGTTGTGGAGTCGCAAGGATAATTAATTTTAATTTTTTGTTTTATCCATTTATTGAAAGTTTTGTTGCTGTAATTTTATTATGGGTTATCAATGAGGTTTTTTAAATACACAAATTGATTTATAATTTTTTTTGCCAACTTTATTCCATGCATATATATTAAAAAATGACGACGAAATATTTTAAAAGTTGATTGTTGATTTTTATTGTTGATTTCTTCAATTTTTATTAAAATTACAAATATTTAGAAAACAAAAATAATGAATAAAATACAGAATATTTGTCTAATGTTCATCTATTTTGACATGATTTTTGGTTTGCCTTTATTGTCAAAATTTTACTTAGAAAATGGCTTATATATATTTTAAAGCTGAAATTTGATACTAAGTTCTCTTTTCTCGAGATAATACTGTAAGCAATAAACAAAGTGTGATTTTAAAGTATATTTGCATCTAACTGAGGCACATAATCATGTAAAATCAGATCATGCATTTGTTTTAAAAAGTCCCTAAAAGGTTCCCAAAATGTCCCTAAATAGACCAACATAAATTAAACAGATGCCCTGTGGGGGGGGCATGTGCTATCAAGACGTAAAGTTTACTTGTAATACCTCGACTATTTCAGATTTGACTTTTGTTTCCTTTCATCTGGGATAGGTGTGAAGATGCGGTGGAGGAAGCACCTAAGGTGCCAAAACCGCCTAGAAAAAGGACCTTCGCCGGAAGAGGGCTTGCAGGGTAGGTATACATTTTGTGCGTATTTCTCATCTCTTTAAAAAAGAAATAGGATCTAAATAAACTGGAACTTATGTTGAAAGTTTTACTGCTATTTAACAAAGTAGTGGCATCAACTTCTCAAGTGGTGGATTTTGTAGAATTTTTGCAGTTGGTTCTCTGCTCTTAATCTTCCAAATAACAACAGCTCGACCCTTCTGGGGTATCTTATCTAGTATTAAATTGGGCCATGAAAGTGTAACTCACTTGTCCATCTCTCCTCAGCCCACGAAGGAAGCCAAAGAACCTAGCACCGGAAGACGAAGATGAGGAATGTTCTTGCATAGGGTAATTGATTTTATTTATTCCCTCGGTAATAAATATATTTAAAATAATTGATCATGAATTTTTTAAGACCACTGTCCAATGTGATGAATTTAGATCAATCGGAAGTTTGAATGAGCCTCCCCCCTGTGTTTGATACATAACTTAATTTTTTTTTTATTTCATCAATAATTACCTTTCTAAAATTTCTTCCTTGGAAGTTTTTTGTAAGCAAGTTTAGAATCAGTTATATCCTGGCTCATTGGGTATGCCCACTGCGCTAGCAACATTCGAAACTTGGACAGCACTGATTCGATTCCTCCCCGTCTCTTCTGCGTTGGTAAAACTGTGTTTCCATTACTTGATCTTGGATGGCTTGTGCATTGCTTAGAATGGCCAAATTTTCCCCTTGGGCCATAAAAATTAATCCTGCTATTAGTGCTTTTGCAGATTTTGCTATTACAGAACTCGTCATAATTTTTTTACAAGTCGTGGCCAATTATTTGAACACTGCACTTGTTCACCTGCATTATAGCATTACAACAGCACCTATCATTAACACATTCGCTGCCAGTCACGTTAGGATGTGTCGATTGTTATTGCCCTGCCACAGAAATGGGTTTTTCCCAGAAGCCAACTTTGTATATGATTAAATAACAAATATGATTGAAAAGTACGCCAATACTAGAATAGATTGGGGAAAGCTTAGCCAAGAAATTTGCAATTTCATCATCTGTTAGAGCAGAGGTTCCCAAACTTATCCAAGTCATGGCATCCTTTAAAGAAAGAGAATTTTCTCACGGCACCCTCATCATATAATATATGTATCTGTAGCATAAATATTTCATATTTGTTCGATTGTGAAGAAGAAATTAGAGAAGTAAGTGGTAAGAACAAACATAATTAATACAACTCTTATTTAAAATTCACACAAATACTTTAATTGAGTGATGCCAGCAAGGCATTGTTTGGCACTGATGCTTGCTTATAGCAAAAACATTTTTTGTTGGTGCAAATCTTTCAATTTTTATGCAATAATATTCATGTGGTTTGTCGACCATGCTGGGATGTGTTTTTTAAGGCGACGCTTGGGTTCATGCTCTCGCATGACAAAACTTCAGAAGAGATAACACACTGCATTCTCTTCATCATTGACCTCTATTGAAGTGAATCCAAGTAGTTGTTTTCATAACAATGCAAGTCACTTGTCGATGCATGAAGTCTTGCACTATCGTTTTTTTCATGAAAAATCTTCCATTTCTACGAAAAATGAGTAGATACAGCTTTCATAGAACACTGCTGACGACTATACAGTGACCACTAGCACCTTTTGCTTGATATCCTTTGATAGATATATAGATATTTGCTAGATATTAGATATCATGGGCGCTTCGCGGGACCCATAATCTCTTGGTGCCATGACACACTTTAAACCTCTGGTAGAGGCTTATTAGATTGCATTTTAATTTTTTTGGTGGCGTGAAGGATCCACAGAACTGTTGTTTTTAAAAATTAAAAGATTTTTTTCAATAACTAAAAGCTATCAATGTGAAACCACATACCTTTAGAACTAGCTTCTAAACTTTACACCATGCAAACAACTAACGTATAAGGCCAATTAAAGTGAAGAATAAATGTTGAGGCACAGTTCTTCCCATGCGAATACGTGACTGGCTATCGAGACATGCTGTGTGAATGGCTCTTGAGTGTTGACGCCGCATCACGCTCCGGCACAAGATCGGCAGCGATTGTGTTAAAAATATAGGGTTGTGGTAGCCCATTAGGAAGAGCAAAGGATTAGCAACTGCAAGGTTATGAGTGTGAAACTGGTTTCGGCCAGACACCTTAATCGACTGACCTTCTTTCCCTTAAGGGTACTGATTCAGGACCTTCTCCAATAAATAGTGTGTGATTCCTGTGCAACATTATTTAACTACTTGCTTAATTGGACTATGTTTCTGAATGTTCACAAATAGTGTGTTCTTCCTGTGCAACATTATTTAACTACTTGCTTAATTGGACTATGTTTCTGAATGTTCACAAACTGTGTATTGCATGAAGGAATGATCAGTGTAACTTCTTGACATGTTGTAATGTATTTCTTTATATTTAGGTGCGGTGGGGGAATCCAAATGCATTCCAGGTAATATTAATCTTCATTTTAATGTATTTCACACTTTTCATATACCAGTAAAGGTTAGTAAGTATACTGTGTACAGTTGTGGAAAAACCTCACTTTAAGGGACCCATTACGAAGTTGATTTAGAGATGATCCAAAACATATTTAAATAAATAAAAAGACCGTAATCCTAACAGACTAAGATATCTTACAAGAATTGGCAACAACCAGATCGAATAGATCTCTGTCTACAGCAGATCCACTTGTCTGTGTATATATAGGTGAAGTAATTTGAATAACCATACATCTTCAACTTCCAATCAGAAAAATATATCTTGAATTGAAATAAAAGTGAATAATTGGAAGAGTTTGAAGTGTATGTTTGATTGTATCGATGTCACGACCAATCTAAGATTACAGTTGTTAAACTAAATACTTGCAATTATGTTTTATGTTTAAATGCTTAAAAATGTGTACAGTTGCTGAGATATAAAAAGTTAGGGGAGGTGGTGAGAAATGAGCACTTTGCCGTTAAATGGTACCAACTTCTAACAATTCCTCTTATGTCAATAAAACCTACATTGTGTCCATTACTTAATATTCTGTGTCTTGTGTCTGGCACTGCCTGGCCAAATACGGCTCTTGTGCCATAAAACCTCAACAAACCAGACCTCTAACAGGGCTCCTAACACGTCACCTTTTATTTTTTGTCACTTTTTTGACATTTTGTCACCTTTTCAGGGGTTTTAAGTTCTTAAATTATATTTGAAGAACACTTTTTCGTGTGCAATTAAAAAAATTAATTTCCTCAAAAAAAAAACAGGGTTCTCATGAATTCAATTTCCAAATGCGTGCTACGTTCCAACGCAAGAATGGATTCAAAAACGTACCGTTTCAACTGTAAAAAGATACTTCACGTTGCCCGCAGTGTATTAGCAGCAAGTTCTGGAAATTTCCTTGCAGGAAAAGGCTGTCAGTAAAACGAAGCGTTGAAGTTTAAGGGAAGCAGGGCCATCTGCATGTCAGACCCCCTCGACAGGGTTGAACAAAAGAAGGAACCCTCTAGAAGGTCAGACGCTGACAGCTTGTAAATGGTGATCGATGGCAGTGGTCACTTAAAAGGGGAGATAACATCCTCCATACACAGATCTGAGGGTGGTCTCAACAGACCCATTTTATTTTTGGATTCTTGAATAAGACGAGAATGGAGAGGTCAAGAAACCGGACGGATCAAGCTGATATTAACTCAACGTTAACCCAGGAAGAGAGGTAATTGGTTTAGTACCTTTGTCATCACATGTTGCACTTTCTATTGTGGGTCTGATTATGTCTAGAAGGTATAGATATGTCATGGCAAACTCTGAAAGGACGGTGGAATCTTCAATATGTAGGATAATTTACACTTGAAGGTGTTTTCGGCAAAGTTTTTAAGGGAATAGATCATCAACCTCACACATTCTAAGAGCTCAAAGCTCCCCATCCACAACCCCGACATTCCTGTCTACGGAACGGAGGCTATTCACGCGCTGCTCTCTTTGTGGCATGGAAATCTTAATGGCCTTCAGCCATTTCTTCACTAGTTTGAGTTCTGAAAGATTCCAAACCCCTCCATAACCAAAGAATGCAAAAATTTTGTCTGTCTCTGTATCCAGAGGGTTAAATATTGAAGGAGTATTGCAAACATACTGAAAAATCTTTCTCTGTTATCATCAAAGTTAAATATTACAAATTCTTGAGGTTTTATTAGTGAAGAGGTCAGTTTTTAAAAAGATTAATGACTCATTACTTTCTACCCGAAAAAAAAGAACTAATTAACATTGGGACATGTAATATTCACAATACATAATGCTTTTCTTAAAGGTCTAAAAGAGTTAGGGGAAGATGTGTCTGAACTAGTTTTTACTATTCACAGATTTTTTAATAGTGGCCTAAGTGTTGGTCAACATATGAACAAATTCAAGAAGACTTGAAACTTCCCACTCACTATTTCATCAAGCATTGGTCAAGCAGGTAGCTAAGCCTAAAGCCAGCTGCTGAAAGGTTGCTTGAACAGTGGATTGCAGTGCAAAAGTATTTCCTTGATAACATTCCAATAAAGAAGCCAAACATGATGCAAAGACCAAAAAAAAAAAAAAAAAAAAATTGTTCATTTCCTTAGAAGAGAAACTATGAAGGCTGAGGTGATATTTGTCGTATCAAGTGCAAGTACCTATATTTAATCATGTGACCGAATTTCTTCAAAAAAAAGAACCTCTAATACATAACCTTCATTCTCAACATGAATTGTTGACAAGAACAATTTTGGGTAGGATCTACAAAGAGGAATTTATTCGAGATTTGAAAATGGATAGATTGGAAGATATGTCCTCAGAAACTGTTGCCCCTGGCTGATATTGTGATTGAAGATCAAATTTCTAGAGTGCTACAGAATATGAAAGAAGGAAAGGAATTTATTTTTTCTAAAGACTCAGAATCATTACATTGCCAATGTTAAATATCTTTTGAAGAATTCCTCCTACATTTCATCTCTCCTTAAAAGTTTATCCTGTGTTGGTCCTCTTGAGAGACTCAGTGGCGAGAATGTTCGACAAGTAGTAGAATTTGCAAGAGCAATGCTATGGGATGTCCCAACAGACATACTGCTGGATGAGTGGAAATTACTCCAAAGAGAATTTGAAGAAGAAGGATTTAGAATAAAGCCTATTGATGTTTACTGGAACCAGTTCTTCAGACTGTGAGACATTACCAGAGTTGCCAAGTGCTCCGGAACTTCCAGAGTTTCTCCGCTAAAGAATCGAAAATCTGCAACTCCGCGCAATCATTGGTTCACTCCCGAAATCGCTTTGATCTAGGGAAAAGTGAAATTTCCTCTATGAAAAGGAAAATTTTTTCCATTTTCGGTGAAATTGTGTACTAGAATTTTGTTTCTATAATTAAAGGATAAAACCTTTCATGTATACATGTAATTTTTTATCCTTTAAACAGTACAAAGTCCAAAATTCGGAATCCTTTTGTCCTCGGCCTTTCCGGATTTCGGATTATTTGCATTTTTTGTCAAAAAAACCTTAATTTAACCTCCCCTGTGCGAATTTTCCTTTTGCAATTCTAAAATAGCAGATATAAATAAATAAGAATTTTTTTAAAACCATGCAAGAAATTTTACTTGCAAATCTTCTTAATTTTTCTGTGTGGTATTAACTCTGAACATGTCCGTTATTTTGCGTTGTTTCATCAATTAGGTTCAGGTTTACCTCCTTGTTCTTTGAAAATTGTCTGAAAGATGGAGAAAAACAAAAAAACTCAAGTTAGCAAAACGTCCAATATTTATTTTTTTTTCGAAATTTTTGACAATTCCTTATTTTGGACGTCCGCATTTGGGACTAAAAAGAAATTATTTGTGCTAATAGGGAATTTTATGACTGTTTTTAAAGAAAAATATGCAGATATTTTATTTTTGGCCTGATTTTCGCGTTGCTTTGTTAGCAGCCTCTAAACTCCTGAAATTTTATGAGAATGCTCCTGAAGCTGCTCAGAAAAGGTTGGCAACCCTGCATTAGTGGTGTGGATCCTAAGTACCCAGTTGTGTCAAAGCAAGTGAAGACTGCTCTGTCACTTTCTCATGGTAGTGCAGACATTGAACTTGACCTCAGTCTCAGAAAGAGCTTTGACAGGAGACAGGCTCAATGTCAGAATACACACTCAATGCATTGAAGACGGTTAAAATTAGCTTGGCAAATTTTGACAATTAACCTTATTTGGTGTCAATCACATCAATGCTAATGGATATGGTAAGGGTTGCATATAAAGCCTACAGTGCCTATTTAGAAGATATAAAACGTAAGGCACAAGAAAAATTTAGAGAAGGACAGAAAAGAAAAAGATAGATTGGAAGCAGAGAAAATAATTTAAAGCAGCTGGCAAAGAAAAGAAAGGTGATAGAACGAAAACTTAAAATTATGTGTAAGGAAGAGGATGAGGTGTTGGATAGTGCTTCAAAATTATTAAAGGAAGCAGCACTTGTTCAGGCAATGATTGAAGGAACGGCTAAAGTCTCAGATGATGCTGGTCAGCAAAGACAGACTTTAAAAAATGCACATTCTTCTATTGAGAAGAAAAAGACAAAATTAATTTCAGACTTTTTGAACAAAAAAAAAATTAAGACATAATTTTTCAAAGGAAAGGAAGAAATTCTTCAAGCTGTGTCAAAAATAAACGAATTAAAAAATCATAATTCCGATTTTTTTTTAAATTTTTACGTTAATATTTTAAAATGATGTACCTTTTAAATGAAGAAAATAAAAATATCCTTCCAAAGAAAGAAAAATAAAAGATAGGGGTAGCTTGGGAGGATCTTTTTATTTTCTATTTTTATACTTGAATATATTTAGCATTATTGTTATTTGTTACTTTTTTTTGCTCGATTAGTCACTTTTTGTCACCTTTTTCTACTTGATTAGTCACTTTTTGTCACCTTTTTCTACTTGATTAGTCACTTTTTGTCACCTTTTTCTACTTGATTAGTCACTTTTTGTCACCTTTTTCTACTTGATTAGTCACTTTTGTCACCTTTTTGGACCTTGAAACCTGTTAGGAGCTCTGCTCTAAGTGAAAAGTATATGATTAAATGTAACTCCCTGTAGACCGATATACCGGTTGTGGGACAAAACCGTTGGTAAAAATACTGTTTGAACTGGTGTTAGAAGTGTTAGTTTACTCTCTTCTGAATTCCTTAGTAATTTATGAAATTCCCAAGTTTGCTGATTAATAATTGTTTTGCAGAATTGCCCTCAAATGGGATCAGGAATGTTTATGGAATTGCTGACTGAAGTTCTAGAAGAAAAATTCGTAAGTTAAAAACTTCATTAAAATTTTTTATAAGTTGTTTTTAGAAGCTTTCATTATACTGCATGACAAATTTGAAAGCTATTAGTTAAAAATGTTAGTTTCACTTGTATGTGTTATTGAACTACATGAATTGTCCAGGGATCGAAATCGTCCTATATATTGTATGTTTCCTACGTAATTTTCAAAACCTCGTTTGCAGTTATTTTCACCCTCTGTTGTTTATTTCAATCATTTTGCTCTTCGCCGTACATGTGGGCAAACTCCAATAACCTATCTCTTGCAGTGAAAAGAGGTATCTGAATGGTTGGACATGCCTGAAAAGCAAAACCCTGTCACATTGTGCGCTCAATTTGGAGTCCTTCATTGGACTGATAATTGGAACTTTCTTGATCTTATTTTCATTTGTCAGAATGGCCATAATGCTCTTGTAAGCATCTGTGATGGTAACAATAACTTGAAAACCACGTGCTGATCGTTCTTGTTCTTATGATTCATATTACTGAGTTTTGAACATCATATCTGAATTATATTTCGTTTCTGAGTATTCGTATCGAAATTATTGAATTTTGCTATTTGCTATGGATATAAAAAGAAACATTTAAAAACTTTTTAATTTTAAATAAAATCAAATTTCATATTTTAAGTACAATTCTAAATAACAGTGCAATGATCATCTATTATAATGAAAGAGAGCTAATATTTTTTTAAAACCTAATTTTTCCTTACTATTTCCAGAAGCCTCTTTTTAATTTCGTAATATGAATGCTGGTTAAAAAACGAGATACATAGATAAACAGAAATTGTATAGTAAATTTCAGTTTTTGGAGTTATGTTAAAACTTACCTTTAACTAACTAAACTAGTTTTTAACTTTCATATTTTTTTAAATGACTTCATTTATAAAAGATTTGAGTAATGTTATCACACAAATATTTTTTGTTTGCAACAGCGTGGAAAATAATTTTTTTAACTGATAGCTAATATTTAGAAGTAAGAAAAATCAATATTTTTACTCTTTTATGTTATGTATATTTCAGAGTTTGTAAGTTATGGCAAAGTAATTTACTTCAGTTCTTAAATTGCGGTAAAGAGTAATTTACTATACGTTTTTTAAGGTTTTCTAGTTTTGGTGGGTGAAGATTGGTTGCTTTGATGATGTGTCTTAAAAATTTAATTTTCTTACTTTGCAACCATAATAAGCTAGCAATAGGAATAAAGATATTTTTGACATATATTTAAAATGTAAAATGATTAGTTGTAAATACTGTACATTTTGGCGAGAGACCTGCCATCATTTGCATGAAATCATAGATGTATTATTCTCAGGATTGAGCTTATCAAGGGGTCAAAATGGGGCCTGGGTATTGTACCGTCATGTAAGAATTAGTTTAATTTTTAACCAGCTGTCCGTCTATTTATTTACATAAATTAAAAATTTACAAGAAAATTTAAAAGGATAATTAAGGGCACAGCCATCGACAACCGAATCCTGCCTGAAGCCAAAGTAACAAATGGCAAAACAGAGACGTCTGTCTCTCTTCGAATCTCGAAACCGAATTCTCCTAAAATCCTCGTTCGCTTTGCTCCACAGAACCGCCGCTGACAACGAGAGGGGGGTGAATTCCGAGCCCTCTAGAGATGTTTATGTCCTCTCCAGAACAGAAACACCCCCACACAGATGCGAAAACCGTCTGTCATGCCGACTTGAGTCCTCCACAGCAAAACTTGATCCCAGACATGGGATTAGGGAACCGACGGAAACTCCAGCTGTGTATGGATCAAATGGGCCGCCGATGAGCCGCACGTGCAAAGTCTGAAGTTGTTTTTGCATTTCGAAACATTCCAGCGTCCACGTGTTAGGGAAAAGGGTCGGCTAGTACCATATGGTACAGTATGTACTAGAGCCTAAACAAATATGTTGCTGTTAATATGTTGGTCATTGTGGTGACATCATGTGGCGCACTGAGGCAACAACCAGCAAACTCTTCGCGTTACGATTTCTCTTGGCTCGAGTGGCATCAGAAAAAGTTTAGAACAAAATAAAAGAATAGTAAAACTAGTTTTTTAATCTTTTTAGCTTTGAAGTTTCCCTATTGTCTTACGCATATATTTTTCGTTAATAAAAGTATTTTAAGAAGTTTGCTCTTTATAATTTATCCGACTTTATTCAACGAACTTCATTGGTGACCACCGGACGTGATTGATTACGATAAAATGTTTACAAATGATGACGCCGGAACAGCATCGGAGAATTCGACAATCGCCAGGGTAAGCCTAAAAATTCCTCCTTTTTGGAAACCCGACCCCAAGATATGGTTCCTGCAGATCGAAGCCCAATTCCGCAACGCTGGAATTACAGTTGATCAAACAAAATATGATTATGTAGTCAGTTCGATCAAAGCAGGGACATTGTCACAAGTTGCAGATATCCTCGTCAAACCACCGGACGACAAGAAGTATCTGGCCATTAAAAAGAGGCTGATTGAAATTTTTTCCGATTCTGAAACACAGAAAACTCAGAAGCTTCTGACCGAATTGGAATTGGGTGATAAGAAACCATCTCAACTTCTATGCGAAATGCGCAATTTGGCGACGGATCAGGTGCAGGACGAATTTTTGAAAACCTTGTGGATGCAACGATTACCACTTAATATGCGGAGCATTTTGTCTGTAAGCAGCGATGATTTGTCCAAACTATCAACAATGGCTGACAAAATATGGGAATTAAATCCCAATTCACCTCAGGTAGCTCGCATTGAATCTACACCAACTGGTAACGAGATCGCCTTAGATCTGCAGAAACAGATATCAAACTTGGCACTGCAAATAGCGGAGATGAATAGACGTAGGGATTCCAGTCCACAAAGACGAAGATACAGATCTAATTCAAGAAACTGTTCCAAAAATAACAATGACCCAAACAACTGTTATTTCCACCAACGCTTTGGCGAGAGAGCTTAGAAGTGCACACCGCCATGCAAATATCAGGCTTCGAAACAGGAAAACTGAATCCCCGGCTTTTAATGACGACCGAAGGTCAAGGGGTCGAGCTGAGTCGTCTATATATTCGTGACAAAGCATCAGCAACCCATTTTTTAATTGACACCGGAGCAGAAATATCAGGTATTCCACCATCATTATCAGAAAAAAGAACCGTGTCTAAGCTTGAGCTATTTGCAGCTAACGATACAAAAATCAAAACGTATGGGCAAAAATTGTTGGAACTGGATTTGGGGCTACGTAGATCTTTCAACTGGCCATTTATACTTGCAGATGTAAACAGACCTATTGTGGGAATAGACTTTCTTTCACATTTTAACTTATTAGTCGACAGTTAAAATAGAAAATTAATTGATGGTACAACTTCATTGGCGACTAAAGGTACTCTGTTTAACAATAGCGTCGCCCCTAAATTCATTGCTACCACTTTTCAAAGCCAATACGCAGCCATTTTAAATAAATTCCCAAACTTACTTAAACCCAACATAAAAAATGAGAAAATTAAAGAACATAATGTGCAGCATTTCATTGAGACTAAAGGAAACCCCACATTCTCTAAAGCCAGAAGACTTTCTCAAGAAAAGTTGAGTGCTGCGAAAAAGGAATTTGATTATATGCTACAAGAAGGCCTCTGCAGACCATCCAAAAGCAACTGGTCAAGTCCATTACATCTCACTTTAAAAAAATCCGGCGACTGGAGGCCATGTGGTGATTACCGTGGGCTTAATGCAAACACCATACCAGACCGTTACCCACTACCATTTCTAACGGACTGTACAAATATTCTACATAAAAAAACGATGTTTTCAACTATAGATCTTATAAGAGCCTACCAACAGATTCCTGTTCACGAAGCTGATATTCCGAAGACCGCCATCATAACACCTTTCGGACTTTTTGAATTTCCTTATATGACATTTGGTCTATGCAACGCCGCACAAACCTTCCAAAGGTTTATGAATACTGTGCTGAGCGGCCTCGATTTTGTGTTCTGCTATCTTGATGACATTCTCATTGCCTCTCCCGACGCAGAAACACACGGAAAACACCTTGAATTAGTATTCCAAAGGCTCGATAACTACGGACTGTGCATAAACTTTGCAAAATGTAAATTTGGTCTGAGCAAATTTGAATTTTTGGGATAGGATATATCATCGGAAGGAATTAAACCTCTTCCATCGAAAGTTGATACAATTAAACAATACCCTAAACCAGAATCCTTCACAAGCTTGCACAGATTTTTGGGAATGGTGAACTTCTATCACCGTTTCATACCAAACTGCGCCAAACTGCAACAAACGTTGACAGTCTTGCTTAAAGGAGTAAAGAAAAACAGTAAAAAACCTTTAGTTTGAACAGAAGGTGCGCGGAATGCTTTTGCTGATATCAAAAGCGCATTGTGCAACTCAACAATGTTGGTTCATCCTAACCAGACGGCGCAAATCACCCTAACAACAGATGCATCGGATTCCGCCGTGGGGGCCGTAATTCATCAGCTATATAATCGTGAAAAGCAACCGCTAAGCTTTTTCTCTCGATCCCTAACATCCACGCAAAGAAACTACAGTGCTTATGATCGAGAATTACTTGCAATCTATCTAGCGGTAAAGCATTTTAAGCACATTCTGGAAGGACGGCTATTTACTATCTTCACAGATCATAAACCAATCACTTTTGCCTTCCAGCAGAATTTAGATAAAGCCTCCCCAAGACAAGCCCGACAGTTGAATTATATTGATGAATTCACTACAGACATACGGTACATTTCCGGAGAAGAAAACATCGTAGCAGACACACTGTCAAGAATAGAATCCATCGCTACTCCAGCTCCAATTGATTATACAGTTATTGCAGATTGCCAGGAGGATGACGACCTTAAGATTCTTACATCAAATTCCAGTTTCAAAATAGTACAAATTCCTATTCCGGATAGCAGTAAGAAAATTTTCTGTGAAACCTCCACTAATTTTAACCGGCCATACATTCCTAAAGAGTTTCGCCAAAGAGTATTTCTCGCTATACATAACTTATCCCATCCGGGAATTCGTGCAACAATGAAGCTGGTGACAAAAAGATTCATTTGGCCCGGCATAAACAAAGACTGCCAACTGTGGACTAGAGCATGCTTGGCATGTCAGCGAGCCAAAGTTCACAAACATACTCATTCTCCAGCTGCGGAATTCAAAGTTCCGAATCAACGATTCAAGCACCTTAACATTGATATTGTTGGCCCTTTACCATCTTGCAAAGGTTTTAGGTATCTGCTTACTATCATCGATAGGTTCACCCGTTGGATTGAAGCTGTTCCTTTGGAAGACCAAACTGCAGATTCCGTCGCAAATGCCCTTATCGCGAGTTGGATTTCCAGATTTGGAATACCTGAAAGAATAACATCTGACCAAGGTCGCCAGTTTGAGAGTCAACTCTTCCAATCCTTGAGCAAATACCTAGGTTTCAAAGCTAACACCACCACAGCTTATCATCCACAATCTAATGGTCTAATCGAACGCCAACACCGAACTTTGAAAAACAGCCTTAAATCCCACCTACAAACGTCCAATTCTTGGACTGATATTCTACCTTTAATTCTCCTTGGCATTCGATCCGCCGTTAAAGAGGATTTGGGTTGTTCTTCCACTGAACTTGTGTACGGCACACCAGTCTGTTTGCCTGGAGAATTTTTCAGTAACTCCCCAGCTGCCGCGCATTCAGATTTATACAAAAATTGCAAAGTCACATCCAAAACCTAAAACCAACTCCAACAACCAGCCATGGAAAAAAACCAGTTTTCGTACACAAGGATTTAGCAAATTGTTCACACGTATTCATCTATAATAACATAATCTCATCTTCTCTTCAACCAACCTATCTCGGACCATATTTAGTTAAACAACGTTTTGAGAAATTCTTTGATGTTGTAGTTTGGGGTAAAATTAAGAGAATATCAATAGATCGACTGAAACCATGTTTCAAACTCAAAGATGAAGTAACGCCAAACTTTCGGACATGTGAATCCGATAACTCCAAAACCTCGCAACCACTTCCCAGTGACAATGATTCTTCCATCGAATTTGCTAGAACCACAAGAACTGGTCGAAGAGTGCGATTTCCTGCATACCTGAACGACTATGAGGTGTAACGCTATTACTGGAAAGGGGGTGTGTGGTGACATCATGTGACGCACTGAGGCAACAACCAGCAAACTCTTCGCGTTACGATTTCTCTTGGCTCGAGTGGCATTAGAAAAAGTTTAGAACAAAATAAAAGAATAGTAAAACTAGTTTTTTAATCTTTTTAGCTTTGAAGTTTCCCTATTGTCTTACGCATATATTTTTCGTTAATAAAAGTATTTTAAGAAGTTTGCTCTTTATAATTTATCCGACTTTATTCAACGAACTTCAGTCATAATAGTTGCCTATTATTGTCTTATATTTTTTTGTAAATAATCTTCTATTTTATCATATGGCCATTTCTATCCCTGAATATCTGACGTCTTCTCATTGTTTTTCAGCCACACCTAATTGACGGTTTTTTCGGAAATATCGGAGTAAGTAACGCTTGTTTTGTCACCCTCTATTTTCTAGGAAACCCTCATAAAATTTTTTTTCTTGCTCTCATTCTTAATCAGCGATACAGACTTGCTAATGACCCAACACATTCACTGATTTCTGGGGGGCCGGCTGCCCAAAAAACTTGAAGGCTGTGTAATATATTAGGCCAAACAAAAAATGGGTCGTTATCTGTAAACCGACCAACCTTTAAATTAATAATTTAAATTAAATATTTAATTTAATTACAAAATTACGTTTGTTAAAACGATTAATTGATTACGATGTCACAGCGATCGTAATCGATTAATAATTGTTTATTTTATATTCAGTTCAGACATTATAAGTCATAATTAAACTCTAGGGGTGAATAAGCATATAAACCTGAAGAAAAATTATAAATACCCACTAAAATATCCAATTTGGGTAAATACCTAAGTATATACCCAGGATATTGACCTGCAAAAATAAATATACCCAGGTATTTTACTTCACTGATCACACCTCTGATCAATTTTAAATCTAACATTCAATACTCGGATAAAACTGCTAAAAAACATGGACGCAATTTAATTAATTTGTATTTCACGAAATATAAATTGGATATGAACAGTCTACATTCTGAAGGAAAGGAAGTTCCAAAGTTTATAACATGCATTAGAAAACTTTGAAACTTCCTCTTTTTATTAGTATGCAGACTGTTCATGTCCAATTTATACTTCATTAAATACAAATTTCCTTGGATCTTTCAAGCTGTCGCAGATCCTTAGTCTACTGAATATTATTCATGACTAAAAAAAGTTTGTTCAGTTACATCAGCGGTAGCCAACCTTTTACATACAATGCACCAATTTTATTTCACATACGAGTTCAGATACGCTATATGTCACTCACCTATTCAACCTTCTTACATTCAAGACTATGGTAGGATCTGCTTCCCTTAGGGCAAACTAAATTAGTTAAAATACGCCAGTTCAAAAGACACGCGTTTATTGGAGCACCAACATACACTAGTAAGAGTTGATCTCTTGGACCTGAGGGCAATCGCTGTCATGGAGCCCACTGATGGTACTACAGCTGCCATCTCGTTTGGTGAAGGTAACTCTGGACCACAGTTGACGGATATGATGAGAGATAGCCTTGTGAGCGAGATGGAGCTCAGAGAGGCGAGGTCAGGTTGGAACTTGGGCGTCGTCTGTTCTCTCTACTTGCTAGAACGAAACTTGGCATATTCTTAATATCTTTGTTATGTAAGTGTTTATAGACATAATGATCATTTTTAAATGATTCAATTATTGTATGTATTACAGCACATAAACGTTACTTACCATTAATAAGACTTTTGAGCCTGTCTCGATTTCGCTAGTCTTTTAATGTTTGGTGTTAAATTTGTTGCTGAGAGCAGCAGATAATTCTTCAAATTTGAATAAGGTCATTCGCAAAATCATTTTGATTTTAATAAATTTCATGGATGAAAAAGTTTGTGTATGTATGTCGTTCCCAAACGACGTATTTTTTTTTTTGCAAATTGTCCTAGTTGTGGGGTTTTTTAATGTTCACAGAAATTAATTAGGTCAAAAGCCATTTAAATTTGAAAAAATCAAATCTACTTATCAAGTTTCATTTTCAAAAACGGATTTGCTTTTAAAAAATTACGACGAACTGATGAGTAAGAAGGCTGCATGAATTGAACTGAGAGCACTCTGATGTTGCAAGTATGAAGATGGATTCAGTTATGGCACCTACTTCAAAAGAATAAGTAGGGGAAAGGATGCAATGCACTACTTGATAGTGTGTGCTTGTGTTTTATAATGAATTTAGTTTTTATAATGATCTATGGAAGGTATGATAATGGGCAATTTGCTTTTCCTGAGTTGCAAAGATCATCTAAAAGTCAGGTTGCAAGTCATGTTGGCTCTTCAATACTATTACTGCATACTTATGGGTCCTTTTCATCAAATATTCCAGTTCATTTGTTTTTCCATGAAAATCAAGGTTTTCCCATCTTTGAATTGCTGAACTTTCATATTTTCAGATAAGTACTTCTGTTAAAATACTTAATGTAAATATTTTTTAGGGCCCACAGGAGGAGGAGGCAGTGGAGGAGGAGGTCCCAAGGAGGGGGTAAGTTATTTTCTTTCGATTTCTATGTTATATTTGTTTCATAAAAGTACAAATACTTTCAACTGCATTGTACAGCATGATTGAAGTCCACGTTTTCTGTAATTTATGATTTCAAACTTAGTAGCCTCATCTCAATTTACAAGTTATCAAGGACACAATTGGTGGAAGCTTTTCTTTTTCTAAGTTCAAAATTATATTTCCATTTGATTTAAAATCGCAAGAATTTGAGAAAGAGGTCAGTATTATGTTCTCTATAGCCTGGACTACTTGTTCTAGCACTCGCCACTGTGTTGCTCTAGTGCGACGGTAATTAACTACACATTGAGCACTCCAAATATTTGTCTTTGAATTTTCTGCGACCCGTTTCCATGTATACATTCAGAGAATTTTTTTGGGGTTGGACCACCCTCTTAGTTTCCACTTGAATTATCATTATGTTAAATGAAATACATGCTTAATCATTGTTTGGCTGGTTTTAAATTTCTTCTCTTAAACTTTATTAATTAGGTGTTTCATTATATATTATATGACTTATTATAACTCGCAACCAGTTCATTACAAACATTTTCAAATGTTCTAAATTTTGAGGCTGGGACAGCTTGTTTACAGCAGCCGCTATCCAATACCCAGTTGTTCATATTGTTTTTTGTAAATTATTGTAGTTAACTTTTACACTTGAAAAAAATTTTCAATTAAGAAACCATTAGATGACAAAAATATTAACTTGGACATAGTTTTTACATATTTTTTGGGAATGACCCCAATCTTTCATGGATCCAACTGTTGCTGTTTTATCTTGAAATCCAGCTTTCCAATTTACTAGGGAGGATATTGAAGGATATGTGTGACTTCTGTATTTTATATCGTAATAAAAAAAAATTATATTAGATATCAGGCTCATGTGGGGATTGAGCCAAATAAAAAATTAGTAGATTAATTACATAAACTACCAAAGTAATAGTTTATTTGCATATGTTCATGAAATCAAAATTTACCGAAGTTGGCTGTGCATTGATTGATTTGAATCTTTGTTTCTGTGTAGATATTTAGTATGCAAAACTCAGATATAAAATTAATTTGACTCTGCTCTGTATCAACAATTACATGCTCTTGAACACATCTCACATATTCCATGTTAACCAGACAACTGCTGCTTTATTCTCCAGAATGTTTCAATTTATGCAAACCTATTACTAAGGGCTTTCCAAAGCATACAATATTAGTATCGCAATGTTTGTCATAAATATGTATATGAAATAATTACAAATTCAAATTTTTATGTGACTTAAATTATTACATTTTGAACATAGAAAAAAAATTGTCCAGAATTAAATCTTCTGTATTCTGCGACTTTTCATCTTGTAAAATATGTATGCATAATACCGTGTTCTATATTAAGTGAATAGAATAGAATAGATAGGAAAACAATTAGTACCTACAGAGAAAATTTGATATTAAATTTCTGTATCCTGATGTTAAATGAGATCTATTTTATCGCATGGCACTTCAAAGCTATGCTTTAAATTTTCAACTGTTTTTCCTTCTACAGATAACTAGCACTTAAGAGTTCAATGTATATTGATTTATATAGCCAATGTTGAGAGCTTAAGTGTTTTATTGACAGCTGTATTCCATTGTTTTCAGTGAGAACTCCGAGTCAGAGGACCTGCCTACGGAGGTAAGAAATACATTTCCATTTATTTCATTTCCATTCATTTATGTATGGCAGAAGATCCCAAACTTTCTGTATCGTGGATCCTTTTTAGAATCTATTTCTATGGTTTAGCCCCTTATGACTTATTGTGGAGGTGACTCCAAAGAGTGCCAGCACAGTGACCAGTAGTCTATTTTATTGAAACCCCCTACTGAACTATTAGACAGATGGCTGAAATAAATTTCAGCATGATGACCTCTTAACGATGAATAAACACAGGTCGATGTACATATAAGGTTGAGGTGTCTATTTAGGGTACAGTGGCGAGTTAGAAAGCCAACAGCTTCCTTGATTTGTTCCAGAGAGATTGTAGATTGAGCTCTTTGGCTTTTTTTTATCATTAGATTAAAGCCATGTATGGCAGGACTCTGCCAGGAGTAAACCCTTGATAGTCTTTCTAACCACATTGTAAGGTAGACCCAAAACAGCCTCTGGTCCAATAAATGGTATTTAAGATCCACGTTTTGCTGGTTGGTCTGTCATTTCATTACCCACAATGACCATGAACCCAGATAAGAGACACTTTGTTTCTCTCGGCCAGAGCCGCAAGTGCATTATAACATTCCCGTTTTAGCCCCTCAGGAGAATGTAATGTACGATTGTGCGATGTAATGACATTATATTTTTCAAATGTGCCATTTCTCAATTTATTCTCTCAACTATCACAAATACACATAAAAGTGTCAGCTTTGCCATACATAAAACTTCTTTCCAAGTTCTTCCAATCAAACCATTTGCATTTCCAGATTTTATAGCGTTTGGGAAAGCATTAATATTAAAATTTCCATTCAGAATGGAATCTTTAGTTCTTTATTGATTCTGCTGTTGTTTCTTTTGCTTTATTTCATTAATATTTTAACCTTTTACTTTCCTGGATTGTCTGCGGGGCCCTGGGAAGACATGCGTAACCCTTAAGTTTTCCCTTCCCCACAGCGCAAGTTGGTAACCACTGATGTATAGTAAGATTTCTCTTGTGGGGTTGCATAGAGCCCTGTCAATTTAAAAAAAACACAAGTTTCCTCTTCTAATTCTGAAAGATTTAATGTAGTTACTCAAATTATCAGTACTAGATTAGAAATTAAGACCTGAACTTGGATGTTTGGTTTGATAGAAATGAATTAATATCAGTCTTTAAAATTATGAATACAACAACAAAATCAAATGACGTACCTATGGGACAAGACTAAGTCTAAATGCAAGAAATTCTGAGTATGTTCTCATTGTATGGACATTAATTTCATGATCAGAATTGGTACATGCTGGCTATTAATTTGGAGTGTTCCCCCAATCTAAAATTTAAAGCAAAAATATTCATTTTGTCCCAAAAATTTGAATATTTTGTGTATTTAAAGTGGTTATGCAGCAAGAAATGTAATTCAAATATCAGATACCTTAATATATATCTCGTATAACGGTAATTATAAAATGTAAAAGTAACAGTACTTTCTTTAAAATAACGTATTCCATTGTTTTCTGTTCATCAGAACAGAAAACTGGGCTCATCATCATTTGAAACATTTAATACTAACTTTTACCTTTAAATTTTAAGTTTTCAGACCTACTGCTTTTAAAGCGGCATTTCAATTGTTTTTAAGGATTTAAGTCTGTCAGATGGGCTACTTAAATTATTTTTAGCATGTTATCAAAAAAGAGCGTGTATTACTCGAGGGCAGATAATTTTAATAATTGGGGTATTAAAATCTTGTTACTGATGCCATATTGTTTCGGTTAAATGTCCTTTTTAAAATTTATTGTCGCCTCCCGTGTAAAATGATGATTTATTTTGTAATAAATAAAATAATAACCGTTCCTATAGGTCATGAAAAACCGGGAAGTGTCGAGGACATTAATTTTGTCCTTAAAAATCACGGAAAAATCTGAAAATAAACTACACATTTTCGTCCAAAGCCTGGAAAATGATTCATCATGGCATCTCGGATGCTTTGGAAAAAAGAAAATAATAAGATTCGTACATTTTCGTATCACTTTATTTTATGATTATAATTTTTAAACCGGTTTTAAAAGAAATGGTCAATGTTTAAAAGGTAAAAAATTTAGTTTCGTCCACTGGCTTAAAATTGAAGAGTTTCATGCTTATGAACCATCACAAATTGATTTAAGTCAAATATGTTGTATTGTTTGAAATAGTTATTAAATGCAAAATTACTTAAAATTATTCTTAAATGCTAAATTATTTCTTGGTGTTTCACCTTAAAAATGTCGTGAAATGCTTAATGTATGACCTGGAATTTTTTTAAATGTGTCTGGAAAAGCAGTTGAATTTTATTTCTCTAATAGAGAGAACCTTGTAATAAATTGCAAGTGTGGTTCTGTGTATAATTTTTAATGTAGTTTTATGTTATTGGAAATCGATTTGTATAGATTTTACTCTTTACACTTGGATGTCAATGCGTTTGCAGCATGACTTTAGTTAATTTCAATATTCTCAGCTCAAGTCTTGTCTAGTATAAATCATAGAACTTGGCATCCTATACAGATTTCTGCTGCAACTCTGGTAAGAACCTGCATAAGTGTACATAAATACACACAGATGCTAACATTAGCTTGTTGCGACCTGTTGCCATGTTTCAGTCTTAGACTGCGTATAAACGCCTGCTGAAAACATTTTGAGGTGATGTATCTTCTTGCTTAAATTTCACAATGCCTCATGCTTTTCCTGGGGCCAGCTTTGCCCGCTAAAATTCTATCGAAATGTTCTCGGTGTAACATTTCGATGGAATCTTAAGGCAAGTGGGCCCCAGCAGCATCCTGTTGGGGCCATGGGGTGGTGGTAGCATCCATTGTAAGAAATTGGTCTAGGGTCTACTTGAAATTTTGTTGGTCCAAGTCTAATTTTTAAAGCTTGTAAAAAAACAATTACCATATGATGTGAAAAAACTAAATCTGATTTGTGTGTGTGTGGGAAGAGTATTAAAAATTCAGTCTGATGCAAAAGCCTCTTTAGAAATAGTCCTAGTGCAGCAGAAATTAGCTTAATTTTTGATTGAGTAATGCAGTTCTCTAAATTGTCTTATTAGAAACTGGAAGCTTAAATTTTTTTGGCCTTTTCTTATAAAATAGCTTTTGTTTCATAATCTCCATAAATTTATTTGTGATGATAATGTGAACTTGTTAGTGGTTATATTATAAGGTTGCGTGTAGTTTCACTTTCACTCAGCTAACACAATAAAACGATAAAGCCTGATAAAACAAATCCTTATATTTATTACATCATTTCAGAGTCAGCAGTTAAGCCTATCATTAGAACACTAGCGGCTGCGAGGCAAGCCAAGAAGTGACTATAGCCAACGCTGTTGCCAACTATTGTCAGTTGAATAATTACATTTATATTTTCTTATCTTGCCACAACATTACTCCCTTACCAGTAACTAAGTTACGAAGTATAGGAAGCATGCAACAGAAAATACCCAGTAACATTAATGCACATTATAACCATAACAAGAGATTGCCTATAACAATAGATTTTCTACCTAAGCACCCTATGTATGAATTAGAATAATAACAACACATATTTTAAAGTTAGGTGCTTGGTAACACACACACACAACAAATAATATCATAGTATATTTTTCAGAGTGTTATATTTAGTTTGACATTTTGCAATTTATATACAATTCAAATTCAGCACTTCTGCTTACATTGTGATTACTTGTACCTACCACAAGACCAACACAAGTGATAAGCAAATTGAAATTAATAATGCGAATGCCATTATATTAATATGCTACTGTATACACAATTACACACTATAATAGTTGTTCAAAAAAATAATTAACACATGAATTCAAGGGTTATTAAAACAAGAAAAATTACACAAAAGTAAACAAATACAAAACACTATAATAGTAATAAACATTAGATAAGAAAACAAACATTCAATACAATATACCAAATATTCCAGGAATAGTTTAATTTTACAATAGATTCAGATTTAAGTTTGGAATCTAACTGGAAGTTTTATTTTTCTACCACAACGCGAGTATGTTGGGGGTTTAATTTTATCAGTTGTTTCTGGTAAAGGCTGATCAGCAATATTATCAGATGGTAAATCACCAGACACAACTGGCATGTCATTTTTAATAAGATACGCAGGTTTGAGCCTATCAATGGAAATTTTGACATCTTTACCTTTAATTTGCACTGAAAAATATTTATCGTGCCTTTCCATAACACAAAAGGGGCCATCGTATGCTGGCTCCAGTGGTTTTTTCACTCGATCCACTCTCACAAAAACATGGGAACAGGATGTTAAATCCTTATGTACAAATATTTTGTGTTGTGTATGTTGAGTCTTTATTGGTTTTAACATAGCCATATGCTGTTGTAACTTATATGCAAAGTTGTCAGGTTCTATATTAACACTAGGGTTGTCAAAAAACTCACCCGGTAGCCTGATATTAGCGCCATATATCATTTGGGCTATTGAATGATTGGAATCTTCCCGAATAGCTGCTCTACACCCTAACAGAACTGTAGGGAGTACATCAGTCCATTTAATATTATTGTGTGCTTTTATAGCGGTCTTTAGGGTTCGATGAAAACGTTCAATCTTTCCATTGTATTGAGGATGGTACGGTGTGGTATGCAGTATTTTAGCACCACAAATTGTAGCCAAGCTTTTAAAGACTTGCGAAGTAAACTGTCTACCTTGATCAGTAATTATAGTATGAGGTGTTCCAAATCTGCACACCCAGTTTTCATAGAATGCTCGACTCACTGACTCAGCTGTGATATCCTCAAGTGGAATTACCTCCATCCAACCTGAGAATCTATCTATGCCTGTCAGGCAATAAACCTTGCCATTAGAGGGTGGCAAGGGTCCAATGAGGTCAATATGGACAACACCAAACCGAGCATCAGGTTCTAAGAATTCATCAAACTTTGATTTGGTATGTCTGGTTACTTTAACCTTTTGACAGTTCACACAGGTTCGTGCCCACTCACTTGTTTGCTTCTTAACTTCTGGCCATATAAACCTGGCATTCATCTGCTTGACAGTGGATCGAATGCCAGGATGGGATAAACCATGTATTTGTTCAAAAATTTTCTTCCGAAAAGGTTGTGGTTTGTAAGGCCTTATATTATTCTGTGATGTATCACACCATAAAGGTTTTCCTGATGGCAGTACATATTGCTTGAAATTGAGTGAGTTGTTACTATTTATTAGTTCTTTCAATTCTTGATCATCATGTTGTTCTGTTGCCAGTTGATCAAAATCAATTACAGATATATCCTCAATTCTGGAGAGAGCATCTGCAACAATATTGTCTGTCCCACTAATATGATTTATGTTTGTTGAAAATTGAGATATATATTGCAATTGTCGCAGCTGTCTTGGCGAGGCTTTCTCATTTTTTTGCTTAAATGCATAAATTAAAGGCTTATGATCTGTAAAAATTTGGAATTCTCGTCCTTCAAGCATATATTTAAATTGCTTTACAGACAAGTAAATCCCTAACAATTCACGGTCATAAGTACTATATCTTCTCTGTGTTTCATTTAACTTTTTGGAGTAGAATGCTATTGGTGCCCAGTGTCCTTCTTCATACTGTTGTAACACAGACCCTATTGCCCAATCTGAGGCATCAGTGCACAAAGATAATGGACATTCAGGTTTAGGAAAACTTAACAGAGCAGCATTTGCTAAATCCACCTTACACTTCTCAAATTGTGTTATTGCTTCTTCAGTCCATGGGACCTGCCTTCTATCTTTTTTCTTTGCACCCTTCAGCATTTCATGTAAAATGGCTTGTGTTTGTGCAGCGTTTTTTAAATATCTACGAAAAAAATTGATCATACCTAAAAAGGTTCTCAGGTCATGAAGTGTGGACGGCAACTTATAGTCCAAAATTGCTTGAACTTTCACTGGCAGAGGACGCGAACCAGCAGGGCTAATAAGATGTCCTAGGAACTCTATTTCTTGCACTCCAAAAACTGATTTTGAGATGTTAATACAAAGGCCATACTTATCAAGCTTGTCAAATACTTCTCTGAGATGGGTCTTATGTTCCTCTTCAGAGGAGGAGGCAATTAAGACATCATCCAAATATGGAAAAACAAAAGGTAAACCTTGAAACACTTCATTCACAAAACGTTGGAATGTAGAAGGGGCATTGCAAAGTCCAAAACTCATAACATTGAATTCATACAATCCAAATGGAGTGATTACAGCAGTCTTGGGTTTATCCTCTTCTGCAATTGGGATTTGGTAATATGCTTTCAAAAGGTCAATTTTGGAAAAAATTTTCTTTCCACTTAAAATTAAATGAAAATCCTCTATTCTAGGAATTGGATACCTATCTGGAATTGTCTGCTCGTTTAGGCATCTGTAGTCACCACAAGGTCTTAAAGTTCCATCTTTTTTAGTCACTAAATGCAGTGGACTGGCCCACTGTGACTTAGATGGCTTAATGATTCCATTTTCAAGCATGAATTGAAACTCTTGCTTAGCCATATTCAGTTTCTTTGCGTCAAGCTGCCTTGCACGGGAGTATACAGGCTGTCCTTTAGTGGAAATATAATGTAACACGTTATGTTTAACTATTTTGCTTAACAGGTTTGGTTTAGTAATATTTGGATATAATGATAACAAATTTGAGTACTTGCAGGATTTATTTAAGGTGCTAATCGTGTCTTGATCTTGAATGGCTGCAATTTGCCCACATGTGGAAAGGTTTGTTATTCCATCAATTAACTTTCTGTTGTGTATATCTATGAGTAGTTGAAATTTATTTAAAAAGTCTGCACCAAGGATTCCTTTTGAAACTTTTGCTACCACAAAAGGCCATTGGAATGGACGCCGCAAACCCAAATCTAGTGTAAGCATATGAATTCCATATGTAGGGATTTCAGTCCCATTTCAGGGTTCCCACGGTCCTTGAAAAGTCCTTAAAAGTCCTTGAATTTGTTTTTCCTAACTAGGAGCCCTTGAAAGTCCTTGAAAATTAGGAAACTTGGTGAAAAGTCCTTGAAAGTACTTGATTTTTTTAACTAGTACATAATAGTGTAATTTCGTGTTGCATTGCTACTTGTCCAGACTAGTTTCCTCCAAAGCAGGCGTGCCATTTGAGCGTCATTCTGAATGAAACCGATGTTTCCCGCTTTGACACTACAAGATATACTAGTAATGCTATGTCTAGATCGTCCATTTTCCACAGTATTCTGTCCGTCTAAGTTGACACCTCTGGTCTACTTTAAGACAGCCATCTTGTTATGTCCGCCACATAATGACGTATCACGTTCGCTAGATAACAGCACTGCTTTCTTAGGAAACCGTAGCTTTAGCAGTCAGGATGTCATTGGAAACCTGTCCCGCATCCAAAGAAATGAAGCCAAATTCTTATTGCAAAAATATAAAAGTTACAATTGAAAAAAAAAAAATTTAAGAAAATTACATTAAAGATTTCTATTGTTGAAAATTTTCTGCAGATTTCAAATCCGTTGAAATTTTTCCTCTATCTTTAAACGATCACAAAGATAGAAACTCAGACTAGATAATAAAGAAGCCCTAACACCAGTCAAAACTTTTGATTTATTTTGTTACTCAAACAAAATAAACCATGACAACCGTCTGTTGTAGGCAGTGGACGACAGGAAAATAGAGATTGTGTCATGTAGATCGAACCGTCTGTGCAAGCTCCTATACTCTTCTTCGTGCGACTAAAAGAATTTATCGCACGACCGAAATTGATATGTGTGCAAGTAGCCTGATAGCATTGAGTTGAGACAAAAAGCAAAACAAAAAAAGAAAGTCCAAATTTTTATCAAAATTGATGATAAACTTTCTTTTCTTGGCTATCAGTAGTTTAAAAAAAATTGTCTTTTTTTTTGTATTCACATTTTTTTTTTTAATTGACAACTTTTGTGTATGCCTTGTTTTAGGTCGTTATAAAAAATTTTAGGTCCTTGAAAAATTTGTTTTGGGTTTTGAAAAGTCCTTAAAAGTCCTTGAATTTTTTTTGGATAAAGGTGTGGGAACCATGCATTTGCAGCATACAGTTTATAATTAGAATCACTGCTTCTATTCGTTGAGGGTGGGATTATCGAGACATCGGCCCCGCTGTCCACCAGGAACTGACGACCTGTGTTCCTGTCTTTTACAAACAGACGGTACTTGCGGTTATCAGGTTCATTCGCAGTAGGCCTAACCGCAGACTCTACTGCATGGAGCGGTTTTCCGGCATTTTCCAGCTACATGGAGGCTTGCATTTTTCAGGAAGGCAATTCTTACCAAATCTGTAATGGTAGTAACAGAATTTTCCATTTGGCTCATAGCGTTTCCTGGATCGGCTCCGGCTCTGTTGTCTATAATGTGAACGATGGTGGTCCCGAGAATTCCTTTGGTTACTCAAGGCGGCTACTTGTAACTCTAGGGAAGAGATCTTCACCATCAGTTCCTCCACGATATTAGGAGTCTGCTGTTGGACAGCCGCCAGGTCTGAAGCTCTAGGGTTCATTTCAATAATTTTGTCAGCCATAGTGGCTAACTTCTCCAAAGCTTCTTCGCTCACGATCAGGATATTTCTCACTGATGTTGGCATCTTCTCCAGCCATAAGGTACGGAGGGCCTTGTCGGAGAATTCACTTCCTCCGAGGGATCGCATTTTTCTTAGCAGTTGACTTGGCAGCGAATCGCCTAATTCCAAACCAGTGAGGAGTCTCTTAATCTCTTATTTTCGCTCTCCTGAAACGTGTTGAGCAGTCTTTCTTTGGCCGCAGAGTATTTTTCAGTTGTCGGGTCTTTAACGATGTCCCAAATGTTTTCAACAAAACGTGGATCAAGTTGGGCAACGAGGTAGTTGAATTTTGTTTCCTCGGCCTTAATGCCACTGATCTGGAACTGTGCTTCGACTTGGTAAAACCACATTTCGGGTCTATCAACCCAGAAAGGTGGAATTTTAATGCTCACGGCACTCGCTTCCATATTACCTGTTGCTGAATCTTGCGGATTGTTCGGCGACATAACTGGTAAAGTGAAGTCCGAAGTTACCAATGTTAGTGGTTATATTATAAGGTTGCGTGTAGTTTCACTTTCACTCAGCTAACACAATAAAACGATAAAGCCTGATAAAACAAATCCTTATATTTATTACATCATTTCAGAGTCAGCAGTTAAGCCTATCATTAGAACACTAGCGGCTGCGAGGCAAGCCAAGAAGTGACTATAGCCAACGCTGTTGCCAACTATTGTCAGTTGAATAATTACATTTATATTTTCTTATCTTGCCACAACAAACTCATGAACATGCACATAAATATTCTAATAACTTGAAGAAAGTTGCAAAATGATAAAAATTTTTAGTAAATTCTGTACTAATGTGCTTTTATAACCCCAAATCTGCAAAAACTAAATATTTCATTATTTTGTGACATTTAATAAGTGGTTTAAAATGTGCCTGAATAAGAAAAAAACCCATCCTTTTATGTCAAAATATTCTCTTTAAATTGAATTCAACGCTTCTATGTTAAACTGGACACCAAAGAAGGCTTGTGCATACTTGTATGTCATTTCTTTACTGGCAATACAATTTAAATGCATGCTAAAGTATGTTTGTGCTTAACACCTTATTACATATTTTTCATATCTTATTATCTTATTGCATTTTTGTGTAGGAAGGGTGGTCTGAATACATACGAGAGTGAGCACTGGCCCGGAGAAGAAGAGGGGATCATGGACGAGGAGTGGACTGATGATGGCTATAAAGCAGGCGACGAGTGGAGTGAAAACGAGGAGGTCTGGTAATAAGGTAAGAATTCCCTGCCCCACTTTAAAAAAAACCAGTCATGTTAAAAAAGGTGCTGCTCCTGCTCCTGTTTTGAAAGATATAGGCCTAGCCATCATCGCTCAGATGTGACCTCTTCATCTGACTGGTTGTAAATTATATGGTGTTATTCTCATATCTTTCCCTTGGGAGATAGGTCTTGGACCATCGTCAATACCCCGTTCAGTTACTCCAATGCAATGTTAATTTAAATACCTAAATTCCGAGGATAATCGTGAGAACTACAAAGGAAGGGACATATCAATTACAGAGTACCTCCTGAGTTTCAGCAAATCTCATATTAAAGAAAATTTAATTTATTGAATAAAAAACTGATAGGCAAAAGGAAGGGTTAAGGCACATTAAGCACCTGGGGGAAATCTCTACAATTATTAAAGGAAGTGTTTCTCTGTCTGTATGAATGAAAGCAGTGTCCTGACAAATCGACTGGACTTATTATAATGAAATTCGACACACAGGTAATCCTAATTTTTTCTGATGTTCTTTTTTGTTTAGCCTGAATTTTAA
Source organism: Metellina segmentata (assembly GCA_947359465.1). Lineage (NCBI taxonomy): Eukaryota > Metazoa > Arthropoda > Arachnida > Araneae > Tetragnathidae > Metellina > Metellina segmentata. The sequence goes on from OX375872.1 coordinate 20,026,593, forward strand.
AATTTAATTAAGAACATTTAAAAATTAATACATTAGTTTTTTCACCTTCCGTCCTTTCAGCGAAAGTAATGCCATAGCTTCCTTGATTGAAGAAAGGTACTGTGCCAAGTTAGTCACATTTATAAGGAAGACATTCTGTGTTTTTCGTCTTAATGCGTTTGAAGTTTTTTGATTCTAGCGTCTTTTGATTTATGCTGTTGATTGATATAACTTTCTTGCTAGCGATTTCAACTTTGCCACTGGCACAGAGACATGTTTTCTATCTTTTGCGATCATTACAGATAGAGTAAAATTTTAACGGATTTGAAATCTGCGGAAAATTTTACATCAGACCCATACCTTTAAATAATTAATTATTCATTTGGCAGGGCTTATAACACATCACTTAGTCATTTATTGTCACTTTTTTAACATTTTGTCACTTTTTCAGGTGTTTAAGTTCTTAAATTCTACTTGGAGAAAACAATTTTTAGTGCACAATTAAAAAATTCATTTTTTACTATAAAAAAGTCAAATGTCAACCTAGTACAAATTGTGTAATTTCATCTTGCATTGGTACTTGTTCAGGCTAGTTTCCTCCACGGCAGGTACGCCATTTGAGCATTATTTAGAAGTGGGTGGCAATTTACCTCCCCCTTTTGAATGACGCATGTGTTAACATCAAAATCAAACCTTTTTTTTATGTTTGTTTTGAGGCTATAGTAATATGATGCTACAGCTGGCACCAGCTGCTATTATATTGATTTCAGTTCGCGGACAGAATTGGAGACTTAAGTATCTCCAAATAAGATAATCTTGCCATCAAGTAACCCATAACTACCCTCTAAATATGGTGCAGCAGAATATAGTTTCCTTCCTTCGTAATTTCCATAAAGGCAGTGGAATGCTGTTCCATCGAGTTCCCCCACAACACCCTTTGTCACATAAGCATGGTGCTAAGGAATTAGATATAGGAAGAAATGCACTTTCTTCTCTACTATTACTTTCTTCTACCAAAAAATATCACACAATCTTTCAAAGAAAAGGAAGACATTCTTCAAGCTATGTCAAAAATGAACAACATATTTAAAAATCCTGATTTAAAATAATTTTATTTTTTTGTTAATATCGTTTCAAAATAATATGGTTTTTAAATGAAGAAAATAAATATCCTTCCAAAGAAAGAAAAGAAAAAGATAGGGGGGGACTGGGCAGAATCTTACATTTTTTATCTTTCTACGTGAATATATTTGGCATTATTACTGTTATTTGTAACTTTTTATCCCTTTTTTTGTTCGATTAGTCCATTTTTGTCACTTTTTTGTTCTTTTAGTCACTTGTCACACTTTAAAACCTGTTATAAGCCCCATGACAGGAAAAACATAAAAACCCTTCCAATATCGAGCACCCAGTGTCAAAGCGGTAGGTAGTTAATTAATATCATGCTTAAGCAACCTGTCGGGCTATTGGCGATGGTCGTGAATCAATCCCCAACACCTGGCAGTTTTAAACCAGTTGGGTGATGTGAAATAACACCTGAATCTGAACCCAGCTCCAAACTTTCAAACCATGCCAACATGAGGGCTTTGAGACCACAACTGATTTAACCTGCACCAGCCCCTGTGTACTCTATTCTTGGGTTAGATCGAGAAGATTAATGTGTCTCATATTATTGGTCATTTAGTTAGGTATCATTAAATATTCTGAGAAACAGATGTTTTCAGTGCAAAGAATCAAAGCTTCAAACAATTCAAGTTGAGTTTTTAACTTTTGACTGTTGATTTACTGTGAAGGATTGCTTTCTCACTGTTGTTTTTTAACGCTGTATAAGTTGTGAAAATGAGACTTAAAATGTTATTAAAAATATAGGATTTATACACAGCACCTTTTGAAGAAATCGCTATTGATTATTGGTACTATGGAATCTTGTTTTATGGAGGGGGGTTTTCTTTTCTCTGCAGAAATTTTTTTTTTGTGTGTGTGTTTTTGTGTAATTTTGACCTTACGGGTCTTAAAATCATATGTACCAAATTTTAATGTGAAATTCGCAAAATTAGCTGAGGTAAAAGCCAAGCAACTAATAGCCATTGAATAAAATTTGGAGTGTACACCATTTAATAATGATGTAAATTGTATAAGACCGATTTATAAGGATTGGTTATCAAAAGATGGTAGTTGAAAGATCATTCATTTACAGCGGATTAGATGGGAAATACTACGAGTACTGAATATGCTTCTGTTAACTGTTCTGAAAATTTAAACCTATTTTCCTCAGAATAACTTTTTTGCAAGTTGATAAAAATTTGACAGCTCACCATTTCCTCAAATATTTTTTTTTAATTTCTGATTCACCAAACAATAGCAACCTATATACAGTAAATCGTTTTTCAATTTTTTAAGTTTAAAATTTCTTGTGACTTGAGATTATACTATCCAGCAACCACTGAACTTCGTACAGTGTCGAAGTTTCATGGTTGGTAGGGAAGTTCCTGTTCGAGGAAGGTTAACAAAAGCATGATTCCACATACAAATGATATAAAATTTTTTGTGAAAGCCTGATATAATCATATACTTACGAAGTTTGGAATTATTTGATCTCATCTTGCCTATTCCATGTTAACAAGATGACTGCTGCTTTATTGCTAGGGAAGTTCCTGTTCAAGGAGGGTTAACAAGAGCATGATTCCACATACAAGTGATTAAAAATTTTTTGTGAAAGCGTGATTTTTCCCCTGTGTTACGATGTTATAGCTCAGCACCAATGATTTCAGTGTTTTCTTAGCGCATGCGCTAGGATTCATACGCCTCCTGAAATTCCTGAAAGACTCCTAAATTTTGCTTTTTTTTTCTAAGGGCCCTGAAAACTCCTGAAAATTATGTTTTTCTCTCTTGATATTTCTTTTTATTTCCTGAAAAATAATAATTGAAGAGCAAAATATAAAATTATGACAAAACTTAAAATCAGCCCGTTAAAGTTATATGAAGGAAATTGGGATAAAAAAACTTCCTCAGCCAAAATAACAAATAATTTGAAGTATTATAAGATATGATCAAAGATGAACAATTTTCTGTAAAATGCAACTTTCTTTTAACCATTGTTAAAGACATTGAACCATTTTTAAAACTTTACCAAACAAATATGCCATTGTTACCATTTTTAAATGGTGATCTTTACATTTTATTGAAAGAATTATTGCAGAGATTTTTGAAAGAAACCTTTCCGATATTCTCATTCAAATTATTAATTATGAATGCTGAAAATATGAAGAATCTTATAAAGATGCAACCAAAGTCAATATTGGTTTTGTCACTAGAAAAAACCTTAAATATTTAAGTAAAGATAAGTTCAGTAGCGAAAAAAAAATAATGGAGTTTTATTTAAACTGCAGGCAATAGATATTTGAAATTAAGAAGCTTTGATGCAAATGCTATGTGCGAGTCTGCTAATATTCCATGAATTGATAATTTTTATTTAACATAGTTACTCAAATATTTTGATCCTAGGGCACACAGCGTGTAAGCAAACCAAAGCGAAAATTTGTAATTAATTATCAGGGGTTGGTGAGTGAGAGGTGGCCCTTGTATTTTAGAAATAGCAGATAAAATCTACTGGAATTTTGATTTGATTTTTTTTGTAGAATGATAGTCAGACTGAAAGTATTATCTCAAGGTGCATTAGAAAAGTGTGCAGATGATCCAGCATTACTCCAATTCCTCTTTCATCTGTAGTAAGTTCACTGTTTATAAATTTTGTAAAGCTCATCTATAATAAGATCGAATTTTAATAAATTACTATTAAACATTTTAAGAAGAGAAATATATTGTCTACTTAATGAAAATTTCCTTATGCAAAACTTGGTTTAGCCATTATCTTCAATTATAATTTAGTTGGGCAACATAAATTTCTTTAAGCTGTATATTTACATGTATAGTTTTAAGTATCTCAAACTGAAAGCAATTTTAATTTTTGTACTATACCATTTGAAAAGTTTCCATTGTTTTTCTGTTAAAATCTTTACAGCAACCACATTACTAAAATATTTCTATGTGTTTGACGTGTTTAATCATAACATTGTTTCTTTGCTTTTGTATAGCTAATTGATGTCACTTAACAGTTAGCTTGTTTTAAAACGGCTACTTTTATGTTGATCTTATGTAAGAGAGAGCATAAAATATTAGTTTAATACAATACCCAAACAATGCTTTTGTAACTGTTAAAGAACTGCAATTTTAAGAATTTAATATTTATTACTTGCATTTAGCAAAGGCAAGTCCAACATTAACATTTTTTTCACTAATGATATTTTAAAGTGTATTCTTATCTGGCATAATTTATCTAGTATTGACATCTACATATGCTTTTTCAGGAGGCGCAAAACTTTCACAGTGCAATTATTTTTACTTCAGATGCAATACCAGGCACTCACATGAGAAACATGCGGTTACTGATCTCAACTGATTCAAATGAGCCAAATACACGAATTTCTACCTTAGAATCATTAGTTAAAATTAAGAATGACACCAATAGTAAACATGGAATAGTATACATTGAGGATCCAGTGAACCAACTCCAGTTGGCATCAAGTCAAGATCAGGAATGTGAAACTGAATGCAACCCTAAAGAAAGGGAAGATGTTACAATGAAGACCACACCTATTGGCACACCATTTGTAACTACAATGGACTCTGTCCTTCAGAGGCTAGTTAACATGCCTGTAAGTGATATGACTGACCATCATTGAAAATGTTGAGGATGGAAATGTAATTACCATCTTAACCAACACTGACAATTTCACTATACTGCCTACTCTCCAGAGTAGTGCTGTTTTTGTTCCAACCCCTGAGCACTGTGGCACCCTTTTTTTACCATGCCTATTTTTGTACCCAACACAGCATACACTTTTCAAAATAATTTTCAGTACAGATTTGTTGTGAACTACTTCTACTGCTCAAGATGTTTATTTCCCGCTGCAATGTGTCATTACTGAGCCTTAATCCTCAACCTCAATGGCAGTGGTTTTGAAACGGGCACTGCCATAAACAGTGGAAATATAACTGAATGGCAATGGCTTCAAAACGGGCGCAGCTATCTTTTAAAAAGTGGAAATGTGACAACTAATGGTAGTGACTTCGAAACGGGTGCAGCTATCATGGAAAGTGGAAATGTGACATCGAATGGCACTGACTTTGAATTGGGCATTGTTACCATGGACGGTGAAAATGTGACGATGAATGCAGTTTGTTTTGACGATGTTCAGACAAAAACATAGAGTAAGTTCTCTTTTAACTTAGAATTTTTAAGTATTCAATTCATGGATGTATTTTTTAACCTTTTGACTACGACCATAGATTCTTACAGCTATTCTTTCTTGGCGCGATTCTTATATAACTTTCAAGGTACAACATATGTACCAGTCTTAGTCTAAATTCTTTGTTGGTGCAATTTTTATAATTTTCAAGGTACAACTACTGTACTGGCTGTAGTCTAAATTCTTTCTTGATGCAATCAAGGTACAATTTCTGTACCATCCGCAGTCTAAAGGTTAATAGGTAGAGTATACCCTCAATAGAAATAGAGGCTCTTGGGGGACAAAAAATATGTGCAATGTATTGAGGGAGTGATATCATGAGAGCTGAAAAAAAAGTTGCTAAGTGCTGGAGCACAGAAACAACACTTCCAATGAGGCTATAAGCCTAACAACAATGAAATAGATGGTTATGTGTGTTAGTGGTACCTACTGTGCAAGACAAACATCACTAGCCAATTGGATACAGTAATCACCTCCGAGGGGATTGAACATCAGCTACATAGTGTACCGTATCGATGAAAAAGTAAAACCACTTCCTGGTTAAAATACTTATATTGAGAGTTAAGTTTTTACAGAATATGTACAGCTACAGTTTTATATTTATAAACGATGTCCATCACCGATACAATATAGCCTCCGTAAGATTAAAGTTCCTCAAATTGTCTGCGGCTAGCAACAGCCTCTCTCCAGAAATTGTCTCTTCCCAACCCGCCTCCTCCAGTCGTCACTTCCGCATTCGGACCAGGGGGTAGACTTCGGGAATGATTCCCGTTGTGAGCTCCCATGATTCTCGATAGTGATTCTGTATCTTCAAGACGTTACAGACTCCTCCCCTCCAAGAAACCTTTTCTGCAGATCTTGATCGAAGAAAAGTCCCGAAAAGAGAATGAAAAGTAATGAGCATAAGTGCTCACACAAAGGGGCCAGTACCAACTTACCAGACTGAATCAGTGCATCACCAAATTCAGGGTACTGCCACAATTTTTACACAACAAAATTGAATGAAAGAAATTATACAAATAATATAAACCAAAAAGTAAAGATACCTAAGACATAATTAATTACATTTACTTAAGAGTGTGTGTGCTAGGTGTGTAACCGTAAAGGGAAAATGCTTCACTCATGACAGTTTCCCTAGGGTAAGAATCAACGCTTTTAATTCTATAACAACTGCATACTCAGAGTTTCAGAGTTTTTTTCTTGTGTCTGTGGAAATGCTTTTTGGCAGTCGCCTTGTTTTTCTGATTCGATTCATTTTCAATCTGTCCAACGAATTTCTTGTGTCCTGTCGGGACCATGGGCACAAATTGCCCGTAGCTTGCTTCTTTAGTTCTAGACTGAGGACAAGCGAAAAGCGGTACACGCATGTGGAGATCAGAAGATAAATAAGGTATAGCTAGAGAGACAATGTGCGGTGCATTTCTGTAAGGACCTACACTTGTGGGTAGTGTAACAAGTGTCTGAACTCTCTGGGGTGAAAGAGGAGTGACATGCAAACACAAGTTTGTGCTGCAACAATATGCAAGACATGAGCAGTCACAATTCCTAGGCCGGTGCTGCCTATTGGAATCGTTGTGGGATCAGCTTCATCTTCATCTCCAATTTCTGGAGAAGCCTCAACGCAGTTTTCGGTCAATTCCATTTCCAAAGGCAGTTACATGCAACCATTTCTCCCAGAACCCTTCTATTTCATCATCACTGGCGTCTCTGCAGTCAACGAATTCCAAATCATAATTGACAACGTCTTCCCTTTCCTCTTCGTCTTCTTTTTTTTCTTCCACTTGTTGAGTCATTTGTCTCTGAGCATATGGTTGAATGGAGCTCACCTGATGTGGCACATCATCCACCTTCATCTTTTCTAGAAGTGTATCTGTTCCATTCCCCAGCAAATGTATTTCTTTGTCAGAGGGATTACAGGCAACTACGACTTTGGTTATTACATGCCCGAACATTCCTTGTAGCTCCACCTCTGCTAAAGGCAAACAGATTGGAGTGTTGTCAACGGCTTCTCTTTCCTCTTGTTTTTCTCTTTCTAAACTCTTATCCTTCTGCATTTCAACGAACGTTTGGGAATCAATTTTCAGAAGTTCAAGTCCTTCACAAGATTCCATCTCATTTGGCTGGAAAGAAAACAAATTGCCTTCGTCAATATCTATCTCAGCTTCAAACTCTGGAACTGAAATTACTTCTTCCTTTTTTTCTCCCTCTTGATTTTTTCTTTCTAACCCTTTCTCCCTCTGCATTTCAAATTCCCGTAATTTGGTTTCATACTGGTACTTTCTCTTTTCTGCCTCTTCTCAAGCAGCTTTCAGTCTCTCTCCGGCTAGATCTTTTCATTCCTCCCAACCTCTCATCGGCTTCTATACGAGCCAATCTCCGTCGTATAAATTCACACGCCCTTTCAGCACTTTCCTGCCTCCAAACAGCTTCAACCTTCGTCTAGCTTCCTCTCGTTCCTGTCTTTCATTAATAAGATATATCATTAAATCTTCCACACGTTTTGCATCGTATAATTTAGAACCTTCTATTATTTTTTTCAAGTGAATCATTTTAGCATCTGGAGGAACCTCTTCTCCTAATTCAATTGCCAAAATTTCCATCTCCTCCTTTCTAGATCTCCCAAGAAATGACATAGTGATCCCAGTGTAAACACAATCAAATAATTCTTACATACAATTATTTAACAACATTTTTTTTTGAACACAATTCTAAAATAACCTAGAAATCACACTCTTAAAGCACACAAAATAGAATACACGAAACACTGAAAATCAGTTATTAAAATAATACTATTATGTTATCAAATACTATCGATTAACTCGGATAAAACAAATCAATTCTACTTTCGATTTGAATCAGAATAAGGAACCAAATGTATTTCATGAAATTTCACAGTAATTTGTCGTACATTCTTTTAAAGGAAATAATTAAATTCCATACTTTCTCAAATAAATTACCAATTGATAATAATTCATTCAAATGATAATTAAACATAAAACTTGATAATATCGTAGTTTAAAAGCACTTTTGTATTCATATGTTACGACAACTGTTCAATGCAATACCCCTACACTAAAGCAAAACTAGAATTTTTTCAAAATGATTGACAAAAATTTCACACTAAATATATTAAAATTGATTTCACCAATGATAATAATTTAAAAAAATGATTCTTGTATTAGAAACATAAATCTTTTAAGTATAATTCACACAACTTGTTATCAAAATATCCTTCCAATATGATCATTACACAATGATATATCAATTTTTCTAAAATAACAATATGGTATAAAACAACCACACACAAAAAAAATAATCAGAACTGATATTATATCTACGTCAGAATGACTTAAATGCTATAGTCAGGATTGACTTAACACAACCAAAATTTGAAACAAGATGCTTAAAACACACTCAAGTCTGGCGACTTCTACAATGAAAATGGAAAACTGGACGCTTCCAAACTAAACAAGTCAGGTTGACTTAAACTAACACTTGAAACAGGTTGTTTCAAAACACAAAGTCTGACGACTTCTTAAAGGAAAATGGAAACGGGACGTTTCCAAACTAAACAAGTCAAGTTAACTTAATCTAACACATGAAACAGGATATTTCAAAACACAGAAAACTCTGTAACAAATGCATTTTCGGTGTGCACCGATTCTTACAATTGCAATGAAATTCTGGTAAGTTGGCACTTACCCTTTTAAAACAGCCACACATCAGACGCGCTGGTGGTAGTCAATATCCAGGTTCCACACGAACATTCCAAAAGACGCTGGCGGTCTTATCACAACTGTAGCTAAAAAATATAACGCGGAATTCACATCGTATCGACGAAAAAGTAAAACCACTTCCTGGTTAAAATACTTATTCTGTAAAAACTTAACTCTCAATATATGTACAGCTACAGTTTTATATTTAAAAACGGTGTCCATCACTGATACAATACAGCCTCCATAAGATTAAAGTTCCTCAAATCGTCTGCGGCTAGCAACAGCCTCTCTCCAGAAATTGTCTCTTCCTAGCCCGCCTCCTCCAGTCGTCACTTCCGCATTCGGACCAGGGGGTAGACTTCGGGAACGATTCCCGTTGTGAGCTCCCACGATTCTCGATAGTGATTCTGTATCTTCAAGACGTTACAATAGTTAGTTGATTTAGGCAGAGTTGCAAGGATAGATTGTGTGAAAAAGTGCGCAGCTGAAATTGAAACCAATGCCGCTTAAACATAAAAAATAAGCTTTGTTTCTACATTCTGTTTTCTTGATTCAGTCAATGAGTTACTATTTTTTCAATAGGTATACTGGGCATCAGGGTTTCAATGGATGCACTGCTTTGGTAAATAGGGTGATTGTTTATTTTTATATTGCCCTTTTACCCCTATGTGAACATCATAAGATTTCCAGTAGTGTTATTTTTACTCTGCATCTTATTTAAATTATAACATTTATTGGTTAAAAGAATCCAAGGAAGCACATTCTATTTCTATAGGCCAACATGGCTGCAACTGGTTAGAAATCATATCGTCGCTTAAAGTGCAAAAGGTTGTATTTCAAAAATTCCATTTTTACCTTTTGAAATTTGAGCGATGATATGTGTATTGGATTTTGGATGTTTTGGTTTAATGCCACGAAGTAAGTCATGTGTGGAAGAGTGTAGGTTGCAGAGTGGATATATGTGCACCCCAGGTTTTATTTCTACAATTTTCTTTTCTGCTGCATACTTTACTGTCAGGTACATGTAATTCTAAATTGCTACTCTTTTCTGGTCCTAGTGAATCTCGAATATTAGAAATAAAATGTCCATTCATGCATTCTTACATTGTATACACTTTTGGATCATAAAACTGCAGTTAACAAATAATTAAATATTTTTGGTGAAAGCTTACCTAATATTTTTTGTAGACTTTGTTACCTTCATTTCCTAGTTTTTACAATAGTAAATACATTCATTTTATTTTTTAGAAAAGAAAGTGACGCAACAAAAAAGGTCTAAGAAATGAAAAGGTGCTAAAAGAAAGCATCTACAAAGCGTATAAATAAGGAAAGACTAAAGAAACTTTGTGATAGTGTAACTGCAAGTCTGCCTCAAGACAACTTAACTCCTCAACACTAGAAAGATCTTTGTTCTATTAGCCCTGACAAAACTACATTGAAGGGACAAGAACTTAATCAGAAATACATTATATCTGGTGAACAACCTTCTAAAAGAAATGTCTCCTGTAGACTCACAAATTCTAGAACAAGTCTTTCGTCCAAACATTCTGATAATTCAAATAAAGGGTCTAAAGTAAAATATACTGGAAATGGAAACAATTTCCATCCTCCATCTCGGACACTTTAGTCTTCTAGGTTTGCAGCAAAATATCGTAGTGTCAGTCCCTTGTCAAAAAAACTGGAAGTTTCCAATAGCTCATACTCCTGTTTTGAAAGTCAATCAACTATGCCAGTGGCAATAGATACAATTGCTTCGAAAGACGCTGAGACAGTTTCTGCTTCTACAAATTAGCAAAGTAATGCACAGCATAGTTTGTAGAAAATCCACTCCAAAATTTTTATACAGCAGAAGTTGTGTAAAATATTCAAAATATATGCCTGCTGGAGTGAGACTTCTTTAAAATTTATGCTTGTTCAGAAATATCTTCATCTTGGATTCGGAATTCAAAAGTGAAGAGAAACACTGAGCAACCGAAAAGAGTTCGATTTTCCCTCAAAGGTCTTCAAAACAAAAATAAGCCAGGAAAACAAAGACATCCAAAACAAGAACATAACTTTTAAGAAACAAAAATGCAAAATCATCTCAATGAGATGCAGATAAATATATTTTGACACCAGGTAGTCAAGAAATTGGTATTGAAATCAGATTTTCAAACAAGAATGAACAGAAATGAGGCATAGATGAATCAAATCTTATGCCTTCCAAATCAAAAAGCCCCATATTATCTGACTCTAGTCATGTCAAAAATGAGAATTTTGAAAAGGAATCGCTAACTTCAAATTTGAATATTAAAAATGACAATGAACTGTTTTGCGCCACAAATGAAATTTCTCCAGATACCTTTGAGCATCTGATAAATCTCCAAGAGTCTGTGGATTCAATTGAAAACTGTAATCGAGGCGTGAAAGACACAAAAGCAACTTCCTTAGAGTCATTGGATGTATCCATATATACTACAAAAGACTTTTGCAGTTCAAAACGTGTTAAAGAAAGTGATGATCTGAATGTTATTATTCCCATTGCATCTGAACATGCTTCTGAGGAAAACAGTATGCTAGTTGCTGCATTAGATAATAACAAAACTAATGCTGCATTAGATTTCACCAAAGTGCCATGTACTGAAGTTGAAATAGGGTATGAAGATGGAAATGCACTAAGAACCAAACCATTTTGTTCCTCAATTGCAACCAAAGAAGTTCCTGAACTGCATGCAAATGGAACAAAAGAATCAAATTATGTGGGTTCAGATAATAAATCCAGTACTTTTAGAGAACGATACCCTACTTGTGATTCACAAAAGCTGATCCCCATCATTGATTTAAATTGAGAAAATGGTGATTTGTTTGATGAAACCATAGAGCCACACACAGGTCTCTTTACAACTTGTGCCAAAGATGGAAACAACCGATTCTTTACCTACCAAGTCCACATTGCTTAAACATTGAATTTCCTCAACAAGACTTGATCCCTTTTGAAGATGCAAATTCTGACAATGGTATAAAATTGTCACGTGAAGAGGAAATAAGAGTTGAAACTGGCTATAGAATCTATTGATAAGGGTGACTCTCCAACTAATTTTGAATCGCCTTCTAATTCAGTGAACCTAGGTATCAGTTTCGAGACTCCTGAAACACGCGCCTCTTTGGGTGGTACTCATCAAGATGGCTTATCTGGTAGAAAGGTAATACGTGTTGCTTTTTTTATATTAAAAGAATCTTACGTTTTGTCGAATCGTCTTTGGTGTTTGCTATTCCTTTTGTTAAATGTCTAGTTCTAAATTTGATAGTCAGTATTTTTGGATATAAAGCTTATCAGCTTGTCAGTATTTTAAAGCTTATCAGTATTTTTTGGAATAATAAAATTTTACACACATAAAGCTTTGTAGATAAATTTACTTTACCAGCATCCATTCTTAAGTAGTCTGGAATCTATTTATAAATTACGGGCATGATAATCTTCCACGTTTCCGCTTTTTGTGTTTTTTCCTGTTTTTCCCGCTTTTTAGTAATTTTCCTCATTTTTCTAACGTGATTTTGGTTGTTTTTAAGAATATGACGTTATTATTCAAGCTTTGAAGAACCGGATGTCCTAGTGACGTTATTATATACTACTTTTTTTACATTTATTAGTTAATGATTTTTCTCCTTAGAGTACTTCTTAAAAACGAAATAATTTTACAAAATCTAGGACTTCAAAACAGTCTATTTTCATTTCTTTTTAATTAATGAGGAATTTCTGAAAACTATTTGTGTCCTAAAGATGACTTTTGTTTCCATTTTTTTTTTTCAAAATTGAAATTTAGTATAATTAAAATTAAAAAAAAAAGGGTTTTGTACATTTTAAGTTAGAACCACAAAAAAAAACATTCTTGTTTCTTGATGTTACAAGTTTGCATCCTTTTTTGTTACGAACTTCTTTGCAATCTATGTCATATATGCTGTCATCATTACTTAGAGCCGTCTCTCCAACTGTTACGGAATTTCTGTAGTTGCTACGGAAATTAGGTGAAAACTATGGAGCTACGGATGTATATTGAACAACTACGAATCTTGTCATCCATATCAAGCATAGCAATAGCAACTCAAATATGTGGCATTGCCTACAATAATGTCAGTTTTGTCTGTTCCTCACAGCAATGCAATAGTGAGAGAATTTTCAGCATGGTTCGAAAAAACCAAACCGAATCTCGTTCCAGAATGAACACTAAAACACTGGAGTCGCTCCTCATAACAAAAATGAATATGGAAGTTTGTTATGATGTCAAACTAAGCAATGAATACTTAAAAAAAGCAAAAAGTGCTTGCTATTTAATGCAAAAAAAAAATTGTAGCTGAGATGTTAATAAATATGTAATTAGTTTGATCAACAAAATTATATTGTGACTTTTAAAATTAGATTAATTCACTTATTTTTTTGGTCAATAATTTTTTTATATAATTTTGAATATTGTTTAAAAATATTTGTTTCAATTAGTTATTCAATAATTTTTAAATTTTATTAATTAATTTTTAATTACTTATTAATTATTTTATTATTTAGTAACTTTATTAATTTTAATAATTAATCTATTTATTGATACCATGTCGTATGTAATATGTCTGTAAGAAGTGCTACTTATGACTTTGTTACCAATGTTGGAGAGTATGTTAGAGGAATGCCCCTTTATTTCTATTTATGCTGAAGTTTTTCTCCTTCTAATTAAGCTAATTTTTAAATTTTTACTTGAGCATATATGGTGTGTGGAACACACATATCTATATATGCAAAATCTTGTTTTTAAATCATTGTTTCTTAAATGTACAATGCAGATCTTTATTTGTTACTTTTTTACTACCATAATTTTTTATAGCAAAGAAAAATAACTTTAAAAAAAATTTATATATATATATATACACACGTACACACTGAAGAGCCAAAACATTATGACCACCTACTCAATAACGCATTGCGCCTCCTTTGGTCTGCAAAACAGCTGCAACTCGCCTGGGCATAGATGCCATAAGTTCTTGGTGCATGACTGTAGACATGTTGTTCCAAATATCTAAGCAGTGGTCACGTGAAATCTCAATAATCGGACATGCTGGTGTTTGAGCTCTGATCTACCGCTCCATGACACCCCAAATGTGGTCTATCGGATTAAGACCCGGCTAGTTAGGTGGCCAGGACATTAAGTGGAATTCATCAGTATGCTCCTCGAACCATTCCAACACAGTCCGAGCCTTATGACATGGGGCGTTGTCCTGCTGGAAGATTCCATTTCAAGTTGGGAAGACAGACTCCATGTAAGGGTGCAACTAATTTGCAATGATGTTCATATATTTCACAGTGTTTATGGTCTGTTCTACCACAACTAGTGGGACCCAGAGTCGTCCAGGAGAACGTCCCCCAAAGCATAATACCACCACCCTGTGTATGATGATCTGCTGTACAAGAGTGGAGCAACTGTTCGCCTGACAGACGGCGTACCCTGACAAGACCATCGACGTGATGAAAGAGAAATCGGGATTCTGACCATGCTGGCTCTTCCACTCATCCATGGTCCAGTCTCAATGTTTCCGGACCCACTGTAGGCGTAGTTGACGATGATGCTTGGTCAGCAGAGGCACCGAAGTAGGACGTCTGCTGAACTGTGAGTTCTGAAACACTTGTGCTTGAACTTGCCTTGTATTGGGGTGTCAGCTGAGCCACTGTCTTATGCATTTTTGCTTTACCAAGCAGGACAGTCTCTGACGTCCTTTTTTTTTATGACGCATGCACGACCAACACCTTGGCGTCTACTGCTGGTGTCACGGTCATTTATCCACTTTGCATGAATACTAACAACGGCAGATTGTGAACAACCTACCAGTCATGCAGTGTTTCGGGGATATTCGTTATGATTCTTCGGGCCATTACAATGTGCCCTCAAACAAATTTGCTGAGATCAGCAGCCTTTCCCATCACTCGCAAAAGTTAGTGCAAGAATGATTACTTACCTTCTCAAGTAGCAGTTAAATACCATTCTCACTTAATCACATGCCCTCCATGTCATCCAGACGAGTTCATTGAAAAATGTGGGGATGGTCATAATGTTTTGGCTCATCAGAGTGTGTGTGTGTGTATATATATATATATATATATATATATATATATATATATATATATATATACTAGGGGGTCTGCCCCCTGCTCGCGAACCCCTGGGGATTGCTACACATTCTCATTTGGTTTACTTTGCAAACCAACACTCCTTTCGTAGATCCCATTTAGTTTGCTTCGCAGACCAACACTCCTTTTGCAGAATCAATCTCCTGTGACTGCGAAACTTCTGCCCTCTGCTAGCCTCCTTTCATTGACGTCACAGGGAGTTTCATCAGGGCTTTCATTCCTGTGAGCCTTGGTGTCATAAAGGTCGTTTGATGTTGGATGTCAGCGCAAGGAACATTTCAACACTATCGCAAAATTATACTTTTCGTCGCAATGAGTTTATTTATGAACCAATTTCAAATATAATTGTACTGTCAAAAAGAGTTCATTGTAAGGTTTACTGCAATGTTTCAAATTTAAAAACTTATGGTAATAAGATATAGTTATAACCGTTAAAAAAAAAGTAACAAGAATGTCCCGATTTTCCCAAATTAAAAAAATAGATGTTAAGAACCACAAATTAAAATTTCTAAAAAAAAAACTAGTCATTGTGCAAAAATTTACATTTGGAGGTACTCTAAAAAAATCATGGCTAAAGACTGAAAATTTGTAAGCCTTGATCACTCGCGTTATAAATTTTGGTTTTTTTCAACTTCAACTCTTAATGCACTTTAACCCTCTGGTTACGGCAGCCGGCCCAAACGGCCGAGATTTCCATGTCCTTTCGTTACGGAGCAGACGGCCGAAATCCATTACGGTTTCCTTCCCCCTTTTTCTAAGCAACAAAGAGACCTACTCGTAAATAACCACTTCACCGATGACAGGGGGATACCGGGGGACCGCTTTACCTCAAGCTATTACGATTCGTGAAAGGCAACTTCCCGCGCGCATTTACGAAAGAAGATTAAAGAATCTACGAAAGAAATCTACTCTGTAAATCGTCTTATTAACTATCAAAATATGTTCATGCGAACTTTTTTTAAATCATGGTATTCTTACAAGTTTAGAAAGCAATGGTTTTTGCCCAACAATGAAATAGTGAATGTCGTGTAGTACTGCACTGTAAACGTTAAGTAAATAAAAGAAAATTAAAAAAAAACTTATTTTATGTATGGCATCAACGCAACCTCCAGAAAAATTGTCAATAACCAAAAATAGTTAACAATGCAAGTATCTCAAATAATGAACATAATTTAAAATATGTAATTTACAATGAACAAGTGGAATTTTTTAAAGGTCGTTAACATATAGAAATGTAATTAAAATTATTATTATTAACTTTACCCGCTCTGAAGAGTTGTAAATCTAAAAAATTTGCATGAGCTTTTATTATTATTTTTTTAAAAGTTCAAATAAAATTGGAAGCTTTCTAAGTTTGTTAAAAATTATGTTTGTATTCTTAAAATCCATAAGTATTTTACGCATAAGTTTTCAACTAGAAAAACTCCACAAAATTAGTGCGGTATTTTCAATTAAATTCTATTTTTCTTATAATTTTCTCATTGGGCTCATTTGGTACGAACAAATCTCAAAAAGATTTTTAATTTCTATTATTTTCATAATTTTTGTGATCATTAAAAAAAAAAATGTACTGATAAAATGGGGGAATTTCCAATGCATCATAATATTCTTTGTTCTTAAGAATGAAGTAATTATAATTTTATTTCCGTTAACAACTTGGGAAAATAGAATATTTGCGCCTTGCCGTAGCTCAGAGAGTTGATGGAAGAGGTAAGGGTCACAGAGGTAGCATGATTTATGCAACCTGATATAATGCTTGAGTTTTTCATAGAATTAGATAAATTCTATACAGCCAGAATGTTTAATGAATATTTAGTCAATAATTTCAATGGTAATTGGTAATTTTTAATTAACGTCATACTAGAGCAACACAACGGGTTATTGACAATGGTCCAAGATCAATCACCTAGGGGAAAGAACCGAGGACAACACCACGTAATTATGAACCACGGTCAGATGACGAGGCAACACCTGAGCTGGCACCCCACTCTCCAAACTTCCACACAACCCAACGTCAGGACTTTCGGTCACGACAGATTTAAAGTGCACCTGCCGCCTCTACACCATATTTTTACAAATATCCATGCCCTAACCTGGATTCGAACCAGGAACTTTTAGATCTGGAGGCTAACACCTTAATTTCAATGGATTATCATCTTAATAATGCACATTATAAAATAATATTCGCTCAGCGCTATTTTATTTGAGGATATTTAATTAATGATGAATGTATTACGAAAAATGCATGTCTAGAAATACTTGCGTGTATTTTGAACTTGTACTAGTATTATTATGTACCAATAATATAGCGTTGTATCAATGTACACATTTCAAAGATAAAACAATTAATATTACATTTAAAAATTTATTTCATCATATGATTTTGTTCGACAAATTTTGTTTAATCATTATGCTATATTTATATTGGAAAAAAGTGTATCAAACCGATTTCCTCATCAACCAAGGGGATGGTTTATTGATGAATTTCACCTTTTGCAATTCGCTAAGCAGTTTCCCCAAGAGGCATTTTTTTATTTCCTTTAATTCAATTCTGCATTGGACAGGAAAGGCCGGTGGGGTATATTTATGGTTCTTGGAAGCAGGTCTTGCAAAAGCATATTGCACATTTCACACTACCACGAACTCTACTATACGATTCATTCACGGCATTTGACATAAGATCTTTTCCAACCATCTAATTTTCTTTTTTTATGTCTATGTGGAGAGGTGGTTGGGCTCAAAAATACTCTGCCTCTTGTTATTCGAATATTTTCTCTCGATATCTGTATTGAAGCAGCACCACCTGAAGTCAGGGAGTAGTTAAGTGCTGAATGCAGCTATGGATAAGCAATCTTTATTTTTGAGTCGCTTTTTCATACAAAGGATCAGTGCTTGAAGGTACAAGAGAGGAATGATTAAAGAAAAATTATCACTTTCTGCAACTCTTATAAAGATTTCCCACGGTATAAACGACGCCGAGGACAACTCCAGAATCCTTTGAGTTCAAGTGACCATGTCTTAGTTGTTGCCGCCTTTTCAGTGACCCCGACCCAACAAAAGAGATCCCCAACACTAGGTGATAAGAATTGACACACTCTCCACGCCTCCTGGGGGAAGGCACTAAGTCCGCCGTTTCGGCCGTCATCCCGTAACCAAGTGCGAAAACAATATTTCGACCTTCCGTATGTAGAGGGTTATACTAATAGCCGCATCGGAAAAAAAGCTTTTTCATCTTGTTCTCTGTACAATTTTGAACAACCCATAATTAATATCCCATTAATTTTCTTATCTGTACTTTCTCAGGAAACCGTCTAAGAATCGAACGATAAAAGCAATTTTTCTATTCTGCAAAGGCAGTAACTTTTTTTAATATAGAGATACATCTACCTTGATGTTGTAATTTCGAATGGCCGATATTTAGTTCATGTATCAGTTTAGATAATTCACCACTTTTCCCGATTTATGGTCTACCATTAATTATTTATAAATTCATAAATCAATTATAGCTTTGGGCTAATGTTAATTTTTACTATTGCGAAATCCTGTGCACAGATCTGACTTGCATGTATTTAATTTCACATTTTAGTTTTCCTCTTTTAAAATTTTGCATTTTTATGCCTGGATTGAGTTTTGAACTGCAGTTGCTTATATTTTGCTCTTTCTACTGGTCTACCGCAGCTCAATCAGTGTCGAGGCTGAAGACTTATCTAATAAAAATGCAAGTGTGTTGTGTGTTCACAAAAAATGTTTAGTTGTGCGTTTGATGTGTTTGTAGAAAAGATCCCCTTGTGCTGTAACTCGTGGATCTATGAAATTTCTTGACAAGAGAAACATGCCATGTAGATAGGCCAAGAAATGAATCCAAATTGTTAACTTAAACATTCTTGAAAATTTTATGTTGGGAGTTCGAGAAGAATTTTGTTTGAATTTCAAGAAGTTGTATCTAATATTCGAA
Organism: Metellina segmentata; assembly: GCA_947359465.1. Taxonomy (NCBI): domain Eukaryota; kingdom Metazoa; phylum Arthropoda; class Arachnida; order Araneae; family Tetragnathidae; genus Metellina; species Metellina segmentata. The sequence goes on from OX375872.1 coordinate 20,045,700, forward strand.
ATACTAGACTACATGTTTGAACATTTAAAAAAAACTGGAAATGTGATTAGTGATGAGTGGAAATGTGATTAGTGATGAGCGGAAATCTGATTAGTGATAAGTGCATGTGATAGGAATTTTAAGTGGATTTCAGATTTGATTACTTTTTAATTAGTTTTCACAATTTATTACTAAATTTTGACTTGCCAAATTGATTAATTTTTGAATGTGGATAACATGTACTTAAATCTAAATTAAAAAATAAAAGATATGACCTTTTTCTGTAACTTTCCTCTTTATTAACCCATAAACGGCGGTTGGTAAGAAAATTTGCCATTCGACATTTAAATTTTTTTTTGCCAATATATGGCGGGAGTGGTTCCACTTGGTGTTTTTTCTTTCTAAGAATCAACCAATCAAAACGCTGCACTCTGATTGTGTATTTCCCATATAGCTTTGTCGTCAAAAACGTGGTTCAAAGCTAGAATTTCTGTCTCATCCATCATCACAAAGAGGCGACAAAATTACGTTTATTACTGTTTTTGATCTATTTTTTGTGCTTTATTGTAATGTCATGAATTCATTGTTTATATTAATACGCTTAAAAATCCATATTAACTTATTTTATAGACAGGTAGATGTATTGCTGATTGGCAAGTAATTTTGCCAATCGTCTGATGTGTGAAGTTCGGTACTATCAGTAGTTAGTTGTTACTTTGAAGGTGCCAATACAGATGTGATTATTTATTTTAATTTGAAAGCTTAAATAGGGTTGAAATTTAATTACGATCTAAAAATAAAATATTTTAGGTGAATATTTAATTTTTTTAAACAAAATATTTATTCCCCCCCCTTTTAGTCACGCTACATGAAACTTTCTATGCTTTATTTGCTCTCGACAGTGATAATGGCATTAAAACTACCAAATATAATAATGTGGTAATAAAGCCCCCTATTGAGAGAGAAGATGCTGATGCAGAGACTGGCAAAGATTCCGACACAAGTGATGACAAGGTGCAAAGAGATATCGATGATTTGCCGCTCTCCACCACATGTGAAATAAGTTGTCCATTTGATAAGAAAAATAGCAGTGCAGATGATAACATAGTTTCCAAGCACTTATGTTACCCGAAAGATTTAAAATCGAATCAAATCCGAAAGTAGAAGACCTAAAAAACCAAAGGAAAAAGAACGGAACTGTAACAAAAATCTAGAAGTTTACTCCCATGTATTCAGTGCGATGCTTATTAAATACCTACCTATACTTGTGCAGTTAAAAAATGCTCTGCATTCTTCTTGTGTTTTGTTCACTGTTATACTAAAATTATTTTTTCACATTATTCTAGGTGACAGATCGACTCTCTTGATGGTATCAGCGTGATGTGGTGGTTTGAAGATTAGGTTGCCTGTTGCATTGTTCATCTGATTGTGGTTCTAAATGTTGTCCATGGGTATTTCCATTCGGGTTAAATCTCGGACCATCGCCAATGACCCGTGTGACCTTAATGAAGATTTATACCTTGGAGATACATCTTCAGGTGGGTACCGACTTCACTATCCTGAGGTGCACTATAGTGATCTCTTGCAAGCATGGGATCTGGAGATGCCCAAGTGATCTTTGTATTCTTAACACAATTACTTCACACTGTCTTATGTTTTGGTGCTGCTTGACCAAATATGGCTCCATAAAACTTCTAATCAAGCTATTACATGTTCAGGGTTCCCATGGTCCTTGAATTTCTTTTTTGGAACTAGAGGCCCTTGAAAATTACAGAACTTGTTAAAAGTACTTGATTTTTTTTTACTAGTTCATAATTGTGAAATGTGTAATTTCGTGTTTAAACTTGACCAGATTAGTTTGCTCCATGGCTGGTGCACCATTATAGTCATTCTGAATAAAGACTGTTTCTTTCACGTTTTGACACCACTTTGCAAAAAAAGAAAAACATAGGTTATGTGATAAAAGAAAGTTCAAATTATAACCAAAATTGATAACCTTTCTTCTTTTTTTTGACTATCAGTAATTTAAATAATAGAGTAAAACAATAGATTTAAAAAGAAAAATTTGGAAAATATTTTTTTATCAACAATTTTTGCATGTGCCCTGTTTTAGATCATAATAAAAAAATTCAGGTCCTATAAAAGTTATTTAAATTTTAAAAAGTTCTTAAAAGTCCTTGAATTTTTTTTAACAAAGGTGTGGTAACCATGAGAGAGAGGGAGGGAGATGTTTATTCACAGCACTACACATGCTGATAACATTTGATCTTGTGTTGGATTATCTGGGAAAATATAATCTTCCTTCATTTTGTTCAATACTTAAGTCATGAACGTAGGAATATGCACTATGTCACAAAACGTCCTAAAATGGTACATATTCTACAAATTCGTTCATGAACAATCCTAAAATCAACTTTAAAAATCACAAAAAGTTCTAATTTAAGCGTTATAAGCGACCAAAAACGCGCCAGAGTCACGTGATTGAAAACGGGGCGGAGCTTGGTGTGACGTCATAGTACATGAAATTTCTCGCTACATTCGCCAGCTGCATGTTATTTTAGGTTGCTTATATTGATTTCACGCTAATTCTATTTTTTAAATAATTGTGTTGAATTATAGTCTTTACAATATTATTATTATACAGATTTCTTAAAAAATTACGACTGTAGAACAAGGCTTTGTAAAAGGCCAGTCGGATAATCTACCTAAATTGGATGGCATATGCATGTTTTCTTTTCTGGGAAACCATCCAAATTTTATGGAAGTAGAAATGAAAGGCGTGAAAGCGAAGAGTAAGATAGTATTTTGTACAACATATATATATATTTTTTAATGTATTTTTATATTGCTTTTAAAGAGTAGTGCTATTATTAAAAAGTTGTACTTACGAAAATAGAATATTAATAGTTGTTATCTTTTCCTTAATAAGTAACACAATTCATTCTGAAATAGATCTATTTTTATATAGATAATTAGAATAGTATATCAAATAAGAGCTTTATATTAGGAAAATAATGTCAAAGTAGATTAAAATTGTAGGGGTATTAAACTAGTGAATTTTGAAAGCTATCTTAAAATTAATTTTCTACGTTAATATTTTAGCAAAATTATTTTTGTTAGTTAATGAACAATAATTTAAAAAATATATTTAAGTGGTAAAACGTAATGTACTAAAGGATGATCCAAAAATAACATGTGTAGAGAAACTTGTTGTGAGAATTGCAACTGCATTAAATATTGAACACAACATTTGATAGTCCAACATTTTAAACCATGAAGAAGGTAGTGTGATAATTTGATTGAAATTGCATGAATTTGAAGCCTTGCAGTTTTATAAAATTATGCAAATTGAAAACAAAATTAGTAATTGTTTAAAAATGTTAGTTTTAATGCTAAACAAACGAGGTGAAAGCTATGTTGCTTCGTACTGCAAGAGAGACGATACTCCCAGAAGTTTTCACTTGTAGCACTATTTATCAAAATTTAACACTAGTTTTTAACTTTAATTTCTTATTTTTAATAGAAATATTTGTACAATGCTTTCTTTTAATAAATTAATTTTACGTTTATTCTAACCTTTCACTTTTAATTATAAATCTTAATTCTAATGACACTTATTCCAAAATACTTATCATTCAATTTAAAGAAGAAATGTGACACAGTTTTACCAAGTGTATGAATAGCTGCAAATTAATCATCAAACATAATAATTCAATGTTTATTGATGTTAGCTCTCTATATTTTTCTAAACCAGTTTTGATTTATAAATATGTAGTATTCCTATATTTATTTATTAAATTCTTTTTCATGAAACAAATTCTGCATTAGGAGTGACTTGATACAGAAAGAATGTTTTCGTTTTAGCAAAAACACTAGTAGTCATCCACAAGATTAAATCACAATTCTTATTTAAAAACAATTAAAAATACAAATAATTTTTGGTATTTTAAACTTACCGAAAAATGATCTTCACAGCAATGCAAGCAAGAAGTAGAAGACAGCTTTTTGTTTTTCTTTTCATCACGCTGCACCATCTTCTACGAACTTATTCATATTTTAATACAACAAAAAATACTTTTTTGGTGTTTTAATCGTTGAATTATGACACAAACGGAATAATACAATATTTGTAATTCTTCTTTTTAACTATTTTCGAATCTTCCATTGCTGAATTAATCAAAAATCTATAAAAATGAGACTACTAAAAAGATACTCATAGAGACTAAACAGTTCAAGAAACACTTGATGGGAAAATCGTGTACTATGACGTCACAGGAAAGAATCGTCAGCGACTGCAGTTTTTAGTTGAAAGTGACGTCAGAGCAATTAAAAAAGCGTTTTAAATATAATTAATGTCGTCAGATTGCAGTTTAAGCAGCATTTTTCTACGTAGTTTTTCGTGCTCTTTCATTTTAAAATGAATTTGAAAAACATGCATATTGTCCATTAGGGCATGTGTATAGTAAATATTAAATCTGATGGAGTTCTTAGAATTTTCGAATTTATGAATGAATTTTATCATTGCCCTTTTCATTCATGTAATATTGAATGTGACATGAAATTTTAGTTTCATTGTATAGCATATGACAATCTTTATTTGTACTTTTTCTTCATATGTGTTCTTTTACTTCATTTGTCCTTCTCTTTTACAGAACTGAAACCTCAACTGTTTAATGTAGTGACTGTTGTGTGGGAGGTAGATGTTGCATGTTTTTTCTATTTTTAAATCTTGTTACTTTCATGTCTTTTCCTACATTTCGAGACCATTTCGCATGAAGGTTATATTGGTTATTTTATTACGTTACTTTAATCTCTGTCAGTGCCATGCAGAGATTGCATAAAAGGACAATTATAAGAATATTACTAAGCCTTGGTTACTACAATGTTTTTATTATATTGCAATATTATTAAAATATCTTTGAAAATTTATAATTCTATCATGTATTCAGTGATTGTGCATTAATGGATATTTTTAAAATCATATTAAAAATGTATTTTATAATATTTATGGCTCTTAAGGAGCAAAGTAATGAAAGTTCAGAAATTTTTCCATTCGTTCACAAGGCTTGTGTGGTCCCTAAAATATCAAATAAATTTTCCCCCAATAAATGCTTAATGTGAAGAAAAAACTGATTTAACCGATTTGTAATGAATTTTTATCTTTTACAATAGTGCTCGAATTCATAAGATGCCATTCTGTCAGATTAGCCTCCATGTGTTCACACAGTGACTATAAAGTGGCAAATCAAACCAAAAAACAAGATTCTATCCAGAGTTCCTCAATCTGTAAGTGCAGTGGTTCTTCTACAACCGTAAAAAAGATATATCTCAAATGAGTTCTTACCTTTAAATCTCCCATTAATTGCAAAAGCTGAACCAAACTTAAAAACCCAGCTAAGAAGTAAAGAACAATTTAATTTTGAATAACCTTGAAAAACCAATTACCTAAAAGTAAGGATATTGCAACATTTAGCTTGCTTTGCTTGACCTCTATTTCTGAAAACTCTTTAATTTTGACCTCCATGTTTAAGTGTCGGCATTCGCAGGGTAACGTTGTGCGAGACTGGTGGTTATGAGGGCCCCATGATTGCTGGTCGCGAAACAACGTTCCTGTGATTTCTGCACACTTGTATTGACTTCTTCAATGAAGTGGAATCAATGCTGCATTTCAGCGTCTAACTGAAATACTGTATGCCATCAATTGTTTTAAATTTTTTTATCAAATATATTAAAATTGATGTTCGAATTTATTCCTTAGTTAAAGTCTGGAGTGCCACGATGTTTAGGAAAATTTCAGTAATAATCTGAATTATGAATTTCGCATTTAGATCAGAATGAAATCTGAAATTTTAATTTATCGATTCTGGGTTTCATACCAGAAGTCCACCATCTATTTAAGGATAAGTTTAGAATGTGATGTACTTATAGATTGAGAGATTACTAAAGGATTTTTTACTTGGCATTTAATACTACTACCACCAAGAAAATGAATAGCAAATGTGTTTTTTTCTAGAAAAATAATAAATAAATTGTGATTAGTGGAGAAAACTAAATTGTCTCGTTATTTTATCTATTTTATATATAGTACGCTTGGTGGTCAAATTGTTAGTGTTCTGGCCTTTTGGGATCAACAGACTGGGTTCGAATCTGGTTCTAGGCATTGATGCTGATCATGGTTCAATATCCTTTTGTAGTTGCAAGTCCTGGATCTAATTAATCCCTGTATTTCAAAAAATGACTAAACGGTAACAAATTAAACATTTTCACATCAGAATATAGAATTAGAAGAACAGCTACACTATTCGTTTATGAGTGGTGGCAACGGCCTTGGCGATTTTTTTCACGCACTTCTAAAGTTGCCAAGGAAAGAAAAATTTCAAAAATCTCTTTCTTTCAAAAACATTTTTCTTTTCACAACGGAAAATGAAAGATTGAATACACATTTGAAAACGTTTTGAAAACTATATTTATTGTAAATTTCACAAAAAGTAAATACATTACAAATTGTGTTCCAGCAGAACTGAATTTTGAATGTTGGGTAAGAATATATATATACCCTGAAACTTACCAATTTCACTAAATACAGTGGGCATGTTGAAAAGAAAAAGATTTATGAAAGAAAAAAAAGCAAGAAATAATACAACCTGATAATGTCAGAACTCTTTAATAAAAAAATAATCAAAACGAAAATGGCAAAAAAAAAAAAACCCTCTTAAACTCTTTGTGAAAACTAATATAATAAAATAAAATTTCCACAACTGTCAAAGTACAAATAAATTGACCAATGGTATCACAGAAAACGATTTAAAAGGACCAATGCAATAAAAGAATATTTTTAAATAAATATAACCAATGGTAGCAATTAAAAAATTCAAACGAATCAAAGAAATCAAACGATTTTAATGGATTTTGGAAGAACTTTCTAGAATATTCAAAATAAAAATTGAAAGTTTCCGTTTGGTGAGGTTGCCATGAAAATCACAACAACCGTAACCACAGATGGGTTGCCTTAATTTATCGTAACTCACCACTAAGAAGTGCGCCAAAAAAATCGCCACGCCGTTGCCATCACTCATAATGTAGCCGTACCGAATTAGAATTTGAAGACAGTTAACAAGGCCATTAAAGTCTTTTAATGTCTACATGAATGAATTAAAACAGATGTATATAGAATTGATATCACATAACCAAAAATACAAAATTATTAAAGTATAATGAAACTAGTTAAATAACAGATTCCTTTGCCTTTTATCCAATATCGTATAAAACTTTGAGTGTTAAAAAATAGTCCTCGTAGAATGACCTAATCATTAGTCTGTAATAATTCTGTTCACTTCACTTAACAGTTAGTTTTTGGGATAGTTTCCAAATGTGGACCAACTTCCAAGAAAGTTAAGTTTCAAAAGTAAAAAATTCCAATTAAACATGTATTATCTCAAATGGAATATGATGGTGCACAATTATAGAACCAAATGTAAACATCAAAATCACAAATTGTCCACTCGTATCTAGTTTGAATGGCAACATTAACTGGTTTTTTTTTTCACCAATTTGTTTCACTTATGTTGCAAATATGCATACAGCTTTAAAATTTTTCTTCATTCTATTAATGAGTCTCAATAATGTTTTGAAGAGTTCTCATGGTTTTTTAAATCTCTTAAAATGTTTAAACTAGAAATATATCTCATGTAGAGTCCATAATCATTTTTTGAAATATAATCAAATTATTGATCTCTACTTGTCATTTTTAATGAGTTTAAGAGTAGTGTAATCAGCATATGGTTTAAGTTATTTATGAAACTAGTCAATATAATGACAAATTTTAATTGAACTGAAAACTATTTGAAATTTGTCCAAGTTTGGATCAAGCAGGTGTTCAGTATTTACAATGTTGCTTATGTCAGAATAACATTCCGTTTTTAGGATGTCCCTCAGCGGGTTTCATTGCAGTAAACACTGGCTTCACAACCTCGATAATAATTAAACTGCCTCTCTCTGTTTTATGCTAGAGTTAAATTTAATTCCTTGTAATCTCGTTTTATGCACTCCAGAATTGTAATTTTTACTTGGTTGCCAAAACCCTTCAATATGGTTATTATTTTTTTTTTATAACTATAAAATGTCATTTAGAACAAAATTTAACGAGAAGAAAATTTTTGAGAATATGCTTTTAAATTACATTTAAGTATTTATTTGGCAAAAATAATGTGACTTATTAAACTAGCATTCAGTGTTTGATTGATTTTGACATTGATTTTGTGTTTAAAATTAATTTAGTTTAGTTGAAAGGTTTTGGAAATTCTGGAAAATTATCTCAAAGGTAATCCAAAAGTAAGAATAACAATTTGAAGTTTTAAATCAGAAACAAGTGTAACTTATTTTGAAGTCATTTACAGCAGAACCCAAAACTCTCGAGTTTAACTTAGAATCCCTTCTATTTTTAAAGAATCATTGCATAAAATTTTTTCTGGGTTAGAGAGTTGTTAAACATTTTATATCTTTATGGTGATTAATTTGTATAAAGCTTCGGTTTCCTAAGAAAGCGTAGCCGTGATCTAGCGGCCGTGATGTATCGGTGGGTGACGTCACTAAAACGTTGTTTATACTAACACATGGTGTTGGTTTCCTAGAGAGCATTGTTTGTGAGCGTAACGTAAATGATCGGAGCCGCCATTTCCATGACTGTCGTCATAGCGGTCTCAAACAGTTGGGGAACGTTTTTTCTCTTGTAGCGGCCCGATTTCATTTCCTGCTCCAAACGATTCGATCGAAGAGGAGAAAAATAAATAAACATTTTTGACTGCCATTGATTAATTAGTTTTCGTAAAATCGGGATCGTTAAACACAATAAAAATTTCAACGGATTTGAAATCTGCGGAAAGTTTGACACCAGATCGATACCTTAAATGTGATTTTCTTTAAATAAATAATTAATTATTTAATAAATAATTAAATAATCAAATGGTAAATAATTGAATAATAAAACTGTTTTTTATATCGATCTGGCGTAGAAATTTACGCTGATTTGAAGTCTGTTGAAATTTTCACTCTACTTTCAACGATCCTGAAGTTAGGAACTTTAAACTAGGGAATAAAAAACCACTTCGTTTTGTTTCTTGAATAAAATAAACCATGACAGCCGTCTGTGTTGCCCATTCTCCAACGTATTCTGTCCATCTAAGTTGACACCTCAGGATTTTTGTTTATTCGGCCGTCTAGTTATGCCCGCGGCATCATGACGTATCACGGCTGCTAGATAATGACTCAGCTTTCTTAGGAAACCGTAGCTTTACTGACCATGCGAAGAAGTAGAGAAGACAGCAGTTGGCGTTTGGACTAAGGAACAATTTTGGCCTACCTTTTAAGTTGCTGTTATCAACTGGACAATCTGGCAGCCACGAAGCTTAAGTGACACCGTGAGACCAGATTAAGGTTAGTGTTGGCACTCTTTTCAACTGCCTCTGGGTTTGATTCCCGGTTAGTGGTTGTTCAGATTCTAGTTTATAAGACATTGATCTCAATCGCTCAAGTATAGCAAAAAAGTATTGCGTGACAAACATGACAAGTGGCACTTGAAGTACAGTGAAAAGCTCCATTTAGGAGAAAATTAAAAGTACTTAATTAAAACATTAATTTTAATCTGAAATAAAAATTGGTAATATAATCATCAATCGTTAAGGATTAATTTAAACTTAAAATGCCTCTGATATCTCAGTTCCTCAAATAATTGAATTAAACATTTTTTCATTACATTTAAATCTATTTCCATTTACTGACACAGCTAAAAGTTTTAGATAACTGTGCCAACCTCTCTGAGCGCCCACCCCCTGCTTGCCGAGAAAATTTGGCCACTCTGAAGGGTTTTTGTTACAATTACAAGATAATTGCTATCTCTACTATCATAAAAAGAAGTGTTTGTTTGTCTATTTCATGGCCACAAAATTCTGACGATCTATGGCACTTACAGCAATGAGATTTGGCACACAAGCAGTCCAAATTTTGTGCAATTTTTGGGTCGCAGCGAATTTTAAAATTCAATCTAGAACATTTTAAAATGAATTTAATAGTTTTATTCTCCAACGGGTTCTTCAACGCATTTCTACCGCAGACAGAAGAAACACAGGAAACTAGACTTTTCTACCCACGTGAACTTTCCATCAGGCTTTAGAATCATGCCAAGTTTTTTTCATCGCTGCAGATTCTAAATTGATTTTTTTCGTTTCCGATTTGATTTTACACGGAGGAATGATTTTCCAGAAAGACGATAAAAGAAACAGATTACATTTTCTGTCCTATTCCATTTCAGGGAATGAGAACATAAAATAAAAAACATTTTGACTGGGATTGTTAATTATTTTTCGTAAAATCGGAAACACTAAAGATTGAAAATTTCAATGGATTTGAAATGTGCGGAATATTTTACACCAGATTAATAACTTACACCCCGGTTAAGTTTTTACTCTTTTTAAAAAAACATTTTTTTAAGTTCGTATTTCTGTTTAAAAAATTAATCTTTAACCGATTTGTTTGTCATGGCGTCAGAATTTATGATGACTTCATCTATTTTCTCCAAAGTCGCTTGAGTTGAAAGTTTACCTTACTGACGATTTCAAACCGTATCAGAAAACTCCTTGACAGAGTCAGAATTAGCACCTGAAAGGCACAAAAATTCATTTGTGAAATCGTTTATACTAACATACTGGTTAGTTAATTTAAATCAATATCAAATTAATTTTAAATATGATCAAAAGCATAAAAAAAAGCTTACATTCAGCAGACTCATTATCCAAAAGGCGTTCCTCCCAATCGGCACTTAAATCTTCAAAGCATTTCACTGCTACTTTGTGCTGGAAAGATTCGGAATCATACTCTATTCCAGCAAGTTTGGGGAGCTCTGCTAATTGATCTTCTGTCGTCGATTCATTGAATAAATCTAATTGTCTCTTGATTTCTGTGCTACCGATTCCACAGCTAAAGAAACATTTAGTGATCACTTCTTGACCTATTTTTTTCTAGGAGATTTTAACAAAGTCAAGAGCATTTCTGATAGAAATTTTCTTTAAAGGTTTACTAGCACTTTTGCATCCATCCATACATGGAATAACGTGTCACAGAAGCGCACTGTCTGTATTCCATCTTGAAACATTTTATTAACACCATGATCCAATGGCTGAAGTTTTTATGTTGTATTTGGTTGTAGAAATAAGTTTGACATTTTTGAGCTGAGCTCCGTGCGCATGACACGTCGCATTGTCCAACACATAGAAAACTTTCCTGGCTTGATTGCTCATTTTTTTGTCAAAGTTTACCATCCATTCTTAAAAAATAGATGATGTCATCCATGTTTTTTTGTTCGCATATCACGACACACCAAGATGATTTAAATCGTTTCCTTAAAAACACCTGGGTCTTTGAGGTCTCCAAATGACCAGGGGCTTCTCTTTCTCTCCAGCTGTGCTCGTACAAAAACTAATGGTAAGCTGTTCCTTTGGAATTTTTTCACCTGGCTTCATCAGATTTTTGAATCATGCTATAATTTGGCAAAGTGCCAAAAAATAGTCCTATTTCGTCCATACAGTGATCGAAAGGTGATGTTATTCCGTATGCAAATTCTGTTCAGCCACCCATTGCTCGAGGAGAACTTTTCAATTCCCAGAGCATCCGCAAGTTCTTTTGTCTAGTGTTGAATCATAGGTCCAATGACAGGAATTTTCTTCGCCCAAACAGTTTTAAATCATTCAAAAACAACCTTGTTTATGTCAACATACTTCTCGTGTCTAATCCGTTTGACACCATGAAATTTGAAGTTTTCGCACTCTTTCAAAACCAAATCCTTTTTTTAATGACTTGGTTGATTTGCGGTCTCCCACAGTTAAAAGACTCGGCTAACTTTCTCGTCGATTTGCCGTTCTCATATTGACGCAGAACTTTAATGCGCTGATCAAGATTTAGAAAAATGCGCTTCGTCATTGTTGCAACTCACATCGCTGACCAACTAATAAAAACAAGCGTCTATGACATTTTTGCTCCCAAATTATTGCAATCTGCTAACAGCCAATAGGAAGCAAGATGTACGTATGCATAGACAGGCGACATTCCAAATCGCACACCGTTCACTTAAATTTGACCTTCCAACCTCCCTTAACCTGATCTTGAGCCTTTTGGCTCAAGGTTAGCACCTTAAATGAAGTGAGTAGATTTTCCAGAAAAATGGGATGGGCGAACTCATCCGGCAACCATTGCAAGGGGTTGTTTTAACATTAGGTCTGGGCTGAAAATCCAGGCCTTGAAAATTGGCCATTAAGAGGTGGTGGCTATGCAGGTGTGGCCATTCGAAGAGATTTCACTTTTAAAACTGAACTTTTCCCAATCTCTCGACTGAATCTTGTGATAAGCTATTGATCTTTATAGTAGAATGTGCTAACTTAGATTTGTTGATTATTTTCCACATGGAAATTTGTGGATATTTTCCTCTAGAAACATTTAGTTGAGAAACAGTCTTTCTGTTTAGACCATTGATTTTCTGCTTTATGAATGCTAATAGTTCATTTAGCAATATTTTAATTTTCTGTTTGTACCATACTCTTGATGGCATAAAAGCGTTACATAATCCATTTTAGGGTAATCATAAACTTCCTGTTTCCAACCATTCTTTGGAAAGATAATTTTCTTTCCTACATAAATTTGTTAAAGCTTAGGTTGGGTAGAGGCATCCAAATGGAAGTGATCCATTGAAATTTCTTTTGAGCAGCATAGTATGTTTTACCAACTGTATGTCTTCATTTGGCCTAAAATTAGCTATTAAAGCAGACTAAATATTAAAACAAATGGCTTAGCTGTCTTATCATTGTGCGAGACCATCACTACAAGTTGAAGTTTTCTCCTTGTTGGAGGATTTGTTGGCTTCGTTTGTGCCAGAAATTGCAAAAATCTTCCCATTTTTCCCACTATACCTTTTAAAGAGGAATGCATACAGGCACGTGCCAACAGGGGGGGCGGTTTTTTTTTGGCCCCTCCTGTCACTGAGGAGAAGGGGCGAAAGCCATATTTCGCCCCTCCACACTATCAAAGAACATTATTAACATTGAACTTCAAAAATAACATTAAACAGTACCGTTGAAGCAAATTTGGACTAATATCACAGGGCTCCTAACACGTCACTTTTTGTCACCTTTTTATTTTTTGTCACTTTTTGTCACCTTTTTGACAATTTGTCACCTTTTGTCACCTTTTCAGGGGTTTTAAGTTCTTAAATTTTATTTAGAAAAGAAAAAAATGTTTGATGCACAGTAAAAAAAAATTCATTTTCTCTAAAAAAAAACAACAGGGTTTGTACAAATTCAATTTCGAAATGCGCTACATTCCACTGCAAGAATGGATTCAAAAGCGTACCGTTTCAATTGTAAAAGGATACTTCACACTGCCCGTGGTGTATTAGCAGCAAGTTCTGGAAATTTACCCACAGGAAAAGGCTATCAGTAAAACGAACCGGCGAAGTTTAAGGGAAGCAGGACCATCTGCATGTCGGACCCCTCTTACCTAATTACCTAACTTGAGTGGCATTTACGACTAACGTTTTCTTTTCATAGTATTGTGTGGCGTATCATTTGGCGCAAGATAGATATCACCGGTTGACAGGGCCGAACAATAGGAGTAACCCTCTAGGAGGTTAGATGCTGACAGCTCGTAAATGGTGATCGATGCCAGTGGTCACTTAAAAGGGGGATAACATCCTCTATACACAGATACGAGGACAGTCTCGACAGACACGTTTTATTTTCGGATTCTGGAATAAGACGAGAATGGAGAGGTCAAGAAACCGGACGGATGAAGCTGATATTAACTTAACATTAACCCAGGAGGAGAGGTAATACGTTTAGTACCTTTGTCATCACATGTTGCAGTTCTATTGTGGGTCTGATTATGTCTAGAAGGTATGTCAGGGTAAACACTGAAATGACGGTGGAATCTTCAATATGTATGATAATTTACACTCGAATTTGTGTTCGGCAAAGTTTTTAAGGGGATAGATCATCAACCTCTTACACATTCTAAGTGCTCGAAGCTCCCCATCGAGAACCCCGACATTCCTGTCTACGGAACAGAGGCTATTCCCGCTCTGCTCTCTTTGTGGCACAGAAATCTTAATGGACTTCAGCCGTTTCTTCAGGAGCTTGAGATCTGAAAGATTCCAAACCCCTCCGTAACCAGAGATTGCAAAGATTTCGTCCGTCTCTGTATCCAGAGGGTTAAATATTAAAAGAGCGTTGCGAACGTATTGAAAATCATTCTCTGTTATCATCGGAAGTTGATTATTACAAATTCTTGAGTTTTTTTAGTGAAAGTCAGAAACTATTAATGACTCATTACTTTCTACCCGAAAAAAAGAACTAATTATCATTTCCTGTCAATAGATGCAGACCCAGATCTGGCGGAGGGCAAACAGGCATTTGCCTACAGGGGGGGGGGGGCAGAGGGTATTTGGTCCCTCCCGTCACTGAGGAGAAGGGGCGAAAGCCATATATCGCCCCTCCACACACACAGTATCAGGGAACATTATTAACATTTTATCTTCAACATTATGCATTAACAACAACGCGCATTATGAGAGCTTAGATATATTCCCCGAAATGGGTAATAAATGAAGGGGCAACACAAAATTAGATTTTGAAAATAACGAATTTGAAAGTTTTCTAACATGTAAATGTATGAAAAGTTTATCAAAAAACTTCGAACAAATTTTTTTTGTGTAGTAAAAGTTTATATTTAACTAAAAGTGAAAAAATAATTGTTGCAAAGTTCCAAGGTACCAAAAGATTAAATTCTTCCTCTGAATATGTGGAGATAGGTGGCCCAGCATACCGATACTTTATCACTTTGTTTTACGGATTTAAAGTGGTTCTACCCCCAAAATGAATTCACGTGATGCTCGCACTTGAATGCTACGAGATGATTATCTCATTTTCGAATCCTTTAAATGCATTGTAGGGCTCGACCAAGTCTTTGCGATTTATTTTTATGACCGACTGATGGATTGTATGTTAGGGTTTTATTGCCCTAGGTCCCTAACTGGACAAGAAGTGCCTGACCAACTGACGGAAATATCATTTAAAGATAAGGGCACTCCGGAAATCGCAACAAAACTGCCATTGCTTATTTTGATGATTTACAATATAGGGTGTTTTAAATTGTCGGCTTTCTTATTTGAATACGAGAAAACTGCCTGCAAGTGAACTGTTCTGAATTTTTGCCCGATGGATTATTTAGTCTTACGAATTTCCTTGACGAGTGAGGTTCCGAGAATAATGTTTTGAAAATGAACACTTGAATTTGTGAAGTAATTAAGTGACGGAAACGTGAGAACAGTGCATTGTTAAAACTTGTTGCTTTGCAAACCAACACTCCTGTCGTAAGTGATTTCTCTTTTTTTTATTTTAACACTTAATGCACTCTAAACTGATAGCCGCATCAGTAAAAACACCATCTCTATTTTGTTCCCAGTACAATTTTGAATAAACCATGTTAATCTCGTAATATTCTGATCGGTACTCAATCGACAAACCATCTTGAGAACCGAGTGATAAAAACCCAGTTTTCAATCCTTCGACAGCGGCGGTGGTAACTCTTTTTAATATAGAGATTCTTAAATATTTCTAACTTAAAACAACAGTAATACCCAATTATTGAAAAACGGGTTTCCAATAAAAATGCCTATTCCAAGTTGTAGTTAACAAAAACATTCTTATTTTCATATAAGTAGTATGAACAAAATTTGCAGTCGCTAAGCAGTAAAAATTAATTTTTGATAAATGTTAGACAATAATAAATCTAATAAATTGGCTACCTGAACAATTATATTCCAAACTTTCGTCCGATATATGAGCCGCCGACCAACCAG
This sequence comes from Metellina segmentata, assembly GCA_947359465.1. Classification (NCBI taxonomy): domain Eukaryota; kingdom Metazoa; phylum Arthropoda; class Arachnida; order Araneae; family Tetragnathidae; genus Metellina; species Metellina segmentata. The sequence continues at coordinate 20,061,577 of OX375872.1, forward strand.
TATAGTGGTTAAGGTGTTAGCATCTAGATCGGAAGGTTCCGGGTCAGGGCATGGATGTTTGTAAGTGTATGGCGTAGAGGCGGCTGGTGCACCTTAAATCTGTCAATCTCATGTTGGGTTGGTGTGAAAGTTTGGAGAGTGGGGTGCTAGCTCAGGTGTTGTTTCGTCATCTGACCGTGGTTCAAAATTACGAGGTGTTGTCCTCGGATCTTTTCCTTAAAGGATTAATCCCGGACCGTCGCCAATAGCCCGCTGTGTTGCTCAAATACGATATTAACTAATAATTACCAATTACCGACATGAGCCTTAAAATTTAATAGAAAATTTCCTCATTCTCGAAAAAACGTGGAATTTTCAATATAATTTTCCGCAGGGGTTTATTATTATCTATCATATTTATATTAATATTGCACTTAGAATTTTAAAACTTTGCCTATGTAAGTTGCAAGTGGTGAAAAAAGTTTTTCCAAATTAAAAATCATAAAAAATTATTTCAGATCCACAATCACTCTACATAGACTAAGTAGAGTGACTATAACTATCGAAAATGAGTTTTGTGATAAATTTTGTTTTAAAGAACTCATACAAGATTATGCAGAGTAAAAGGTCAAAGGAAAATTTTTCGATTAAAAATGAAATTTTTTATTATTGTCAATTGTGCTTTTTTAAACCAAATTTTCAAATACATATTATATTTTAATTATTGTTATTAGTTTTTAACTTTTTAAAATTAATGTTTATCTTATTTCATTGGTTTTTAAAAATATTGCCTACTGTGCTTCATTAAAACCGAATTTTTAAATATAGATTCTGTTTAAAAAAAATTATGAGCACTCACAGGCGGCAGTCAGAATCGAAATAATTTTTACCCATGTGCTTCAAGCAAATCAAAGATAAATAAAAAAAGTTCAGAATCGAGACGTTTACAAAAAAATCGACATTTTAATTTCTAATTTAAATGTATTGTAAGTTTTAAAATTCACCTTAAAGTCATTTAGTAAATATTGTATAAAGAAAAAAATATATATGATTTTTAAAAATCAAGTGTTAATTGATGAATATCTTTTTATGTAAATTAATTAACTGTTTATAATTTATTATTAATATTTAATCAATATTAATATAATTAATTTATTCTTCCCATTTTTTACAGGGGTACTTTTCGGGTGGACCCCCCCCCCAATTCAACAACCCTAGTTACGCCTATGCTCGCCCCCCCCCCCCTCTATTCAAAACGTTGGCATGTCCCTGAATGCATATAAGTAAAAGGTAGACAGAGATGGCCTTTGGCAAACATTCCCAGGGTTGTTTTGCAGCATGTGGCAAAGGTCGTATCAATTATCAAATTATGCAAAGGATCTCTAGTAGTTTCATACCCAAAAACCATAGCTAATCGAAGCAAATCATTAGTAATTAAGTATTTGTAATAAATCAATCACTATTTGTATTAACTATTTAAAGTTTTCAATGAATTGACCATTTCAATTGTGGGCTATAATTATGTTTGAATTACAGATGTGTTGGCAAGCAAACCCAGTTTCATGTATGCATCTGTAAAAATTACAACAATGAAACGAATTCAAAAACAGATTAGTTAAAATTCACAACCTTTTTGGGAAAATGTGTGATTTGAGGTGGTTTTTATAGGTTCATATTTATCGTGTTTGTGTTACAATCCTTCAAACTTCTGTGGTGATTCAGTGATTTCAAGAAAATGTGTTTTGATATCGAATGAAGGGATCTTGAACACTTTCCCTTTCTTACACGACTAATACATGGTCTGTCGTAAACAGACTAAAAATTATACACATGACAGCTAAGAAACAGTGCATTCCAGATTAACATACTTTTAACATACTCCATTAGTTTCCTCAGTACATAGATACTGGGACACCAGAAATGGAGTAGAAAAGTATGATTTTCTCTTAACTATATTTTGCTTGAATTGATTGCTTTCTGACACATGCTTTTGAATTCAGTTGAAAAATCCCTCTATGTAAAGAAAGTTGTGTTATTGATTCTATCGACTGTGAGATGGCTCACTGTTTTATGAAGTAGTTTATCTGAATTGAGAAGATTCCTTTTTTTTTTATATTGATGTTTGTGGTAAGATCACAAAGTTCCTAACCAGTCCTGTATGAGAACTGTTTTCTTTCCAAGTACTTTTTAATGCTGAGGGAAAAAATGAACAATTGATGTAAAGAGATCAATAGATGCTGTATTTTTTAATTTTACTTTCGTGACCAGATGAAGAGTAAACTTGTCCATTTGTCATTTTTTAATCAATAGCATTAAAGCTTTCATCATTAATTTGATAGCTCTTATCAAGGTGTGAGCTCTGAAATTCGTTGAACTCGTAGTAATTGTCTTGATTTTTCCTCTGCAGCTATGAGGAAAGTATGCTCTGAATGAATTGGGCAAATTCTAAAATATTGAGTTAATCTCCCACTTTAAACAAATGAAGCTTTGATAGGCACAAAGTGTATTCTTTTCTTATGAGATTTTCTTTCTCTTGCTGAATTTAAACTTGAGCTGTTTATCAGTTCTTATTTCATTTTGTGCTCACTGATTTGTACTACCTTTTAATTAGTAAAACCGGACAGCATATTGCATTTCTCTTACGCAAATCGATAGCCTCTCAAAAAGTAAAATAAAAATATTTTTATAATCTATCAGCGAGAGATGAGAGAAGGCATCGACTGACTAGCTAAAAACTAAAGGATTTAGTCTGTTTGGTCTCAACTTTTTAAAAGCTGATTTGGTATGTCAGGACCTGGGCTGGTTGATCAATAGAATTTTAACAGAAAGAAATCCCACCCACTGCAAAATTCTGCAGACATCTTATTTAAAACAAAGATGAAAATATGACAACAAGGTAAGTATTTGCAAGACGATGAAGGCCATTATGACCAGATGACTTTTGTTGATTGCAAACGCTGCTACTGTATTACATATTAAGCAATTAAGGTTTCAGTAATTTCAACTTTTACACTTGTTTCTTGTTTTATGTGGACTTCAGGGTAAAGTTGGTATCCATTGTTCATTATATCGATCAACATTTATCGTGTGGCAATTGAAAACGTCAGCAGGCACTATTATATCTGAACAAGTGACTCTTTATACAAATTTAAATTTGAGAAATTAATAAACGGAGTATGTAATGTAAACATTACTAGCTGAAATTACCAAAAGTTATTTAAAACTTCAGATAAATACTTTTGAAATTGAATTGTGGACAATTCACTTAAATCCGACGTGAAAATTTAAATATTTTAAAAGATTACACTAGTAAGTTGGCTCTGCAGATATCTTTTTCTAGAGATGGTGGGAGAGGTGCACAAGTCAAAAATTTCTAATGTTTTTGTGTTGCATTTAGTTCAAGACTCAATTGAAATTTTAAAAAGTAGTACCAAAAGACTTGCGTAAAAATGTAGATTAAAATAAGTAATAGAATACTTGAAAATTCTTTGATGACTTAGTGCATTTTTCTACTGGCTCTAGATTTTTGTGATCTCTGGATGCAAACTTAGTAAATGCAGTTTTCTTTATGGAAAAAAAGGATTGTTTCTGTAAATTAAAATGTAGCAACCAAAATATAATCGATGAATGTAATGAACTTAAATGAATAATGTTCTTTGAGTAAAATTTATTTAAAAGTAATGGTAATTTGTGTAAGATTGTATTCAAATTATAAAGTCACTAGTAATTTTTAGAGAGCAATACTTTATTTAGATTTTCAAGTTATAAACTATTAAGTTATGAATACTTAAGTGTTCAAGTTATGGATAAAAAGTTTTGCTTAAAGGTTTTGAACATTCCTATTACTTCACATTAAAGATTGAAGTAATCCTATCAGTATGTAATTTTAAGTGTTATATTTGCTTTTAACGTGCATTGCAATGCACTATTTGATCAGTGCACAAAAAAGTATTTAAAGGAAAAAAATAAAATAAAAGTTTCAGCTGTATATTAAAATACTTAAATTATTAATAAGAGCAAAGTAAATATTTATACATGCCACTTTTCTTCGTTCACACTTGTCATATTTTCACCTTTATGTGTAGAAGTATTTGTATTGTGTTTTTCTGTTTTGGAATGTAAGAGAGCACCTCACATAGGTGTTTAATTTGTTGCCAAGCTTATTAAATTCCTTTGCACCATGCACTGCCTCTTATTGCATGAAAGCAATTGTATAGAGTGGGAATTCTCACGTTATTTTTTACTAAATTCCACCTAGTATGCAGACACTTGCTATTATTAAGTGAAACTGTATTTATTTTGATATCTTATGATTGCAATAAAAAGCATAATGTTGACAAATGATTATCTTATTGACTGTATGGCGCAAATCTGGATTTGAACTCTGATGATTTCATGCCCATTGAACATCTATTCCGAAAGCTGAAGTTTTCACCGACTTCAATAGTGTTCTGAGAAAGATCACAGTGCTTAACATTCTGCAATAATGGTGGCTGAATCTAGTTCCAGATGAAACCAAACTAAATGTTCCCAATGCAAAAATGGGTTTAATGCCAAACTACAGTTACACACTGTACAGGCTGTAGAGACTTCCTGATGCATTCCTCAACTGAGGTATGTTGAAATTCTGTGCGATTCTGACATTTGTATGTATCCCAATTGAATGCAGCATATGCTGTAGAACTAAAACCTGGTCCTTAAAATGTTCAGGGTTAAGCATGCAAATCCTTGAAACTGCCGTTACCATACACAGACTGATGTTCAGTGCATTCATCTCCAAAAATTGGACATTATTACAGTGTTGAACAATGTTTCAGGTTCATTGTGCGAACTTATGTCAATTATGTTACAATTATGTCACCATGACTGATCAGATGGCATATAAACTTTTTCAGAATTGTTGATACCTTAATGTGCTTATGACTTCCTGCAATGGTGATATTCACCTTCATAGGCACTGCAGATAGATTGTATAACAGATTGTAATTAAGTGTTCCTTGATCTGAATGTAGTGTTTAGCATGTGTCTGTATATTTAGTCTTACTTTGTTATTGGGGTGTAAATACGAAGATGATAAAAATTAAAAGTTAAAATTTCAAGTTATAAATATTTAATTTCTCTTTGAAGAAATGCAATTCGTGAAACATCTATTTTAAAACTAAAAAGAAATAAAACCAAGTTATTTATTATTATTATTTTTTTAATTTTCAAAATTATATATTTTAAGATTAAATTTTAGTATACAAGGGTTGTTTGATAAATTTCTTGATGTTGCCAAAATTAAATATGGTGAAATCACGTCAAACAAGTGTAACTCTTTAAACTAGCTAATGCCAAATTTCAACTAGATGCGACACTTTGTTCACGTTCTGCAGTTTGCAGAAGCTACCATGAGAACTGGAAAAATTGTTCAGTAAAGTGAACTTTTTAGCTAAAGTGCACGTCTGCCCAAGTGAAAGGAGAGTTGAAATTAAGTTTAAGGGGACTGCACCATTATCGTTTGCATTTGAATAAAAATAAAGTTTAAAACCAGGCAGAACATTCCCTAAAGAAGCTTCCACCTAGTTGAAGTCACCACAATGGTTATCAACTACTTGGAGAATGGAATACAATAGCAAGAGCCTATAATACAACATCATTGCACCTTTTCATTGAACTGAAATAAAAACAGCCAAGATTTGAACTCAAAAAGTGCACTTTCTCCAAGACAGTGTACCCACAAATCGAACTCTGCAATGCTAAACTTACACAAATTTTGCTTCGAACATGGACTAAAGATGAAGCGCTCGCCAGATACCCAGTTCAAGTCACCACAATAGACATCATTGAAAAATTCCATCCTATTACGTAAGACTGCCGAGTGAAAGGACACTATTTCTGAGACTAGGTTTGGCTGGTTAGTTTTTACGGCACATGGGACACATATGGTGAAGCTGCACTAAAGATTGAACATCTGAATTGAATTGCATAATATCCTGCATGAAAAATTGCATGTGAAAAAACTGTATGCGCAATAGATGCTGCGATTGTTGACTGTCCGTCTTAATGCACATGAAAGGACCCTTCACTGTTTAACCGCTATCTTCCTTCTGCTTGGACTTGTAACTGGACTAAACATGGGTCCACCACTACACTCCAGAGTTCAATCAAATGTCAAAGCATTGGACTAGAAAAGTGAAGGCCACTTTTTTTAATACCAATGAAATCAACCTTATCAAGTGCTTGGAAAAGGGAAACAATAACAAGAGCCTATTATGCAACATCATTGAACCTTTTCAAAGAACTGAAAGAAAATGCTTGCTCTAACTCAAAGATAATGTGCCATCCTACAAGTCGAACTCTGTTGTGGTAAACTTGCACAAATTAGGCTCTGGATTTCTTCGTACTTGACCCTGTGCATTTTCTTGTTTCCTGTTTGGTTCTGTAAGAAGAAAATCGTTGAATAAGGGTGTCATCGCAGTGCACATGAATGCATATTTTGCAATCTTTGATGAAAGCTAGTTTTCCGACTGGGTTAAAGAATTGGAAACTTGCTGAACCTAGTGTGCAGACCTCAATAGACACTTGAGGAACAAGAGTTTTCTTGCAAACAGCGTTTAACTTACACTTTTACTACGTTTACCAAACAACTCTTGTGCGTTTCATTAAATGCTTAAGTTTTTTTAATAATATTTTGTGTCCCTAGGATGTTTGTTTAGCTAAGAATTAACTAGTTTTATTACTTAACCAAATTCATTCTTATATTAATCCTGACTTAAGCAATATGAAGGTATTTAATGTAAGAATGTGATTATTATACCAAATTGCTATTCCAAAAAGTTAGACATTTCGCTCACTCCTTTCAAAAACATCGTATCTCACATATCGTCGATTTTTAGTTATGCCTGTTTGTCATATCTCACTGCTCAATATTTAGCCACTAGAGAGCTGAAGTAATATTTATTTTAAGACATTGTATTCTACTTTTAAACTCTAAAAAATCACTCCTGAAAATTATAAGATATGATGTTGAAAAGAGTGAGCGATTTGAGTTATTTTTTATTAACTCTATCACAAAACATTTTAACCTGATGGTGGAAAAGAGCCTTTCTTTCCTTTCTTAAATTATGCCTTTTGTATTTGGTAAATTTAAAATTTTATTATTAATGTTTGCCAGTAAAATGTATTGAGACAAAATACTGATCTTGAAATAATTTTTCGTATGCAATCGCTTTTCATTAGATCATGGATGAAATAATATTGATGCTAAATGTTTAATTGAAAAAAGATTATAAATTATTTCTGAACACCACACCACTGCAATGTGTTTTATTTGTTTAAGATTAAAATAACTACTATTTTTACGATATTTCAGCTGTAGTTGCAATGGGTTAAATCAGTATAATGACCCTATTTGTGTTTTTTTAATGTTGTATCAAAATTTAAATAGTAATTTAAAAAAGTATTTGCAATGATTAAAAAATGCGAGAGATAGAGAGTATTCTTTGAAAATGTTTTTAGTAATAAATTTGATTCAAAATAAGTCTAAAAAAATATGTGTTTGTATTAAAACAATTACCAATCAATAATTATTTTAATTGATCCAATAATAAATTTTAAATTTATTTTAAAAGTACTTTTAAAATTCAATGAATAAAACACAGAGACCTATCATACAATTAAAATTTGAAATAAATTCAATACATTTCAACACTATTCTCTGGCTTAGTGAGTAAAATTGAGTGTTGGCAGTGATCTGTGTTCTAGAAGTACTTAAATTTTAAAACGCTAAAATGTATCATCCATGTGAGTCCAGGTGTATATGTGGTATTCCTAGAACTCTTTGAGGCAGTGGTGTGTTGTAACTTAGTACTTGAAATGCAACTTTTTTATGTAACAAAAGAAATCTTGTTCATTTATAGCTTCACTTAATACTCTTATGGACCAATTCCATCAGATTTTAGAAATTGTATAAATTATGATAACAATGCTTTATAAATATTATAATATTTATGTAATATTACATTTAATAATATTTATTTAATATTACATTTAATAATATTATATTTGATCATACAATTCTATTGTTGATGAAGTCTAATACAATGAATCATCGCACCTCAAGAAGAGTAACAACTCACAAAAGATAATTTTACAGTACTGACAAGATTGAGAATGAAAAGTACATTCTCACTTGGCTTAGGTTTCTAGTTAAAATTTTAACCTATTAATTTCTCTGATTTTTTTAAACCTTAACTTTATTAGTTTAAAAATGAATTGTTATTTTTAATGAAATTAACTTTTCAATTGTGAGTTGTGATTATTTTTGAGATAAAGTGTAGTATGTAAGAACATGAAAATTGGCATGTGTAAATCTTCACCTTTAGTTTTAACTTTAAAAATAGTTTTGAGATTATTGAAATTATACTTTCATGAATAAATGCTACATATATTAAGGAAGACTAGTTTTGTTGCAAGTCAGGTCATCAGTCTTGTTAATGTCTTGATTTTACTTTTATTTACGAAATTTTATTGTTCTAGTGACTTTTTTAAGCTAACCATTATTGGTCAGCTTAACTGATGCAAGAACCAGATAACTCCAGAGCTAAGCATGAAATGTCTTGTGTCAAACTTATGTGTTTGAAAAATTTCCATATTGATATATCTTCTCTATGTTGGGAAAAAGGGGTTAAATCTGACTATTGATCTGCTCTCAAAGGAGTCAACTGTATCAGTATAATTTAAAAAATAATATGTGCTTAAAATTAAAACTAAATGAATCTATGATTCTAAATTACAATTATTCGTATCATGATCTATGTACTTTTTCTTCCTGAATAGTTGTAAGAAAGAAAAATATTAAAATTAAGGTTTTGAGAAGCGCCCATTTTCAGGCTTAACCTCTTTCCCTTGAAATGGATATGTCATGAAATGGTATTTTGCGTTTTATCGATACAACATTAATTATTCATCATTATTAATTTTCATCGTATTAATATCTACAAAATTTTTGGTGTTTGAGGAAAAAAAGGAGTTGTCATGGTCTTGCATTGGCATCCTCTGTAAAAATTGACACAAGTAACAATAAAATTTGATGTTTATCAGAAAGTAAACTATTCAAATGTAACTGAAAAAAATATTTGAAAAATTAATTATTTTCTGAAACGTATAGAAAAATTATTAAAGTAATTTTTTCATATTTTTAAAACTGTATTGAGAAGCTTTCACTAAAATTGGGAAAGCTAAAAAGGCATTGTTGTGTCAGATAGAGTGAGAGCTTTAGTTTAATACTGTAATCATGAATTCCTATTGTTCTGATTAAGAAATGAAATAATTACTAATACTACATATATATCCCCAAAACAATAAATATTTAGAATTTTGATTGCTATATTTTGAATGAATTCTGTAATGTGTAGGAATTTTATTCTTTTCAGTTAAGTCAGCTTACTGATGTGATTTGTTCTTTATCGTACTTTCATATTACGCAAGGACTCTGACTTTACTTTGAATCTTAAAACAAAGATATTCACTTCTGGTGAAAACTCTTTCAGAAATGAGTGTACTTGTTTAAATGTGAGAAACCTGTAGCTTATCTTATGTTATGAGAGGCAGCCTCAGTAGAGGAACTACACTGATACTGATTTCTCATTTAATAGTTACTGAGCGATGCTGGGGTTTTATAAGAAAGTAAAAGTTACAAAATCATTTGAAAAACATTAAGGAAACTTGCAAAACTGTCCTTATTCTCACGAGGAAATCTACTTTTACTACCAACTTAATTTGAAAATAATTTGTTTTCTGTTATACAATTACAATTTTCACATTTTATATACAATTTTTCATGATGCATAACCATGTTCACTTGTAAATCCTTGAGTTTTTGGAAGTCATAATTCAATTTCAAGTATTTGAGGGAAGGAAATTTTAAAACCCTCGTCCGAGATATTGTTTTTCAATTCAACGTTCTGTATTTGAGTTCTCATATTTTCCTAGCTTGAATAAAGCAGTACTCACTGCATCAAAGCATATCCGTTTTCTTTTGACAAAATTCAGAGGCAACAGTACCCATTGGATTACATGAATATGTACTTTTATTTTGAAATTGGTTATTTCAAAGAACACCTATACTCTAATTTATCGTTTTCAATTTAAATATTCGTCAGTTTTTCTTTTGTTTCTCTTCACATCAATCGTTTCCTTTGGTTTTGGGAAATCCATTTCTTTTATGAAAGTAGTCTAGCCAGTGAATCACATTTACCTTATTGAATTATGCATTAAAATTTTTTAAATTTAAGTTATTTTAAAAGAATGAAATGTGGGACTATGAATCCTAAACATCAAACGAAAAATCGCTTTCGAACTCTACTCTTAAGAGTCAAACTAAAACCGCTTGTGTCAGAAAGCAACAAATCTGAAAAGAAGGTTAGAGTTCCTCCAGCATTTTTCTTTAAGTTGCTAAATCATGACCTGAAGACTAATTTCAAGTCTAATTATGTATTCAAACACTTATCTGAAAAACCTATAATCTGACTCTAAACACATTTTCTAGTGTAATTTTAATTTTTTCGTATTCTTAAATTCATTGTAGTGGCATGTTTTTACCACCTGCATGCAACTTGCCCACATCTTTTTTTCTCATATCTTGCATTATCAACGGCTGCGGTAGTCCGATTGGTAATTGGTAATTTTTAATTAACGTCGTACTGGAGCAACACAATAGTACTCTGGTTGGTAGAGTAACGGAGCAACCAGAGAGCTGTGAGTTCAAATCCAGTCGAAGACAAAAGGGTGTTGGTGCACGTTCATTCTTTTGTGACCTTGGATGGTATTCTGTTGGCGTGTTGTAGAAGTTTGGAGAGTAGGGTGCTAGTTTGTGTTGCTTCTTCATCCGACCATAGCTCAAAATTATGATGTGTTGTCTTCCGATCTTTCCCTTTTGGATTGATCGCAAGACCGTGGTCAATAACCTCTTATAATGCTCCAGTGCAACATTAATTAGAATACCTACCTTACATTTTCAATTAAATTATTACCTAATTTGAAACCATTAAAATGTCAGCATGAATAAGGAAGTGTTGATGAACTTGTTAATTTTTTTCTTCAATTAAGTATTTATTAATACGGTATGAAATTACTAGAATCCTCTGGATATTTAAATTTCTTCATCCCTGCATATAAGTCCATCCAGTTCAAAATTTAACAGCCATTTCTGTATTATGCCGCTTCAAAGAGTAGACAGATGACTGAGCCAATTCCTTGTGTACGAAATTATTGTTTCACAATGAAAAGGGATGTAGTTGAGGGGATTATTTTTTCGTCAACTTCGTAAATTGCCACTGGTTCTGATGGAAAACTACAAACTCGTTTCCATAAACTACTTTAAGATGCCTCTCTTAGAAACATTGTTTAATCTGCCCTCTAATTTAAAGAATTGACTCGTCGAAAATCATGCGACACCAATGGCATCTCGCTGGGCCCGGAATATAGACAACTAACTGAGATTCAGGAGGAAATTTTTTTATTTCACTTTCAAGGTAGTTCAGGTGGTGGCATTGTTTGGATAATTTCTTGTCAATTGTTAAATTTGTTAGAATAGATTGACATTAACCCCATCTTTTTTCTCATCAAAAACATGTTGCACCACGCTTGTCTGGAATTATTAGACTAATGGGTCTGTCTCCAGACTCGAGGGTTTTGTACCACTTGTTGGATCTCTTTAATACTAAATTCTAATGGACAAACATAATGGTTTGTAATCGTAAGCAAATATAAAGCTGACCCCCCCCCCAAGTTAAAAAAAAATTCAATGCAATTTAAAAAACTGAGAAAAGTAAACTATTTAAATCGTTCTGGGAGTAGTGTGCTCATGAAAGGATTAAAGATGCTTTTTCATTTTAAATTAACTGTAAACCCTGCGAATTTTCTACTTCATATCGCTGTTTTTTACACTTTTAAACCATTCCTATGATAAAACAGATTTGTAAGTGCTCTTCTCTACTCTATTCCAATCAGCTGAGTGAGCAAGGAAATGAATGATCTGTCAATCTCTTGATGTTTTCTCTTGCCCAACTCGAAAAAGTCTAGTGTTAGCACTCAAACCTATCGCCTCTTTCAGAGAATGTCCATGCCTTTCAGCTGGCCTACAATTAGGGAACGATTTTGTCTTGTCAATTTCCGGATGCATATGAGATCCTAATTAGACAATTAATGGATATTGCAATATGCACATTCACCATTAATTCTTTCGACACATTTTGTTTGTGTCTAGCATATTTTCGTTCTCCAACATTGCTTTCAACGACAAAAGCTTTGTTTCAGTTATCTAATAAAGAGTTCATTTGTTCCTCAGCTTCTTAGGCAAACTGCACTGTTTAAAGTAAATACACTAGTTTATTGAGAGAATATTTATTTAGTAGCAAAATGAACACAATACCTTGAGCGGCACGCGTCTGACTTGGTAAGTTTGTTCTTTCGAGCATGTAGACTTCAACCACTGTTCTTATGTGCAATACAGCAATCGATGTGAAGGTATACATTCCCATGGTGCGATTTAAAAAAGACGTGCATCAAACCTTAACGGTCTTATTCCGGTAAAAGTATCATTGTATTAATGCTTATAAAAAATACAAACTATTTTATTTGAATACATCAGAGGCATTAGACTTAAAACTTTTGACAACGATCATTACAAAATATCCTGGAATATTTTAATGGATATAAAATTAATAAAAAAAAAACTGATTTGTTTGGTTCTGCTGTAAGATGAAATAAATCCTGGGCCAGGTTTTTATTTGGAATTCTATCCAATACCGTTCTGGACTGTAGAAAAGCTGACGGCTTAAAGGATTTAAATTTGTTTATGCTAGGTTTAGGTAGAATTTAAGATGTAAATTTAATGATATAAAATTGTGGTGATTTTGTTCATATTTGAGTATGTCATATTCTGCAAAAAATAATTTTGCAATATCCTGCGTTAAGTTGAGAAGTCTAGAATCTCCTGTAAAATTTAACTATGCATTATCATTTTGTGTTACGATTATGTAACTTTAATTAATCAATAATACAAAAAGCATGTGTGCTGCTGATGATTTTAGATATTTCTGGTCTCAAATTTCTTCTAGATAATTCCAGTAGTCTGGTACCCTCTGACAGAAGTGTAGTTTAAAAAAAATATTGAGAACTCTTTAATTTATTGTATTTCCATAATTTATTGAAAAAACTAATTCTGATTTGTGCTTTGTCGAACCCTTTTGTCTAATGCTGCTAATTGAATTTTAATTATAAGTATTTGAATAGCATATGGAATGGAACTCTTATTATATGGTCATGTTTCTTTGGTTTCATGCATCCCATGAATTTTTCAAACCGTTGGAACAAATTGTTTCAATAAACACATTGAAATTAAGACCAAATTTCTAAAAATTATTATTATATCAAAACCCGTAGTACCCCCATCTCTTCCAACGTTCTGTCATATGCTTCAATGGAAGAGAGAAACCCTTCCAAGTTGATCATTTCTGAGGGAATCTCGTCAACGTATTGGAATATATACTGAAATAAAGTGCAGTATAATTTAATTCCAAGAATTCACTATTTTGTATTCTATACTAGAGACTGGTTTCCTCATTATGTTGCTGGTTCGATTCCTGTAGCTGACTGGTCGTATATCTGTTTCCTTTAGTTAAATGTTCAATGCATGTAAATAAATTTCTTAAATATGAAAAATAAGAATGCTTGAGATAAAGCTCAGTTGAAATATGATTTTTAATTTTTTTTGTTCCCCCACCCATGCGTCATTTGGAAAAAATACACAGGTATGCTATCCCTTCTGTAATGGAACACTAGTCAAAATTTGCTTGAAATTTCTTATAATTGCTTTTTATTTCAATTAAACATCTCTTACCTTAAAATTGAAAGGAATGACTGCTGCATTTGGGAAAAGGTTTGGAGAAAATAACTACATAATTAATTCTAATGGGTAAAATTGATCGGCAACCAACCTCTGAGCAATTGGTACATGACAAAAAATTTCGGGATTTTTTTCCTCTTGTGTCAGTATAATCTTTTAAGTGTCTCTCTCCTGATATTACATGTTTGGTGCAGCATGTCTGAATTGGGCCCCTGCATCGCGAAACTTTAAATCAACTGAACAATATATCTGAGTGATTTTAATATCACTAGAATAATTCATTCTGTACCATGTGAATAAGAATTTATTTTGCTCAAATCTGTATTTATTAACAATACGTATATGTATGCAGTTTTTAATCCAAGATTAATTGAAATAAAAACTTTACAAAGCATGAGTAAATTTCAGAGAATTCAGTCGACTGGCCCTTGCACCACAAAACCAACCATCTCTAGATTTACTATAAAAAAATGTTAATATAATTGTTGAGTAATGCTGTGGAAACTTTAAAAAAGAGGTTAGATTTATGTGGTGATTTTGGACATGTATTTATTATATGCATAAGTTACACAAACATTTACACAATTTCCCCTTATGCAAGACCCTCTAAAATTTTTTTTTCTGTTGAAAATGTTTCATCGTTTTTCTGATTGCTTACACATCAGCATCTCATTGTCAATTTTGAACAAGCAATATTTTATTTTAAACTTTTTATAACTCCTGAATCTAAGAAATGGGGCCCTTTCTGATTCACAATGGCCAGGCGGTCCTTTCAGAAAAATCCCTGAATGCTCATAGAAATTACTCTTTGTAGCACATTTTATAATCGACTTGTGATGCACATGCACGTTTCATAATCGGGAATTCACTCGCATTTTGTGATTGTCAACACTGGAATTGCACTGTAGTTATTACCTGATATGGTATTTTGGAATGAGTCCACGTGTTGTAAAACACAACATTTATTAAAATAATTGAAGATGGTACACATTTACGTCCACAAAGGACTAATCGCCTGTAAATGTTCTGAAACAATACTAAAATTACAATGACATCCACAGAGGATATTACACCGTTGATTCAGGGAACTCGCTATTTAGTCCACAGAGGACACATATGAGCCACAGAGGTCTCAAAGATTCGCATAAAAAAGTACGGAAGAGTGGCCACGCAGGTTTCAACTCTCTCCCGGTCACAGAAAAAAACCGGAAGACCCTCCGCAGCGGGCAAGGGATCAAACCTTTTCCCCTTAGCGTTCTTGGTGATCCGTCTCCTGGATGAAATAGTCCCTTTCTCCTTTCGGTAGTAGGTGGGGAGGCGAAAGAATTCCGTTCCTACACTGGGGCATCCTGACGGTGTTCACCCCGAACATCACTGCACTCATTTAGGCACGTACAATGAGACCTGAAAAAAACAAAAAAAGTATCTATTTCACTTTTGAGAGAATTGCTGAAAATAAACATTTTTCTCTCATCCACATTAGTTTCCCTTTCCCAGAGTTCTTTAAAGTTGATTTTAAAGTTAATTAGTCCATGGTTTCATGTGTTCTGCTGCAGTGGACGTGTTGATAGGTCCTTCGTGACTGCCCACTTTCCTCACCTCGTAACGGTTGTGTGGTTTCCTGTTGATAATTTCGTATGGGCCCAGATATTTTGGTCGTAATTTGAGTCCTGCTCCAAACTGGGTCCTCTGAATCGCTACCAGGTCTCCTTCCGCATACTTCTTGCTTACTCATTTCTTCCAACATTTCTCTGACCTTCATATCTTCTTTGTTCTTCATTCATACTCCTGTTAGCAATTCAAATGGTTTGATTTTTGTACTTTTACTAGAGGTGCTGTTCAAAATTCTTTGAATTGAGTTGACATATTTAAACCACTTGTCTGGTTGGTTGATCGCTAATTTCGTCAGTACCGGTATCACAGTTTCAAATATTCGTTCTATTTGACCATTTCCTCGAGGTACTCCTGTGGTGATTTTGAAGTGTTCAATGCTTCTTTCGTCGCAGTAATCTTCGAATTCTTTGGATGTGAAAGAAGTGCCTCGATCTGAACTTATCCTTGATGGATTTCCGAAAATGTGTGACTGCGATTCTAGCTTCTCTAACGCATCACGTGTAGATGTTGATTTTACGGGATAGAGCCAAGTAAATTTAGTGAAGGCATCTATCACAGCGAATATGTGTTGATAGTGTTTATTTGTTGTCGCCAGAGGTCCCAGAAAATCAATATGGTATGTACTAATATGGGCAGACAGAGAGCTTGATAGTAATCACATTTAATTAAATAAAATAGGGACAGTTACAATATGGGGACGGGTAACAGAGAATGGCCACATCGGGCATGGCATCGTACATCATGATCACAAAGAACTACTTCTTCGCGGAAGTGTTCAGGGCGCTTTTATACCCTGTACGTGGTGATGTCATAGTTCTGGCTGCTGATTGGCTCGTTGACTTTGGCGGGAACCAGGCGCGCTGTGCAGTGTGGGAAAAGGGTAAGAGTGGCTGCCATCTCCACATCTCGGCCTTTCCTGACATGGACCTGTCCTTAGGGCCACATCACATCAGTAGAAGATCTGGAAGAAATAAGGGGAAAAAAACAGAAAGGCGACTGCAGTGAATCTCATCCTTGCGATATCAACAGCTACGTCATAGTACTCTATATCCTCGAAAATTGTCCACTGAATTCTTCGTTGTGGATGTGGTCATCAGCATTGTAATCATCGTCATCGTAAAGTACTTCGTTTAGGATTTCGAGTATGTGAAAATTATTTTGAGCACTTGTGGGATGCTCCGTCGTGTGTTGATCGCGTTTATGAAAATGCACTGGTCGGCCTGTACGATTTTCCTGTAAATCTTTTTTCTTCAAAGCACATATTTTAAGTTGTGAAGAGAAAAACAAAAGAAAACACAAAATGTCTTGAATACTTGAAAATACTGTAGACACACATATAATAACTTGAAATACTGTAGACACACATATAATAACTTGAAATATTGTAGACACACTTGAAATCACATTGAAGAAACACATGTATAAACACTGAATATGTACAGTTAAATGTAAACTACACAGTACTGTTTTAGATGTTATTTTTCACTATATAATTGTCATGTGGGGAGGTTTTCAAAAGTTGTTTAATGGTTCTTATGCGTTCATCTGTTTCTTGTGCCTTTTCAACTTTAAGGAAAATACTATCCTGAATTAACAAGCACACTGGATGTCTACTTAATGCATCGACATGACGCATACGAGAATTAGGTCGGTGTTTAATGGTATATCGAAATTCTTCTAGCATTAAGGCCCATCGTGCGATTTTGTTGCAAATATCTTTTTTGCCCATTCTTTGTTTAAATGCATTGCAGTCAGTGATTACTTTAAATGGGATACGTTCGGTTTCTGACGTCTTACGGTTCATGTAACACACTGGATGGAATTGGTTGTCCTGACTAGAGCGCTGCATCAGAATAGCACCATAACCGTCAATACTGGCGTCTGTGTGAACTTCAGTGTCACTTTGCGGATTGTACATGCATAGAACAGGTTCAGAACACAGTATACGTTTGAGCTCGTGAAACGCGTTTTGGGCATCTGGTCCAAAACTGAACGCTATGTGTTTGCGAAGGAGGTCACTCAATGGTTTAGCGATAACTGAATAATTATAAATGAATTTACGAAAAAAGGATGTAAGTCCGATATAACGTTGGACATCTTTGATACAGGTAGGCTTCGGGAAATTTTGAACAGCTTTTACTTTATTTGCGGAAGGATACAATTTCTCATCTTTGATTTTATGACCTAAAAATTCAATTTCACGGTGCAAAAATTAATATTTTTTCATGTTAAGTTGCAGTCCATATTCGGATGCAGTTTTAAACACCTGTTTGAGCTTATTGAGACCCTCGTGTTCATTTTCAGAGCATACTATTATATCATCCATGTAAAGAAGAATTGTACTGTTCTTTAAAAGTTCACGAAATACACAGTTAATGTATCTGGAAAAACATGCAGGACTGTTACTGAGACCAAATGGAACTTTTTTTAATTCGTAATGTCCTTCATGGGTGACGAATGCAGTATACTTTTGACTAGAAGTAGCGACATTAACGTGAAATAATCCGTTTCGTAAATCAAGAGTACTAAACACCTTTGCGGAACCCACTTTATCCAAAACTTCAGAAATTATTGGCATAGGATAATGTTCGCGTAATATGCGTTTGTTTAGTCTACGATAATCAACGCATAAACGATGTGAATTGTCCTTCTTTTTCACGAGAACTATGGGGGATGCGTAGTTTGAGGTTGATCTGCGAATTATATCGTCGGACAGCCATTGTGAAACTTGTGCAGTGACGATAACCTTTTCCTTAGGAGCAAGCCTTCCAATAATACAATCGTAAGCGAGGTGTGCATCTTGAACAACACAAACACTGGAAGTGAAGTCTGAGTCGTCAATAGTAATGGTAGTTTCAAATGTTCCAACAGGGTTTATGGAAGCATTTCCTATACCGCTTAAGCGAATAGTTGTATTATTTAACTGAGGAGGCATTTCTAATTTTCCGTAAACACTATGTTTAAGGAGAGTTTTTTGGTTACCTGTGTCGATCAAAGCGTTCACGTCAAAATTTTGAACTTTAACAGGTTTTGTCAAAATGTTTTTTGACTGAACAAAATTCTCGATGGCTACATTCTGGCGACTGTTGTTCATAGGACAATCTTTCGAAATGTGGTTGGCAAATCGGTTACAGTTAAAGCATTTCTTGCTTTTGTCTTTGTTGGGACAGTTCGTGACGTTATGCGACTTATCACCACAACCAAAACAACGTTGGTTGGATGTACTTTTATCGGATTGAGATCTATCTGAATGTCGTTCGGGTCGTCGGAAAAATCTTTTATTGTCCTGAAATTTACGTTGAGGAGCCGTATTTGAACGCTTATCGTTACCAGAGAAAAGGTTGGTACGTTCATTAAAGTAAAGTTTTTCAAAAGTTCTCAACTTTTCTTTAAACTCGGGAGTATTCTTAGCACCATACAAAATAATTTTGTGAGCACACTCAGGGATACCAGCAATAACATATTCAAGTAAAGATAAATCATCGAAATTACCATGAGAAGCAATTTGCCGCATAGAAATAAAATACTCGGAAAGAGTTTCGTTTGATTTAAGTTGACGGGCAACTAGTAACTTGTGTATATCAAGAGAAGAAACTTTAGTGCTAAATTCTAATAATAAATTTTCTTTCAAAATTGCCCAAGTAGTGACTTGTTTTAACGTAGTCACAAAGAGTTTAGCTGGATCGGCTAGCGCTTTCTTAGTTACTAAAATTTTTGATACATCAGAGTAAATACAGTAAGTTTCAAAAATTTCTTCCAAGTCACTTAAGAATAATGTAATATGATACGAATCTTTACCAGAAAATTTTTTCACAGTATCAATAATATCTTTCAAAAATAATTAAAAGAGGGTTGATTCGAAAATGCTTGATTAAAAGGATTCACTGCGACATCTCTAGATTTGTTGATGACTGAGACTGTTGGTTATTGTCATCAGAGTTAAATCGCGAGGTTGCTGATTGCATCAAGTGTGTATTTACGTTTTCCGAAGATCGGACAGGAAAAGTCAATTTGTTCATATGCTGCAAGTTATACTCAACGGTATTCGAGGCGTCAGTCGGCAGTAACCTTGTACCAATTTCGGGTAGTGATTTGTCGTTAGTTTTGCTTTGGATTTCACTTTCATCTGGTGAGTCACTTTCACTTAGCGTTGCCTCGGGAAATGTAAACGTAGAGAGTGAATGAAAAATTCTGTCGTTCAACTCAGATGGATCAGAACAAATATCGAGATGCAAAACATTGCCAATTGAAATGAGTTGTGCCAGAGAAAATGATTCCAAAGCGTTCTTTTTTTCTTTCGTCCAAAATGGCGTCGGGCGGGAAACCGCTGAATTCTCTTAGTTCGCGTCTATTCAAGTGAGAATTGTCACAATCAAATATGAGGGTATGAAGCAGTTTGATACATTTAGTGGAGCTTCTTTTCAGACTGTCTCTGATCTGAGGAAAATCACCTAACTTTTGTCTGTCAGTCATTTTTAGCGTTGTCGCATCCAAGGCAGGGAATATGAACAATGATGAAAAGCTCAATCGTACTTACAATTGCGTCGTTAGTCGTGGCCACGGATGGTGTTTGCTGTTCGGTTCTTGCTCTGCAATCTGCACCAGGTCCTCGAGTTGTAATCCAGAGTATACCGGTGTAATGCGTAAAGTAGAATCTCCTCGTGTCGGCTATCTTCCTTCAAAGTTATCGGTATCAGGGTAGGGAAAGAACACTTCTGGCATCATTTATGGGCAGACAGAGAGCTTGATAGTAATCACATTTAATTAAATAAAATAGGGACAGTTACACTATGGGGACGGGTAACAGAGAATGGCCACATCGGGCATGGCATCGTACATCATGATCACAAAGAACTACTTCTTCGTTGAAGTGTTAAGGGCGCTTTTATACCCTGTACGTGGTGATGTCATAGTTCTGGCTGCTGATTGGCTCATTGACTTTGGCGGGAACCAGGCGCACTGTGCAATGTGGGAAAAGGGT
This sequence comes from Metellina segmentata, assembly GCA_947359465.1. Classification (NCBI taxonomy): domain Eukaryota; kingdom Metazoa; phylum Arthropoda; class Arachnida; order Araneae; family Tetragnathidae; genus Metellina; species Metellina segmentata. Next base: position 20,082,042 of record OX375872.1, read on the forward strand.
AAGAGTGGCTGCCATCTCCACACTAAGCTGTACACTCCCATTGGGTATTGGATTTAATTGACCCTCTTGCTTGCCCCTTTTCTTATTCGTCAA